>CM059189.1:66279876-66950839 GCA_030323885.1 Branchipolynoe longqiensis
TATATAGAGCTATATATGTATACAGTATATATATATATGTATACATGTTTATATTACCCTGTGGTTACAGTGCTTTCCTGCCTGTGTCACTACTATTCCACTCACATTACTAGAAACAGAACTAGCTCACGAACTATTTATAGACGACATCCATTTTAAAAACAGACCCAGTTAATCGGGTTATTTACAAACATCTTAGTTGGTACCACACATAGCCTATATGGCACGAAGCCCTCAAAGACAGTAACCTCCCCTCCCCCGTCGCACCGAACCCCTAGCGGGATTCTACCGAACCATCATAGTCTTATGACGGCATAGTAAGATACGTGCACATCATGAGTAACTCATAAGTAAACCAGCATCTATACCGACTCCATAACCATTTGATAAAGAAACATGGAATAAGTGAGAAGATTAAAATCTTGTATTATAATTCATTTTTCTGGATTGGCGTTTATGGGGTTTTGTGCATGAACTATTCAATTTTAAATAAGGCCAAATAATTTTTGTTTAAGTTGGTGATCGTCCCTTGATCACATAAATTAGGGTATTTTTATTTTGTTGGTGTTTTTTTTTCTTCAGTATTTTTGGGGGTTTAATATAGGACAACCCTAGACTAAAAAAAGGATTACATGTCATTCATCTAGGCCCCCCCTACAGACCACAATGTTTTCAGTCAAACATTGAACACTGTATTCTCATTTCGAAATTTAAAGTTGAATTACTGCTGACCAGACACATCTTTTAATAATTTAAAAAAAAAGTTCAACAAAATCAGGAGCAGGCGAATTTCCAGGCACGGGCGGGGACGATCACCATTTAAAAAAATAGATATTTGGCCTCATGTTGGACTCTGTCCACCCATTTATTGACTGTCAGGTGCTTGGTGTAAGGTGTACATGGATTGGGTTGGCTGACAACGCAGGGTAAATACATTCATCACACAAAACAACAAAATATTAAAAGATTGTCCACACTAAAAGGTGGCTGGTGTTGACATAGTGATGGGAATGTCCTGGGCCAACCCACACACATACCTACCACATTGGCCACATCGTTCCTGACGGAACGCCAGGAGATAACACCATGTACTGATAAGCTCCTCTCAGGGCTCGCTACCTGGTAGCCAAAGCCGATAAGAATAAGCCAATAAAAGCCCTCTCCCTCCCCTCTATGCCCTCACACCCGACCTCACATCTAACTGGATTCTGCTTGACGCGCTGGCCGAATCGGTAAGAACGCAGTCTTCCCATACGGAAGGTCGGGATTTCGATATCCCATCTGAGTCAAACCGATGACTTACAAAATTGACACTTGTCGCTACCTAGACTGGCACTTGGTACTACTAGGATAGGGCGATGACTGGTTATGGTAGCTTAATATCAGCATAATGTGACTGAGTGGGATTTCGGGTCATGGATGCTGGCGCATGGTGGTCTCTCAGTGGGGCAGCACTAATAAGTTGCAAGGAGGTGCACACCGTCACTAATCGGTAGCCATCCTGATATGACCATATATGTTGCTAGGACGTAAAACCACAACAAAGAAACTAACTGGATTGGAATTCAGTAGACACTTTTCTGTCTTTACTTACGCCCTTCAATTTGTAGCAGTCAAATAAGTCCGCCTCTGCCCCACCCTCTAAGTTCAAAGCCATCCCCGACCAATCCCCCCCCCCCCCCCACTACACCCACCGCATGTCCCACCACCACGTCGCATGCCGATGGAGAGATCTCTACAAAGAACCTTCCCCGCATGGGGAGAATAGGCATTACCAACAATCTTGTTAGCGATTTTAGTGTCGCTTCGTGGGGAGGATTTATGTCATTGCTACCGGCCCTGACAGAAGGATGGCCGGTCTCATAATGACGTCACCGATGGGATTCCCCCGACCCACTACCCTCCGCCACCGCCTCCCCTCCTCCGAGCCACGCCCGAGCCCCACCCGAGCTCCGCCCGAGCTCCGCCCGAGCCCCACCCGAGCCTCGCCCGAGCCCCGCCCGAGCCCCGCCCGAGCCCCGCCCGAGCCTCGCCCGAGCCCCGCCCGAGCCCCGCCCGAGCTACGACCGAACCCGGCGGAACCCTCCCCGCCGAGGCTATATAACCCAGGTTGTAAGCAGAAGTCACCTGCTTTATGACAGGTGGGCTTCTCCGTCTTGTCGCTAAAAGGGCACTGCTATGTCTATAAATCACCACAGTCGGAGTTGGAATAAGTTACCCCTCACCCCAGGAACAAACCAGCACTACAGGTACTTCCAAAATGTGTCCTTCCTCCTTTCCGCCGCCCACTTCCCCGCCCGCCCGCCCACACCCCCGCCCGCCGGCCCACACCCATCCCTCCCACCTTGGTACGACATGGACAGCTGAAGCCTTAGTGCAGCTTCGCTTTGGTCTATCACTGTCGACTCGTCTCCTCTCGTTGAGTTCTCGTTGAGTTCTTGTTGAGTTCCCGTTGAGTTCTCGTTGAGTTCTCGTTGAGTTCTCGTTGAGTTCTCGTTGAGTTCTCGTTGAGTTCTCGTTGAGTTCTCAGTGGGTTCTTGTTAAGTTCTCGCTGAGTTCTCGTTGAGTTCTCATTAAGGTCTCACTGAGTTCTCGTTGAGTTCTCGTTGAGTTCTCGTTGAGTTCTCATTGAGTTCTCGTTGAGTTCTCGCTGAGTTCTCGTTGAGTTCTCACTGAGTTCTCGTTGAGTTCTCATTGAGTTCTCGTTGAGTTCTCGTTGAGTTCTCGTTGAGTTCTCATTGAGTTCTCGTTGAGTTCTCGTTGAGTTCTCATTGAGTTCTCGTTGAGTTCTAGTTGAGTTCTCGCTGAGTTCTCGCTGAGTTCTACTTAAGCTCTGGTTAAGTTCTGGTTAAGTTCTGGTTAAGTTCTCGCTAATTTCTCGTTGAGTTCTAGTAAGTTCTCGCTGTGTTTGCGTTGAGTTCTCATTGAGTTCTCGTTGAGTTGTCGCTGAGTTGTCGCCGAGTTCTCATTGAGTACTTGATGAGTTCTCGTTGAGTTCAAAATCTTCCCTCCCCCAATCCTTCCATAATATCAAATGGGAATTATTGATACGATCATTCTTGTCTGCTGACGACAACTTTTATAGGAGAGATATTTAAGGAAAATTCGCAACGAATACACCTTAAACGTCATTTGAGATCCAATGAGGCGAGATTTCGTCCGATAAAACGCCAACGCAATCAAGATGAGCATTGAGTGAGTTCTACTTCTGGTTCTAAACTTGAAACACACAGTTTGGACACTATTTCGAAGCACTTTTCAACAAAGAAGATGAACCCATTCTATCCCATACCGACCACGTAACCACCTCCCCCAGCCCACTCCCACCACCACCCCCACACAGCCCCACAATCTCACCCACTGTCCACAGTACCATCACTAAACCAACATTCGAAACCCTATCTTGGACCCAAACACCCTCGACCCATTCCGCTCCACTCCGCCCCGCCATTACATACCCCCCACCCCCTAACCCCTCCCCCTCCACACACCACCCATCCAAAGCGCGCGCAGAGCGGAACTGGAACGCGCGAGTCATTTCCGGGTGTCCGCCTCGTTCAAGGTTCTCCCGCTGGCCACTAGGTGGCGCTCGGGTACCAGTAGGTGGCGCTCGGGTACCAGTAAATGGGGAGCACATACCTCAATTTGCCTACGGACACATTTTCCAGAATCGATTTTAACAGTGGTGTGACAGTTAAGTGTGAGGGCGTGCGAAAGGGAGGAGGGATAATGCCCATGATTTACCAGAAAGTAAAAGCTTCATGCGTATTTATTTCAAACTGAGGAGGTTTTTATTCTCTGGTAATATCAGGGGACACATAACATGAACTTCAGAATTGAAAAACAAGAACCACATTTGCAAAGCATATTTACAACCTAAGAATATATGCAGTTGTATGCAGATGTATAAATATGTATACATATGCATACAGATGTATACATATGTGTAAAGACATATACAGATGTATACAGGTGTACACATATGTATACATATGTATACAGAGGTATACAGATGTATACACCTGTATACAGACGTATACAGATGTATAGATATGTATACAGAGGTATACAGATGTATACATACGTATACATATTTACACATATGTATACAGATGTATACATATGTATACATATGTATACATACGTATACATATGTACACAGATGTGTACATATGCATACAAATGTACACAGATGTACACAGATGTACACATATGTATACATATGTATACAGAATCATACAGATGTATACATATGTATACATAATGCGCACATCTGTATACATCTGACTAAGGCTATGCATGCACAAGCATACAGACGCATGCAGATTCATACATGCATATACATATGCATACAGATGTATACATCTGACTATGACTATGTATACAGATGCATACAGTATATATATATATATATATATATATGTAAATATATATATATATATATATATATTTTAATATATCTATGTATATTCTGATCGCCAAAATGCGTTGACCTACTGTTACTTACTGTAAAAGAAGCCATTTCTTCTAAAGCACGCCATCTTGCTTCGGCAAACTACAAGTATTGATGCGACTTTAGGACACTTCCGGTCTGGATACGAGGATGCGCACTGCATGAAAACCGCCGGGTGCAGAGTGGAGGTGGGGGTGGGGAGAGTGGGAGTGGGGGTAGGCTGTGTGGTGTGGGGGGGGGGGGCGCGGTTGTACTACTACCCGTTCACCGTCCACGTTTCTCAAGGCGATAAAGGTATATAATAGCTCATATTTAAATTATGTCTCTCAAAGGTTGGCTTAACATAATTACTTTCAAATGTAAGTCACCGAAATAGGCATATGTGATTCGATATGACACCAGTAGGGAATTACGGATATGGTGATGTGTGGTGTTTTGTTTTAAGACTAAGAGTAACAGGTATTAAGTGGCAACATTATATGGGGATTGAGGGTGCGTTAAATCGCAGTTCTGAAAGAAGGAGGGAGTGGGGGAGGGCGTGGGGAGAAGGGGGGAATGGATCGAAGGAGCGGATTTGAGGGAATAGGAGGGGGAGAGAAGGGGAGCGGAGCTTGAGGGATGGAAGGGGAAGGGGGAAGAAAGGGGAAGGAGGGAAGAAGGGGGAGGGAAGGGTGGAAGATCGGGAGGAGGAGGGGGAGGGAAGGGAAGGGGAGGGAGGGGAGGAAGGGGAGCGGAATGAGGAGATGGATGGGATGGGGGGGGAGACAGAGGGAGGGAAGAGAGGGGAGGGGATGGGGTGGAAGGGATCTGGAGGGGAGGAGGGGGAGGAAGCAGCGGAGGGAGGAGGGAAGGGGAAGGGAAGGGGAGGGGGATGGAATGGGAGGGGATAGGAGGAGGGAAAAGGGAGCGAAGAGATGGAGAAGAAGGGACCTGAGGTGATGGGGAGGGATGGAGGGGGAGGAAAGGAGGGAGAGGAGGGGAGGGAGGAAGGGGAGGGAAGGGGAGGGGAAGGGAGGGAAGGGGAGGGGAAGGGAGGGAAGGGGAGCAAAGGGGAGGTGAGGCAGGGAAGGGGAGGGAAGTGAAGGGAAGGGGAGGGGAGTGGACCGGAGGCAAGGGGAGGGGAGTGGACCGGAGGCGAGGGGAGGGGGAGGGACGGTGGAAATGTGTCAGAGAATATGTTGGCGAAATGTGTAGGGAGTGCATGGGAGAGTGAGGGTGGGGGTAGGAGTGGATGAGGGTGTGGATGGAGGAATAGATAGGGCAGTGGTTGTGGGTGTGGTGTGGCTATGGGGGTGGGTGAGCGAAGTAACGACGGGAGGCGAGAGGCAGTGGAAGGATAAAGAGGAGGAGTGGTATAGGAACGGGGTGTGGAAGGAGAGAACTGTGGTTGGCACTAATTGCGTTGGGACTAATTTTACTTCCTCCTGTAAAAGACAAAGACACAATCGCTCGCCACAGGAGACCCAAGGCCTCCAATCAGCCAGCCACACACACAAGCACACACACACGCGCGCGCAGGAAAGGGGTCCCTTTTTCATGCAGCACCATCGAACATATCTAATTATGTTGCTACACTTGTGTCTCAGGCGATAGATATTGGTACAGGCTTTTTTTTTTTTAACTTCAAATCTGATTTGCCCATGCTTCAGTGGATATCTCTATGCTGAATAAAGAAACCATGCCAGCTGATAATATCTGATAATATAGATATATATATAATATATATATATATATATACATATTATGTGTATGTATTATATGCACTTCTGGACTGTATGGATATATATATATTTGTTGGGTCATAAATGACTTTGCAACCAGTTTCCTCAATTTTCCCCTGTTCTCCACTGCCCTCTGCGAATTACCAAATTCCAGTGCTGTCCATTCGCTCATCAGCTGCAGTTCTCTTCCCACCTCTTCCTTTGTCCAACATGTCTTTGCGCCCCCTACCCCCTTTTCGGTGTGCATTGCAAGATAATTTTGGTCAGCCCTGATGAACAGGAAATATGACCATACCACTTGAGTTTGCATCTCTTTACAATCATAACATCTTTGTGTGGCCCAAATGCCTGCTGGATCTTGGCATGGATTTCCTCATTGGTAATATGGTCCTTATATGAGAAGTGTAATGATATAAGACTATTGACGCTATTCACGCCGTGGCCATGTTGAAACCATACCGAGGCCACATATGCATCTGCGAGCCGACGCTGTATGAAAAGTAATGTGAATACTAGTTTGTCGACCAATACCTCTCGAAATCACTCAAATTTGAGGGTATTCATTTTTGAGACTACCATATTCATCTTCGCATACCTGATTTCTATCTATTGGGTAATTCTCACGAAGATTGGGTGACCCTTGCATGGTGATTTTCCCATTCTTTAACTACAATGTGACTGTCAACTTCAAGTGTGCATAGTTATGGTGCTATCATGTAATGCAGCACTGTCAGCGTAGTTATCTGTGTAACACAGTTAAACAACTGGTCTTAGTAATTACAATTTAATAAAAGCTTTAAAATATATTAAAAATATATTAAAAAAATATATATATATATTAAGAAATTTATGCAATTTTGAATTAAGAAAAGATTGGCTCAATCTTCATGAAAATTGACCAATAGATAGAAAAAATGTATGCAACAATGAATATGACAGTTTAAAATGTGAATATCTTACAAATTTTAATTTCTGCGATAGTTCATACACATCAGCACACAGCAGTGTCTTACTGCCATTTCCAAGACCCGACGCATACTCAGCCTCGTTCTGATCCCTAATTAGGTCACGCGTGAATAGTGTGAATAGTACGAGATATATGCTGTCTACTGGTTGTTTGGTTGTTGGGAGTTTAAAATCCTAGCAACATCCAAGGTCATATAAGGACGGGTACCGACTTGTGACAGTGCGCACTCATGGCGACTTTATCATGCCGTCCCACCGGGAAATCAGGCAGCCGGCACCATGACCCAATATCCCACACAGCCACGTTACACTGACACTGATCTAACCAGTCATTGCCCTATCCTATTAATGCCGAGCACCAGACTAGGAAGCAACAACTTCCAATTCTGTAAGTCGTTGGTTTGACTCGACATGGAATCGAACTCCCGACCTTCCGCACGGGAAGCCTACACTCTATCGATTCGGTCACCGCGTCTGGTTACACACTGCCTACTGTATACTACAGTCAACCCCCCTCCCCCAGAGCAGCCAGGGCATTGCCCTTAATACACTGGCTCTGTTCTAACAGGGAGCCATTGTTCCTGTCATAGCTGTCAAACTGCACTGCCCGGTTTGATTGGTTTTCAAGCCGAGGCTCAGTTGTATTCGCAAAGCGGACAGAGAGCATTCATTAAAGTTCGGGCGCATTCATTAAAGTTACAACCCACGCCCCTTCTCCAGGACACTGACAGTGACACTGACAGTGACAGTGACAGTGATGAGTTGTGTGGTGTTTCTGTCGGGGCTGGGGGTTGGGTTTCACTGTCATGAGCACAGATCCACCCGAGATTGCAAAGTGAGAAAAAAAATGCCCCGTCCATGAAACACAAAGGACATGGATTACCATTTAATTACGCTGTTATATATCCTACATGCATATATTACTGATTAATAAATAACCTTTGCAAACAAGGGATGGGTGATAATGAGCAAAGACCCTATAATACTAAGACGGCTCACTCCCTATCTCTCCCATGGTAATGTAAATTTCGCAGTGCCACCTTGTGGTGGGTTTGATCACCCCGGCTGCTGGTTGGTGTTTCACATGTAAACACATGCAATTATATTATACATGATATAGGTAAGTATGAATACACATCAATATGAAATTGCTATGAACAGATACACATCATCATCAGCATCAGCATCATCATCACCATCATCATACATCTTTCACATTCATATATACATTTATACATATTTATATGGCACCTGTTTAACCAAGAGAACAGCCAGCGCAACAAGTGGTGGGTTTGATCATTTTGATTACACAGTACAGGCTGAGTGAGCCATCTTAGTATTATATGGTCTTTGTAGTGAGTTAGAGACGTGACAGTGATCTAATACATTGTCGACAGTAAAGATTTATTTTGTGATTATCTACATTGAGGATATTTTAAATCTATGACCTCGCTAACTATATTTGAGATTACTTACTTACTATTTCCTTTTTAATCATAGTTGGAATGGCAAGTGATTGACAGAATATGGACATGGTGATATCTTTGGCAAGTTGTTGGTTTGACCCAGTTGGGATTCCCACTCCGAGTCCGAACCTTCTGTATGGAAAGCCACGGCGTCTGCTGGCCCTGTTCAGTTTGTTCAGTTGTTGTTTTACGCTCTGAGCAACATCTCAGGTCATATCAGGACGGATACCGAGTTGTGAAGTGTGCACTCATGGCGACTTTATAGTCCTGCCCCACTGGGAAATCAGGTTGCCGGCACCATGAACCGATATCCCACTCAGTCACGTTATCCTGACACTGAGCTAACCAGTTCTTGCCCTATCCTATTAATGTCGAGTGCCAGGCTTGGAAGCGACAGGTATCAATTTTAAAGTCATTGGTTTGACTCGACCAGGAACCGAACTCCAGACCTTCCGCATGCGAGGCCCGCGCTTTACCGATTAGGCCATGGCGCCCGGTACCTCTTCCGTGAGAATGCCGGGGACTTAACTGAGACGCTAATATAACCCCGTTCCATGAGTCGCTGACTCTTATGACATGACGCGAGTCCATTAGACTCACTGGGGAGGACCTCTGTTTTACCTCGAGTTCATCGAGCATATTGATTACAATGACGCGCCCTGAACGTGCCTCTCACTCACTCTTCGACCCCATTTTTTCCCAGTCCCTTCCCAGTTGAAGCAGAACACACTCAGCAAATTAACCCTAGTCGCTACCTAACTTGGTATTATCGGCATAGGGCAAAGACCAGACTGGTTGGGTCAGGATCTAAATAATGGGACTGAGTGGGATATTTCGCCGCCGCTACCGTATCTCAGTGGGGCAGCACTATAACACCGTCATGAGAGCGCACTCTCAGAAACAACATGGTACATCTCCTGATATGACCTTAGGTGTTGCTAGGACTTAAAACCCCGACAAAAACACTTTATACTCACTCCCTCCCATTCCTGAGTGGATATGTATATTGCCAAAGAACTGATTATGTGTGGTATAAAGTGTTATGCTAATATTATCGAGGAGTCAATAGTGCATGTTACCTCCCTCTTCATACACTCCCCAACGATGGACACTATATCACTTATCAGTATACCTACACCCGAATAGCATAGCCTGGTCTCAAGAAAATAAGTCAATGAATGTATAGAATCTACTTAAAAGTAGTCACCACGAAGCTGATATTTCTTTGGTTATGTTCTTCTAAATTACAGTGGTTAATAGGGTATATCAAGTAACACTCTGCCAGTAACCCTTCCCCTCCTAGGGAGCCACTGGGCTCAGTATTATGGGTGAGTATGTGATGACACCTACCGGTATTGTGAGGAACTACGCGCCATGTCAGCAATCAGGTACATACCTGTAATTAAGAAAACAGAAGGGCATTAACAAATATAGAGAGTGAATGTGAGAGTGAGTGTGTGAGTGAGTGATAGTGAGTGTGAGAGTGTGAATGAGTGTGATAGTGAGAGTGAGAATGAGTGTGATAGTGAGTGTGAGAGTGAGTGTGAAAGTGAGTGAAAGTGAGAGTGCATTTGAGCGTGACTGTGAGAGTGAATGTGAGAGTGAATGTGAGAGTGAGTGCACGAGTGAGTGTGAGAGTGAGTGTAAGTGTGAGAGTGAATGTGAGAGTGAGTGTGAGAGTGAATGTGAGAGTGAGTGTGAAAATGAGTTTGTGAGTAGGTGTGAGTGAGTGGAAGTGAGTAATTGTGAGTGTGAGAGTGAGTGCGAGAGTGAGTGAGAGTGAGTGTGAGTGTGAGAATGTGGGTGTGTGAATGTGTAAGTGTCCGCAGCAAAGGTTATATTGATAACAAGAAGTGTGTTAAATGTATTCCATCACGTGGTTAATATAATATAATATAATACCCATTATTTCCTAGAGACAGTAATACAACCAGGACAACTTCAGATATTCGCAATTGTCATAATTCTAATGTCAGTTGACACAACGTTGTTGTTTAAAAAAAAAAAATGTGTGTGGTAAATATGTTTATTCTGCTGAATAAGTCTTTTGTCAGTGCCGCAGCACTGGTCTTCCAGCCATTTTTCAATTCAGGGTTATTTACACAAAAAGGTATATAGAATAAGGTGTACAATACCCGTTGAATACACAATTTGCACCATGTAACACAATAAAATTCTGAAACCCAAAAGTTCCATAACAATATGGTACAGTAGTGTCATATAACCAGATCAATATTAGTCAGATCAATGTGAGTATTTACATAGTATTTAGAATGTAAGCAGAAGTTATCTTCTGTATTCAGTTGGTAAATTTGTAGTAAGTTTTATTGTTCAGTTGCAGTTAGGCAAGCGGTATATAAATGTTGGTTTGTTAGGAAATTCTAGTGTAACTCTAATGTAGTTAACCACTTCAAAATTACATGAGAGGGGGGTTTTCTTGTCATTCTTGTCCATGATTCAAATTTCTCCTGCTTAATCAACTAATGTACCAACAACAAAAAACACCCCCAAAACACATAAAATACATCACAAGGCGATAATAGACGACGGGCCTAGACTCTACTCAGCAATTAGTCAGCGAAAATGCAAAACCAGGCGTTGCATAAGTTGAGGAAGGGTTGGGAGGGGGGGTCCGGGTCCAGCATTAATTAGACTCTTACAGAGTGATGCCAATAGGGCAACCCCGGTGTGTATACCAAGTACCAGCGACAGAGCGCCTGGGCACTGATTATATTCACAGGCTGCTTCCCACCGCGCTGCGCCTGGCCTGGGATTATTTCTTGCGACACCGGCAGGAGGTGTCAGCTTCCGGTAGCCATGATGGATAGGAGATGGTTTCCAGCGCGCTGTACCCAAGCCCCGGCAGCTAGCTATGGCTATAGGTACCAACGCCTCGCCGTGCCCAGTTCTTTTCATTATTATCTAAAGTCGGAAATGTCGCATGCGCTTTGGGCAATTGCCGTCTTCTTCGCCGGAATTATAATTTATTCCATAATTAAATTAATGCGGGTATATATGCACACATAGAGCAAACATAGACTGTTGTCATGGATGGCACTGCAATGGCTTCTGATAGATTTGCGCATGAATGGCAGTGAAACGTTTGTAAAAAAAAAAGGACGCTTCCCTCCCTCCCCCTCCCTCTCCCCACACAGTCGAGGACGGTCACGTGCAGGGAAGCCCATGAATAAATTAACTCGAGCCCGGCGTCCCCAACTAAGAAAGAGGCGAATCCTCTGGTAGTGTTGGCATTTATTAACAATTCACAGTCACTTACAAAACATGTTTTCTCTCTATTTAAAAAAAATGTATATCCTTTTAGGAAATATATATGTTGAACATTGTGTTAATGTAGCCTTAAATAGATGGTACTAAATTACAATCTAAACACCGGACTAAGTCGAACTTAATTTCGCGCCAGAAAATTAAAAAAAACTAGGAATCAATCACCTCCGAAAACTCTTTAGTACATCTCCCCCCCCCCCCCCCCCCCCGTCCCCTGCAGCTATCAGATTAATTCATCCTATCGACGCGTGCAGGAAATGTCGACTGTAAACCGGAAGTCATTCCGCGCTGAATTAAAACGCGGTTGACGCGCAGCCACACATGGTTTAGCACATTTTTAAAACGCGGCTAATTCACTGAAATCATAATCACCAAATGGAAACTGATCCAGCTGGGTGTGTGTTACTGTTAGAATTAGTTCAGCTATATGGTTAATGATACCTATAGCGAATGATATTTAAAGCTGTATAGTTCGATGAAAGTATCAACTTTGTGGTGTTTTCTGTGGCGGAGCGGTTAGAGTGTCTGACTCTTTTCGAGGTAGGACTCCTAATTTGAAGGTCGGTGGTTCGATTCCCTGTGTCCCCAACCTCTGCCAATTTGGATTTCCACCGCTATGTATAACTTACAGAGTCATCAAAGATCAGTTGCTCTCATACCGTGTCTATATGGTGTGGGATGTTAAAAATCTGTTGGGTCGGGAAAAGTGTAGGCTTGGGCTTTCTATCGACAAACTGTCTAATGGTGAAAACAAGTATTCAGATTTATCCATGATAAGCAGTATAAATCTTCAAGAAAATAAGAAAACTTTAAATGAACCCTGAAACATGTATCTAAATTTCATTTAAAGCTGCATAGCTCGATGAAAGCATCAACTATACACACAAAAACTCACCTAAAACACTTTCCTAGATTTGATTCTACACATCCAACTGAGGTACTGGTACACTTATTAAATATGTCTTTCTGCATAGAATGGAATACTAAGTGAATTGACTAGCACCACTTATGGTGTAAGACTTTTGATATGCACACCCACATTAATTTGGCATGTTATCACTTCAAATATCACAAAAGTTGCCATTTAAGATCAAACATATTTCAAGCTAAAGTAAGGTAGATTATAACGATCAACCTAATCTATTTATAGTTTAAAAAAAGCAAGAATAATAACAAGGCAGACATTTTAAACTGTCAGATTATACAACTAGTCTTAGGTCCTACAAATCAACAACACAACAGATTACACAACTAATCTTAGGTCCCCCAAAACACCATGGTGGGGTAGGTATAATAACAATTCCACATGCCATATAATTGTTTATTTGTGGGATTAATGGGTATCCAGGTATTGCAGGTATTGCAACACCTCAGGGAGTTTGACGCCCCTGCCCTGCAGAGTTGTAAACCACTGCCTTGTCGTACAGGTTCTTGACAGAACCGAAGGCTAAGGGAGCAAACCCTGAACAGAAAAGGATATCACTGTGGCAGCATTAAGGGCGGTTGATGTACGGAGCTCCCAACATGGTACAGGTTCTTGACAGAACCAAAGGCTAAGGGAGCAAACCCTAAACAGAAAACCATGTCACTGTGGCAGCATTAAGGGCGGTTGATGTATGGAACTCCCAACATCTCCCGACCAGCCACTGCAGGGACAAATAGTTTTGCGCCTGTCTTGACATGTTCTTGCCAGTGTGAAACCTCTATTTGCTCCCTGAGAGAGTGCCGCTGGTAACTTGCAAAAGCCAGCAGCACTTCAACACTTTTGCAGGCAGCTTTGATGGGATTAATGCATGTCATTACAGCTCCATTAATCCTATCCTCACTTCAGATAATCAGCCATTTTCAAACGCAGCCATTCGTGATCACCACAACGCTAAAATTTAAATATGGTAATTCCACTAATCGGATCAATCGTTGGCGCCCCCATGCCCCTGTGGCCAGTTTACTAACTGATCATAGGTGGCACCACCCGGGTTTAGCATGTGCGACAATGATATTCAGTCAAACTCCCATTATCACTGCCAGGGCCCATATGCATGGAGCGGCATTAACGGCGTGTGGTGTTATACCTCTAACTCCGGGTACCTATCTCCGGTTATCGGCGTCGTAGAGAACTATGTCAAGCCGTATGCATGGGCGCTTAAACGGTGAGTGTTAGCTAAACATGAATGTATTTATAGATTTGGGAAATCCCTCTGCGTTTGTAGCCATATATTAGGCTCAAATCTATTAAATGCTATCATATTTAACAGAATTACATACGCAATAAGTGAAATTTAAGCAAATTAACCCTAAAAACGAAGCGATATTAACGCAGCAGCCGCATTGGCGGCGATATTATAGTTATATTTTCGAATCGACGAAGTAAAGTAAACAAATCGCCACCAGCGACGTCCATCCCGCATGGACGTCGCTTTCCATACTGGCAGCGCGGGCGATTTGTTTACTTTACGTTCATCGATTCGAAAATATAACTATTAATATCGCCGCCAATGCGGCTGCTGCGTTAATATCGCTTCGTTTTTAGGGTTAATTTGCTTAAATTTCACTTATTGTGTATGTAATTCTGTTAAATATGATAGCATTGAGTAGATTTGGGTTCCATCCTGACACTAACCTAACACTAACACCGCTGTAAACCTGCTATGAGCAGAGTTAGAATTTCCGGATTTAAACGCGCGGTGTTAGGCCTAACACTGCTCCATGCATACAAACTTTTCGGCGTTAAACCAGAAATCCCGCCTTAAACGCGTTTTGACTCGGTAACACCGCTCCATGCATACGGGCCCTGGTGGCTACGCGTCAAGAGGCTCTGTGTACCTCAAATGGCCCGGCATATGGCGTGTGGCCAGGGCTACTTGATATGGCTGTCACCTGTCTGATCACTACTGCCTGATGGCGCTTGACGGGTGAGGAGTGGTCACGTGATCATATTGTTTTGATGAAACATATTCACACAGGGCATAACGGTATTGAGTGACAACATCTACTTAGGGGTGGGTGGGCGGGGGATGTGTGATAATATAACCACCTACCATCTATTTACTCGTGCACCCCCGTTCTGATATGACTTATTTTGTTGCTAGGTCGCAATGCCACCCTCAAACACTCACTCACTCATTTACTTACACACTCACTCACTTACTCACGCACGCAATTAGGCACTCACTCACGCACTGACAAACTTACTCAACCACTAACTTATCAAATGAACACATAGAACTACTATGGTGCCTAATAAAAAATGAAAAGCAAGCAAATATAGCCATAGCAAGCCTCTACAGACCTCCATCAGGGGAAATTGAACTCTTCATTGAAGCCCTAGAGAAGAGCATAAACACCATAAAAAAACTGACAAAGGCAGAAATCTTCATACTAGGAGACTTTAATGTAAATTACAACAGCAATGATAAAAACAAACTAATGCTGCAAACCACAATCAAAATCTTAGGCCTACAACAGCTCATCACTGAAAAAACAAGGCTCAGTAAAAATAGCACCACAATTGACCTAATACTAACCAACTCAAACCACGCCACTAAATGGGGCACCAGGAGCTGGGGTATAAGTGATCATGAGCTAATATATGTAACAAGGAAAAAACTAAAAAGCACAAATCACTATGAGTATAAGATGGGCAGGTCCCTAAAAAACTACTCAGAAGATGCATTAAAAAATCATCTGCACCAAAACATAAACAACATCACACAAAACAGAGATGATGTTAATATCTATTGGGGCAACATCATCGCAGAAATAAGAAAATCAGCTGACGAGATGTGCCCCATTAAGAAAATAAAAATACAAAAAAACCAGGACCCCTGGGTAGACAATGACCTGCTAACGCTCATCATAGCCAAAAGTAAACTGGGTAATAAAGCAAAGCTCACAGAAACTATAGAAGACAAACTGGCCTACCATATTGCCAGAAACCACTCTCTCAAAGCTGTGAGAACAGCAAAAAAGAAATACATAATAAAGCAGGACAGAGACTGGGGAAGCAATACAAACAGATTCTGGAAGAATGTAGACCTATTATTCCCCAAAAATAACAAAGAAGAGCACACAACCTTCCAAGATAACGAAGGGACAATACTCTCAGACAAAGATGCAGCAAACAAACTGAACACGCACTTTGCCACAATAGGACAAACGCTGTCAGGAAAATTTAAAAAAAGGTGGGAAAATAGATCAGGAACTGTGCAGAATGAAATCCCCACCTGCAAAACAGATATAATAGAAGTAAAAAAACTAATAAATGACATAGACACAAATAAACCAAGTGGAATAGACGAAATACCAACCAAAATGCTGAAAGAGGCACTCCAAGCCATCCCAGCCACTATAGTCGACCTATTCAACATCTCCTTTGAACAGGGGCATTTTATCTCAGCCTGGAAAATGGCAACCATTACCCCTATCCACAAAAGTGGAGACAAACAAAACATGGGAAACTACAGGCCAATATCGATTCTTCAAACCCCAGGCAAGCTCATTGAAAAAGTGCTACATAGACACATAAATGAACACCTGGAAAAAAACAATATACTAAACGAAAGACAAGGAGGTTTCAGGAAACTGCACTCCACATCTAAAACAATAGCTAACCTAACAAATGACATATTGGCGTCAATGAACCAAAAACAATTAGTTGGAGCAGCCTTCATTGACTTCAGCAAAGCATTCGATACAGTAGACCATAACATACTATTGGAAAAACTAGAATCCATGGGCATAAAATCCAACACTATGGACTGGATAAAATGCTACCTGAAAGACAGGCAACAGAGAACAAAAATAAACAATACACTATCAGACAACCAACCTGTCACATGTGGTGTACCCCAAGGGTCAGTGCTAGGGCCACTGCTCTTTATAATCTACATAAACGATCTTGAAAAATGGTTACAAACCGAATGCCTCCAACTATATGCAGATGACACAGTCATATATGCAAACGGCACCACAGAAGAGGAGGTAATAACTAAACTAAACAAGCTCCTACTAAAACTGGATGAGTGGTGTGAGTCCAACAAA
The DNA here is from genome assembly GCA_030323885.1 of Branchipolynoe longqiensis. Lineage (NCBI taxonomy): Eukaryota > Metazoa > Annelida > Polychaeta > Phyllodocida > Polynoidae > Branchipolynoe > Branchipolynoe longqiensis. The sequence continues at coordinate 66,296,808 of CM059189.1, forward strand.
ATAACCATCAACACAAGCAAGTCAAAAACAGTTCTCTTCTCGCATAAACAAATGCCAGAAAGAAAACTACACTGTAAGCTAGGAAGCCAAACACTAGAAAATGTAGACCATTACAAATACCTAGGCCTTGAGTTGGACAGCCAACTAAACTACAACCTATGTATAAACAAAATTGTCCAAAAGGTAAACCACAAACTGTGGCTATTTGCAAAGCTAAGAGACTACATGACACAAGAAATGTCAATAAAAATCTTCAAGGGCATGGTGCTACCCTATTTTGACTATGGAGATGTAAACTACATGGGTGCAAAGAAAGAACTTCTAAAAAAACTGCAAACACTACAGAACAGAGCCCTGAAAATCTGCCTCAGAGTAGACAAGCTGCACCCCACCTATGACATACACAAAAGAACCAAAGTAAAATTGCTAGAAAATAGGAGAATAATTCATCTGAAAACATTAGCATACAGCTATAGTCAAGACAATAAACTCCTAACAAAACCACAAAGGGCAACTAGAGCAAATAATGCGCCACTACTAAAGCAGACCAGAAGCCAAATAAAAGCTCACGAGAGAAGCACGCTAGAAATGGCTGCCAAGGTGTGGAATGCCCAAACAGTAAAGGAACGACAAATTCCTGACCTAAAAACATACAAAAAATATCTGTGCAAAATAAGGCTAGGAACCCCCAACTAAGCTGCACCGCAAAGGGGCAGGTGATACATGTCACGGCCCACCAGCGAGACGCCCAATGGAAGGTAACCATACCAAAAGCACCCAGATAACACACCTCACAGCTGCGTACAAGCCTATGATATGTAAATAGGAGTAGGCTAGTCTAGAAATAAGAGTAGAAAAAATAAAGCACATATATGCCAAGAAAATCCAAAAGAATTAACATAGACTACTATAGTACTAACCAGACCAACCAACTATCTATCTGCTACTGAAATACAGGCAATCAAATACCTTATCAGCAGCTACTGTGTGATAAGACAACACCAACACTACAGCTGGCCAGCATTGAAAACAAGCCTGAATACCCAGGCTTATATGCTATGGACAGTATAAATACAGCCTCAATAAAAAAAAAAAAAAAAAAAAAAAAAAAACACTCACTCACTCACGCACTCATTCAGGTACTCACTTATGCCCTCACTCACGCACTCATTCACACACTCACTCACGCACTCATTCACACACTCACTCACGCACTCATTCACACACTCACTCACGCACTCATTCATGTACTCACTCATTAAAGCTGCATAGTCTGATGGTTTTGAGTTTGGTCAATTTCTGAGATATATATTATATATATATTATATATATATAATATATTAGCTTGATTACTAGAGTCTACCTTAATTTAGTCTGAAGTCATCTTAATTTAAAATTCTAATTAAAAATGACACAATTGTGATATATCTGAGATGTTAAAATCCCAAATTAATGTTGGGATGCATGTCAAACACTCTGACCCCCACGGGCTTCAGCTATAACAGCTTCTATTAAATTGACCTAGCATGCCATTATATGTAGCGACACATACCTAATAAATATGCCAGTATCTAAGTCGGATATTTTAGTTCAAATCTAGATAATATTTTTGCTTTGGAAAATTTGATGCTTTTATCGGACTATGTAACTTTGATTTCTACCCCGTCCTGATATGACCGGAGATGTTGCCAGGACGTAAAACTCCAACAGCCACCCAAGCAACCAATTAATTTCTACACTATATAGGGTATTCACGTGACGGCATCAACTGGATGCGCGGCCATTGTGGCGATATCAACTAGTAAACAACCCATAGAATTTGCAGGTTTGCGCAGTGCAAAATGTCTATTTCATTCAAAATTAATAAAAATGCAGAACCCTAACCTTATCAATTTAATATAATCTTTTTGGTAAACATGTTTTATATTTGTGTGCCAAGCGATTTGTTTCTAGTTGGTGTCGTTGTAGAGATATTTCACTTTTTCTGTTTGAAGATTGCTCACGACCATTGACAATGCCTTGAGTTTGCCGGTATGCGCAGTGCAAAACGTCTATTTCATTCAAAATTAATAGAAATGCAGAACCCTAACCTTATCAATTTAATATAATCTTTTTGGTAAACATGTTTTCTATATGTGTGCCAAGCGATTTGTTTCTAAGTGGTGTCGTTATAGAGATATTTCACCTTTTCTGTTTGAAGATTGCTCACAACCATTGACAATGCATTGAGTTTGCCGGTACGTGCAGTGCAACACATTAGTTTTATTCAAAATTAATAGAAATCCAGAACCCGAACCATATCAATTTAATATAATCTTTTTGATAAACATGTTTTCCATATGTGTACCAAGCGATTTGTTTCTAGGTGGTGTGGTTTTAGAGATATTTCATTTTTTCGGTATGAAGATTGCTCATAGCCATTGAGTTTGCAGTGTGACAGCCTTTATTATTGTGGTTACTATTGCCACAATGGCCGCACTTCCGTTTGGCGTGACGTCAGTGCATACCCTATATATATCTTCTCATTCCCTATGTACTACTAATCGACGACCTTACTTAGCCACATTCCAATCGCCGGCCACACCTCTATTTTTTATAAACTACTCACGTCCCATTCCCCGCACACTACCCGCACACTACCCGCACATTACCCGCACATTACCCGATCATTACCGGGCTCGCTATTACTCACTTAACCACTTCCCAACTCCTGCTCCCACTACCACTTCCAGTATGGGTTAGATGAGCGGCAGCAGCTCATTCGTTTTCATTGGTGGATGCATACATTACCACTAAACTAATCCCCTTGAGCAGCTCTGAGTGTTGCAATCAGTTCCACCTGTTATAATCAGTTCCCCCTATTGGAATAAGTTCCGCGTATTGGAATCAGTTTCACGTATTGCAATCAGCTCCACGTGTTACAATCATTTAAACATGTTGCAATGTCTGCATTCAGTTCCACGTGTTGCATTCAGTTCCACGTGTTGCATTCAGTTCTACGTGTTGCAATCAGTTCCAGATGTTGCAATCACTTCCACATGTTACAATCAGTTCCACATGCTGTAATCAGTTCCACATGTTCCAATAAATTCCACGTGTTGCAATCAGTTCCACGTGTTGCATTCAGTTCCACGTGTTGCATTCAGTTCTACGTATTGCCATCAGTTCCAGATGTTGCAATCAGTTCACATGTGTTGCAATCAGTTCCATATACTGTAATCAGCTCCACGTGTTGCAATAAGTTCCACGTGGTGCAATCGGTTCCAAATGTTGCAATCAATTCCATACGATTCAAGCAGTTCCGCATTACAACACTCCGCTCTGGATGGCACAATCAGTTCCGATTGCTCCTACCAGCTCCGGGTAGCCCTATCAACTACCACGCCGAGCAGCTCTGGCACAGTACCAGGTTCAAGCGGTGCGATCATTGTGCGCTGACCCAGATTCCAGCTGGTCCCTCATGGACGGTGTTAAATGCCTTTGTACACGGGCGGCGCCGCACCGAGCAATAAGGCGAGCTCACCTCATGAGCAGCTCGTGAGCAGCTCGTGAGCAGCCCATGAGCAGCTCGCTGCCAAAGAACTGCACCACCCAAATGCGATTAGCCAGGGAGGAACCCCACTCCCAGACAATCTCGGCATGACCTACAGTCGAACCGTGCATGACCATGTATGTGGGTGTATAGCTGGACGCGCTTAATTCTCCATACCATAATAACGGGGGGAAATAAATAGTTTTTTGTTGTTGTGTGTGTTTCTTTTGGAGAGTGCCTAGATTTGTATTTGAAAATTAGCTCTGATAACACTGAGCAAGACGTAACTATATTATGTATTGTATATTATATATATTATATTTGATATATTATATATTATGCATATTATATATATTATAAATATTATACATATTATGCATATTATACATATTATACATAGCATACATATTATATACACCCCAAACCACAAACAAAACCCAACACCCCCAACAAAACACCCCACAAACACACCCCAACACCCACAACCACAACCCAACCACCCAAACACCAAAAAACAACAAACACAACCAACAACCACACCCACAAAACCACAAACAACAAACAACCAAAACACACCCCACAAAAACACCCCCACCAACCCATACTATGCATAGTATACATAGTGAATAGTTGGACGAGCTTAGTTCTCCATAAAATAAAGACCGGGGAAATTAAATTGTGGGTCCTTTTTGGTTCTTTTGGACAGTGCTAGATTTGTATTTGCAAATTAGCTCTGATAATACTCAGCAAGACGTAACCATATTATTATTGTATATTATATAGTTATATATTATGCACATTAAACATATTATACATACACACATCATACATGTTATACATACTATACATTGTATGCATAGTATACATCGTATACACAGTATGCATATTATACATATGATATGTATTATATATATTATAAATATCATCAATATTATATATATTATATTACATATTATGTTATATATATTATATTTTATATATTGTATATATATTATATTACATATATTATATTATATTATATATATTATATATGTATTATACATAATTGCTGGCTAACGAATATAATGAAGCAACCCAATAATGGGTTGAGAGTGTTACCCTGTCACGGAATAATGTTCATACCGGTAAATACTTACATAAGCATATTTTAGGGGTAAGTATGGAACGTCAAATCCTGGGGTTACAGATTGCTCCATAGGCGGAGCAGTCCAACAGCCAAAATGATCAAAATACTACCCCACACTCACACCACCTATTTATATTCACATAATTCAGTATAATATATTCATAGAAATGTTTACACGGTATATATGCTTAATATATAATATATAATACATATTATATAATATAGACAACGCCAGTTAATATATATGATCGCTACCATGACATCAGTGCAACCATTGAGGAGCAAACACCAAGAGCCACTGATGCCGATGAGGGTCGATTTGCTCAACACAAGGATAACTAGACAAGAACAACTGTCAAATCAGCGCCCCTTAGGCCAGCCGCATGACACCCTGAACTCATTCAGGCGTGGCATTTTATTGCATGCGGATAAGCCATGAGCTTATAATCCCATGAGCAGCAATTCTCAGGGAATTCTTTCAGCTTCGGCTACCCGCACGCTCCCTCCCGCCCCATCGCCCGCTAGGTGGCGCGAGTGCCTCGCCCACACCGCCCCCATAACACAGGTCGGACGTGAGGCGCCGTTAGTGTAGTGAAGGCGTGGTGGTGATTATCACCAGTCATACTGGCTGGATAATGGACAGAATAAATCATATATATCATATGTATCATATATATCATATATATATAATATACATTATATACATTATATATTATATATTATATATTATTTGATATATTATATATATTTGATATATTATATATATATATATATATTATATATCATATATATATTATATATACTATATATGTATTATATATCATATATAATGTATATATCATATATAATGTATATATCATATATAATGTATATATTATATATCCTGTTTATCTTATATATCATTTATATTATATATAGTATATATCATACATATCCAATACATGCTAACTAGAGGCAGCTAAGCTGTGCATATCATCTGTATGCAGGCAATGCCCCGAGTTTTAAGCTCTGGTTTATTTCGATTAAGCACTTCCACATAGGTACACACATACATACTGATTTCCTTTCCTCGACACAAATGTACAACATCAGCACTCTGGGGTAGGTAGGTAGTGTGCAGTAGGTAGGTAGTGTGGGATAGGTAGGGTAGGATATGCGGGTGGGGTGGGGTATGTTGGTGGGGTGGGGTATGTTGGTGGTGTGGGGTATGCGGGTGGGGTGCAGTACGCGGGTGGGGTGGGGTATGTGGGTGGGGTGGGTATGCGGGTGGGGTGGGTATGCGGGTGGGTATGCGGGTGGGGTGGGGTATGCGGGTGGGGTGGGGTATGCGGGTGGGGTGCGGTATGCGGGTGGGGTGGGTATGCGGGTGGGGTGGGGTATGCGGGTGGGGTGGGGTATGCAGGTGGGTGGGCTATGCGGGTGGGTGGGGTATGCGGGTGGGGTGGGGTATGCGGGTCGGGTGGAGTATGCGGGTGGGGTGGGGCATGCGGGTGGGGTGGGGTATGCGGGTGGGGTAGGGTATGTGGGTGGGGTGGGGTATGCGGGTGGGGTGGGGTATGCGGGTGGGGTGCGGAATGCGGGTGGGGTAGGGTATGTGGGTGGGGTGGGGTATGCGGGTGGGGTGGGGTATGCGGGTGGGGTGGGGTATGCGGTGGGGTGGGGTATGCGGGTGGGGTAGGGTATGTGGGTGGGGTGGGGTATGTGGGTGGGGTGGGGTATGCGGGTGGGATGGGGTATGCGGGTGGGATGGGGTATGCGGATGGGGTGCGGTATGCGGGTGGGGTGGGGTATGTGGGTGGGGTGGGGTATGCGGGTGGGGTGGGGTATGCGGATGGGGTGCGGTATTCGGGTGGGGTGGGGTATGTGGGTGGGGTGGGGTATGCGGGTGGGGTGGGGTATGCAGGTGGGGTGGGTATGTGGGTGGGGTTGACTGGGGTGGGTGGCGTGGATGAGAGGTGGGTTGTGGGGGGTAAGGTTGATTGATTGATTGGTGGTTGCTTTACGCCGTGTTGGCAGCATAGGCCATATTCACGGCGAGAAATGTTTGTTTTTTGTTCAAACCATCGCTTTTACATGTAAAAACAGACATCAATTATGTGCCAATAGACACTCATTAAATTAGAAAGCTCACAATCATATCTTTGTAGTCAAGGGAAACAAATTCCCATAGAAAAAGAAAAGTTTTATTAGTAATTGATAGAATCTATTTAGTAAACAAACAAACTATACAATGATGACAGAGGGAACCCACCCACAATTGAGAAAGAAGATGGGAATATTATATTAGTATCAGAGGTTGAGAAGGCTATCAATGATCTAAAGGCAGGTAAGGCTCCTGGAAGTGACCAGGTAACATCAGAAATGATAAAAGGACTAGATGAAGTGGGGATTCAAATCATTCATAAGCTAGTAACTGACATCTATGAGACTGGATTTATACCATTGAATATGAATGAATCCATATTTGTACGACTCCCAAAGAAGCTAAAACCAACATTGTGTACTGAGTACAGAACACTAAGCCTGATGAGTCATATGTTGAAGATGATCCTGAAAATAATTTTACTGAGAAACAGACAGAAAATTGAAGAACAAATCAGTAACGTACAAAGTGGGTTTATATCTGGAAGAGTACACGTGAAGGGATTTTCAATATGAGAATGATTTGTGAACGTTATTGTGAAGTGAACCAGGATGTCTATGCCTGCTTTATTGACTATGAGAAGGCCTTCGACCGAGTCAATCATGAACTGTTAATCAAATGTTTACAAGATATTGGTGTCAATGGCAAAGACATTAAACTAATTGTGAACTTATACTGGACACAACGTGCATTTATAAAAATGGAGCAGGGCCTATCGGATGAAGTTATGATTAAACGAGGAGTTTGACAGGGGTGTGTATTGTCACCATGTCTATTTAACCTGTACACAGAGATGATTTTCAGACACATTGAAGATTGCAAGGGAGTGACAATAGGTGGCATGAACATCAACAATCTTAGATATGCCGATGACAGTGTAATACTAGCAGACAGTGAGAAAAACCTACAAGATATAGTGAATAGAATCAATAAAGCTGGAATACTATTCAACATGAAGATGAATGCCAGGAAGACCAAAACAATGGGTTATAAGTAAAAAGACAGATAAACCAAATGTCAATATAATCATAGATGGCACAAACATAGAACAAGTATCCGAATTCATATATCTCGGACAAAAGATTACAAATGATGGGAGATGTGAGGAAGAAATTAAAAGAAGGATAACAATAGCCCGAACAACATTCTCCAAAATGTATAGAGTGTTAACATCAAGTAAGATATTAATACAAACAAGGAAGCGTATTCTTCAGTGTTATGTGTGGTCTACTCTAATGTATGGGGCAGAGACATGGACAATCTCTAAGAAAATGTACAAACGTTTAGCAGCATTTGAGATGTGGACTTATCGAAGGATGATGAAAATATCATGGACAAAGAAGATCACCAACAAAGAAGTTCTCAGAAAAATTAAAATAAGAAAAGCTTGTTTGCCACTATACAGACAAAGAACTTATTTATTTTGGCCACATCATTCGTCAGAGTTCAATATACCGTACATTGTTGGAAGGGAAGGTGAATGGCAGCAGAGGGAGAGGGAGACCAAGAACATCATGGTTTACAAATATTTCACAGTGGACAGGCTTGAATTATTCACAGTCTATCAGAACAGCACAACATCGGGACAAGTGGAGAACCATTGCATCCAACCCTCGACTAGAGGATGGAACTATTGATTGATTGATTTAGTAAACTATATGAGGTGGTAGAGTCCAGCTGCCCTCAAAAAGGCTAAAATGTTTTCCTGTTTTATCTTAGTAAGGTGGCAGTGGGGTAAGGTGGCAGTAGTGATTGTGGTGGTGGTGGGGGAGTTATATTTCACCCGCCGTCACCACTGTCATCGTTCTCTCCACTTATGTAGCAGTCACACTACGACGACAATGGGAGGACGACAGCCCGGCGGCTGGAATTTTGAGAAATCACGACGACATATGCAAATTCGGGCTAAGTTGGACGACAATCGGACGACATACGGACGACATCGGGACGACAAACGGGACGACAGCGGGACGACAGTGTCTCTGTGTCTGTGTCTGTGTGTGTCTGACTCTGTGTGTGTCTCTATGTGTGTCTCTGTGTGTCTGTGTCTATGTGTGTGTATGTGTCTATGTGTGTCTATGTGTGTCTATGTGTGTCTATGTGTGTATACGTGTGTGTCTGTGTATCTGTGTATGTGTGTGTCTGTGTCTGTGTGTGTATGTGTCTGTGTGTGTGTCTGTCTCTGTGTGTGTGTCTGTGTGTGTCTGTGTGTGTGTCTGTGTGTGTGTGTCTGTGTCTATGTGTGTGTCTGGGTCTACGTGTGTCTATGTGTGTATATGTGTGTGTCTGTGTGTGTGTGTGTCTGTGTGTCTGTGTATGTGTGTATGTGTCTCTGTGTGTGTCTGTGTCTCTGTGTGTGTCTGTGTCTGTGTGTGTATGTGTGTGTCTGTGTGTGTGTCTGTGTCTGTGTCTGTGTCTGTGTGTCTCTGTGTGTGCCTCACTCTGACTCTCAGTCTGACTCTGACTCTGACCCTCAGTCTGACTCTCACTCTGACTCTCAGTCTGACTCTCACTCTGACTCTCAGTCTGACTCTCACTCTCAGTATGACTCTTGCTCTCAGACTGACTCTGACTCTGACTCTCAGTCTGACTCTGACTCTCAGTCTGACTCTGACTCTCAGTCTGACTCTGACTCTCAGTCTGACTCTGACTCTGACTCCCAGAAACACAGAGACACACACAGAGACACAGACACACACATAGAGACACACAGAGACAGAGTCACACACACAGATACACACACAGAGACACACACAGAAACAGAGACACGCACACACACAGACACACAGAGACACACACACACATAGAGACACACACACAGACACAGAGTCAGACTGTGTGTGTCTCTGTGTGTTTCTCTGTGTTTCTGTGTGTCTCTGTGTCTCTAAGAGTGAGAGTGAGAGTGAGAGTGAGAGTCAGACTGAGAGTGAGAGTGAGAGTCAGACTGAGAGTGAGAGTGCGAGTCAGACTGAGAGTGAGAGTGAGAGTCAGACTGAGAGTGAGAGTGAGAGTCAGACTGAGAGTGAGAGTGAGAGTCAGACTGAGAGTGAGAGTGAGAGTCAGACTGAGAGTCAGAGTCAGAGTCAGAGTCAGACTGAGAGTGAGGCACACACAGAGACACAGACACACACACAGACACAGACACACACAGACACAGACACAGACACACATACACACACAGACACAGACACAGACACACACACACAGACACAGACACACACATAGACACGCATAGACACAGACACACACAGAGACACATACACACACAGACACAGACACACACAGACACACACAGACACACACACATACACACACATACACACACACAGACACACACATAAACACATACACACAGAGACACAGACACACAGAGACACATACACACAGACACACACACAGACACACACACAGACACACACAGACACACAGACACATAGACACACATAGACACAGACACACACATATACACATATATACACACATATACACAGACACACACATACACACACATACACACACATACACATACACACACAGTCACACACATAGACACACATAGACACATACACACAGAGACACAGACACACAGACACACACAGACACACAGACACACAAACACACACACAGACACACACACCACCACACACACATACACACACACAGACAGACACAGACACACAAACACAGACACACACATAGACACACATAGACACACACATACACAGACACACACATAGACACAGACACAGAGACACACAGAGACACATACATGGAGAGAGAAGCAACTACAGCTTAACGACAAGACGACAGGCTGTGCACGCTGCGACAGTGCCGCGACAGTGCGGACCAGTGCCGCGACAGTGCCGCGACAGTGCCGCGACAGTGCCGCGACAGTGCCGCAACCTCGGCTGTCGTCTGCTGTCGTCGAAGTTTTTCAACATGTCCAAAATCCCCGCGACAACTCGGCGACAGTCCAGAAAGAGTGGAGAAACTGGGGGTGTCGCGGAAGTGTCGCGGCGGCACCTGCGCGGCACCTGCACGACACCTGCGCGACAATCAGCGACAAGTGGGTGTGGGTGTCGCAGGGCTGTCGCCGCTGCTTGTCGTCGTAGTGTGACTGCTACATTAATGCTCCTGCCTGCGTCGCCTTTCTGGTGACCTTCTGAAGCCAATATCAATCATCATTTAAACCGAGTTTACGTCCCATAAAAACTCAGAACACGCCGCATACCCCACTGAGCTTCCATTAAATCGTCGCTCTCCGGGCAAGGAGGCGGGATTCGCCCGGACAGGCAACGCTTCCGGTAGAGTATCCGCAACTTCCGGTAAAGCATGCCATAAGTGGATGGCCGGCCGGTCTCCGTCGAAACCCTATTGAAATACCAACCAGCAAAAAAATAATTCGCAGAGCTCGGCAAGAATTACATTCCCATCAATTGGTGATTTTGTACGAAATAAGCCTGTATCAGGCTTGTGATCCAGCTCGTCACAGATACAAGGACTCATGAGACTCAACTTTGCTTCTTTTTCTGCCGATCTGGTGCTTTGAATACCATCAGGTCCATTGGATTATATTTAGTGACTTAGGTATTTTAAATGAATAGTCTGGAATAGGCATACTCCTTTTTCGTGGAGAGCTTGGATTTAATTTGCGGCGTATCACATATGTTATGAGACCTCATAATGATAATAAACACAAAGGTGACGTCATAATGGTAGTGCACATAAAGTAGACCTCATGATGAGAGTAAGCACAAAGTTAACCTCTTAACAATAGTAAATGCAAAGTAGACCTCATAATGATATTAAACAAAAAGTAGACTTCATAATGATAGTAACCAGACAGATTTGAGAAGGTTAGTGACCACGAAGTAGACTTCATAATTATAGTAAACACAAAGTTGACCTCATAATGATAGCGAAGACAAGTAGACCTCATACTGGTAGTAAAGGCAAAGTAGACCTGCTAATGATAGTAACCATAAAGTAGACCTGCTAATGATTGTCAACACAAAGTATACCTCATAATGATAGTAACCACAAAGTAGACCTGGTAATGATAGTAACACAAAATAGACCTCATAATGACAGCCAAGACAAAGTAGACCTCAGAATGATAGTAAATATAGGTATACCTCATAACGGTAGTAAGACAAAGTTGACCTCATATTGATAGGGCACACAAGGTAGCCTCATAATGATAGTAAACACAAAGTAGACTTCCTAATGATAGCCAACACAAAATAGCCCTGATTATTATAGTCAGTACAAAGTAGACCTCACAATGATAGTCAACACAGAGTTGACCTTATAATGATAGTAACCATAAAGTAGACCTCATAATGCTAATAAGCACAGACTAAGTGGATAAAACAGAGTCGAGATGAGTTGGTCAACATGGAGGGTGTTCACAGACGCAGGCATCCATACCAAATGATGCCCACAACATTCCCCTCCCTCCCCCCCCCTCCCCCCCCCTTCCTTCCCCCCCTCCACCTGATTAATCTGATATTTATTAATATATTACTTCGATGTTTACCCGATTTATTATTATTATTTATTACTATTCTATTTCGAATCCCTTTCCCCTCCCGTTCCGGCATTCCGGCTGGACGATTCTGGCCCTCGCCCGCCGCGTCACGGGTGATCAGACTGCCTGTAGCCCGCAGTCCTTTCTGAATTTTAATTTTTTTTTTTTGTATTACTACGGTATGGGCATTTTTCTGTGCCAGAGGCAAGTAAAACTCTCTCAACCCAGTCGTATCTATTGTTGTCTTTCCCTAGCCACTATTTATATACATATATATAACTATCCTCTCAGCACAGTAGGCAATAGAACACATGGGTTGAACGAGGACATGCAATGCAGATTTGAACTATCTTATAGTTGTTATTTTGGCCACGTCAACGCCGTGTTCCAATATCTAATCTGCTAATTGAAAACGCACCCACTGAGTAGCATCCGGGTCGTGTGAGTTCCCACTAATTAAACTCCGCCCGAGTCTGGCGCTGTCTCTATTACTGAGTGAAGGAACATGAGAAAACCAAAAAAACACAATAACAGATCGGCCAAACCACTCTGAGTTAGAAATGCCCATTAACTCTTAAACAAGCATTACATGGGGTGGCGGGGGGGGGGCGGGTTTATGGCACAGTTGACAGCAGGGAGGTCTATTGTCAGAATCGGGTAGCACTTTAATCAAGGTGATTCGGCTGTATGTGGGTATGTGTGGACATGACCGTGGGAAGTGTGGACATGACCACATCTCACACATGACACACATGACCACAGACCACTACCTGACGGATTGATTAAAAGTAATGGCTACTGAATGCTTAATTAGTTGATTGCTTAATTGATTGGTTGGATTTGCGCTTATTGCTTACTTGATTGATTGGAGTTTCTCGTATTGCTTACCTGATTGAGTGATTGATTTAATGATTTACTGGGGTTCCACGTCCGAGCACAATCTGAAGTGTTATTTATTTATCGGAATGGACATAGACTTGTGCCGGCAGTGCACAAACGTGACAGCCTTGTAGTGCTGCCCGAGAGAGACACTGTGTTGTTGGCATGGTAATGACACAATATGACACTCAGTCACAGTATCCTAGTACTGAGCCAATCTGTCCTTATTCGTTTATAGATTTGCTTGAGTGATATGGTTGCCATGTTGAATTTATAGTGTTGTCCAACGGGGAGACCAGGTCGCTGGCACCATGACCCAATATCCCAAACAGTTGCATTATCCTACAACTGAGCTATCCAGACATTGCCCTATGCTAGCAATGCCAAGGGCCAGGCTAGCTAACGACAAGTATTAATTTTGTAAGTCATTGGTTTGACTAGACTGGGACTCGAACTCCCGACCTTCTGCCACTGCTTCCGGTCTATAATCAGTAGTGATCGGTGCTCCTTAGATAACAATTCATAACCAATAGATTGCATTATAACGCCAATGCCGGTGTTGTTTGCATACAGTAGTAGTCAGCGTTGAATATTAAGTACTTCTATATACCGGGTACCTGCTGTAATGATTGCGACATGACCATACATGATCTAATTATAGCATCACTATCCTTATTCTTGAACTACCCCTTCCCCCCACCCCCCACCACCCACACCCCACACCCTCACTTCCCTCCCGTGTACACCCACAAATGACAACACAATAAATGCAATCCTCATTGACCTTCACACCGAACAGGCGCCCCTCAAGGTCATCCGTATCTATCGACGGCATAATCAGACAAGCAGATTGCAGATTGCTGAGGGAATACATACTAAATAATCACTTAGCCACTCCAGTGCATGTTGAGGTAGTAAACCGCAGGATGTACCCTAGATAAAGGATTCACCCGGTACTCGCAGTACATGGGTGAAGACCAGCCTTATATACAAACGGTCGAAAAATCGGGTTAATGAAATGAGTCTTTATGAGAGCCTAATTTCACAATCTAAGAAGCAACATTTATTCTTTGTATATGTCTTCATAATTCCCCGCTACCTATTAGTTGAAAAATATAAGAAAACATCTGGGTTAATAAGATTTTTAAATGAAATCGACGGCATTCTATGGTCGCCATCTTGTCTTTTGGCATTCTCTTCCATTTCACCAACTCTGTGCCGATATAAGTAGCCATTGGACACTGGAGCCAGGCATTGTACTTCCTGTTCCATACTAAAGCTATTTTCGCCCGTATTTACACTACGTTGTCGATCACCCATGTACTACAAGTACCGGGTGAATCTTTTATCTCGATGTAGCCCGACATGGGTTCTCTCTCCCCCCCCCAACACACACGCACACCCAAGACAGCTCACTAATAATAAATGGCCAGCTATAGTTCTACACCGACTGCACACAGATAAGACTTAGACTAGATTAGAATCGACGCTAGAAGATAGGCAATCAGCGTAGTGATGGTGTCCTACACCCCCCCCCCCCCCCCCCCACACACACACCTTGTCCCCACGGAGGGGTGCCATTACCAACTCTTTGCTTCACTAGCAAATTCGCTTACAAATAATTGGATCATGTTTATTTAGTTAGATGACCTCATTCTTATCGGGTCTAAACGTCGCATAGTCCGAGGATGTTGAGTTTTTGTCATTTGCTAAGATACATATATTAGGTTGATCCTTATAATCTACCCTACGTTAGTTTGACTTTGAGTTAACTGGCTTACTTTGGAGATATTTGAAGTGCACCCATGCAGAATTAATTTGAGCAGACACGCCAAACTCTGACACTGTAGGCTTCTGTAGTAACTGGTTCTGTTAAATTGACCCAGTATTCCCTTCTATATGGCGACACATGTTTAATAAGTGGATCAGTATCTAAGTTATATATGTGTAATCAAAAATAGATAATTGTTTTGGGTTTTGAAAATGTTGAGGTTTTCCTCGGACTATGCAGCTTTAAGATACCTCATTTTTATGGGGGTCTTAAGTTAAATATGTAGGAGAATATCTTGGTAAGTGCTTTGGTTTTGAAAAGGTGATATTTCATCGGAGTACGCAGGTGACTCTATTAATCCTATATTATCAAGGGTAATGACAAAGAGCTTAGCTGTACCAATGAAACATAAATTACATGATACAAGTCATATTCTTTTAAATTAAGTTATACTTCTTATACTATAAATTCACATCTATACAACTATTGATTGGATACTTCTACAAGTCAGTCTTTGTTCTGATTTCATCGCAGATATTGCTAAGACATTTAACGCCCGACCTACCAATCACTGTGTAAAATATTCCGATAATCAGCAGAGGGGGGAAATGGAAATCCTCTATTATTATTCTGTGTGGCCAGCCAAGAGTGTGTGTATAAGTATATTGTATATATATCTATATATATATGGCTTGGCCCATGCTTGAGGGCAGGTAATTATAGACATAGGGATGATTGGCAGGTCAGGGGGAGTGCACTCAGGGCCTGGCTCTCTGCTGTACGGGTCAATGCACACAGGGGTCAAGGTTGGTGGTGGCCATAGGTCAACCAGCTCTGGTGGTGGGCAGACCACTGGTGGTCATGGTAACCAGAAATGCTGAGTTCCTCTTGGAGGAACTGAGGATGCTGCGTCCCTATTGGTTGAAGTGAATGGCATGATCCCATACCAAGAATTCATGCAGTATATAAAGAATGAACCACAGGGCTGGACTCTCTTCTCTTCTCTTACACTTTACTCTCTTCCTTTCTCTTTGTCTGTGTTGTTTCCCTCATAACCTACATACACAACCACAGATCTGAGCATTAGATTCTACAAACTGGTGACCATGACGGTTATTAACGCATGGTGTTGATTTGACAAGTAGGAACTTGCTGGGCTGATGCTTGTTTGGTGCGCTGTGTAGGTAGTGTTTTTTTCTTCTATTTTATTTACTCTGTGAGGGTTTGCATTTCTTTGGAATTTGGGTTGTCAACGATTTTTCTGACAATACCACTATTTTGGAAGGTCCGCTAGACTTTATTGATGGTATGTCTGTGACGTGCCGTCATTGAAGCCTCATGTCGCCGCTGAAATACTTTTTCATACGGGACTACTTTTGGCTTTTCTTTAACCTTATCACAGAGGGGTGAGGATGGGGGGGGGGGGAGCATAGTGATTGTTTTTGTACTATTTCTTCTTCTTTACAGACATTTCTATACTTGGATTCAATTCTCATGAGAGGTTACTCTGTGTAATGAGCTAAATAATACATTCCCACCCAATCATTGGTCTGTCATATACATCAGAAAACATATCCCTGTAACAGAGGCGGCAACATCATACATATTTCTCCTCGTGACACCCTCCTCCCGGACCCCGCCCCCCTCCCGCCAGCACACCCCGGCCCCGGCCTCGGCTCTACTTGGGCCGTCATGTGGGCTTTACGACATTGTTAGTGCGGTTTGAGGACGGAGCTGAAGTACCGGTGTTCACCGTACACACTGTCCGCCAAACCGTTCATTATTATCCTCTCTTGGATATATGCAATTACACTGTATAGCCTTCTGTTGTTCTTGCTGCTTCTGTTGCTGTTGAGGCTGCTGCTGTCGTTGTTGTTGCTACTGCGGATACTGGTGTTGCTACTTCTGTAGGTACTGATGTTGCTACTGCTGCTGCTACTGTTGCTGCTGCTACTGTCGCTGCTGCTACTGTTGCTGCTACTGCTGCTGCTATTGATGTTGCTACTGTTTCTACTGATATAGCCACTGCTGTTGTTACTGCTGTTGCTACTGCTTTTGCTGTTCTTGCTGCTGTTTCTAGTGTGGCTAGTGCTATTGCTACTGCTATTGCTACATCAGTTGCAACTGTTGTTGCTGCTGTTGCTAGTGCGGCTACTGCTATTGCTACTGCTGTTGCTGATGTTGCTGATGTTGCTAGTGTGGCTACTGCTATTGCTGTTGCTACTGCTTTTGTTGTTGTTGTTGTTGCAACTGAAGGTTCTACTGCTGTTCCTATTACTGTTGGTATTGCTTCGGCTGTTTTTGCGGCTGTTTCTACTGCTGTTACTACTGCTGTTGTTGTTTTTGGTACTGTTGTTTCTACTGGTGTTGCTAATGCTGCTGCTGTTGCTACTGCTATTGCTACCGTTGTTGCTGCTGCTGTTGTTGTTACTGTTGTCTACTAGTATTGCTACTGTTGTTCCTACTGCTATTCCTACTGCTGTTGCTAGTGCTACTACTGCTGTTGTTACTGCTGTTGTTACTGCTGTTGCCAATGCTGGTACTGCTGCCGCCGCTGCTGCTCTTGCTGTCCCTCTGGGAACATCAACACCGAATTGCACTCAACCATGCGGACATAGGAGTGCGCCGGAGAGAGAGAGAGGGCATTGGTGTCTTCATGCGTAAATGCATTGTGGGTGTAGTCTGCCATCATTAAAGGCCCTGTCATATTACGACGCATCTCGCAAGCGTGCGGCCAATGCATAAATCACTTTGTAAATCAAGAAGCGTCAAACTTTTCGGCATGGGGGGCAAAGTTGGACGTATACATACCGTATACATAGCATATGGCCAATGTATGGCTAACGTACCTCCCGGCGGAAACTGCTTGAATTACGTTCTGTGAACGTTATATATGTTATTCGATTCCCAGAACTACGCCTCATATGTTACATACGTCAAGACATGCTGGAGAAATGCTAAACGTACATTAGACATATGTTAGACGTATGCCTAATGTATACATAATGTACGGCGGATGTCAAATCCAAACGTTGTCGAACGTCGAAAGTTTTGTGCATGCACAAAACTTTGCCGACCCCCTGACGTATGATGCCATATCTCGATGAATGTTGACATAGATTGACATATACTAATGAGCGCCTAACAAACGCATAATGCAAAACGATGTATCCCGACGTAGTGGCCAAAAATCACATACGTTGGCGTACCTTGGCGTGATGCGTCGTAATGTGACAGCCCCTTAAGAAGTGCAAACATGGCACACAATGGGTGAGTGTAAGTAGCAAACAACGGGCATGCGCACACTGTGAGGAGACTTGATGAAGAGTAAGTGTGTGCATGTGTGGGTGGATGTGGGTGTGCGTGCGTTGGGAGGGGTGTCATCGAATGGCTCTTAACAGGAAGTAATAGGACATACAGCGGCATGTGCCGATATAGGCTCTTTCTTAAGGACTCACTCATCAGAATGAAAGGCAAAACTAAAAGAACATAAATTGCATATAACTCCAAATATTAAAGTTGCATGGTTTAATAGTTTTGAGTTTCTGGCATTTTCATTTTAATTTTATGTGTGTAGAATGTTAGGTTATCGCTATAATCTAGCTTAGTTTAGTTGTGGCTGAATTTAGGATATATTTGAAGTGAACAAAATGGAAAATTACTTCTTTGAAGTGCAGGTATAAATGCTGGACACCATATGCTTCAACAGTTGTTCAGGCGTGTTCATGGGTGTGGCTGGTTGAGTGTATGGCTGTATGGTTGGTTGTGGTTGGTCATTGTTTACGCCCTGGAAACATCTACTGTCATATCAGGATGGGTACTGACTTGTGAAAGTGTGCACTCATGGTAACTTAATAGTGCTGTCGCACTGAGAAATCAGGCCAACAGCACCATGACCTGATATCCCACTCAGACGCATTCTCCTGACACTGAGCCAAGCAGTCCTTGCCCTATCCTAATAATACAGAGCGCCTGGCTAGGAAGTGACAATTATCCATTTAAAAATTATAGGTCTGACTCGACCTGGATTCGAACCCCACGATCTACCAAAACGGGAGACGGACACTCAACTCATTCGGCCATCCCGTCTGGCTGGTTGTTGGTGTTAGGGTGTGCATATGGGGGGGGGGGGCGTATGTTGGTGTGTAAATGCATGTGTGTATATACGCGAGTGTGTACACGTGTGTGTGTGAGGAGTGTGTACACATGTGTGTAGAATTGTGTGTGTGGGTAGGTGGGTGCTTGACGGTGCATGTATATATGTGCGTGTGTATATAGGCGAGTGTGTACCTGGGTGTGTGTACGTGTGTGTGTACGCATGTGTGTACGTGTGTGTGTACGCGTGTGTGTGTGTAGAATTGTGTGTCTGAGTATGTGGCTGTGCATGTATATATGTGCGTATGTATATATGTGACTGTGTACCTGGGTGTGTGTAGGAGTGTGTATACATGTGTGTGTGAAGAATTGTGTATATGAGTATGTGAATGTGTATGTATATATGTGCGTGTGTATATAGGCGAGTGTGTACCTGGGTGTGTGTAGGAGTGTGTACACGTGTGTGTGTGTAGAATTGTGTGTGAGTATGTGGCTGTGCATGTATATATGTGAGTGTGTATACATGCGAGTGTGTACACGTGTGCGTGTAGGAGTGTGGATGCGTGTGTGTGTATAGAATTGTGTATATGAGTATGTGGATGTGCATGTATATATGTGCGTGTGTATATAGGCGAGTGTGTATGCGTGTGTGTAGGAGTGTGTACACGTGTGTGTGTGTAGAATTGTGTGTGAGTATGTGGCTGTGCATGTATATATGTGAGTGTGTATACATGCGAGTGTGTACACGTGTGTGTAGGAGTGTGGATGCGTGTGTGTGTAGAATTGTGTATATGAGTATGTGGCTGTGCATGTATATATGTGTGTGTGTGTATATAGGCGAGTGTGTATGCGTGTGTGTGTAGGAGTGTGTACACGTGTGTGTGTAGAATTGTATGTCTGAGGATGTGGCTGTGCATGTATATATGTGCATGTGTATATAGGCGAGTGTGTACCTGGGTGCGTGTAGGAGTGTGTACATGTGTGTGTATGAGTGTGTATGCGTGTGTGTAGAATTGTGTGTCTGAGTATGTGGTTGTGCATATATATACATGCATGTGTATATATGTGAGTGTGTACTCATGTGTGTGTATGCGTGTGTATGCGTGTGTGTGTAGAATTGTATGTCTGAGTATGTGGCTGTGCATGTATATACGTGCATGTGTATATAGGCGAGTGTGTACCTGGGTGCGTGTAGGAGTGTGTGCCAGTGTAGCTGTGTGTACACGGGTGAGTGCACGCATGGAATGTGCGCAATACCGTTGTTCCGGGTCGCTATGCGTGGTGTTATTACCTAAATGTGCCACCCGTCTATACTGGGCAGAATACTCGCCCGTGTTACTCTCATATACCTTGAAAGGGATCATCATTACAGTCATTTTACAATGCATCTCTAGACGATAGAGTATCCCGAGTGGAACACCTCCACCCCACCCACCCCGACAACCTCCACACTGGCACTCACACCACTGCGCAATCCAATTCTCTAACCCTCTCCTCAACACAGACAACCTGCCATATCTCATTCTCTAACCCTCTCCTCTACACTAGATCCTATTCCTAAATGTTCAATTAACCAATTTCACGAAATTACCATGCACTAAACACACTTCTGACAGTGAACATAAGTAAACCACTAAACAAACAAAAAACCCATGCAAAACAAAACATGATCGTAAACATATAAAGAGCATTTCTACTGTTCCGCTTTATAAGGCCCCACCAAAAAGTGGAAAAAAGGATAAAAACCAGCATGAGCAAGAGTTTATTTCCCGGAGGCTGTTTTCTGTGTCCTGTTAATTCGGCGATGTAAGCCGACGGCTAATCCCCCCTCCACACACACACTCCATCCCCCACTTGCACCCCCACACATGTGAGCCCTCCCCACTACCACCCTCACTACCCCCCCCCCCCCTTCACACACAGACCCAATAGGTTGGCAGGCACACCCCAAAACTGCAGCGATGGATACCTCCAGTTTACACAAGGCAGTACTGTATGTATGCACATAAGGCACACAGTGGGGGGGGGGGGGGACCAGACGGGGTGGCCGAATGAGTAGAGCTTCCGTCTCCTGTTTTGGGAGATCGGGAGATCCAAACCCATGAGTTTGTGGGTTCGAATTCCGGTCGAGTCAAACCGCTGACTTAAACGTTGATACTTGTCGCTTCCTAGCCTGGCGCTCGGCATTTGTATGATAGGGCAAGGACTGGTTGGCTCAGTGTCAGGACAATGTGACTGAGTCGGATATCAGATGATGGTGCTGGCGGCCTGGTGTCCCAGTGGGGCAGCACTATAAAGTCGCTATGATTGCGCACTGTCACAAGTCGGTACCCGTCCTGATATGACCTCAGATGTTGCTAGGACAATAACAAACAAACAGTGCACGGTGGGGAGGTGGGCGGGGGATGGTCAGTGATGGTGATGGTGATAGTGATAGTGGTTGTGGTACCGATGGTGATGGCGGTGGTGGTGTGGTGATGGTGGTGGGTGTGATGGTGGTGAGCCTGATGCGGGTGGATGTGATGGTGGTGGCGGTGGTGGTGGCGGTGGCGGTGATGATGGTGGTGGGTCGTTGGTTGGTTGGAGTTTTACGTCCTGGAAACATCTAAGGTCATACCAGGACGGAGGGTATGATGGTTGTTGGTATGGTGGTGGGGTGTTGATGGTGTTGGTGGGGGAGGCGGTATGTGTGTGGTGGTAGAAGTGGTAGTGATAAGTGTGTTGTGGGTCTGGAGGTGGTATGTGTGTGTGTGTGGTGGAGGAGGTGGTGTCTGTGTGGTGGTGTAGGTGGTATGTGCATGTTGTGGTAGATGTGGTGTGTGTGTGGTGTGGAGGTGGTATGTGTGTGTGGTGGTGGAGATGGTATGAGTGTGTGGTTCTGGAGGTGGTGTGTGCATGTTGTGGTGAAGGTGGCGTGTGTGTGTGGAGGTGGTATGTGTGTGTGGTGGTGAAGGTGGGATATGTGTGTGTGATGGAGGTGGTATGTGTGTGTTGGTGGAGGTGGTGGAGGTGGTATGTGTGTGGCGGTGGATGTGGTATATGCGTGTGGTGGTGGAGGTGGTATGTGTGTGTGGTGGTGAAGGTGGTATCTGTGTGTGGTGGAGGTGGTATGTGTGTGTGGTGGAGGTAGTATCTGTGTGTGGTGGTGGAGGTGGCATGTGTGTGGTGGTGGAGGTTGTATGTGTGTGTGGTGGAGGTTGTATGTGTGTGTGTGGTGGAGGTGGTATGTGTGTGTGGTGGTGAAGGTGGGATGTGTGCGTGGTGGAGGTGGTATGTGTGTGCTGGAGGTAGTATGTGTGTGTGGTGGTGGAGGTCGCATGTGTGTGGTGGTGGAGGTTGCATGTGTGTGTGGTGGTGGAGGTTGTATGTGTGTGTGGTGGAGGTGGTATGTGTGTGTGGTGGTTGAAGGTGGTATGTGTGTGTGGTGGAGGTGGTATGTGTGTGTGCTGGAGGTAGTATGTGTGTGTGGTGGTGGAGGTTGCATGTGTGTGTGGTGGAGGTTGCATGTGTGTGTGGTGGAGGTTGTATGTGTGTGTGGTGGAGGTTGTATGTGTGTGTGGTGGAGGTGGTATGTGTGTGTGGTGGAGGTGGTATGTGTGTGCTGGAGGTAGTATGTGTGTGTGGTGGTGGAGGTTGTATGTGTGTATGGTGGAGGTTGTATGTGTGTATGGTGGTGGAGGTGGTATATGTGTGTTGGTATAGGTAGAACGTGTGTGGTCACGTGGTGTGGGTGGCCAGTGTACACCCTCGTGGATCCAATTCCCCACGCCCTTCGCCGTGCAGTTGGGGAGTGAATAGGTGGATAACGAAGGGTTTTCTAAATGCCATTCACTAATGGCCCTCATAAAGGTCCACGTGGCCGGCGTGCAGCGTCACGCAGTGGCGCGTGGCGGCGTGCTGCCGAACTAAATGAGGCAGCGTCTACAAGAAGGTGCAATCTGCCCGCTTCCTATCAAAGCCTCCATTTCTAATAACAACAAGACGGGATCGCCGAATGAGTTGAGCATCCGTCTCCCATTTTGGTAGATCGTGGCATTCAAGCCCATGGATTCAGGCCCTGGTCGAGTCAAACCAATGACTTAAAAATTGTTATACTTGTCGCTTCCTAGCCAGATGCTTGGCATTATAACGATAGGGCAAGGATTGGTTGGCTCAGTGTCAGGATAATGTGACTAAGTGGGATAGCAGGCAGGGTTCTTACTCATCCGGCCATGGCGTCCATTCTTTCTGATAATTAATACTATCAGCACTTCTAAGGTCTTAATACACTTTGGCTAATAATTGACTTGACGTACAAATGGTCCAGCGGGGAAGGAATGGCGATAGGAGGTCCGGCTCTTGCTCTCAGATGTAGGTCAGTAGCTCCATATCGAAGAAAGTGTGGTGGTGGTGACAGGTGGTGACGGTGCGGTACGGTGGGGTGGGGTGGGGTGGGGAGGGTTGGGGAGGGTTGGGGAGGGTTGGGAATGGTTGGGGAGGGGTGTGGAGACGTTGGGAGGGGGTGGACGAGGGTTGGGGGTGGGGAGGTGGGGAGGGATGTGGCAGGTGGGGAGGTGGGTAGGGATGGGGAGATGGGGACGGGTGGGGAGGTGGGTAAGGGTGGGGAGATGGGGAGGGGTGGCAGCGGTGGTGGTAGTGATAGTAGTGGTGGAGGTGGTGGGGGTAGTGGTGATGGTAGTGGTGGAGGTGGTGGAGGTGGTGGTGGTGGTGGGTGAGGGTTTTTTGTTTTTTTGGGAGGTCGGAGTGGGGAGCTGTTGAGGGGTGGGGGAGGTGGTTAGTGGCTGGAGGTGGTGAGGGGAGTGAGGTGGTGAGGGGAGGGAGGTGGTGGTGGTGGTGGTGGTCGGTCAGTAGCAGTCCTTCATTGTCTTCTGAGGGAGTATGGGTTATCGGCGTCGAATGGGGTTATTGCAGTAATGTGCGTACTGGGGGACATGCTTCAATGTCACCAAAGCCGTCAATAGGTGAGTGATGTTTTGGGCTGCATTCACCCCGCCACCCCTCCGTCCTCCTCCTCCACGCATAATGAACTCTCCCACAAGTCATCTCCACAGGACACTCCCGCCATTACACAAACAACATAATTGACGCTAGCAGGTGTCTGTCATCTGACGGAGAGTCAAATGAGACAAAAAAGGTTTGTACATGGACAAATTCTTCACACATGGCAAATGGTTAGTTGCTTGGTTGTTAGGCAATGTGTTTGTACATCCTGGCAACATCTAAGGTCATATCAGGAAGGGCACTGACTTGTGAAAGTGTGCACACATGGTGACTTTATAGTGCTTCCCCATTGGGAGAGCAGTCCGGCAGCACTGTGACCTGTTGTGCCACTCACACATTATCCTGACACTGAGCCAATCTGTCCTTGCCCTATACTAATAATGCTGAGCGCCTGGGTAGGAAGTGACAACTATCATTTTTTAAGTGATTGGTTTGACTCAACCAGGGTTCGAACCCGTCGGTTCGAATCCCACGATCTACCAAAACTCCACTTACAAAATTGATGCTTTTGTGACCTGTTGCTCTGCATTAATGGGATATTGCAGATACTGCTTAGCTCAGAATCAGGATACTGTGACTGAGTGGGATATTGTATCATGTAGATAAAAGATTCATCCGGTACTCACAGTACACAGGTGAAAATCAGCCTTATATAAAAACGGTCGAAAAATCCGGCTAATGAAATGAGTCTTTATGAGAGCCTAATTTCACAATCTAAGAAGCAACATTTATTCTTTGTATATGTCTTCATATTTCCCCGCTACCTTTGAGTTGAAAAATATAATAAAATATCTAGTTTAATAAGATTTTAAAGTGAAATCGATGGCGTTCTATGGCCGCCATCTTGTCTTTTTGCATTCTCTCCCATTTCACCAACTCTGTGCCAATTTAAGTAACCATTTGACACTGGAGCCAGGCATTGTACTTCCTGTTCCATACTAAAGCTATTTTCGCCCGTATTTAGACTATGTTGTCATTCACCCGTGTACTACGAGTACCGGGTGAATCCTTTATCTAGGTATCATGGTGCAGCTTGCCTGGTCACCCAGTGGAAACAACAGTATAAAGCCACCACCAGTACACACTTTCACAAATCGATACCCATCCTGATATGGACAAAGATGTTGTTAGGACGTAACACCCAAACAAACAATCACTGATATTCACAACCATCTATTTTCCCAGAAGGCTTATTTTGTTGCCTCCAAACTGGGAGGTGCCGTGGCGTGTGATCGATGAGAGGTGAGTGGGCTTAAAATGCAGTCAGCCAATGATGAATGTAACACAACAAGATGAGACTCTTCTTGAGTTGATCCTGGTAGGCTTTGATTGGTTGTTGGGATTTATGTCCTAGCAACATCTATGGTCATATCAGTATGGACGGCTACCGACATGTGACAGTGCACACTCGTGGCAATTTTTTAAATGCTTCCCCACTGGGAGACTAGGCTGCAAGCACCATGACCTGATATCCCACTCAGTCACATTATGCTGACACTGAGAGAACCAGTCCTTGCCCTATCCTCATAATGCCGAACACCAGGATAAGAAACGACAAGTATCAATTTTGTAAGTCATTGGTTTGCCTCATATGGGATTCGAACTCCCGACCTTACGCACACAAAGCCAGCGCTCTACCAATTCAGCGACCATGCCTAATAGGCTTTTGAGGCAGGTATTTAGAGTGCATTCTGGTATATGCACATATACACTCGGCGGATAGTGTGCATAGCTGTTGCCATGGTAACAATGAACAGCACAGCTATGCATCAGTACTTTCATGGCAGTCATAGTGTGAGAGTATGCATGCCTGTAGCATACCACTCTAGCTGCTCATCAAATCTCTGTGTCTCATGTCCATGCCTTTAACAAGAAAACACCAATATTCCTTACCACCGCCAAATAATTGATCATGTAAATAATGTATCATTTAGTGTGCATCCTGTCTGTTAATGAGTGAACCACTAGTTAAATTGGATATGTGGAATTGATTCTTAATAAGTGTCTTTATTTCGACAGTTTGAAGCTTTCGTTGGATTAAGCCCCCTTACCTTCAAGCCCAACTATACCTCTTCTCCCCATCACCCACACAACCGGACGCGGTGGCCGAATCGGTAGAGCACAGGCCTCCTGTGCGGGAGGTTGGTAGTTCAACTCCCAGTCGAGTGAAACCAATGACTTAGAAAATTGATACTTGTTGCTTCCTAGCTTGGTGCTTGGCATTACTAGGATAGAGCAAGGACTGGTTAGCTCAGTGTCAGGATAATGTGACAGTGGGATATTGTTTGTTTGGTGTTGTTTTGCGTCCTAGCAACATCTAAGGCCATATCAGGACGGGTAACGACTTGTGACAGTGCGCACTCATTATCAGTATCAATTGTTAAGTCATTGGTTTGACTCAACCAGGGTTCGAACCCACGAACCCATGGGTTCGGATCCATCGATCTCCAAAAAACAGGAGACGGGACGCTCAACTCATTCCGCCATCCCATCTGGTCAGTGGGATATCGTAGTATGGTGCTGGTCACATAATTTCCCAGTGGGGCAGCACTCTAAAGTCATCATGAGTGTGCAATTCCACAAGTCAGTAGCCGTGCTGATATGACCTTAGATGTTGCCA
The DNA here is from genome assembly GCA_030323885.1 of Branchipolynoe longqiensis. NCBI lineage: Eukaryota > Metazoa > Annelida > Polychaeta > Phyllodocida > Polynoidae > Branchipolynoe > Branchipolynoe longqiensis. Next base: position 66,323,505 of record CM059189.1, read on the forward strand.
GGACGTCATCATCATCATTATCCCGCTGTCGGTCACGATGCGACAAAGACTGCTGTCATTACTTGACTGCCGCTCTCCATTTAGCTCTCTGCTGTGAGAGTTGCGTCCATGAGGCGGTCTTAAAGTTGCATAGTCCGATGAATCATCAAATTTTCAAAACCAAACCAATTATCTAGAATTGATTCTACATATCTAACTTTGATACTGACGCACTTATTAAGCAGTTGGCGCTACATATAAGGGAATAATGGGTCAATTTAATAGAACATGTTACTGAAGAAGCCTATGGTGTCAGACTTTTGGTGTGCTTGCCGAAACTAATTTGACATGTTTGAACTTCAAATATCTCAAAACTTAGCGATTTAAAATAAAGGTCACTTCAAACTAAAGTAAGGTAGATTATAGCAATCAATTTAATATATGTATCTCAGAAAAATGTTAGAAACTCCAAAGCATCGGACTATGCAACTTTAATGTCTGTCAGCTTCAGGTTTCTCTTGATGGCCAGGACGTAAAACTCCCACAACCAACCACCCACCGTCCCTCCTCTGCCACTACACAAGTGCACACAATGCCAGCACACGCCTATGCCGATATTCACCTCCTAATCGAGGCCCCTCACACAGGGCAACCATTAACATATGAAACACATGTGTCATTATTCCGGTCTGGCTCTATTTTCATATTTGCCTCATCTCCCACACTGTGTGCATTGTCTCCACTGCCGGCACCAGCTCCAGTACCAGCACCACCGTCAGGCAACCAACGGTACTGTTGATTCCACCAGCGCCACATCTAGCACCAACATCAGGTAACCAGGGGTACTGTCGATTCCACCAGCGCCAATTCTAGCACCCCCATCAGGCAACCAGCGGTACTGTCAATTCAACCAGCACCACTTCTAGCGCCACCATCAGGCAACCAGTGGTACTGTCAATACCACCAGCGCCTCATCTAGCACCACCATCAGGCAACCAGCGGTACTGTCAATTCCACCAGCACCACTTCTAGCACCACCATCAGGCAACCATCAGTACTGTCAATACCACCAGCGCCTCATCTAGCACCACCGTCAGGCAACCAACGGTACTGTTGATTCCACCAGCGCCACCTCTAGCACCACCATCAGGCAACCAGCGGTACTGTTGATTCCACCAGCGCTACATCTAGCACCCCCATGAGACAACCATCGGTACTGTCAATTCCACCAGCACCACTTCTAATGCCACCATTAGGGAACCAGCGGTACTGTCGATTCCAACAGCGCCACTTCTAGCGCCACCATGAGGTAACCAGTGGTACTGTCGATTCCACCAGCGCCACTTCTAGCACCACCATCAGGCAACCAGCGGTACTGTCAATACCACAAGCGCCACATCTAGCACCACCATCCGGCAACCAGCGGTACTGTCGATTCCACCAGCGCCACTTCTAGCACCACCATGAGGCAACCAGCGGTACTGTCAATTCCACCAGCACCACTTCTAGCGCCACCATCAGGCAACCAGCGGTACTGTCAATACCACCAGCACGACTTCCACCACCAGCATTCAGTTGCTTGGTTGTTGGAGTTTTTTGTCCTGGCAACATCTAAGATCATATCAGGATGGGTACCGATTTGTGACAGTGCACAATCATGGCAACTTTATACTGAGACGAGGCTGCAAGCACCAGGATCTGATATCTCACTCAGTCACATTATCCTGACACTGAGCCAACCAGTCCTTGCCCTATCCTAATATAGCAATAATGCCGAGCGCCTGGCTAGGAAGTGACAAGTATAAATTGTTAAGTCATTGATTGCATTGACTCAACCAGGGGTTCAAACCCATGGCTTCGAATCCCATGATCTACCAAAACAGGAGACAGACGCTCAACTCATTCAGCCAAATGGGAGATGGATGCTCAACCCATTCGGTCAAACTGGAGACGGACGCTCAACTCATTCGGCCAAACGGGAGATGGACGTTCAACACATTCGGCCACACCACCCGGTCACCATAGGTGTGTGTGTATACACGGGTGGGGTACACCAGATAGCGACCGATAAGCTGTAAGGCATACAGCACGCAGCACAAGGGACACTTCCATCACCCTCCCGGGACCCGCCTCCGATTGCGCCGCCGGGCATTACACTGGCAGATTGCCGGTCGGCACGAGCATTCCGCTGGTGAATGGCTAGTATCAGTGAGCAGAGTGATAATGGCTAACAAAACTGATAGCGGTGTGGATCCGAGAGGTTGTGCAGTGATGGGATGTAATGCCAAAGCTCTCCCCCCTCCCACCCCAACCCCTCCCTCAGTTGCCAGTCAGTGCCTTCCCTGACCCAATCCTGAAGCACAGTGGGCAGTTATGTGGGTGGGTTTGGGTGCTTTGGGACGGGGAGTCGTCGAAATGGGTCTTCACGGGAAGTAGTAGAACACCCAGTGGCATGTGCCAACATAGGCTTTATCTCAAGGACTCACTCATCAAAATTAAATGCAAAAATAAAATATAATGAACTACACATAACTCAAAATGTTGCCCGAGTCAAATAGTGTTATCTAAACATCTTATTCAGATAGTTTTTTGTATCTGACCAAGTAAATGAGATAATGTTATCTGAACATTTCAATGAGATAGTTATCTGACCATCTAAATCGAATAGTGTGTATATCTGACCAACTAAATGAGATAATGTTATCCGAAGATCTAAATGAGATAGTAATTAGTAATATCTGAAGAACTAAATGAGATAATGTTATCTGAACATCTCAATGAACATCTCAATGAAATATGTTATTTGAAAATCTCAAACAGATAATGTTCTCTGTCCATCTCGATCGGATAGTGCATATATCTGACCAACTAAATGAGATAATGTTATCCGAAGATCTAAATGAGTATTTTCTGAACAACTAAATGAGGTAATGTTATCTGAACATCTGAATCAGATAGTTTATATTTGACCAGCTAAATGAGATAATGTTATCTGAACATCTAAATAAGATAAGGTTATCTGAACATCTCAATCGCATAGTGTTCATATCTGACCAACTAAATGAGATAATGTTATCCGAAGATCTAACTAAATCAGATAGTATTATCTGAACATCTAACTGGCCATGTCGGCTCTCAGTGAGGCGTCCCATACACCACACAGCACCGCAACGCACCACACCACACCGCATCGCACCACACTGCACTGCACCACACCACACCACGCAACACCACACCACACCTCACCGCACCGCACCTCACCGCATCGCACCACACTGCACTGCACCACACCACACCACGCCACACCACACCACACCTCACCGCACCGCACCTCACCGCAACACACCACACTGCACTGCACCGCACCGCACCTCACCTCACCGCACCACACCACACCACACTGCACCGCACCACACCACACCGCACCTCACTGCACCACACCACACCACACCGCACTGCACTGCACCGCACCTCACTGCACCACACCACACCACACCACATCATACCACACCACACCACACCTCACCGCACCGCACCACACCACACCACACCGCACCTCACTGCACCACACCACACCACACCTCACCGCACCTAACCACACCACACCGCACCTCACTGCACCGCCACCACACCTCACCGCACCACACCACACCACACCGCACCACACCACACCACACCTCACCACACCGCACCACCACCGCACCTCACTGCACTGCACTGCAGTGCACCACACCACACCACACCTCACTGCACCACACCTCATCGCACCGCACCGCACAGCACCGCACCACGCCACGCCGCACCACACTACACCACACCGGAGACAGATGCTCCGAGGGCGGGCAGCCATGTTTTATGCTCTGTGACAAGGCATCACCAACAGATGTATCACCCCCATTCACGCGCTGCCTCGCCTCGCTCCCGACGCTGGCTTAAGGACGGCTTCAGGCCGACTTTAGGCCGGGTTTAGGCCGACCATAGGTGGGTGGGTGGACCTTTAGCGAGACGACAACACCGGCTGTGAAGTGGTGGGTGCTCCCGTTCCCCCGTACGGCCGGGGCTGTGACGAGCCGAGGCCCGGCAGCACGGGAACAGTAACGGGGTCACCGCGCATGCGCATACATACATATATCAATTTGTAGGGACGCGAGCGCTGCATTGGGTCGCAACAGGCAACCGTTGAAATGACGTCTGCTGGGAAATGTAGACGTAATAGCAGACGTCACGTGATGACAGTTGGAATCTCGCATCTCAGGTCTTGGTGCTGGTGGCCTGGTCTGTAGTGGGGCAGCACTATAAAGTTAACACGAGTGCACACTGTCACAAGTCCGTACCCGTCCTGATATGACCTTAAATGTTGCCAATGCGACAACTCCAACAACCAACAAACTATATATATATACATATGATGTATAATGCAATATGCGAGTATAAAAATACGGAAGGGAATTGTTGATATTACCGATATTATTGATATTACCGATTGTTATACTCTATAAGACCCCACACTTGACAGGTGGGGCTACCTGTGGCCCGCCTCTCATCCAATGGGTGTCGACAAGACAGTGTCAGTCGCACCAGAGGATTTCTTTCCTTTTCATATCTATATATAGTGAACTGCATGTATTCTGTTGAGCGGCTTAAGCTAAGATTCCATATACGCGGTATGCGGTATGCAAATGCGAATGTGGTATATGCGACACAGATATATGCCAACCCCCAATAGCCGATGATTACTTTTTGTGCTGGGGGACTGTTAAACAAACAAACACACCAAAAAAGATACCCATGACATTTTTGGTTTTTTTTTGCTCCAAATTTGTGAAGGAAGATCAAAGTTACTATTGTTTTCTATGGCAAATGCAGCAGTATTCGCATTCGCACCAATCGGTCCATGGGTTGATCCATTTGCCGCATTTGCATTTGCATTTGCATTCGCATTCGCGTTCATATTCGCATTCAGACACATGGAAGCACCACTATTCATTTATATGCTTTTCGATTTTTTGCCGCACTCGCATTTGCATTCGCATACCACATACTGCGTATATGGAATCTTAGCTTTACCCAACCGGGCATACTGTTCAGAGTGCCATACCTTACAGCAGGACAATATTGCTTTTGTCTCATACAACCAGAGGTCATTAACATGTCAGAACACGTGGCGGGCACTTGATTAATCTGCACAGCTGGTAAGTGTGGGATGGCCGCCTTAACTGCCATAACAGTGCCGTTACCATGACACTACATTCTATTTGTTGGCGGCAGCCCAGTGATATGGAGCATTGAGGCTTAACTGGAAATGATGGCGACACCACCACACACCAGCCCCAACCAAATCCTGAGTAGGCAGGTGGGAGGCAACCCCATACCTCCCACCCCCACACACCCCACCCCCACGCGCGACTACCCCCCCCCCTCTCCCCTCCCCACTCCACTCCCCCAGACAGGATGGCCGAATGTGTATATGTGTGCTCGCTGCTTTTCCTGTGTGTGAGTTCATGAGTTCGAACCCTGACTGAGTCAAATCAATTGTTCAACACCCTAAGAGAAATGTTATCATAAGACCAGATTCATCTCAACAAGGAGAGGATGTAGATTGGAAGAAGACACATTAGTATTTTATCGTGAAGGAAAACCTATGGGTTTTGTATAGCATATCTTTAGATATGTTTGTTTGTTGTTGTTTTACGTCCTAACAACATCTAAGGTCATATCAGGACGGGTACCGACTTGTGACAGTGCGTACTCATGGCAACTTCATAGTGCTGCCCCACTGGGAGACCAGGCCACCAGCACCATGACATGATATCCCACTCAGTCACATTATCATGACACTGAGACAACCAGTCCTTGCCCTATCCAAATAATGCCGAGCGTCTGGATAGGAAGCGACAAATATCAATTTGTTAAGTCATTGGTTTGACTCGACCGTAGTTCGAACCCACGATCCCATGGTCTACCAACATGGGAGACGGACTCTCTAACTCATTTTGCCATCCTGTCTGGTTTTAAATCAATAAAATGATTAAAAACTAAATACATATATGCAGGCTTCATATGAAATCCACAAGCACGGGGAATAGCTCAGAAATACTCGGAAATGTAATCACTTCAGATCACTTCTTCATAAATTGCATTAGCCGCCACTAAAGCAATATATTGGATTTATGACTCAATTAGGAATCTGGACATTGCTCTGGCAGTAGAGTGTCCACCTGTGAATGTGTCGGTCATCCGATCGATCCTGCTCAGTGGACCCATTTGCAGTTTGTGCTATTTTCCGTTCCAACCAGTGGTCCACAACTGGTTCATCAAAGGCTCTGGTATGTGTTGTCATGTCTGTGGGAAAGTGCATATAAAAGACCCCTCACTGCTTATCACAAGAGTAGCCTATATGGCGGCTGCAGCTTTCCTCCAAAGAAATATGTCAGAATCACCATATGCTTGACATCCAATAGCCGATAATATGAAAATCAATATGCTCTAGAGGCGTTGTTAAATAAAACAAGCTTGACTCTTTTTTGTCAGGACTCTACTAAATGTGTATAAGGGGCCCTATCACGCTACGACATATGGCGTTAGCATGTGACCAATGTACGCCCAATTTGCCAGTATGTCGGCAATCGTCAAACTTTGCAGGGGTGGGGGAGGAAAATGGGCGTATACACAATGTACACACAATGTACGTAACATATGAAAAACGTATCTCTGACCTATTGCATACGCTCACGGTATGCTGACCAATGTTACGTATGTTACTTCATCGCTAGAAGTACGGCATATACATTCAGTATGCTGGAGATGCGCCAGGCATACATTTGAAGTATGTTAGGAGTACGTTATGCATCCGTTGGCTGTACGCGGACTGCACTGCTGAACGTATGGCTAACGTGTTCCAACCTATCCTGACCTACCCCATACGTGTGCATAACATACGCCAACATACGCCCAGCGTATGCCCAGCATATGAGAAACGTATGAGCCATACACTGGCATAGGTTGACAATTTTGAACATGCACAAAAATAATTTTGTGGCTCGACCTATGCCGACACATGACGCCGTATGCCGAGCGTATTCGACATATGCCCAACCTATGCATAACCTATGACGTCATATGCCGACATGTTGGCCGAAAATTGTATACGTCGGCTTACGCTAACACCGTACGTCATAGTGTGACAGCCCCTTAAGGCTTTCAATGGTAAGGTACCTGCATGTTCACCTTATTTATGTCCCTCTAGCTGTCGAGCTGAACTCTGAGATCATCCAGTCAGACATCATTAGATGTGCCATCATCTAGTCTGACATCATATGCCAACTGTGCCTTCTGTGTGACAGGTTCCACTTTCTGGAATAACTTGCCCCAGGAGGTGAGACAAGGACCATCTCAATAAAAAAAGAATTTAAAAGAAAATCTGTCTTCAAGACTCCTGTGCTTAAGGCAGTATTTTACTGTGAATGAAATCTGTCTATAATTCATCCTCGTGATAATCCATTAATACAATTATGCTATGTAATAATTTTATTATATAATACCTTAAAGTTGCATAGTTTGATGGTTTTCACCGTCTGCCATTCTTTTCTAAGAAAACTATATTAGGTTGATTTGTATAACTTATGATAAATCGCAAACTTGGGGTACATAAAGTGAATAGATGCCAAATTAATGTTGGCATGCACATCGCTATTGTAATGTCATAGACTTCAGCTATGATAATAGACATCAGCTATGGCATGCTCTATTCAATCGACTTCGTAGTCATTCTCTGCAGCACTACATGTGTAATGATTGAACGAGTAAAATTTGGATATGCATGGCACAATTTGATGAATGTGTTGGTTAAAAAAATATAGTGATTTCATCAGAGTACGCAACTTTGTAATAACTCCCGCATCCAGAGGGTTCTGTTAAACTTACATTATTATTACTGTTATTATCACTGCCGGGATTACTATTACTATTGTCATTGTTGTTATCAGTCATTCTTACTGTTATTATAATCGACATTATCACAGCTATTATTACAGCTATTATCACTGTTATTATCACTATTATTATCACTCTTATTATCACTGTTAGTATCACTGTTATTATCACTTTTATTATCACTGTTATTATCACCGTTATTATTACCGTTATTATTAATGTTATTATCACTGTTATTATCACTGTTATTATCACTGTTACTGTCACTGTTATTATCACTGTTATTATCACTGTTATTATCACTGTTATTATCACTGTTATTATCACCGTTATTATTACCATTATTATTAATGTTATTATCACTGTTATTATCACTGTTATTATCTCTGTTATCATCACTGTTATTGTCACTGTTACTGACACTGTTATTGTCACTGGTATTAGTACCGTTATTAATACTGCTATCACGATAATTATTACTAATACTACTCTTATTCCTACAATTACTAGTATTACCACTATTATTATTATTGCTACTATTATTATTTCTACTATTATTATCGCAACGATTATTATTGCTACGATTATTATAACTATTATTATGACTACCATTATTATTACTTCTACTATTATTACTACTATTACTACTAATATTATGACTACTATTATTAATAATATTATTACTACTACTATTATTACTACTATTATTACTATTATCATTACTACTATTATTAGTATCACTACTATTACTACTATTACTACTATTACTAATATTACTACTATTACTACTATTCCTACTATTACTACTATTACTACTATTGCTACTATCGTTACTATCGTTGCTATCGTTACTATTGTTACTATCATTATTATTATTACTATTATTAATATTATAGCTAGTTTTACTATTATTACTATTATTACTATTATTACTGGCATTACTATTGTTATCACTATTACTATCATAATTACTATTATTATTATTATTATTATTAGAACTGCAACCCTCATCCCCACCCTCACTACCCACCTTTCGCCCCCGAGCAGCTCACCACGAGGGAGCGCTGCGGGTGGAGTCCCGCGTGATAAAGGGTACAACACAATGCGTTGGACCGGAAGTGGCCTGGAGGGGGCAGAGGAGGGGCGGGGGGCGGACGTGTGGGCGCGGGTTAACGGTGAGGGGTGGGAGGTGGTGACGGGTCGGAGGTGGTGGGGGTAGAGGAGGTGGTGAGGGGTGGATGAGGTGGTGAGGGGTGGAGGTGGTGAGGGGTGGAGGAGGTGGTGAGGGGTGGAGGAGGTGGTGAGGGGTGGAGGAGGTGGTGAGGGGTGGAGGAGGTGGTGAGGGGTGGAGGAGGTGGTGAGGGGTGGAGGAGGTTGTGAGTGGTGGGAAGTTGTAAAGGGTGGGGGGAGATGGTGAGGGTTGGGGTAGGCACTTTGACGGACGCGGCTGGGAGTAGCGGGTGTCGGAAGACAAGGATGGTGACGGTCACTTCCGGTTTGTAAATAGCTGATTATAAACCCTACGCTGTCCAATGGAGCAACATATTACCTTTGTAGTTGCATGGGTTCATATTGGCAAACTTGTTGTGTGTCGACGTGACTTTGGCTGTATGGTTTGTTTCTTTAATTTAATGTTGGTTGCTTTCATTAATTAACTTATTTATTGAACGGGGAAAGATGGGATTATTCAGGAGAGCGGGCAGGGTTCGGAGGGGTGTGGGCAGAGCAGGACGGGGAGTGGGCGGTGTGGGTGGGGTGCGATGCGGTGCGATGCGGTGCGGTGTGGTGCGTTGTGGTATGGTGTGGTGTGGTGTGGTGCGGTGTCGTGTGGCGTGGTGCAGTGTGGTGCGGTGTGGTGTGGTGTGGTGCGGTGTGATGCGGTGTGGTGTGGTGCGGTGTGGTGTGGTGTGGTGCAGTGTGGTACCCTGTGGTGTGTTGTGTTGTGGTGCGGTGCGGTGCAGTGCCGTGCCGTGCGGTGCAGTGTGGTTTGGTGCGGTGTGGACAGGGTGTGGGCTTGTATGGACGTGGTATGGACGTGGTGTAGGCCGGGTGAGGGCGGGCTCTAGGCCGGGTGAGGGCGGGCTGTAGGCCGGGTGAGGGCGGGGTGTAGGCGGGGGTGACAGTGGGGTGTATGCCGGGTGAGGGCGGCTATGTTCGCGGGGTTGGGCGCCTTTAATACAGGTACAGAGTGGGTAGTTAGTAAGAGTAACTCCGGGAAGGAGAGCGTGGCCAAGTTGGGACGCAGGCTAAGTGCAGCCGGCTAATTCTGGTACCCACATGGCTGCGTGTCCACACGCTGCCGAAGGCCGAGTGCCAGCGCAGTACTACAAGGCCGGGCCAGGTAGCTGGGTAGGTGGACACCCCCGCTCCAGCACCCCCCCCCCCCACCTCCGCCCACCCGTCCCCCGCCCAAGCCCACGCAATGGTGCAGACACACAGTTAGGCCGTAATCGATTAACACGACCCAGGCGACTCGGGTCACCCGAGGAGTCAGAATTTCAAATCGAACACCGCGAGTAGAGTCGACAAATACACGTGCCGTGTGCAAAACAATCCAACCCCAGTAACCCAGCTCTTGGCTGGGGTTGGCTACGAGCGCTGATGTCACATTTGCACTGGTACCGTCCTGCAGGATAACAGCTACCAGTACCAGTCATACATGGGTATTATTTTAAATAACCTAGATTAATGAAATGGAAATATAACTAAACTATGCCATCATAAAATACTCTAAATACTATTTTGCTGTAGTTTTATTAAAACAAGAAAAAGTTTTGGATTAAGCCACCATTTTTTCCACCCAGAGGATGGAGAAGCGTATTTGATTAATTGAGTCTAGGATGTGCGCATGCACCAAAAAGCGGCTCGGGTGACCCGAGTTGATTAATCGAGTACACCCTTTGTGACCCACCATGCACCATCTGCGCAAAAGCAGACGCTGAACACAGCTCAAAAGTAACCTGAGAAATGTGAGTTTAGGAAATTTGCTATGGAAATTTGCCAAGGGTGTGGGTTGTGCCTTATACCTGAATTAGCAGAACCAGTAATGGCGCTGGCTTACTTTCCATGCAGAAGGTTGTAGATTCTAACCGTGGCTGAGTCAAATAAATGGCTTTCTAAGTTTATACTTGCTGCTACCTAGCCCGGTGTCGCAGTTTCCGCCGTCCACCAGTTTCCGCAGTATGCATCGCTTCTGAGCATGCATCAAAATCGAACAGCATCATCACTAACCTTATAAATTTAATACCACAAATATGTTTTCTATATGTGTACCAAGCGATTTGTTTCTAGGTGGTGTGGTTTTATAGATATTTCCCTTTTTCTGTATGAAGATTGCTCACGGCCATTGAGAATGCATTTGAGTGTAGGCGTACCACGGAAACTGGCGGACGGCGGAAACTGGGACAGGGCAAGGCATGGATTGCTCAATATTAGGATAACATGACTGAGTGCAATATTGAGTCATGGTACTGGTAGACTGGAAATCCAGTCTACCAGTTAGGCAACATTATAAAGCCACCATGACTGCGCATTGTCACAAGTTGGTACTGATCCTGATATTACGTTTGATGTTGCTAGGACGTGTGTCCCCAATAAACAATGAAAGATAGGTCATCTATTCTGATGCGCATACCATTTGCTTATGCCTCAGCTTAAACACGCCTCTCTATGTGTGTATTTTTTAAATAAACTTTTATTCTGAATGACTAACTTTGGAGATATTTAAAGTGAAAACATGTCAAATTAATTTCGGCAAGCACATCACAATTATGACGTCATAGGCTTCAAGAGTACCTGGTTCTCCTCAGTTGTCTTAGCATCCCTAGCTCCGCAGCAAGGAATGCTTAATAAGTAAACCAGGATCTAAGTTAGAAGTGTAAGATCAAATCTCGGTAAATGCTTTGAGAATGTGATGCTTTTATGGGAGTATGCACCTTTAAGCTGGGTATATAAGGGCTGCCTTTGCTTGCTACAACGCACCCAATAAGGTAAGATTGTTGGTTGGTTGTTAGAGTTTTACGTCCTGGCAACATCTAAGGTCATAGCAGGACGGGTGCCGACTTGTGACACTGCACACTTATGGTGATGGTATAATGCTGCCCGACTAGTAGACCGGATTGCCAGCACCATGTTCTGATATCCCACTCAGTCACATATTCCTGACACTGAGCCAACCAGTCCTTTCCCTATCCTAATAATGCCGGGCGCCTGGCTAGGACGCAACAACTATACATTTTTAAGTCATTGGTTTGACTCGACCAGGGTTCGATCCCGTGGGTTTGATTCCTACGATTTACCAACAACGAAAGATGGATGCTCCACTCATTCGGCCATTCAGTCTGGTATTTGATAATGTGATGCATTTATCGGACTATGCAGCTTTAAACCGGGAATATAGGGTTATATTTGTGTAGTCCAATAAGGACAACTTGTACAAGTGGTTGGTGGTATGATGTAGAGGTTGCAGTGACGGAATAGCGGGCGGGCGGACGTGACAGGTTAGACGTAAATCAGTCTGAACGGAAAAGTCTCGGTGGGAACCGGGGCAGGGTTATGGGGCTGTCACATTACGACGCATCGCGCAAACGTATGCCGACGATTGTTATTTTTGGCCGCTACTTTGGGATACATAAAATGTTTTGTGCATCCACAAAACATTCGACGTATGACAACGCATGGGTGTTACATCACCCTACGTTATGTATACGTTAGGTGTACATCGATGTATGTTAGACATACGTTGTTGAATACATTGCACTATGTTGACCTATGTTAAAGGCAGTGGAAACATACAATCCACCTACTGACAACGAATGGATAACGTATGTCTAACATACGTTTTGCGTTTCTCCACTGTGTCTTGATGTATGTAACGTATGAGGTGTAGTTCTGGCGATCAATAACGTATATAATGTTCAGCAGTATTCTGCAAATGTACGGTGAGCGTAATTTGAGCGGTTTTACCCGGGAGGCACATTAGCCATACATTGGCCATATGCTATATATACGATATGTATACGTCCAACTTTGACCCCCATGCCGAAACGTTCAATGCATCTCGACATAAAAAAGTGATTTTACGCGTTGGCCACGCATTTGCGAGATGTGTTGTAATGTGACAGGGCCTTTAAGACGTGTGAGGTGTGAGTGTGATTGATTATAAATCGTGGGATACTGAGGGTGTAACAGGACTTGTGAAATCAGGGCTATACACTAATAGAAGAGAACAAAGAAGAGGCCAGGCGCAAAACCATATAAACGCCAATCGAAAAATGTAGTTTAAATAAAATATTTGTCCCTGAAAATATTTTTAATTCTCACTAATTCCACTTTTCATATAATCATATGGTTATGGAGTAATGAACAAAAAAGGAGCAATATAACAAAAATTACTTTTTGTAGGTTTCATTCCAATGTGTATCTCCATTTTTGGATTGGCGTTTACATGGTTTTGCGCCTGAACTCTTCACTGATATATGTGGATGTGGATAATAATTATTTTAAAGGAGATCCAAATTGAACGTCTAAATTGAACATCTAAATTGAACATCTAAATTGAGCATTATGTCATCGGTCGTTGGCTTCCTCCCTCTCATCCACCAGTAAAATTACAGTAACATGACCAACACAACGTTAGTTATGAACAATTAGCATTATCGAATAAAAACAATTATAATCGGAAGTACTTATTGTCTAGAGTTATTTAGGGCTTAAATAAGGCTGAGACTGTGTATGGGTAAACTGTGGCTATTAGATTCATTCGGATACAATGACCCCTATTAGCTATTAGAGTTTGTTTGCTTGTTGGGGTTTTACATCGTGGCAATATCTAAGGTTATATCACGATGGGTACCACATTGTGAGAGTGAATACTTGTGACAACATTTGTTAGTGCTGTCCCACTCGGAGACCAGGCTGCTGACACCATGATCCGATCTCCCACTCAGTCACATTATCCTGATACTGAGCTAATTAGTCCTTGCCATATCCCAGTGATGCCGAGCGCCAGGGTAGGTAGCGACAAGTATACATTTCGTAAGTCATTGTGTAAAATTGTTCGATATATGAGATATGGGATATGGAGAACTCGGCTATAATAAATTGCAACTTGTCTATAAAATGGTAAATGGTATGTAAAACCAAAGGCATATAAGGTATATGTGGAGTTGGTGCTCTATTACTCATTGAGGATAGAAGTTGTGTATTAATATAGTATAGAGAGAGAGGGTCACTTCTTGACCTGAGAGAGGGTCACTTCTTGACATGTGGGACAGTCTTTGGGAAGTTGCCTCACATACCCCCTCCCCTCCAAGAGTTATTTATGGATCACTGCACCAGATACAACAGGGCACTGTAGCCAGATCTAACCATGCCTTGGCAACAAGGATATTGAACCCTCATTGGTGGATAGAGGAATGCTTGTTAGGGATTGGAAGACTGGATCATGTGATCACCACCATCTTGTTCTTGAAACTATAAGTACAATAAATGAGAGAGTCTCACTCTCCTACCTTTCACTCTTTCTCTACTTTCCTTCCTTGCCTGTAGTGATTTCTTATTAGCCTATCTACACCACTCAAACCGCCAGCCGTCGACTTTACAATTGGTTTAACTCGGCCAGATTTCTAACTCCCGACCTTTTACACGGGAAGCCTGCATTTTCCTGATTCGGCCACCACGTCCAGACGAAATGGACTGAATATACCAAGTACATCCCTGCGACGCTGGAGTTGCCGTCGTGAGAACAAGGCTCACATAATGAGGCCAGTCAATAGCCGTGTTCACACGGGCAATGTAAATCGATTCGTAGAAAGCGACTTGCCTAGTTCGCCTCACATTTGCCGTGTGAACGGACGTCTGAGGCGGATTAGGGCTGATTCGACTCACGTGAGGCGGATAATGTAAACCACCTCTCGAGGTAGTTTACGTGAGGCGATTTCTCTGATTCGATTTATTTTGCCCGTGTGGACGCACTGAGGCGGATTAAGCACCTCACACGCATGCGCAGTCGACACCTCAGTTTGTTGACTTTCCGGTCGATCAAAAGCACATATTATATAATTTAATTAATGAAACCGCTATCTAAGCACAGATATTTTGTTCATGATTTATTTTTAGGGTTTCACTGCCCAGCAGAAGTTTTGACCGTTCCAAACCAATACGATTCAGTAATTACATATCTAGGTCGAACCCACACTCTCTGGTGCCAGCATCGTCGAACCCAAAATGGCGCTGGTTAGCCTGGACTTGCTCATGCGCAGATATCCACTTCCGCCTCACGCAGTGTCCGTGTGAACGGGCGCCTAATTCGCCTCATCTGATTCGATTTGCCTGATTCGCCTCACATTTTGCCCGTGTGAACACGGCTAATGTCGGGGTGATCCTTGCTAGTGGAGACACTGTCAGCGTGTCTGGCTGAAGATCAAAGCTAATACAACTCCCGTAAAACCTCTACGATAAACCCCCTCCATTATAAAACTAAATTTCGATTTTGTTTCTACATAAGCCACATTCAATAGCACTTTCATTGAGGAAATTAAGATATATAAAACGAAATATATATATATATATATCTCAATATATTAAAGCATATTATTTATATGCTGTGAAATTTATTTTGGGAATATAAATGATAAATATATAAATATATATATAATCATGTGTGTATCTCAATGCATCAATGGGTATGTAAATATATACGCTGTGAAATTCATTATGCGAATATAAATAATATATATATATATATCTCAACGCATCAGTACATATAAATATATATATGTTGTGAAATTTATTATGCAAATATAAATATTATATATATATGTTCTAAATAACGGCAGCCCCTTAATGTTTCTATCTAATCATCTTAACTTCCATGTTATTCACTGCAGAGCGGGCATTCTCTCTTCCCCGCCTCCTCTACACCATGAGCCAACTGTCGCTCTGCTCACTTTCCAAACTTATTAGGGCATATATTCTCCTGCCAAAAATACACTCAAACATATATATATATATATATACATATATATGTATGTATCTCAATGCATCGATGCATATATGTATATATATATATATATATTTATTACACGAATATAAACAATAAATATGATTTATTCGCTATTAATATGTATTTCAGATAATCCTCCATACCCTGCAATTTATTACTATTGTGGTGCAACCAGTCGGCAGTCCACCAAGCTATAACCTCATGTTCGGTGTTGGGACTTGTCGATTAATGTAGATTTCTTTTTACAGTACCGGATGTTAATTTATCCATATATGTTGTGGTTTGTTGCAGATGGTTTACAGTACATCGCGCTAATTTATCCATATATAGTGGTGTTCTCTGTGGCGGAATGGTTAGAGTGTCTGACTTTTTTTCTAGGTCAGACTCCTAAGCTGAAGGTCAATGGTTCGATTCCATGTGCACACACCTCTGCCAATTTGGATTGCCACTGCTGTGTATAACCTACAGCGCTAGCAAAGGCCAGTTGCGCTCGTACCATTTCTATGTGGTGTCAGAGGTTAAAAATCCCTTGGGTCGGTAAACCTGTAGGCTCAGGCTTTCTATCGACAAACTGTCTAATGGTGAAAACAAGTCTATTCAGACTTATCATAAAAAAACAAAAATATATATAAGTCACGGCTTGTGACTGAGGTTTTACGGTATCCCTCGAAAACTCATCGGTTCGGACAGCGTTCCATGTGTGCTGTTTATAGGCCGTTTACCTTAATAGGGATCACGTGATGAATACTTACTTGGAACACTCAATAATAGGACCTTAATATATTAATGTGTTGCCGGTGAGAAAACACAAATAAGCGGAACAGACAAGAAGACAGCCAGTTAAGCTTTCGGGGGACAGGTACTGAGAGTTGTTGATATTTTTTGCACCGTGTTTTTGCTTTGTTTGTTGGAATTTTACGTCCAGACAAACCAGACGGGATGGTCGAATGTATTAAGGCGTCTGCCTCCAGTGTTGGTAAATCATGGGATCTTGAGTTCGAACCCTGGTCGAGTCAAAGCAATGACTTAAAAATTGATACTTGTCGCTTCCTAGGCAGGCCCTTGGCATTATTAGGATAGGGCAAGGACTAATTGTCTCAGTGTCAGGATAATGAGTCTGAGTGGGATATCAGGTCATGGTGCTGGTGGCTTGGTCTCCCAGTGGGGCAGCACTATAAAGTCGTTATGAGTGCGCACTGTCACAAGTCAGTATCCGTCCTGATATGATCTTAGATGTTGCTAGGACGTAAAACAACAACACACAAACAAACAAACAGACGTCCAGGCAAACGCTAAGGTCATATGCAGATTTGGTTGGTTGGTTGTTGGAGTTTTACGTCCTGGCAATATCTAAGGTCATACCAGGACGGGTACCGACTTGTGACAGTCATGATGACTTTATAGTGCTGTCCCACTGGGAGATTAGGCCGCTGGCACCATGACCTGATTTCCCACTCAGTCACATTATCCTGATATTGAGCTAACCAGTCCTTGCCCCATCCTAGTAATGCCAAGTGCCAGGCTAGGTAACGAAGCGTTTCAATTGTGTAAGCCATGGATTTGACTCGACCGGGAATCGGACTGCTGACCTTCCCCACGGGAAGCCCACACTCTACCGATTCGATCATCGCGTCCGGTCTGCATTATCTGAGACAGCTGTTTGTCCCAATGAATCTGCGGCCATATATAGTGGCGTTCTCTGTGGCGGAATGGTGAGACCGTCTCTGTTAGAGCCACCGACTTGTGGCAGTACACACTCCAGGTGGCTTAATAGTACCACTACCCACACAGCATGTCCCCAAGATCGCATTCACTTTCTAATTTCTAATTGTGGCTCATTCAGCAGAAGGGGACAAGACCTAACCGCCTACATTCTCTGTCTATTCCTCCAGTAGATTACCAACATAAATCCCAGATGCAAAATGACACTTGAATCTATTAATAGTATCTTCTGAACATTGCAGGCACTTATTCCCCTCCTCAAACCACTAATTACCTAATATTAAACTAGATCACAACATCGTCTATCTAGCTTTCCAATAGCTTACCAATATGAATTTCAGATTCAAAAGAAAAGCTCCGCATGACCCAACAATTGTCAGCATCTTGATATAAGGAATCAACATCTTTGGCATTTCTTACCCAAGAGTCTATCGGAGCTGAGGTATTACCCCCCGCCACGCCCCACCATTCCCCGACATCCTTACTCACCCCATCACCTCCACTCCTCCCTCACCACCACCACCCCCCCCCCCCTACCACCACACTGGAGCTAATCTAAACTGGGCTGCCGTGTCCGCGCCCCGCTTTGCTAATAATTAACCGATCGGCTAAGCTTCACACAACAAATGCGTTAAAAGAGTGATTTGAGGCACACACACACAAAAAGAGAATAACACAAATGAATATCGCATAGTGGTTAGTACAATTCACACAAACTGAAATCATATGAATTGAAAGCAGTCTGGAATAATCATAACAGTAATAGTAACAAATAAACAGAAATAAAAATGGCCGCGGTTCACCGAATCAATCCCGTTGCTCACATCCTCCATTACGCCCGAATTAACCGGCGCCGTGGACACGGGGCCCACGCACCAAAACATCACCGACCCGCGGTTCGATTTGTTAGTTAGTTTGTTGGGGTTTTTATGTAGTGGCAACATCTAAGGCCATATCAAGATGGGTACCAACTTGTGACAGTGCACATGCTTTGGCGACGTTATAGTGCTGCCACCGGGCGCGGTGGCCGAGTTGGTAGAGTGCAGACCTCCTGATATGACTTTAAATGTTGCCAGGACGTAAAACTCCAACCAAGTATAGTGCTACCCCACTGGGAGATCTATCGGATGGGCGATCATCATGATTTCCCGCTTACCCACATTATCCTGACACATAGCCAACCAGTCTTCGCACTGTCGCAGTCATGCGGAGCGTCAGGCTAGGTAATGGCAAGTATCAATTTGGTAAGTCATCGGATTGACTCAGCCAGAATTTGAATTTCTGACCTACTGTTCGGGAAGTCTGAGCTCTTACCGATTCCGCCACCCTGTCCGGTCCCGGTGACTGGCAAACTTGGCAAACTTGGCAAACTTGGCAAACTTGGCAAACTTGGCAAACTTGGCAAACTTGGGCAAATATTCAAACTGAAGTTAGCCAGCTAGCAGAGTTCAGCTCGGCCACACACAGACACACAGGCACACATACACACATACACACATACACACATACACACATACACACAGACACACATCTCCCTAGCTGTTCGACCGGGCGGGGCACAGGCTTCGTGTGCGGGAGATCGGGAGTTTGGTGGTTCCCGATTAGGGTCAAACCAATGACTTATAAAATTGATACTTGTCGCTTCCTACTAATCCTAGCCTAGCCCTCGGCATTAATAGGATAGAGCAATGACTGGTTAGCTCAGTGTCAGGATAATGTGACTGATAATGTGTGAGGATAATGCGACTATCGGATCATGGTGCCAGCAGCCTGATTTCCCAGTGGGGCAGTGCTATAAAGTCGCCATGAGTGTGCACTGTCCTGATATGACCTTAGATGTTGCCAGGACATACAACTCCAACAACCAAGCAACCAACTATAACTGCTACTTTTTCGTGGAAAGCACAGACAGAAATGTCCTACAACCTGCAATGAGAACCCCACCCCCACTCCCCGAACCGCTGGTCATGGTAAGTGGTGTTAGTACACCGGACTTGCCAACAGTTGCCGCCACTAATCAGAGCGAGGCTCATTAGTACTCTAGTACGCCGCTAGGGGAAGGGCCGGAGCAATAAGTGGCAGGACGGTGCTCGGCGGTCACCACTTCGCATGCTTGGGGGGGGGGGGGGGGAGTTGGCGGGAAACAGCCAGCTTTGCTTTTCGGGGGTTCGTAATCTAACAACGGTTACTGGCTGCAAAACTCCAGCAATATAGAAAGGCCCCAATAAATCGGTCCAATCTTTGGTTGAAGATTAATCTTCAGGTGGGACAGTTGTAGAAGCTGGGGATGTCTTTACAACATTCAAAATCACGAATCGTTGGGGCGGCCCTGAATCACTCTGGTCTGGCGGTAGCAGAGCACTTGTATCCAGTAACAGCAGCAAGGGTTCAGGAGGAAGGGACAGTTAAGATGGGTCCAGCAGGTTCCAGAAACAAGAACAAAGTGAGAGAAACGATAAGGTACAGGGCCCCACACAAGCAAACAACTCCCTTGATCAGGGGGAGAAATAAGCCCAGGAGAGACAAAAAAGGGTAGAGTATAGGAAAGAGAAATGAGGAGAGTTGAGTCAAAGGACCATGTCTATTTGCTATATGGTGACAAGCCGGTGAGCCAAAGACCCGGACAGAGTAAGAGTAGAAAGTGAAATGCTGGCGGGCTCCCCCTCCTGGAACTCTTTTCAGACATTATGAAGGAGGAGCATGGCCAGCAGAGAGGAGATAGAGAGAGGTGTGGACTAAGTGCGGTCCGCATAGCAAGTGAAAGCACCAGCGAGTGGCAATGTGGATTCAAACTGGAATGGTTCCTCTGGGTGATGGTGTATCTTATTTGTTGCTCTACTTTAAGACTGTCTTATTTATTTTTTATTATAGCTAAGACTGGTAAATTATAAAGCTCAACTGATTGGATCGTTGATACCACTAGAGATCTTAAATAGCAAAGGGGGTGATTTACAATATAAAAGTAAGTGAAACAGACAGGAAAAACAGAACATTGCAACTGACATTTTATGAATTACTTCAACCATCGATGATAATAATAAGAAAAATAGGTATATGCTTGTTGCCAAAAGTTTTTTTGGATATCAATTATCAAGTAAACGATACTACTCCTATAGTCATCCTTACTCTATATATGCTTGGGTCACTCAATTATTTTGCGGATATAAAATCTGAAAGACACACTGAATCTATCTTCAATACATAAGATATATATTACGATGTAAATATAATATATATAAAATATATAATATATATAATATATATATAATATATATAATATATATAATATATATAATATATATAATATATATAATATATAATATATATAATATATATAATAATATAATATATATAACATAATATATATATAATATATATAAAATATATAAAATATATAAAATACATAAAATATATAAAATATATCAAATTTATAAGATATATAAAATATAAAATATATAAAATATATGTAATATATGTAATATACTAGATATTACATATTATGATTATATATTTGACACATAATATCTAATATATTTAATATATATTATGTAATATATTATATTTATGCATTATATAATATATATTATATATATATATTTAAAATCTATTTAAATATATTTGTCGTTTTGCAGAGCCAGGTGCTTGGCATTATTAGCACAGGGCACGCTACTGGTTAGCTCAGTGTCAGGATAATGTGACTGAGTGGGATATCAAGCCATGGTGCAGGGAGCCTGCTCTCCCAGTGGGGCAGCATTACAATGTCGCGATGAGTGTACACTGTCACAACCAACCGAGATGTGTTAAGTGGCACACCCTTTCAAGTCCCCCCTCCCCCCGCCCATCTCCTCGATAGGATAAAATGTCAGCGTTGATCTGATGACCTACCGGTAACATCACTCGGCACTTTGCGACCCAAGAGGTCTGTGTACTTGTGGCTCACCTGTGAAGTAGAGAGAGAGTGTGTCATTAGTGGACTACAGGGGAGTAGTGTGTAGGCACACACAGGGTGTGCAGCAGGGGATGCACATTAAACGTTAAAGTGGCACATTCCAATATGCTTCAGTGCCTGCTTTATTGTTCATCATCATCATACTGTCGGTCGCGATGCGACAAAGACTGCTTTCATTACTTGACTGCCACTCTCCATTTAGCTCTCTGCTGTGAGAGTGATGTCCATGAGTTGGTCTTAATGTCTCTCAGCTTCAGGTTTACATTTCATGAAAGCTGCCTGCAACAGTGTTGAAGTGCTGCTGGCTTTTGCAAGTTACCAGTGGCACTCTCTCAGGGAGCAAATAGAGGTTTCACACCAGCAAGAACATGTCCAGACAGGCGCAAAACTATTTGTCCCTGCAGTGGCTGGTCGGGAGATGTTGGGAGTTTCATACATCAACCGCCCTTAATGCTGCCACAGTGACATGGTTTTCTGTTTAGGGTTTGCTCCCTTATCCTTCGGTTCTGTCAAGAACCTGTACCACAAGGCAGTGGTTTACAACTCTGCAGGGCAGGGGCATCAAACTCCCTGAGGTATTGCAATACCTGCAATACCTGCATACCATGTTAGAAGGTCATCATAGGAACATTCAAGGCGAAAGAAATGGATTGGTCAATATTTTGTGTATTTGTTTGTTTAATAACCCCCAACACAAAAAGTAAACATCAGCTATTGGGGATCATACATTGGTTAAACATATCTGATTCTGATTTCAAAGCGGTAAAATAGAGCACCTGAAATGTATGCCAAAAGAGCATATAACTGTGGTAAAATCACAAGTGGTATATCATCAATAAAATCAACAGTAACATACTTTTCAAGTTAAAAATGGAAAATGGGTTTTTGATTTTTTTTTAAACCCAACAGTTTCCATAGAAAAATTAATAATGAGTTGCGGATGGAATCGGAATGGCTCCATCACACCCTCATTTCCAAATACATCATCTCTAACTGGTTGTAGCTGAGGACATCTCACCAAAATGTGACACACTGTTAGTATACACCGGCAGTGCTCACACTGATGCAGACAGTCCCCAGCCAAAATAAAACCACGCGTCAAGAATGTATGACCAATACAGGAACAGGGCTGGTAAACAGCATTGCTCAATAATAGACCATTTGCACCACCAGCCACCACTTTGACATCAGTGGAGAAACTAAATAGTGTGGGTGACAGCTCGTGGTGCAACCTTCATTACATATGTACCGACCTTGGTCAGGATCCACCCATAGTAGTATGTACGGTATCACAAATAACAACAATAATACAGTTCCTTTCCGCGCCTTTATACTTTATACGTTATACATTATACTTTATACTCCTTGTAGTAACACAATTTAGTTCAAGGCGTCACAACAACAAAAATAACGGTTGATAAATTAAAGGAACGTGAACGATGCAGTATCGAGATAGATAGGAATGTTGGGTTGTGGTGTGTGTGTGGGGTGGGGGGGGGGTACGATGAGTAATTGGGGGTCATAATCATTTGTCTTGTTGTCATACACAATTCAGATGTGATAACATTTGCATAGTGCGTCTGCCCGCCGCCCTGCCCATAATCACTGGGCGCCAGTGCATGATGGTGGATCTCCCTCGCCATGCTTACCCCATAGCCGCCTCCCTGATTGATTATCGCCCACCGCTCTACCCCGCCCGCCACCATCACACACACACACACACACACATGCACCGCCACAACCACGTACACCCACATACACCCATTTTGAATTGAGCAGACGTGAGAGGTGCTCCTCCCCTCTTCCCTCCCTCCCCCGCCCAATCCCAACACCCAAACATCCCCTACCACCACAGACCCCCCCCCCCCCTACACCCACCCACCGCCACACCCACCTCCACACACACTTATTAGGTGTGCCCCCTTCCTTCCCTCGCACAATCTCAACACCCAGACATCCCCCCACACACAGACACAGACACAGACATACATACATACACAGACCCACGCGTGTCAGACAGGGCGTGTTGGTGTGGTGGTACATTCGGGGACAGGGCAACAGCTGGGGGTGGTGCTAGTGTTGCATTGTGCTGTGCTTGCGGCAGGGGTGATGGTGGTGTTGATATTGGTGGTGATGCTGGTGATGGTGGTTGTGGTGTTTGTGGTGGTGGTAGTGTTGTTGGCGTTGATGGTGGTGTTATTGATGTTGTTGGTGGTATTTGGGGAGTTGGTGGATTGGTGGTGTTGGTGAGTATGTGGTATTGGAGGGTTTGTGGTATTGGTGGGTTTGTGGTGTTGGTGGGTTAGTAGGGTTGGTAGGGTTGGTGGTGGTGGTGGTGGTGTTAGTGGGTTGGTAGTGTTGGTGGTGGTGGTAGTGTTGATGGTAGTGCTGGTGAAGTTGGTGATGTTGGTGGTGTTAGTGGGTTTGTGGTGTTAGTGGATTGGTGGTGTTGATGCGATTGATGGTGGTGTTGCTGTTTATGGTGTTGCTGGTGGTGTTGTTGGTGATGGTGTTGGTGTTGCTGGACTATTTCCTGGTGTTGTTTGTGTGGTATTGCTGGTGGTGTTGGTGTTGGTGGTGCTGATGGGCTGACTGCTTATGAGGTTGGTGGTGGGTATTGCGGGTGCTGTGGGTGGTGTTGCTGTTGATGGTGCTGTTGCTGTTGTTGTTGCTGCTACTGGTGGTGATATTGATGCTGTTTTTCCGGCTGGTCTTTTACTGCTTGTGGTTGACAAGATCCTCCCACAAGGCACGTGTACTGACACTACACCAGCCAACTACCCGGCTCTGACAGAGGCCCATCTGTGTGACACCCTTCGTGTGATCACACTAATATCTCGTGGCGCAGTACGTTGATGACAGTACCCTGACCATGACTACCAACAGCGCTTCCAACTCTGAGTAAAAAACACCCAACACAGCCATGAGTTATCACTCTGCACTGAACGCTACCAGCACTTCTCATCTAAGGTACAGACCTTAGATGTTGTTAGGACGTAAAACTCCAACAACCAACCTAAGCCACATCTTCAACTGCTAGTAATACCCGACATAGATCCACTGCCACCTCTGTCACCCCCTCTACCCTACCGACAAGGCCCACCCCACACCCACACCTAGACCCACACCACCATCCACCCCACCTCATCACTTACTCACGCATGCGCATCGCGCATTCCCATACAATACACGTCGACCCGTGCAGAAAACACCACCGTCTATAACACGGCGTCACAATTCATTTATCAAATGTTAAACTTCTAGCACATTTCTGTTCATATCCTTTTGAAATATTACGCATATATCATATAGACTATATCATATGATAATATATTTTGGAGAATTTCAAGATTTGGAGCGAAAATGATGACATGAAATAAAACTAGTTTCATTCCCTTGATGCCATAAAATATGGCGCCCCGATGAGGAACATTTCCGTCAGGATGTCCAGAAATTACTGCCCTGGATAACAATGATACTTCCTGTCTGGGACTGTTATCTTGTCACAATACATGTCCTGATAAATATCACTTCCTGTATGCTTCTGAATCATGGACTCTGACAGCCAAGCTCCATAGCAGATTACAACCCATGGAAATAAGGCACTACTGCCGGACACTACACACCCAATGACAAAGTCTGTGTCAAGATCCAGCTGGCAATTGGACAACAGAAGGATCTCCTGACGATTGCAAAGAGACAGACTGTGGTGGTATGGCCATAATTCCCATTCATCAGGTTTGGCCAAACTCAATTTGAAAGACACAGTGAAATGGGGACGAAGACAACAATGTAAAGCTTGTTTTATTTAATGATGCCTCCAGAGCACATCACTTTGTATCATCAGCTATTGGACGTCAAACATATGGTCATTCTGACATATTTCTTTTGGAGGTAACTTGCTGTGACCACATCAACTACTCTTTCTGATAGAAAGGGGTCTTTTATATGCACTTTCCCACAGACATGACAACACATATCACATCTTCTGATGACCCAGTTGTGGACCACTGGTCACAAACTGCAAATGGGTCCACTGAGCAGGATCGATAGGATGACCCACACATTCACAGGTGGACACTCTACCGCCTGAGCTACCTCCCGCTTCCTTATCAGTCTTGATCCTTTGATAAACCAGTTGTGGACCACTGGTTGTGGGGAAGAAGACAAGACAGACAAAGTAAGAGGTGAGAAAACAACATCAGCAAAAGGACATGTGTGGAGTTCAAGTCCCAGGGGGCAGGATAGTACAGGAGAAACTGGAGACAACTGCTTGCAAAGTCCCCTGTGGTTCCCCATTGAACCTTGTGGTTGCAGCTGCCTAGTCTGATGAGAACATTAAATTGTCAAAACCAAAACAATTATCTAGATGTTATTCTAGATGCAATTATTAAACATTTGTCGTCACATATAAGGGGATACTGATCAATTAATTGATTGATTGATCGGTGGTTGCTTTACGGCGTGTCAGCGGCATAGGCCATATTCACGGCGAGATAACTTAATAGAACCTGTTACTGCAGAAGCCTATGGTGTTAGAGTTTTGGCAAGCTTGCGAAAAATTAATTTAGCATGTTTCCATTTCAAATATATCACAAGTTAGCGATTTAACATGAAAGTTCCTTCAAACTAGAATAAGGTAGATTAAAACGATCAACCTAATATGTTTATCTCAGAAAATGATAGAAACTCAAAACCATCGGACTATGCAACTTTAAGGGATTGATGAAGATGATGATGATTATGATGAAGGAGCATTTCCAACAGGGTGTACAAATAGCTTTCCTTGGGACAACAAGTTCACCGCCAATCCAAGAATGTACCATGACAGTCAAATGTGAACGTTCAGACACACTGTAAGGGCCATGCCAAAGCCAGAGCCTTACCTTATCACTAACTTTCTTCACCGCCTAGCTAACAACCCAATCCTTCAGCATTACATTTCCACATTCACTCGCTACACCCCCCCCCCCCACCACACACACCCCACCCCCACCCTCACACATTTACACTCGAGCTGGCAGATTCAGTAAGAGCACAGGCTTCCATTATGGAAGGTTGGTGGTTTGATACCCAGCTGAGTCAAACCAATGACTTACAAAATAGATACTAGTCACTACCTAGCTTGGTGCACGGCATCACTAGGATAGGACAAGGACTGGTTAGATCAGAATCAGGATAATGTGACTGAGTGGGAAATTGGCTTATGTTAATGGTGGTCTGGTCTCCCTGTTGAGCAGCACTATACAGTTACCATGACTGTACACTATCACAAGTCGGTACCCATCCTGATATGACCTTAGATGTTGCCAGGATGTAAAGCCCCAACAAACAAACACAGTTACACACATCCACGTACACACTCCCACACACACACGTATTCACACTCACATACTCACACACCCACACCCACACTCATACGCCCACACAAACACCCGTACATCAAGACTCACACGGCCACACACACACACACACAAACCTCCAGCCACAGTCCCATAACCACAGTTCCAGAGCCACAGTCCCACACCAACATTCCCACACCCACAACCCAACACCCACAGTCCCACACCTACACAGCCCCACACCCAGAGTCCCACACCCACAGTCCCACACCCGCAATCCCAAACCCACAGCCACAGCGCCACACCCACATCCCCACACCCACAGCCCCACTCCCACAACCCAACACACACAGCCCCACACCTACACAGTCCCTCACCCACAGTCCCACACCCACAATCCCAAACCCACAGCCACAGCGCCACACCCACATCCCCACACCCACAGCCCCACTCCCACAACCCAACACACACAGCCCCACCCACTTCACATGCCGCCTCCAGAATCAATAACTATGTGAGTAATACGGGTCCGGTGATGCTGGACAGGAATAACAAAAACAAATATAGAAATAGATCAAACTAATTTAAACAATAACAAAGAAGGAAAGAAAAGGCTTACACCTTGGAACTGGGGTTCGGCTAAGAAAACCCCCCAGGATGCAGGGAGGAGGGGATAATACTATGTTTCAAAGGTAACATTATCTCAGATAACTCCACAAAGACTTACCTAAGAAAAGACACCACAACTACGAACTAGCGCTCCTGGAGCAGCTCAATGAGCAGACCCAGCAGGTGGCTGGTTTGGACCAAGCTCAATGCTTGAAAACAATCGCATGGTCCCATTTATTTAAAGCATTGTTTTTGGTGAGGAACACTCGGCAAGCTGGTAATACAGCGCGCCCCCTTGTGAGAGAAGCCTGAAACAACTGGCTGCATCATTAGGAGCTTAAGCACTGTCTTCAGTACCCCACCTCCCCCCCCCCATCACCCCACACCCCACCCCCACCCCTCACACCCCCCGCTACTTCCCTTTCTTACGTTAACAATAACACAAAAAGCAAAAGAAGAATAAAAGAAAGACCCAACAAAATCGATTCTCCCATCTGCCGCTAGGGATTTCTGATAGTCTCAGCTCAGAACCAAGCAACTGAGCGGCCTGGCAAGCTCGGATTGCCTTCAGAAATTGTCAGTTCTTGCACTACTTTAATAAAAGAAATGGAGAAAAAAAGTTGATGCATATTTCAATGTTATCACATTCGTGGCGTTCTCTGTGGCGGAGTGGTTAGAGTGTCTGCATTTTTTCTAGGTTAGACTCCTAATCTGAGGGTCGGCGGTTCGATTCCCCATGCCCCCAGCTCTGCCAATTTGGATTTCCACCCCTGTGTATAACTTACAGCGTCATCAAAGGCCGGTTGATCTCATACCATGTCTATGTGGTGTGGGAGGTTAAAAATCCCTTGGGTCGGTAGGCTCGGGCTTTCTATCGACAAACTGTCTAATGGTGAAAACAAGTCTATTCAGACTTATCCATGATATGCAGTATAAATCTTCAATCATAAGCCGAGTTGAAATACTTTATTTCAATATAATAATGGATGTGTAGGGTATATTTTAAGAAACAGCATGTTCCGAGGAAAAGGCCAAAGTTTAGAGATGAAGACCATTACATAGATGGTAGGTGTCATCCAACTTAGCCACATGTACACTTATTGACCATTTATTGCTGTATAGAAGGAATGCTAGGCGACTTTAGCAGACATTCTCACTGGTGAAACTTAACATACTGTATATGTCCCCATAGAAGCACGCGAGCCAATAGAAGCACACACCCCCCCATTTCAAGATTGAAAGCACACACAAATTTATGATCATATTCGGACTGAATGCACATAAAATAAGACAATCCCACTTTATTTCACATGCATGACAAAAACAAATCAAAATTTGCAATCATATTCAGACCGAATGCACATACAATAAGACAATCCCACTTTATTTCAGAGGCACGACAAAAACTAATCCATGAAATTCTTTAACTTTGAATAGACACGGACCCATGTGTCTGAACTCGTGCAGTGCACGTCAATTGGGACATATATACAGGAACTATAATTTTGATGGATACCACAAAAATTTATCGGACAAATTTTCACTTCAATTATCTCCAAGGTATGCCCTAATGATTAACTTAATACAGGTATTCACAAGTATGGCATTAACTCATAATCACCGGATGCACCCCCATACGATGATAATATTAAATATCGCGAACAGTTTTACAAAATGTAGACTAGCAAACCAACAACAACAGCAACACCACAACACACCTTTTCATTTCGGACTAGGTTTCGAGCACCATGTCACATCCTGCGTCAATTTATTAATGTGAAGACGCTGTAAGATCCTAGCGCCAAAACGTACCTGACAATCACGCGGGGCCCTGGTCGCATGTCAAGGCCCGCCTGAATCTACTCCGGCCCTGACACCCGACACCGGCCCCCACCCGGACACGCGGCCCGTCACAATAGGACGCCTCCCGCCGGCGCACAGCCCAACACGGCCCGTCATAATGGGACGCCTCCCGCCGGCGCACACCCCAACACGGCCCGTCACAATAGGACGCCTCTCGCTGGCTCACACCCCAACACGGCCCGTCACAATAGGACGCTTCCCGCTGGTGCACACCCGAACACAGCCCGTCACAATAGGATGCCTCCCACTGGCTCACACCCCAACACGGCCCGTCACAATAGGACGCCTTCCGCCGGCCCATACCCCGACACGGGCCATCACAATAGGATGCCTCCTGCCTGCCCCCACCCCAACATGCGGCCTGTCACAATAGGATGCCTCCCGCCGGCCCCCACCTCGACACGCAGCCCGTCAATATAGGACGGCCCCCCCGCCGCCCCCAACCAACACGACCCATCACAATAGGACGCCTCCCACTGGCCCACACCCTTACACTGCCCATCACAATATGCCCCACCACAAGCCCACACCCCGACACGCGGCCCGTCACAATAGGATGCCTCCTGCCTGCCCCCACCCCAACACGCGGCCTGTCACAATAGGATGCCTCCCGCCGGCCCCCACCTCGACACGCAGCCCGTCAATATAGGACGGCCCCCCCGCCGCCCCCAACCAACACGACCCATCACAATAGGACGCCTCCCACTGGCCCACACCCTTACACTGCCCATCACAATATGCCCCACCACAAGCCCACACCCCGACACGCGGCCCGTCACAATCGGATGCCTCCCGCCGGCCCCCCACCCCGACACGGCCCGTCACAAGAGGACACCTCCCGCGGGCCGCCACCCCGACACAACCCGTCACAATAGGACACCTCCCACCGGCCTACACCTCAACCCGGCATGTCACAATAGGATGCCACTGACCGCCCCCCGCCAACCCCGACATGGCCCGTCACAATAGGATATTGCCTGACGACCGCCACCCTGACACAGCCCATCGCAATAGGATATCTCCTACCACCCCAGCGCCAACTTTTTTTTTTTCTTGAAGATTTATACTGCCTATCATGGATAAGTCTGAATCGTCTTGTTTTCACCATTAGACAGTTGGTCGATAGAAAGCCTGAGCCTACACTTTTACCGACCCATGGGATTTTTAACCTCCCACACCACATGAGAGCAACTGGCCTTTGATAACACTGTAAGTGATACACTGCAGTGGAAATCCAAATTGTTAGCGGTGATGGCATGGGGAATCAAACCACCGATCTTCAGATTAGGAGTCTGACCTAGAAAAAAGACATGCTATCTAACCAATCTGCCACAGAGGATACCACATTTTAGCTAACTTTGTCCAGTTGTTCTGCTGATCCGAGTTGCACTGTCAAAATTTGGATACGCGGAGTAATAATCACTTTTGGTGAAATATTTGAATTTTATTTGTTACTAAAACAGAACGAAGCACACTGCCATGGAGTTTGTCGATATGCGCAGTGCAACACGTCGATATTATTCAAAATTAATAAAAATGCAGAAACCTAACCATATAAATTTAATATATCTTTTCGTTGGATATGTTTTCTGTATGTGTGCCAAGCGGTTTGTTTCTAGGTGGTGTAGTTTTAGAGATATTTCACTTTTTCTGTATGAAGATTGCTCACGGCCATTGACAATGCATTGACTTTGCCGATACGCGCAGTGCAACACGTCGATTTTATTCAAAATTTATAGAAATGCAGAATCCTAACCATATAAATTTAATATAATCTTTTCATTGAATATGTTTTCTATATGTGTGCCAAGCGGTTTGTTTCTAAGTGGTGTAGTTTTAGAGATATTTCAAATTTTCTGGATGAAGATTGCTCATAGTCATTGAGTTTGCAGTGTGACGGGGTGTAGTACTGCAGCCAAGTTGCATGAGTACTGACCTAAATACCCATGCTGACGTCATATGAAATAGGTCTATTTGGATGAGTAATTAATGTGCTCGATCGTCATTGGAGGATACGCCCACAACAAAGACATTTCAATGGCGAGAAATAACCGTGGACCTTGAGTATAACTGGCAGCGCCATCTCAATAGCTTCAACTGGCACAAAACTTTGAGCTTCTGACAGATCATTAAAATAAATATAGTCGGTCATCCATTATGACCTAGTTTACTTAATGGGAAAGAACTTGGATTCAAAATACCTTAGTCGAGGTTCGAACCCACAACCTCTCATGTGCGAAACCAACTAGAGCTGTTATCGATTCGGCCTACTCCTTCAGGTGGGCGCCTATCGGAGTACATATATATGAGGGTGGGAGGGGGGGGGGGGAGTGCATGGGCGGGTGGGGTGTTTGCCACTGGATCAAGGATGCCCTCCCTGTCCACACCCGATTCCTATGTGTGTGGTGACCGCATGGTTCATGGGACAGGCCCTTCTACCTCCTAGCCCCCCCCCCCCCCCCACCCCCCACCTCCTAGCCCCTTGCCCCTTGCATTCCACCCTACATCCTCCTCCCCCCCCCACCTGCCCCCAACAATCTCCACAGAACCATCTTTGTGTGTAGGATTGATTTTCCCGTCCAACACTAGACAGTGCTACACGCTCTACTATCCGTTTTACCAACTCTTGCAACACTCTTCCCCCGGCCCAAGTCCTCCCGCCTCCCCCCCCCCCCCCCCACCACTAAAAACTCAGCCAAAAACACCATTCTTCAATTAAAAGAATCACAATGTCATCACATCAGAAATAAACCTAACATTAGCTTTGAGGCCAGCGCCCTACCGCTGAAGTTTGCAGTCAAGTTGTACACAGTATCTGCCTGCACTTCATGTACCTATCCACTTACTTTTGTTGTTGCTTGACGTCCTAGCAACATCTAAGGTCAAATCAGGACGAGGCATGTAACATATTCAAGTTAGATGTTTGTCTAGTCATTACAGCTGCAGAGTCAGATGATATTGAGTTTCTGTCATTTCTATCAGATAACTTTAATTTGGATGTATTCATTTCAAATCTCTGCAAAGTTAGCCATTTATATTATAACAATAGACCTATCCCGTTGAACAGGTTCCGGGTCGAGAAACCACCACTGATACACTAGCGATACAATCCTATCTCTTAGCGTGGGCCACTCCATAACTTGCTTGGAACTCCCTCTACTTTACTCTGACTGGCCAATATTCAGCGCCATTACCGCTCTGCAAGACACCCCTACACCTCCACCACAAACCATCTACACCTCCACCACACACACCATACACACCCACCACACACACCTACACCCCCACCTACACCCCAACCACAAACACTGTCAACCACCAGCACACACACCTACACCCCTACCATATCAACTAACCACACACCCCTACATCCCCACCACACACCCCTAAATCCACACACACCCCATCACACACAGCAAAATCTTCACCACACCCATACACCTCCACCACACAGCCACCCCATAAACATATGCTCCCATCACACACCCACCACACACCAACCAAAACACATAAACCCCAATTACACCCACCTACACCCCTCAACCCCAATACACCCCCACTACACCCAGTCAAAACAAACTAGACCCCCTCAACACACTACACCCCCTCAACACACACTTACACCCACCCCTCCCAATCGCCACTACACCCCCTCAACCCCCACCACGCACACCTACACACCAACCACACACACTCTCAACCCCTACCCCACCCCACCATACCCTACAACACACACATATCCCCCCCCCACCTCCACAACCACCATTTCCCATGGTTAGTGAATGGGATCTGGCGCTAATCCAGACTGTGTAGGTGTGGGACTGTGGCTAATCCGGATCCTAGCCAAAGGTGGCCGTCAACGGGATAGCTGTATTGTAGTCTAATCTGAAGTGAAGTACATTAATATGATCCACCTAATATATTTCCTTAAAATGATAAAATAGACTTAAAACCGTCGGATTGAGGAACCATAACTGCATAGTTAAACAGCCATGCCATAGGGCTTTCCAGTGACACTTCTTTTAATCGTGATATTTGTAGTGACACCAAACCGCGAATTATTAGCAAAGCAATATTTGGCGTTCTCTGTGGCGGAGTGGTTAGAGTGTCTGACTTTTTTCTAGGTCAGACTCCTAATCTGAGGGTTGGCGGTTCGATTCCCCGTGCCCCCATCTCTGCCAGTTTGGATTTCCACCGCTGTGTATAACTTACAGCATCATCAAAGGCCGGTTGCTCTCATACCATGTCTATGTGGGGTGGGAGGTTAAAAATCCCTTGCATCAGTAAAAGTGTAGGCTCGGGCTTTCTATCGACCAGCAGTGGAGTGGGGAATACCAGTCGTCTGTGACTGGGATTTCCCCTGCTTGGGACAACTAATGTACAAAAAAAAAAAAGAGACAAATAAGTGTTCACACTTCCTGTCTACCATTCGCTATATCGCTATAATATTATCCCATTAAATATTTACTAATCGATGTTCTTTTGATGGGGGATTAATTTGTTGTCATAATAAATGGTTCACTCTTTGAAATAACTTAGTTTTTCGGCTCCGATTTATTTGGTAGAGTGCAGTTGTACGCGCCGTATAATCGTGGAAACCCTGCCATATGCTTTGGTGTCATTTTATTTCTTATAATTATCACTCACATAATACTGACAGTTATTATGTCAAGAAAACATTCATCTGAATACAGTTGATTGCTGGAGTTTTACGTCCTGGCAACATATAAGGTCATATCAGGACGGATACCGACTTGTGACAGTGCACACTCATGGTGACTTTATAGTGCTGCCCCACTGGGAAGTCAGGTCGCCGGCACCATGACCCGATATCCCACACAGTCACATTATCCTGATACTGTGCTAACCAGTCATTGTCCTGTCCTATTAATGCTGAGCACCAGGCTAGGAAGTGACAAGCATCAATTTCATAAGTCATTGGTTTGACTCGACCGGGAATCGAACCTCGATCTACCGATTCGGCCACAGCGCCAGGTCTGGACGAAGATGTAGCAGTGGGGAGATAATTTAATGAGATCCATCTATGCGTGGCATTGTTTCATCCTCCAGTGTTACAACATGGCTGGACGGGAGGAGTTGACCTATTAGGAAGGATGGTGGCTTGCTTCTTGTGTGGCAGGTCATTGGTTCCAATCCGCCTGAGTCAAACCAATGACTTACACATTTGATACTTGGCGCGACCTAGCCTGGCATTCAACATTATTATAATAGGGCAAGGGTTGACTTTCTCCACATCAGGATAATGTAGAATATTGGATCGTATTGTTGGAAGTGTACTGTCACAAGTAGGCACCCGTCCTGAAATGACCTTAGATGTTCCTAGGTTATAAAACCTTAACAACACCAAGTAACCTAAATGGCCGATGAACACTTAGTACAACGCACTGGGCGCTTCACCATTACTAAGGTGAGTGCACACTGCGCAGTGTGTGTGGGGGGGGGTGGGGGTGGGGGGGGGGGGGGGGGGGGAGAGACTGAGTGAGGGGGACGGGCTTGCCACTGTCGGCGCCCGGAGCCGCCGCAGTGACAAGCCCGGGGGAAGCCCCCCGGCCACCCTGCGGGGTAAAGCCGGCCTGCAGGGCCTGGTTGGCGCCGTCCTAACAACTCTCACCCGATAGCTATTATTCACTCCCTAAGCGCATCTCAACCTTCTGTACTCAGCCACCTCCCATCCCCCCTCCCCCCCCCCCTCTCACCCACCACGCAGATACTACCCCCTGCCACCTACTTCCTACCCACCTCCCACCCACCTCCCACTCACCTCCACCTCCCACCTCCACCTCTACCTCCCACCTCCACCTCCAACACCCACCACATCTTTATTGATCGTATCACATATCAACCCTCAACCCCCAAACCCCAACACTACTTGCTTCTTGTCTGTCTGTCAGTCTGCATGTCTGTCTGCCTGTCTGTCTGTCTGTATGTTTAAACAATTGCATCATTTCTCTCGCTTAAATATATTTTCGGAGGCATTCTACCTTTTTCAGTAGATCATGCGTAGTGAGCTGCTACCCACACCAGAGGGAAGGTTGATGGTGGGAAATCCTTAATGAGACCTTGTCACAAAGTGCATGCAACACTGTGATTGATTTTCTATGCACCACATCAATTCTTGCCACCGCCACCAGAGGGCAGGTTGATGGTGGAAATCCTTTAATGAGACCTTTTCACAAAGGGCATGCAGAACTGTGATTGATTTTCTATGCACCAAATCAATTCTTGCCACTGCCACCAGAGGCCAGTTTGGCAGTGGAAATCCCTAAGGAAACCTTTTCTGATAGGGCCTGCAGTGAGTGAGCTGCAATGCACAATAGTAGTTCTTCCCACTTCCACCAGAGGGCAGATTGTTGGTGGAAATTACTAATGAGACCTTTTCACACAGGGCATGCATCACAGTGAGTGATCTTCTATGCACCAAATCCCTTCTTGCCACTGTCACCAGAGGGCAGCTTGATGGGGGAAATCCCTAATGAGACCTTTTAACACATGGCATGCAGTGACTTAGATAAAAGATTCATCCCGTACTTGTAGTACACGGGTGAACGACAACGTAGTCTAAATACTGGTGAAAATAGCTTTAGTATGGAACAGGAAGTAGAATGCCTGGCTCCAATATCAAATGGCTACTTATATCAGCACAGAGTTGGTGAAATGGGAGAAGAAAATGCAAAAAGACAATATGGCGGCAATAGAACACCGTCGATTTCACTTTTAAATTCTATTAAACTAGATGTTTTATTATATTTTTCAACTCAAAGGTAGCGGGGAAATATGAAGACATATACAAAGAATAAATGCTGCTTCGTGGATTGTGGATTTAGGCTCTCATTTCATTTCCCCACCTTTTCGACAGCTTTTATATAGGGTTGGTGGTATTCACCCGTGTACTGCAAGTACGGGGTGAATCCTTTATCAAGCAGTGACTGAGTTGTGATGTACACCAGTAATTCTTGCCACTGCCACCAGAGGGCAGATATATGGTGAAAATCCCTAATGAGACCTTTTTCGCACAGTGGGTGCACTGCTACTCACAACATCCTAGTCATTGCAATGGATATCAGCACATACACTAAGCTAAGTAAGCAGCAGTATTTAGACATTTAATAATAATGAATTCAATGCCGTTCCTTCTGAACACAATGGTTACTTTGCCTCCTGTCCGCTTACTCCCATCTGGTTCATTCATTAGTGAGTGGAGCAGCAGACTGACCCAGCCAATCCGACCGTATCAGATGTCGGGGCGGTGTTCTACTGAAAAATGCACCAGGCGATCACAAATTAATACAAGCAGGCTTTATTTATTCCAGTTCCTTTTGACCTGGTTTCTGGTTGTCAGGATGTAAAACTCGAAAAACCACCCAATTTTGTAGAAACCAGTGAAGAAGTTTGGAGAAGTCATAACTATAGACATTAAAGGGTTTCCTGCGTCAAGGACCGGATACTCTCTATAGCCGTGTTCACACGGGAAAGGTTTACGTCGATTTATACAAGGCGGATAATATGAACCGAATTAGTGTCGCGTTCACACAGGCAGTACTTAGGCTGGAAATCGATATCAGTGCATGAGCAAGTCCATACTAAACAGCGCCAGTTTCGGTTAGTCGACGTCGGCACGAGAGAGTGTGGGTTCGACCTAGATATGTATAAACTGAATCATATTGTTTTGGAAGGGTCAAAACTTCTGCTGGGCAGTGAAAACCTAAAAATTAATGATGAACAAAATATATGTGCACCTCTAGCAGGTTCATAGATCAAATTATATTATATAGTGTGACGTGCTTAATCCGCCTCAAGTAAGTCGTTTGCGTTCACACGGGCGATATAAGTCGCATCATAAAATTCGGTTCATATAAACCACCTACTTAGGTAGTTTATAAAATACAAATTATATGAGTCGATTCAGGCTTAAACCGCCTCAGGCGTGTTCACACGCCAAATGTGAGCCGAACTATACAAGTCGATTTTTATGATTCGAATTAACTGCCCCGTGTGAACACGGCTCATCTCTCTCTTTCTCTCTCTCTCTTTCCTTGGCCAAATGGGTTCCTTGTTAAAGATTTATGTCCTGGAAACATGGACGACCATATCAGGACGGGTAGTAACTTGTGACATTGCACACTCATAGCAACTTTATATTGATGCCCCACTGGGAGACCATGCTGCCAGTACCATGACCAGATATCCCACTCAGTCACATTATCCTGACACTAAGCCAACCTGCCCTATCATAATAATGCTGAGCCCCTGGCTAGGAAACGCCAACTATCAATTTTGCAAGTTATTGGTTTGAGTTGGTCGGATTTTGATTCTCCTACCTTCCGCACGGGAAGTCAGCGCTCTTACCGATGTGCCATTGTTGCCTGCGGGTATGAATTCTCCAAACTTCTTCTTTACTGTTTTCTACAAGAGGAAACTGGTCTGTGCACATATTGCTTAAGGCTGGAACCTTTACTCAAAACTGTGAATGAACTACTACATTGCATTAAGGTTTGAGATAGTCGCTGAGACCAGCCAGAGTCTGCGGCCATTGATTAACTATTTCGTGAGGGGGGGGGGGCAACATCTAAGATCATATCAGGACAGGGGACACTGTTTCAAAAGAACTTTGATGAAATAATATCAATAACATAACCCATCTCTGCAATTCCACCAGCCCCAACGCGAGTACCATGGACTGCCGCATGGTGGTGTGTGCTGGTATACTGTTTCCAGGACAATAGACTACATCACGGTTCCGACCGAGCATGCGCTGAAAATGGTGCTGGGAGCAAAGCAAAGACGTACTGCCATTGAGTTTGCCCATACGCATAGGGCAAAACTGGCATTTTATTCAAAATAAATAGAAATATATAACAATTTGGCACAAACATGGATGGAAGGATGCAATATAATAATATAATGAATATGTTTAAGATACAACTTTCCATAATTAAGCATTTTGATCTAAGAAACATACAATTTCAGTCACTTTACAGGCTGATGTTTACATCACCATTGATTAGTCAGAAGTAATTCTTGTTCTAAATATTAAAATGTCAAATGTGTCAACAAAAACTTGTTTCAAAGAAATATATAACCAATATCTGATTAACCCTACTCATTTTCTATTTCTATATATGTCATTAACCATAGAATATAAATAAAAACATAAATTAAATAAATGAAACTGACTGTGGCTATGGCTCTAACACTAGTCTGAGTGCCTAGATTTGTCTAAATCTAAATGCACATGACGTAAGATGTGCTGATTATATTGATGTAAATGCAATGCTGGATAAAAGATTAATATCTTAATTTATTATATATATATTTTTAGTTGGTATTTTATGTTTCAAACAAGAGCTGAGATGAGCTGAAACTAGAAGATTTCATAGCTGCACCCAGTGTATTAGCAAGTGCCATGTGCTTCTCACGGGTTTGTTTTGCTCTGATGCATCCCACAATGCACCACGCCGCTGGAACCGTGATGTAGTCTATTCTGTTACCTTTGTTTTGCACTCACTAGAGGACAACTATTGATGTGGTTCTTTATTTCAACACTACCCCTCTTTGTGCATATTGCCTGGTGCAATAATGATCAAGATGGCTTTTTATTTGCTGAACTGTCTGGGGTGATGGTCTATTTCAGGAAGCTTCTGCTTTTGACTGATGCTTTCTTTTAACTCATCAGTGTTGGTGAACCTATTTTAAATAGGTGTCCTTTCATTACAATGTCATCGTCAGCAACTGTATTGGTTAATTAAAGTTCATTAATGGTGGCTTTTAATTCATTAAGAGCGACAACTTAAATTCCCACTAAAAAGACACTCTTAAAGAAAATTATATCAATAATCTCCTCAAAGGTTATCAGAGACAATTATATTTCGAGGAGGTTCATTGATTGATTGATTTATTAAGGGTGATTCTACGCTGTGTCGGCAGCAAAGGTTTATTTCGAACAAGAACGGTTGTGGTTTTATTCTGTCTTATTGTTTACGGGGAAAGGCGTGGGGTCTGTGGCAAAGGCCATAATCCCAGTGAGATGTGGTCAACTTGTATTCTGCAATACTTTTATTCAAT
This sequence comes from Branchipolynoe longqiensis, assembly GCA_030323885.1. Classification (NCBI taxonomy): domain Eukaryota; kingdom Metazoa; phylum Annelida; class Polychaeta; order Phyllodocida; family Polynoidae; genus Branchipolynoe; species Branchipolynoe longqiensis. The sequence continues at coordinate 66,362,989 of CM059189.1, forward strand.
ATTTACACAGGATGTGGAAGCTCAGAATCAATTATGAAATTTGGTTCAAAGGATAGTTACAGAGAATCAAAAGCTTGCAACCAAGCGCAACATGTGTGGCAAATCATAGTATAAATAAATCCAAGTTAAAGTACAAGAGTATAATTTATGAAGGTAAAAGAGGTAATATAGTCCAACTCTCCTTAGGATGATAACATTTCTTTTTACATTTGTACAAGTGCATTGTAAAATTGTTAGCGGCAGGGTTCGAGCAGATACACAGCTTAGTCACAGTTTAGTCACAGTTTAGTCACAGTTTAGTCACATTTTAGTCACAGTTTAGTCACAGTTTAGTCACAGTTTAGTCACAGTTTAGTCACAGTTTAGTCACAGTTTAGTCACAGTTTAGTCACAGTTTAGTCACAGTTTAGTCACATTTTAGTCACAGTTTAGTCAAATATGTTTGAGTGTCAGTCGGTAATGACACCCAATAAAATCATGGACAGGCTTCCCCTTCAGCGAAAAAAAAATTTCAGCCCAATAGTGTCCAATACAGCAGTCGCTAAGGACCATTTGGTTCTGCTGATCGCTTGTATGAGGCTGTGGCCATTTTCTCTCAAATGGGATACTTTCATGTAATTTATTATTTATGTTATCATCCCCCACCTGCTGCCGTCTGGTTTTGATGTACTATTTCGAGGAGGTGCCAACTCAAGTTTAAAATAACCAATATGCTTGGAAGCATGGTAGAGAGGTTTGATTGGTTGATTGAGTGGTGGTTCCTTAGTGGTGACTCAGAGGCAAACCTCACAATAATGATGAGAAGTGTCAACTTGTATTCTGTCATACTTTTTATTCACCATGATTGCTTTTACACGGAATATACCCCTACTCTCGCTGGCACCCCGCCCGTCTCCACCCTGGCGCCCGCCGCATCACCTGGCTCTTACCCCCGCCCTCTCAGCCACCGCCGCCCCCAGCCCTCCCGCCGCCGCTCCCGCCCCTGCGCTGCCCCTGCCCTGCACTGCCGCCACCCTAGCCCTCTCGGCCGCCCCCGCCCCCGCTCCCGCCCGCTACCATCTAGGGATGCCGTCTCTATTGCCACTCTTTCCCGCCCACTGATGTCATGACTGATTGATTTGTGGTTTTAAAGCTATGTTGACCACAGGGAAGAAGTGTTTACATTTTATTCTGTCAGAATTGTATTGTTAACCATGGCTTTGACACAGAATACCAAAGTCCACAATGAAAAAAATATAGTTTGTGTCACACACCAGATGGGATGGCTGAATGAGTTAGAGCGTCCGTCTCCCGTGTTCGTAGATCGTGGGTTCGAATCTTAGTCGAGTCAAACCAATGACTTGATACTTGTCACTTCCTAGCCAGCCTGGTCGAGTCAAATCAATGATTTAAAACTTTATACTTGTCGCTTCCTAGCCAGACGCTCGGCATTACTAGGATAGGGCAAGGAGCAGTGGAATGAGGAAGACCAGTCATCTGCGACTGAAATTTCCCCTGCTTAAACAACTAATGTACCAAAAATATAGCACTTCCAGAGAATGTAAAAGCAGTCAATGCTAACAAAATTGGGGACAACGATATTACAATCCAAATTAAGATACAATAGTATCATTACAAGAGGTAATACAGTCAAGCTCTCCTGAGGAAGGGCTACAATTTCATCTCATCTCATTTTACAATAGGAAGTTATATGCCAAAAAAAAAAAAAACACTAACATAGATACTAACTACTTAAATAAATGCTGGTGGATGTCCTGGATACCAACCCGGAACCGGAACCTGGGCATACACCATAACATTCCTCACAGCTGTCCAGCATTGAAAACAAGCACCCTCATGGGAGCTTACACGCTATGGGCAGAATAAATACTGTATCAAAAAGAAAAGATAGTGTAATAAAGACCATGCATGATGTCAGCCTTGTGAAATTCTTTGGTGCAAGCCGATGAAATCAACAGTGTTTAATCAAATGTGTTTCCCTGTCACTCACCATTGACAGCTAATACAATTGACGCAAGGTTTCCCCTTCAGCAAAAAAACCCATGCATCAGCCATGAGTGGCCAATGTGGTTAAGGACCACTTGGTTCCGCCGACCTCCCACACCTCTCTGTGGCATTTTCCCAATGGATAGAACAATTTCAGGTACTTTATTGTTATGTTTCGTCCCACTCAAGCTGCCATATGGATTTGATATAGGAGAATATGAGTGCTACTAGATCAGAGTGGAGAATTGGATATGATGTTGGTTGTTGGACTTTTACCATCCTAGCAACATCTAAGGTCATATCCGGGAGGGTACTGACTCGTGACAGTGCGCACGCATAGTGACTATATAGTGCTACCCCGCTGGGAAATCAGGCTGCCAGGACCATGACCTGATATCCCACTCATTCACATTATCCTGATAATGAGCTAACCAGTCCTTGCCCTATCCTATTAATGGCAGGTGCCAGGCTAGGAAGCGACAAGTATCAATTTTAAAGTCATTGGTTTGACTCGACCGGGAATCAAACTCTCGATCTTCCGCACAAGAAGCCTGCGCTCGATCAATTCGGCCACTGCATCCAGTCATTGCAATTGTAAAATATTTCGACTTTCTACAAATAGGTACATTATCAAAATGTTTACATTTAAAATATCTAGATGTTCTATTTAATAGATAGTACACATATAAAACATGCCAGTTGCCAGACTGATAAGGGGGGGGGCAGTCTGCCTCCGTCGGAGACTGTCGTGTTTAATGTATATCAGATCCATATTGAGTGCATTAGATATGATAGTGGTGTCTGACCTGGTCGCCATAATCCGGTGGCAGCTGAGATGTCGGAAAGGTAGGCACGCCTAAGCTTTCTTGCCATTCTGGACCATCAAGATGGCGGCCATAAAGAGTAAAATAATAATATTCCATGGACCAATGACATGATGTACCTCAAATGACATCATGTACCTTCAATGACATTGTCTGGTTGAGTGCTATATGGGATTAAAAGTGTGGGAGAGCGGGCAGTCACCATCAGGCCTTCCTTGTGATCACAGGTGCATTTGTGTCTGTGTCTGTGTTCTGTGTCTGTGTATGTGTTATCGATGCACTTATACATTGTAGCCCGCTTCTATATTATAAGACCAGACGGGGTGGCCAAATGAGTAGAGCATCCGTCCCCTGTTTTGGGAAATCGGGAGATCTGAACGCATGAGCGTGTGGGTTCGAATCCTGGTCGAGTCAAACCAATGACTTAATAATTGATACTTGTCGCTTCCTAACCTGGCGCTCGGCATTATTAGGTCATGGTGTTGGCAGCCTGGTTTCCCAGTGGGGCAGCACTATAAAATCGCCATGAGTGCGCACTGTCACAAGTCGATACCTTAGATGTTGCTAGCACATAAAACAACAAACATACATCTATTTTATAGCCAAGAAACTATAGGACTACTTCACATCTTTTCCTCTATACATATTCTGGTCTTATATTATTTGGCTTCTATTCTATTCTAACCAACTTTCACCTTATTTTATAAAGATCCGGTGACCACATTTAAAGGAGGATATCCAATAGATCACACTATGACATCTCCTTATTCACAACCCCGATCAACTCGCTCATTATTTGCTAGGATACCAGCCAGCATGTCCAAGCGTCTATCACAAGTAGACGCCCTACCCATCCGCTGCTAGCGGGTTTATTTTCATGAATGACCTGTTCCAGAAAAGGGTGGTCTGTTTTGAGGCAAGCAACAAACCAGGAGACATGAACAAATATTGCTGTAAACAACAAAAATGTGTTCGCTCGGAACTCTTGATATGCTCCGAAATAAGAAAGTCCTCAGGCTTCCAGTGCTAAAATTCATTTTTGTTTTTGTTTGTTTGTTTAACGACCCCCCCCCCCCCCCAGCACAAAAAAGTTAACATCGGCTATTGGGTGTCATACAGCGGTTAAACATATCTGACTAAAAAATTACATTTCAAACAGGTAAAATAGGGCAGTGATGTATGCCAAAAGAGCATACACTTGTGGTAAATTCACAGCTAGTACATGATAAATAAAATCAACAGCAAAATATGTCGCAGTGATTGATGTATCCCAACAGAGCATACACTTGTGCTAAATTCACATGTAGTATATGATAAATAAAATGAACAGTAAAATAGGGCCCAGTGATTGTTGTATGCCAAAAGAGCATACAATTGTGGTAAATTCACATCTAGTACATGATAAATAAAATCAAAAGAAAAATATGTCGCAGTGATTGATGTATTCCAAAAGAGCATACACTCGTGCTAAATTCACATCTAGTATATGATAAATAAAATGAACATAAAATAGGGCACAGTGATTGATGTATGCCAAAAGAGCATACACTTGTGCTAAATTCACATCTAGTATATGATAAATGAAATCAACAGTAAAATACTTCAAGTTAAAAATGGAAAATTAATTTTTGGTCAAAACCAGTTTAGGTCAAATATTTAATAATTAGTTGCAGATGGAATTGGAATGACTCCATCACTCCGTGAAAATTAGGCTCTGATCAGGTATGCTAGTTTCATATTCAGAGCACGTCAGACAGCTGCAGCAGGCACTGGGGCCTTGGTTTTTTTTAACCATCGGTGAAAACAAGGAAGAGGTCTGTGTAGTTGGTTTGAATCGTTTCGTCTAGACTGCGATATTAAAAAAGAAGGCGCCTCAGACTTCCTTAGTTCCAAGACTCTGAGGATGAATTGAGGGTTTCCTTAACGATCATAGGGGGATTTCTGAGACTTTGTTTATCGCGAAGCAATCCAAGTCCACATTTAGAGCCTCAAAGCCTCAAAGGGAGGCTTGCTATAAAGCCTGAGAGGCCGCACTGATTTCACCGCCCCCCCCCCCCCCCCCGACACACACGCCGCCCCTCCCCCCCCCTGTCAGATACACTCCGCCCCCCCCCCCCCCCCGACTCCCCACCCACCACTTTAAGCTACCAATCACTGGTAGTACCGACCCCACCCATCTAGTCCGCCACCGTCCTGTGCAGTCATCTGTCGCTCACTCCAACAACCCCGGCTAGCCCCCCCTCTCACCCGCTGCTACCCCCACTCCCGACCTCCGGCCTCCGGGTGCCTAGTCCCCCACCCGGCCGGTGTGGCGTTTTCAGCCGCGTGCTGTGTTCAGCCATGTGCATAGATTCAAACTCAAGGCATTGTCAATGGTCGTGAGTAATCTTCATACAGAAAATACAGAAAAAGTGAAATATCTCTAAAACCACATCACCTATTAACAAATCGGTTGGTACACATATAGAAAACATCTTTACCAACAAGATTATATTACATTTATAAGGTTAGTGTTCTTGATTTCTATTAATTTTGAATAAAACTAATGTTGTGTACTGCGCGTACCGTCAAACTCAAGCCATTGTCAATGGTGGTGAGCAATCTTCATACAGAAAATCTAGGAAAAGTGAAATATCTCTAAAACCACACCACCTAGAAACAAATCGCTTGGTACACATATAGAAAACATCTTTACCAAAAACATTATATTAAATGTATAAGGTTAGTGACTCACGACCATTGACAATGCCTTGAGTTTGAGTCTATGCACACGGCTGAACGAGGCACACGGCTGAAAACGCCACACCGGCAGTGCTCCACTCGGCCTCCCACCCCCTCCCCCACTCGGCGCTACTACCCCCTCCCCCTTGACATCCCGGACCCCCGGTCCCTGCTCCCCTCAGCCCCACGCCCCTCTCACTCCCCACCTCCCCACACCCACCCCACCTCGGCCCCCGTCCCCCGCCCCACCTGCCGGCGCTGCTCCCTCGGACCCCGGCGCTGCTCCCCCGGCCCCAGCGTTGCTCCTCCCTGCCCCCCCCCCCACCCCCCCCCCCCCCCCCTCTGACCCGTCACCTCCCGGTGCTGCCCCTTGATCTGCCCGTCAGGGTTGACGCCGTCAACCCCGGGCACTGACCGGGCGACGGGCGTGTGAAGTAAAGGCAGAGCACTGAATACAGACAGCGAAGGAGACGACGTCTGACTCTAAGTGGTCGGCTAGCAACTTAAGGTGGCAATCCTTCTCCAGCCATTCACGGAGGTAGTGACGGATTAGGGGAGAGGGAGAGGGAGAGGGAGAGGGAGAGGGAGAGGGAGAGGGAGAGGGAGAGGGATAGGGAGACGGAGGGAGAGGGAGAGGGAGAGGGAGAGGGAGAGGGAGAGGGAGAGGGAGAGGGAGAGGGAGAGGGAGAGGGAGAGGGAGAGGGAGAGGGAGAGGGAGAGGGAGAGGGAGATGCAGTGGGAGTGGGAGTGGGAGAGGGAGTGGGAGAGGGACTGGAGAGGGAGCTGGAGAGGGAGGACAGAGGGAGAGGGGGAGTAAGGGGAGGGGGAGAGGGAGGGTGGAGGTAGGTGGAAGGGGCAAGGGGGTGGGGGAAGGGGGATGGGGAATGGGGGGAGCACAGGGGAATGGGGGAGAGGGGAGAAGTATAGGGGAGGGGGAGGGGGGATGGGAGAGGGAGAAGGAACAGGGGGAATGGGGAGGGGTAGCGGGGAGGTGGAGGGGAGACTGCGGGTAGGCAAGTGGCCTCTGGGCTGGAAGCCGTAGGTCGGTCCTGACATTCCTCCTCTGTCGGGCCGCCGGCTGCGAAAATCTGCATGCGTTTTTCTAAATCAAGTGTTAGCCTCCATGGTTTTCTTCTTTGAATCCATGTGCTTTCCACACATAGCCCCAGTTTCCACCTCTTTAAATAGATACTGGAGCTGTCCAACAAACATCTTAGTTTTGTCAAGTGTCTTGCCTTTGACTGGTTTCGGAGGAAGGAAAAGAGTGTACTCTTTTCCGTCATTGTCCACGATTTTCTTGGACCTGGCTACCTCTTTACCAGCATCCGTACAGACCGCTTTGAATGCGTTCTCAAAACGTCTGTATGTTATGAAGTTACTGGCTGCTGTCAGCATCGCCAGTCCCTTGCCCATGGTTCTGGCCAACGAGGAGAATTTATTCTCCGTCTGCATCCGACTGGCCACTGGCACAATCGCTGTCAAGGTCCTCAGGACCGCCTCGTGAATTGTGTGGAGGACAGTCTCAAACTTCCCCCGGTCGTCATTTAGATGCACATCTCTGTCCATTTCTTTGATGACCGAGTCGGGGATTCCTTTGATGCCCATGAGCTGTTCGCCCAGCTTTGTGATCACTTCAGCGGGCTTGAATGTGTTAAAGTGCCCTTTGATGGTCTCGTGCATCATTGTTGTCATCAACACTTTCTTTGCCTTTTCTGTTGCGCATTTCTTACGCACTTTCCCACCAATCTTGGCAAACAGACCTGCTCTCTCCGTTTCAGAATCGGAGTCGATTGATGACGACTTAGACGATGAGTCTGAAGAAGAATCTTTCTTCTTCTACTTCGTCTTATGAGCTTTCGTGAACTCATCCCCTGATGAGCTCACTGCCTTCTTTGCCTTTTTCTTTTTGACCCTAGATATCGGGTCAGGGGAGGAGTCCTGATCAGGGGATAAGTCATCATACCCTGATACATCCTCCCAGTCAGATTCAATCTCCACTGGGGCTGGCCTATTCTTTGACCCCGTGTTTGCCGAGTTTAACTGTTGGAGTTTGAACTCCAGCAAACTGTCCATGGGCACTTCCAAGTCATGCGGAACCACCATCAGGATCACTGGGTCGCTTCCGGCTTCCGGGTCAGACATGATGTGTGCCCCGGCCTGAGCGCCACCGTCTTACTGCGCTTTGTAGCCATAGGGAATATGTAACGATCAAAAGAAAGTTACTAAACAGCTGAGGAAACAATGTTTCAACATCTCCATGGTATTTTAACAAACCATAGAGCATAAATTGGTGCTAGAAAACGTATTTACACCGTTTCTACACAAGCATTTCAAAAGATAAAGTGTAATGTTGTAGGTTAACGGTATTGAAACCAAAACCAAATGAGGGGTAGGGACCAGTGTATCGGTTACCTCCCACGCTCTCTGTTTCGTACACTTCTTGACCCTGCAGCTACTGTGCCAGCAAGTTGGAGAAAATGCTATGAGACTCGGAGGTAATCCTACAAAAATGGGGAGTCTATAAAAGAAACCCAGGATAATTTCCAACGTGAATCCATAAAAGAAACTGCGGAAAAATCCCAATGTGATGTGGCTCTAGCCAACATCGCTCTCCGTTCAGCAACGGGCCTAAAAAAACATGTGATGTGGCTCCAGCCATCATCGCTCTCCGTTCGGCAACGGGCGGCATGTAGAACAAAGGAATGCCATCTTGTTCTATCGATGTTCTACGAATCATAACACATCCATAAAAGTAACAAAACTACACATCCAAAACTAAAAATAGCTTCAAAACGTGCAGTAATGTAACAAATACAAACTTGATCAATCCTCCAAAAATACTTACAGTTATAACGCCGTTCTAGGTTAAACTGTCGGAGCAACTCAACGAACGTCCTCCGGTCATGACCTGATTATGCTAATTGCTGGACCCTGATGTGTTTCTTTCTCCCTAGCCTGAGGCTAGCCAGAGGCTTAGTACTGAGTTAATATATATATATATATAGCGCGTATACAGACCCTCTGTATACGGATGTAAGCCAGAAGGGCTCCGGCTATACTACTTCTCTGCTAATTACCACAAGTGTGGTTCCTGGGTTCGATGCCAGGGGGACTGGCGGCGCTGCTGTCTGCGCACGCTCCCACCGGGCCAAGGTGCACTGGACTTGCCACTTGCCTGCCAGCCGCACCCCAAGCAACACCTGTGCGTTTTTTTTGTTGTTTTTTTTTGTTTTGTTTTTTACGGTAGGGCAGTTGGCCCAGCCAGATGTCATTTTGATGTTATGATGCCAATATGTCTGGTGTACCATATTGCTTAATGCATTGTTCATTACTAATGCTATCGATGATGTTTTCATCCAAGACCATGTTATGCTATTGTCATACGTTACCAAGATTACTGAGAATAAATGATGTCGCCCTTATGTATAACATTGCATTCGACTTCTAGCCTCCTTCGTTACATATATATATATATATGCCCTATACGCCAATATATGAGTATAATAAGGCCGGAAGCTTTTGTCTGCTCTTCGGCCATAGCTCCTCCCTCAGTCATCTACTGGAGGAGCCTTCTTAACCTAAAAACTTCCATCCTACTCACACTCAGAACCTTCAGGAGGTGCCACTCCTCTGTGCACGCACCACTGCCCACCCCCCCTCCCCTACATACACTCACTGTATCGCCGGATTTATATTTATATATAGTGTATATATATAAATGTGATGTATAACGTATTATGCGAGTATAAAGATTCGCAAGGTAATATTACTTATTATTATTGTTATCCTCCATAAGATACAACACTGTACCGCTGGTGCCATCTCGCCCACCTAACCTCCCCTGGATGTTGACCAGTGTCAGTCGCAAGGGAGGATCTTTTATGGGCAAGAGCATATAATCCCTTGCCAGAGATTAAATTACTCAACCCACTACCTTGTTTGTCTCTCTTGTCCTGTAGATAGATTTATATATATATATATACATATATATATATACATATATACATATACTCAGTACCGAGTATATGTGTGTGTATATATATACAGTAGACCAACCAGTCCGTGCATATATATATTCATTTGGTCTCCTAACCGGAAATGCCAACTATTTGCAGAAGGAATCATTATAATCTCTCATTTCCGTCTACTATGTTCGACACAGTAGGGACTCTGTAGAAAATAACATATATAAACAAATTATCAGATTAAACATTATTTTTACGCAATATGCATTGCCTTGTGGGAGGCTGTATGGCTTAGCAATGTAGGGGGTGGAGCGTGGGCGCGGAGATGTTTTGTCTGGAAATAGTATGTCTTTATATGTGAAGCAAGCGAGCAAGCGAAGGAAAAAGATGGCGCTACAAAAAAAGCACCTTGCGTCATTATTCAGTGGCATGGCCAGCTTTCAAGGAGTGGATGGGTTGGTGGGTGTGTGTGTGTGTGAGGGAGGGAGGGGGTGATTACTACAGAGAGAGGCAGTGTGCTGATTGTGTTAGACGCTGCAGTCTCGTATAGCTATTCACTCACAGACTGAGTGCCTTGTGGGAACAGTGTCACAAAAAGATCACACCCACAAATCGGCAAATGTGAACCTTCCATACAAAAAGAAAGAAGATAATGGCAATAGTTTAAGTGTTAGGACGCTCACCCAGGAATGGCAGAAGTGTGGGTTCGGGGACCGCTCTAGCCACACCATTCCCTTTGTTTTCCACCAGGTTCAGAGAGATTTTGAAATTGTGATGTTTCTTCTATGTCGAATGGCATTACTGTTTGTTTGTTTTTGTTGTAGTTGTTTCATGGTCCAGCAACATCTAAGGTCATATCAGGACTGTATTGAACTAGATAAAAGATTCACCCGATACTTGTTGTACACGGGTGAATGACAACGTAGTCTAAATACGGGCGAAAATAGGTTTAGTATGGAACATAAAGTAGAAACTGTGGCTCCAGTATCAAATGGCTACCCATATAGGCACAGAGTTGGTGAAATGGGAGAGAATGCAAAAAGACAAGATGGCGGCCGCAGAACGCCATCGATTTCACTTTGAAATCTTATTAGACTAGATATTATATTATATTTTTCAACTCAAAGGTAGCGGGCTATCAATAAGACATATGTAAAGAATAAATGTTGCTTCTTAGATTGTGAAATTAGGTTCTCATTTCCTTAACCATCTTTTTCGACTGTTTTTATATAGGGTTGGTATTCACCTGTGTACTACGACTGCGAGTACCAGGTGAATCCTTTATCTAGTATTGAACCTGCTCACTAGAACACACTACATGGTAGTGTGTGAGTAAGGAACATGTCACCTGGGTGAGGGAAATGATTTCAATTGGTACTCAGCCATTTGAAGACTATTAGTATTGCATAAGCAAAAGTAGACCAGATGGGATGGCTGAATGAGTTAGAGCATCCGGCTCCCATGCTGGTAAATGGTGAGTTTGAACCCTGGTCGAGTCAAACCAATGATTAACAATTGATACTTGTCGCTTTCTAGCCAGGCGCTCGACATTATTAGGGCAGCTCAAGGACTTGTGTGCTCAGTGTCAGGATAATGTGATTGAGTGGGATACCAGGTCATGGTGCCAGTGGCCTGGTTTCCCAGTGGGACAGCACTATAAAGTAGCTATAAGTGCACACTGTCACAAGTCGGTATGTGTCCTGATATGGCCTTAGATGTTGCTAGGATGTAAAACAACAACAAACAAACAGAAGCAAAAGTCATGCCTTTTCATAAAGATGTTTAGTCCGATCATTTTGAGTTTCTGTCATTTTCTGAGATAACTATATGAGGTTGATCGTTATAATCTACCTTACCATAGTTTGAAGTAACTTTTATTTTAAATGGCTAACTTTAAAGATATTTGAAGTGCAAATATGCTAAATGAAGCGTGCCAAACCATATGGTTATGCACTAACAGGTTCTATTAAATTGCCCCAACAATCTAGATAATTGGTTTGGTTTTTAAAAGTTGATGTTTTCAGCGGACCATGCAGCTTTACGAAAGCATTGATCAGCACAACAGGGGCTGCCACCCCCGCCTGACTCCTTTCTCTGCTGTCAATGCTTTACGACACTGTCACAAACATGACGGCAGACTTATGCGTTTTTCGTGTTCGCTGTCACCGTGAGACGTGTCACATCAACCAATCCTTACTGACACCTCCATTTTGGTGACACGGCTCTGTGACAGCACTGACGTGATAGCAGGGCACCGCCATGTTTGTGCCCACTGTCACAATTTACCCATCGGTTTCCAGCGGGATTAATTGGCATACATTCCTTACGTGAATATTCCCTACATCACTTAAAGCTGCATATTCCGATGAAAACATCACATTTTTTAAACCAGAACACTCATCTAGATTTGATTCTGCATTAGATACCGATGCACTCTATATGAGTAAGCAATGCTTAGGACCGAGTTGCTAGAATTTCAAATCGAACACCGCGAGTGGAGTCGACAAATACACGTGTCGTGTCCAAAGCGAGCCGACCCCAGTAATCCACCTCTTGGCTGGGGTTGGCCAGGAGCGATGACATCACATTTGTGCTGGTGCCGACCTGTAGCAGTTCAAGTCCTATGTGTTTTTTTTAATTTAAATTAAAAAATAAATAAATCAAACTAATGAAATGGAAATATAACTAAACTATACGATCGAAAAATACTTTAAATCCTATTTTGCTGTAGTTATATCGGTTTTTATTTAAAAAAAGAAAAAAGTTATGGATTAAGCAGAGTAGCACAGAGGTACACATACACTGGTCCCGGTGATGTCATTGGACCTTATATGGAAGATCTGAAGGGAGGGACTAGTGTAGTTGTTGCTCGATTCGGCATGTGCTACTCTGCAGCGGAGCGTTGTCAAGGCATTAAGCCCATAGGCTGTTATTAACTAATCGCTGTCGCCCACCCTATTTGCTGCATAGCGAAGTTCAACAAACTATTTCCGTTTCCATTTGCTGGATTTTGGTATATACACGATTCAATACGAGTATACAAATGGCGGACCCCACAGCGCTGTTTCCATTTCCGGTTGCTGGATTATGGTGAATCCATTTTCCACTTATATGAGTGTGCCTATTGTTTATGTATATACACGTGTTAGTGCGTAGCCTCCCCCATCCCCCATTGGTGGGTCGGTATTAAGTATTTGTTGCCACATAGAAGGTAATACAGCGGCAACTTAATAGAACCTCTTACTGCTAGAACCTGACCTTAGATGTTGCTAGGACGTAAAACAACAACAAACAAACAAACTGCTAGAACCTATTGATATCAGAATTTTGACATGCCTGCCAAACCTAATTTGACATGTTTGCACTTCAAATATCTCAAGCCATTTAAAATAAAAGTTACTTCAAACTAAAGTAATGTTGATTATAACAATCAAATTGATATATTTATCTCAGAAATATGACAGAAACTCAAAACCGTCGGACTATCCAACTTCGATTAATGACATCCTTAGAACGATGAAACAATGCCAGACTGCCAAGGATTAATACTTCTTCTGATGCTCCTAAAACGGCCATGGACTGTCTGCTGTCTTCGTTCTCATATATCGATATGCTGCGTTGATGGTTTTCTTTATTAATGGTACTTTTACGCCATCTCAGCAGAAAATGCCATATTTACAATGAGAAGTGTTTACCTGTTATTCTGTCATATTACTGTTTACCTGTTATTCTGTCATATTGTTGTGTACCTGTTATTCTGTCATATTATTGTTTACCTGTTATTCTGTCATATTATTGTTTACCTGTTATTCTGTCATATCATTGTTTACCTGTTATTCTGTCATATTATTGTTTACCTGTTATTCTGTCATATAATTGTTTACCTGTTATTCTGTCATATTATTGTTTACCTGTTATTCTGTCATATTATTAAAACAAATATATATTTAAATATTTGTATTATTATTATTATTATTCTTCAAGCATCTCTTCTTCACTATGTCATCACTCTGCTTGCTTGCTTTGGGTTAATGTCCTAGCACCATCAAAGGTCATATCAGGACGGTGCTGGCAGCCTGGTGTCCCAGTGGGGCAGCACTATGAAATCGCCATGAGTGTGCACTGTCCTGATATGACCTTAGATGTTGCCAGGACATAAAAATCCAACAACCAAGCAACCAACTCTAACTGCTACTCTTTGGTGGAAAGCGCAGACAGAAATGAACTAGAACCTCCAATGAGAACCCGCCACCCCCCAGTCAGTACCCGTCCTGATATGACCTTAGGTGTTGCTATGACGTAAAACAACAACAAACAAAGAAACCCTAGATTGTTATTTTTGTCGGGGGCGGAGGGGGGGGGGGGGTTACGGACGGCGACGCAGCCTGGAACAGCGCTTACCAAAAATCCATTGGACTCGACCTACCCCCTCCTCTACCCCCCACCCCACTCCCCTACCCCGTTCTTCCACTCCATCCCACACCACCTACACACAAACGAAACACTGTAATAGTCCAAGCCACAAGTGGAGTAGAATAAACAAACACAAACCAACGTTTGTGATACTAATTTTCAGCAGGCTCCTGAGCAAGCATACAATTTTTATTTATTTTTTGGTACATTAGTTGTTTAAGCAGGGGAAATTTAAGTCGCAGACGACTGGTCTTCCTCATTCCACTGCTGCTTCCCCTCTCCTAATAATGCCGAGTACCTGGCTAGGAAGCGACAAGTATCAATTTTGAAGTCATTGGTTTGACTTGACCAGGATTCTAACCCACGATCCCATGATCTACCAACATGGGAAACAGACACTCTAACTCATTCGGCCATCCCGTCTGGTTCAAATTCAAATTGGGTATTTTCAGTAACCTGATTTCACAAACACTTTATGCTGCGGTCTCTGTAAATCTTAATGGATACAGTATAGGACACTGTGGGGGATCCATATTTGGAGTCCTCGATTTACAGTTTGGACTTGGGACGGGGTGGTGGGAATTTCGGGTGTTGTTTTTGCGCCATGCGTTGATGAATTATTAGTAAGAGTGGCTCCTGAGACAAAAGAGGCGGGGACCTCCAGGGTGGGAAGTGGAGGGGAGGATGAGGGAGAGGAGAGGGGTGAAAGGGATCGGGATGGAGACGGGGAGGAGGGCGGGAGAGAGGGAGGAAGGGGAGGGGAATGGGAATGGGCATGGGGAGGGAGAGAGGGGAAGGGGGGCGGGGCGATGGGGGAGAAGGGAGGGGGAAGGAGAAGGGGAGAGGGGGAAGGGGATAGGGAGAGGGTGAAGGAGAAGGAGAAGGGGGAGAGGGGAAGGGATGAAGGGAGGAGGAGGGAGAGGGAGAGGGGGATGGTGAAGGGGGAGGGAAGAAGGGGGAGAGGGGAGAGGGGGAAGGGGAGACGGGGAGGGGGAGGGGAGGTGGGAATGGGAGAATGGGAGGAAGAAGGGAGGGGGTGGGGGTGGGAGTGGACTGGTGAGAGTGAGAGGGAAAGGAGCGATAATGCGGCCAGGGACCGCTCTGTCAAGGACTCACTGACCTGTCCATCAGACCATGGGGAAGTAGAGTGACCCAGATAACGCACCCGAGTCGCATAAGAGCAGTGTCAAGCCATTACACGACTGTGATTTTTGAATCAAGGTTCATACATAGTTCAAATATTCAAGCAGAAATAGCACGTTCATTAAATCATAGAGAGGGAGAAAGAGATGGAGAGAGAGGGAGAGAGGGGGAGAGGGAGAGAGAGGGAGAGGAGAGAGGGAGAGAGGGAGAGAGGGAGAAAGAGGGAGAGAGGGAGAGAGGGAGAAGGGAGAGAGGGAGAGAGGGAGAGAGGGAGAGAGGGGGAAAGGTAGAGAGGGAAAGAAGGAGAGACTGAGAGAGGGAAAGAGTGGGAGAGGGAGAAAGGCAGAGGGAGAAAGGGGGAGAGAGGGAGAGAGGGAGAGAGGGAGAGAGGGAGAGAGGGAGAGAGGGAGAGAGGGAGAGAGGGAGAGAGGGAGATAGGGATAGAGGGTGAGAGATATAACGAGGGAGGGGAAGGGAGAGGGAGAGGGATGGCAAATTGGCATGGAATACATAAGAAGTTGGGATTGGAAATAATAATAATGGAATAAGTGGGATCGTCCGATGACTTCAAGTTTTTGCTATGTTCCTTTTCAATAAATAAACTAAGTGTGTCGCTGTAAAAAAAACTTTGGGAGTAACATTTTACTTTAAAGCGATAACGCTGGAAATATTCCAAGTAAAAATGTGTAAAATTAATTTGACCAAAATGATGGACATCTGGTTTTCTTTAATCGATTTCCAATCACAGCACAACAGCAACCAAACTGCAATAAACGTTCAATAATTGCACCTAATCAATAACTAACACCACCAGTCCTAGTTCAATATTCCCCAAAGTCTATATATGTTTTTTAAAAGGAAGAAAAATAGTGATGCTTTCATCGGATTGGTGTATGCGGCTTTAAGTTTAAGGGCAGACTGGAGCGACATAATGCCGGGTAGAGAAGTAGGAGCCGTTATATATCCGGAGGCGGATGAAGCATAAAGGAAGGAGTGAAGTGGGTACAACAGCGAAGGTTAATCACCCAGCCTCCCTTTAATGCGCATGCCCCGCGCTAATTGGAACCCGCTTCCGGTGCCACTGGCTCCATATACAGTTGCATAATGAGCTGCTTGTACCCGTCACTCACTCACTCACTTTTCCCCCACAAGAGCCTGTCTCCGTATGGATTAGCCGTGTAATTTGGTTATGCCGCCTAACAATGCACAGTGATAGCCATGCCGTGCCTTGCTTTGAGAGGGTGTGCATGCCTATGCGTGGTTATGGCGCACGGTAGACTGACGAGGTAATCAGAAATGCTGCCAAACTTTGGCAACTTTGCTCGTTAGGAGTGATGAGTCTGCATTATGAGTTGCTATCTTAGTGGCAAAGATGTAATAAGTGATGAGGTATATGGAGGTAGGTGTTTGTGTGAGGGAGGGGGGGGGGCTAGAACTGTATAGAGAGCAGGGTTGTGACGCCTTGTCTTCTGTAGAGGGAACAGGACCATAGTGAACGCCACTTCCGGTTGGTGAGGAATCACGGAACTAACTAGTAACTACTCCATTTGTGTTTATAATGCTGTATTCTCATGGGTTAACACCCATGTGTGGCACGCGCTCCTTTGCCTGCTGCCAACAAACCAAGTTATCCACCGTACAAATTATTTGCCCAGCAAATTCGGAAATGTGTATCAGTCTGGTAGTGTTGCTATAGACCGGGGGCCCTGTGGTACTGGGACGGCTCACTCCCTATCTCTCCCATGTGATGTAAATTTTGCGGTGCCGCCTTGTGGTGGGTTTGATCGCCCCGGCTGCTGGTTGGTGTTTCACATGTAAACACATACGGTTATATCATGCATGGGACAGGTAAGCGTGGATACACATCAATATGAAATTGCTATGAACAGGCACACATCATCGTCGTCCTCGTCGCCATCGTCACAGATCTTTCACATTCATATATACATTTGTGCATATATTATAGCATCTGTTTGGCCGGGGGAACAGCCAGCACACCAACTGGTGGGTTTGATCATTTTGGTTACACGGTACGGGCTGGGTGAGCCGTCTTGGTATTATAGGGTCTTTGTATAAACATAGACACTAATAAAGTCTGTACTAGACTACTAAATGACAGAAACGTACAATCCTCCAAGCATTGTTTATCCCATCATTACTAACAACCTACTTACTCAAACTACTTCATGTAGTCAAAAAAAACACCGGAGGTATTAACCTTTTAAGAATAACCCTATTAGCTAACCACACTCTATCTAACAGAATAAACAAACCATTCTACTAACACTCACTCCATCTCAAATTGTTAACTCCAACAACATGATAGTTTTGCAGTTCACAACATAGTAGGCATACAAACCTATGAAGGGAAACTATGCACCTAACCACTCCGTAATGTAAAGGTCTAATCAATACACATGTATGTATCAAGTGTGTAGGAATACAACATATAACTGCTATTTTTGTGCTATTTTTGTATGTGAACTGTCAAACTATACCATATGTAAGTCTTTGAATGTTTGATATTGTTATTTCAGCTGATTTGGGCCAGCTGCTGGTGACAATATCAGACTACTTATGCATATATTGTAAATAACTGTATTGTCACATGGCTGGAAGACCAGTGCCACGGCACTGACAAAAGACTTTATTCAATGAATAAACTATATTTACAACAACAACAACAAAATGCTCACCCCCACTTGGCCAATATGTCGTAAACGCCCACCCCTTAAATACCCATGTGTGGGTAAACACCCCCCACCCCACACACTTCAGTGATTTGCCAATTTAAATGCCCAGGGTGTTAACCCACAAGAATACGATACAGGCAGATTTAAAATGATATAATTCCATGGCATAACCAATGGAGCAGTCACTGTCTGGTTAGTTCCAGTAGTCCTCACCAATATGTTGTTTGTTTGTTCTTGTTGTTGTTGTCCTAGCAACATCTAAGGTCATATCAGGATGGGTACCGACTTGTGACAGTGCGCACTCATGGTAACTTTTATAGTGCTGCCACACTGGGACACCAGGCCACCAGCACCACTCAGTCACATTATCCTGACACTTAGCCAACCAGTCCTTGCCTTATCCTAATAATGCTGAGCGCCAGGCTAGGAAGCGACAAGTATCAATTTTTAAGTCATTGGTTTGACTCGACCAGGGTTCAAATCCACAAGCTCAGGGTTTCGGAACCTCCAAGCTCCCAAAACAGGAGACGGACGCTCAACTCATTCAGCCACCCTGTCTGGTCCTCCCCAATATGATGTGTGTATAAACAAAGAATGCCTCCTAATCTCTTTGGGCAGTGTCCTTCTGACACCGATCCTCACATACCAAACTAATTCGATAGTCGGTCATTCTCTACATGCCACCTAAATTAACTCTTGACCTACTGATTCCAACCCTCACTTGCATCTTACTTTCATTTGGCACAACTGGGATTCGAACTCCCGATCTTCAGAACGGGAAGCATGCACTCTACCGATTTGGCCACCGAATCCAGTGCATCATATATATATATGGATATTGATAAACCCTTTATCACGATTAATAATGCATGTCGTGTCCTGCACCCCCCCCCCCTAACAGGCGGTGGGATGGTACTATCATGCACTGCTCCGCCTCCTGGCGGGCCAATCCTCCACTCGCTCGGAGGAATTATTATTCACATATATATAAACAGTATCAATATAATTATATAGTTTAATAGATCAAAACCCGGCCGCGCCACCCATTTATATTCATATAATAGATTTTATCTCATATATATGCTGTCTAAGCCATTATATAAGTATAATAAGGCCGGAAGCTTCCATCTGCTCCTCAGCCCTATCTCCTCCCTCAGTCATCGACTGGAGCAGCCTTGTTCTAGTCATCTACTTTTCCAGCCTACTCAACCTAAGATCCGTTGCGGGGCCCCACCAGTCTGTGCCCCCCCCCCCACACCTACACTCATTGTCCCGCCGAAAATGTGTTTATCTAATTATAGATATTTATCGGGATCAAATGATTGATTAAAACAATTGCTTCTTTCTTTGAGCTAAATGAATAAAACTGACTATAACAATGCAGTTCAAATGACTTACACACTGAACCTGCACAGATATTTGTTGAGGTACACTGAAGAGACCAGCGTTGTAGATGGCGTCCCAGCACGGAGCCAGAAGAAGGCGGCACCAGACGGGATGGCCGAATGAGTTAGAGCGTCCGTCCCCCATGCTGGTAGATCCTGGGGTCATGGGTTCGAACCCTGGTCGAGTCAAACCAATGACTTAAAAATGTATACTTGTCACTTCTTAGCCAGACGCTCGGCATTATTAGGACAGGGCAAGGACTGGTGTGCTCAGTGTCAGGATAATGTGACTGAGTGGGATACCAGCTCATGATGCCGGCGGCCTAGTTTCCCAGTGGGACAGCACTATAAAGTCGGCATGAGTGCGCACTGTCACAAGTCGGTACCCGTCCTGATATGACCTTAGATGTTACTAGGACAACAACAAACAAAACAAAGCAAACAATGCCGTTGTCAACCTTGGACGAAGTCAGATGGGCTATGGCTCAGCACAACCTGGCCATACATCTCGTCTGTCTGTAAGTTATGGTGAACTGCCGCTGACCTTTCCGTTGAGTCCATATAAAGGCTACGAGTAGTGAGCAGACATATAGCACTTCCACTCTGGTCCGATTTACTAGCACAAAATCGAATAAGGCCAAACAAACTGGTGAACGTCCCCGGCGGTGCCTCAAAAATCGCCAGCCGCTGTCATTTAAAAAAAAGATTAAAAAAAAAAAAAGAAGCAATTGTTAAATGGAGAGGGCGGGTGTAGCGAGAGATGGAAAGGGGCGTGGAAAGTGGGGTGAATGGAGTGAGAAATAGAAAGGGGGAATGAAGAAGGGGGAATGGACAGGGCATTTGGGGAAAATAATGGGATGGTATTTAAGGGGTGCTTAGGGAGGGAACTGGGAAGGGGAGGGGGAAGGGTCAAGAGTGGAGGAGGGAGGGGGGAATAACAAATATAAATATAAATAAAAACCGCCCACCCCACCCAGATTCTATTTCAAAAGGACGATCATCAACTTTCTTTTTATTTGGCCTGAGGTTCAGTTGGAATAAATTATATAATGTATTATATATATATATAAGTAGCGGAGAAGAAGTCGTTTCAAGTGTGTATGGGTTTGGACGATAGATATGCGCCTGCGCCTTACTGCCGGCCTACCAGCGCCAGTGGCGCCGCCTGTACTCCGTGTCTGCGCCAGTTTGCGCCACTTGGAATTTTGGTAAGCTTTGACATACACAAGCTAAATGTTACTTTCATGTGGTCAGAAATGAACTGCATGAATTTATACTGATTTGTGAAATGATAGGCGCGTTTACACTATTTACCACACCGCCAAATCAGTAATGCATGATTAAAATAATGGGGGTCATATCTGTCCCTACTGTCCCTATCTAAAATAATTGCTGCAGTGGCTTGAGCTTGTTCATCCCATCCTGTCCACAAGGTTCCCAAAGCTTCGAAACCAATATGTGTTTCCACTAGGACAATAGATAGACGTCCTGATATGACATTGGATGTTGCCAGGAAGTAAAACTCCCACAAACAAACAACGATAGATAGACCCATCTTCCTCAGGACGTGGCTGTGGAATTTTGATAAGTTTTTTTCAAACTAAGTGCTAATTGTTATTTTCTTGCAGCTAGAAATGAACTGCATGAACTGATACTGAAATATGGAATGTTTGTTTGTTTGTTGGGAGTTTTACGTCCTGGCAACATCTAAGGTCATAGCTGGACCGGTAGCGAGTTGTGACAGTGCGCAATCCTGGCGACTTTATAGTGCTGCCCCACTAGGATACCAGGCCACCTGCAACATGACATGATATCCCACTCAATCACATTATCCTGACACTGAGTCAACCAGTCATTGCCCTATCCTAATAATGCCAAGCGACAAGCAAGGAAGCGACAAGTATTCAATTTTGTAAGTCATTGGTTTGACTCGACCAGGAATTGAACTCCCGATCTCGCTCACGGGAGGCCTCTCATATGAAATGAGAGGCGAGTGTACACTACGTACCACACCACAAAATCAGGAGTGCGGCATTAAGTAATGACGGGTCGCGTCTGTTCCCATCTTAAATTGTTGCTGCAGCGGCTTGAGCTTGTCCATCCCTTCCCATCCACAAGGTTCCGAAATATTCCAAACTTATATGTTCCCACTACGACAACTTTATATTGACAATGCAACCACCGAATAAGATAGACCGATCTTTCTCCAGACGCCGCTGTGGAATTTTGATTTTGATACACATGCTAAATGTAATTTTCTTGCTGTCAGAAATGAACTGCATGAATTGATACTGAAATATGAAATGAGAGGCGAGTGTACACTACGTACCACACTGCCAAAACAGCAGCGCGCCATTAAGTAACAACGGGTCGTGTCTGTTCCTACCTTAAATTGTTGCTGCAGCGGCTTGAGCTTGTCGGCGGGGCCCGGGCTGCTGCTGCGGCTCGTCATCTCATCGTGTTGGCGGATCTGCGTCTCGACGCGCGTCAGCCACGCCTGGTGCTCCTCCAACTTGGTGTCCAACTTAGCCTTCGAGTTCAGAGAGTTGGCGAGTGTCTTACTCCTCGCTTGGATCCTGCAAAGTAACAAGTGGCGGCCAGAGTTAGCGTGTGAGGGAGAGCGCGAGTGAAGGTTGGTTGGGGAGTTCCCCCCCACAACCCCCTCCCCCCCGAAAAATGGTTGTTGTATTTAACGCTGCCTCTAGAGCACATTGATTTTTGTATCATCGGCTATTGGACCTCAAACATACGGTCATTCTGACATATTTCTTTGGAGGAAACCCGCTGCCACCACATAGCCTACTCTTTCCGATAAGCAGCAATGGGTCTTTTATATGCACTTTCCCAAATACAGGACATCACATACCACAGCCTTTGATGAACCAGTTGTGGACCACTGGTTGGAACAGAAAATAACCCAAACTGCAAACGGCTCAACTAGGACCGGGCTGGCTGGCGCAAGTGGGTGGAGAGAGTGATGGAGTGAGGGACTGAGGAAGTGAGTGATGGAGTGATGGAGTGATGGAGTGAGTGAGGGAGTGAGGGAGTGAGATACTAGAGAGGATTTCACACCATCAAGCCATCCTCTGATGGTATTGGCAATAACTATTTATGATCTGTGGAAAAAGCATTATATTTGCCTTCTTCGAGAAATCCACCGTCTGATGACAATCGCAACAATTAATATTATGGGTAGCAGGTCACTCTGCAGCACCATCTGTGGAAAAGGTATTTATACATGATTTCTACCATCAAGCCACCCTCTGTTGGCCGTGACGAGAACTAATTTTGAAGGTAGCAGCTGAGTATGCAGCACCATCTACGGAAATGGCATTTTATACCTGATTTCTTTCTACCAGTAACCCGAATCTCGGATGGTAGTGGAAAGAGTCAATGTTGTAGGTAGCAGTTCACTGTGCTACAGGTTGTGTGGAATATGTCTTATAGAGGATTTCCACCACCAACCCGCCCTCTGATGGTAGTTACAAGAACTAATGTGGAGATCTGCTTACTGTGCAGCATGCTCTGTGGAAAATGCCTCATAGTTATAGAAGATTTCCCTCCAGAAGCCTGCCACCTGATGACAATGACAAGATCCAATATTGTGGGTAGCAGATTGTTGTGCATGTCCGAAGAAAAGGAGTCTATTCGGGTTTCTACATCCTAACACCTTTTTAAGTCAAAGAAGAACTCTACTAAATTGGCACAGAGCACACTCATGTCAGGCTAGCTTTATTCTAATTAGCCCTCTTACCCCCGCCCCCCCCCCCCCACCCAATAGCAGATGTTTACATTTTGTGGAGTGGGGTCGTTAAAGAAAGCCATCAAAACAGATAGGCGAGATTTTGAGATGTTGTTATGGTTTAAAGCTGCATAGTCCGATGAAATATCAAAATATCAAATCCAAACGAATTATCTAGATTTGATTTTACATATCTAACTTAGATACTGATGCACTTATTAAGCATTTGTTTCTGCATAGAAAGCAATATTGAGTCAATTTAACCGAACCTGTTGCTGCAGAAGTCTATCGTTTCAGAGTTTTTGCAAGCTTGCCAAAACTAATTTTCCATGTTTGCACTCAAAATATCTCAGTAACTTTGAGCTAATGTAAAGTAGATATTAGTGATCGATTTAATATATTTATCTCAGAAAAAATACAGAAATTCTAAACCATTGGACTATGCAACTTTAACTTGGCCGGTGAATGAAGCTATGAATTCTCACACAGGTAATGGATATGTGAATGTTACTTTTGGTGTGCACACCGAAATGCTGGACACCATAGGCATTAGGCAGTTGTAAGAGGTTCCATTTGACTGACCTAGTCCTCCACTCGGTGCAGCAACACATGCTTAATGCCCGGTACACACCTACCGTTTGTGTGCGCACACCTCCCGTATACGATCGAAAACTGCCCGTTTCGCCCACAAAAATCGCTTGGTGTGCGCTCCCCGCGTACACCTAGCGATTGCGATCCGCGCATAAAACTGAGTTTTTAGTGCTAAAAGCGGCCGTTTACGATTGCGATTCGCGATTCGAAAAACGAATCGGCCCGTTTTCAGTTTTAAGCTGGTCGGGTCGAGTCGCGGGTTTTAGTGCGCGAATCGCATACGGTAGATCTGTACTAGATATAAAGTTGCATAGTCCGATGAAAACATGACATTTTTAAAACCAAAGCAATTTTCTCAATTTAATTCTACATATCTAAGTTATCCTTTGATGCACTTATTAAACATTTGTCGCCACATAGAGGGGATTACTGAGGCAATTTAACAGAACCTGTTATTGCAGAAGCCTATGGTGTCAGAGTTTTGGCAAGCTTGCCAAAAACTAATTTGACTAGTTTGCACTTCAAATATCTCAAAAGTTAGCCTTGTGAAATAACAGTTACTTCCAACTAAAGTAAGAAAGATTATGATGATCAATTTGATATATTTATCTCAGAAAATGACAAGAATTCAAACCTATCGGACTATGCAACTTTAATAAGTGTACAGGTATGTAGGATCGAAACCAGGCAAGTGTTTTGGTTTCGAAAATTTGAAGCTCCCATCCGATTATACAGCTTCACTAAATTACTCCTATTCTGCATAATACATTGGACATTAAAGCTGCATAGTTTTGTTTGTTGTTGTTTTACGTCCTAGCAACACCTAAGGGTCATATCAGGACGGGTACCGACTTGTGACAGTGCACACTCATGGCGACTTTATAGTGCTGTCCCACTGGGAAACCAGGCCGCCGGCACCATGACCTGGTATCCCACTCAGTCACATTATCCTGACACTGAGCACACCAGTCCTTGCCCTATCCTAATAATGCCGAGTCGCCTGGCTAGGAAGTGACAAGTATCAATTTTAAAGTCATTGGTTTGACTCGACCGGGACTCGAACCCACGACCCTACGATCTACCAGCACGGGAGACGGACGCTCTAACTCATTCGGCCATCCCGTCTGGTTAAAGCTGCATAGTCTGATGAAATATCCAATTTTTCAAAACCAAAACAAATTATCTAGATTTGATTCTACATATCTACCTTAGATACTGGTGCACTTATTAAGCATGTTTTGTCGCATAGAAGGGTATACTAAGTCAACTTAATAGAACCTGTTACTATTGAAGCCTATGGTGTCAGAGTTTTGGTGTGCTTGCCAAAACTGATGTTCCATGTTTGCACTTCAAATATCTCAAAAGATCACCATTTAAAATAAATGTAACTTTAAACTAATGTAAAGTAGATAATAGTGATCAATCTAATATATAAATTACAGAAAGTCACAACCATCGATGCAACTTTAAGTTAAAATAGGTAGCGGCTAAATAGGAATATCTGTCGAGGAATTGTTAGTCAACCTAAATCATATTTCACACCGGGCGCAGTCCCATAATCAGTAGAGCGCGTGCCTCGCGTGGGGAAGGTAGGGAATTTGTTTCCCGGTCGAGCCAAACCAGTGACTTTAAAATTGATACATGTCGCTTCCTAGCCTGGTGCTCGGCATTAATAGGATAGGGCAAGGACTGGCTAGCTCAGTGGCAGGATAATATGACTGAGTGGGATATCGGGTCATGGTTCTGGCGGCCTGATTTCCCAGTGGGGCAGCACTATTAAATCGCCATGAGTGTGCACTGTCACAAGTCGGTACCCATTCTCATATAACATTAGATGTTTCTAGGATGCAAACCAACAACAAAACAAACAGACAAATCATATTTGAAAGTAATACAATGCAGCCCAGGCCCGCATGTCCGTCAACACGATGTACTCGCAATCATTTGGACTGCGCTCCAACAATTTTTTTCTTGTATAATCATTGTTACCCTCGGTCCTATCGCCGCCCGACTATTCTGCCATTAATTATTTGGAGGCACACTTCATTGGTTAACCAGTTTATGTTTGGCCCATTGCCTTTGTACTCCCTCGCAACATCTGAGGTTATATTGGGAGAGACTACTTGTGACAGTGACAGACTACTTGTGACCAACTACTTGTGACAGTGCACACTCATGGCGGCTGTATAGTGCTTCCCCACCGAAGTACCGAAACACCAGCACCGGGACCGACACTGACCGGGATGGCCGAATCGGTAGGAACGCTGGGTGGCTTGCAGAGCGGGAGGACGTGGGTTCTAATCGCGGCACAGTCAAAACGAAGACTTGAAATTTGATTTGCGTTACCCTGTGTAGTACTCGAAATTTATATGATCGGACAAGGGCTGCTTTGCACGGTAACTGAATAATATGGCTGAGTGGAACATCGGATCATGGTGTTGGAGGCATTGATTCCCAGTGGAGAGGCATTATAAATCCCCACAAGTGTACACTTTCACAAAGCAGTACCGGTCATACTATGACATTAGATGTTACTGGCGTGAAAGACCCAAACAAAGAAGGAAACATCATGACCTGATATCCTACTCACTCAGAGCTGCCCAACCTTTGCTCTATCCTCTATCCTACTATAGTACTATTGCTGAATGGCATTCAAGGCAGCAACATGTATCAATTGTGTAAATCTCTGATTTCACCTTGTACAGGCATTGAACCCAGGACCTCGTGCATGGTAGGCGGACGTTCTATACATACACTATTCCAACAAGTCCCGGTTGTGGATACGCGGAACTGGACTGTAGATATATAAGCACCCGGAAATATAGCCATATTGATCTATGCTATAAACAACCAGTATAGCACAGCACACACAGTATATCCCAGAGAGGGGAGAGTCAAGGACAGCGATATATCCCAAATCAGAGAGCATATATTCCAGAGCTGCTCATGACTGATCTTATATTAGCTCCTATCCAATCACTACGTGACAGGATGCGGTGAGCCAATCGGTAGAGCGCCGGCTTCCTGTGTGGAAGGTCAGGAGTTTGAAAGGCAGCTGAGTCAATCGAACCAATGATTTACACAATTTATACTTGTCGCTACCTTGCCTGGCACTCAGCTTTTCTAGGGCTGGTTAGCTCATTGTCAAGATAATGTGAATGCGGAAGATATCAGGTCATGATGCCAGCGGCCTGATCTCCCAGTTGGGCAGCACTGTGAAGTCGCCATGAGTGCGCACTTTGAAGTCGCCATGAGTGCGCACTGTCACAAGTCAGTGCCCATCCTGATGTGACCATAGATTAAAAAAATATATATATTGTTGTTGTTTAACAACCCCCCAGCACAAAAAGTAGACATCGGGTATGTGACCATAGATGTTAGTAGGATGTAAAACCCCAACAAACAAACTGCAAAACAGGATCTGGCGGGATCTCTAGTAGAAACACCCTCCTACTCCTAATTACATGGGCGTCGAGCGGCTCCCGGCTATACGCAGCCAGTGTGCCCTTCGGGACTGTTACATACAGGGGTATATGCCCCACGGGTTTGCACGCGACTAAGCAAAATATAATTAAATATACCAATCACAAAATATTCCATGATAAAAACAATGCACTTCTCCCACAGCTTAAATACGTACTTCTGTATGCTCCAGGCTATATCCATGGTGTTCGGGTCCTCTGGTGACTTACTGACTGGTGTGTTTGTGTGTGTGTTAGTGAGTATGCTGCCCGGGTAATACTGCGTCACAGTGTCACAGTGTGACGGTATCACATCACGGCCTGTAGGGCTTCTGCAGACGATGACGTTAACTGAACAAGTGTGTTGGGGAAGGTGTTGGGGGGGGGGGTGGGGAAGGAGGACGGGAGAGAGTGAGGGGGGGACGAGTGGGAAGGGGGGAGATGGGAGGGGGAGATGGGAGGGGGGTTAGGGGGAATAGTGGGGATATTGCAGGGGGGATGGGGGAGAAGGGAGGAGGGAGCGAGATTGAGGTGAGGGGAAGTAAGGTGTGGAGGAAGCGGAAGTAATGTGTGGAGGGAACGGAAGGTGAGGAGTGAGCAGAAGTAAGGTGAGGAGTGAATGGAAGTAAGGTGTGGAGGGAGCGGAAGTGAGGTGTGGAGGGAACGGAAGTAAGGTGTGGAGGGACCGGAAGTAAGGTGAGGAGTGAATGGAAGTAAGGTGTGGAGGGGGCGGAAGTGAGGTGTGGAGAGAACGGAAGTAAGGTGTGGAGGGACCGGAAGTAAGGTGAGGAGAGCACAGAAGTAAGGTGTGGAGTGAACGGAAGTAAGGTGTGGAGTGAGCGGAAGTAAGGCGTGGAGTGAGCGGAAGTAAGGTGTGGAGTGAGCGGAAGTAAGGTGAGGAGTGAGCGGAAGTAAGGTGTGGAGAGAGCGGAAGTAAGGTGTGGAGTGAGCGGAAGTAAGGTGAGAAAGGAGCGGAAGTGACCTAGGGAGGGAACTGAAACGAGCTAAGTAAATATACAGGCAAGGAGCAGGACTGAGTTGACGTGGGGACAGTCCAAAGACGGTCCCGCAGTGATGTGAGAAGTCCTGTGGAGACCAGATCCCACGGCGCGTGCGTGGAGTGGAGCGGAGGGAGAACGCTACTACGGGGCAGTGCGGCCTGCTCGGCGACATATATACACCCGCAGTGGGCGCAGTGTTCACCCGGAGCATGACACTAATTCAGTTTGAGGTTTACCGGTGACACCAGCAGGCGGCCCGGCGAGCGTGGGAGCAGGGTGGGGGGTGCTTGTGGGAGGCGGAGGAGGAGCCCGGGAGGTGGTGGTGGTGGTGGTGGTGGGGGGGAGTGGGGGAGAGTGGTGGTGGTGGTGGGGGGGGGGGGGTCGGCCGGCCCCCGGCCGCAGATTTCATTAAGCCCAGTCCCTGGAGCAGTTCCATAACCCCCTGGAGACCGCCACGTTCCAAGCTAGTCATTGGCAGCACTAGAGGTATCCTTACAGATTAGCCAACTTGACGCCCTATAGGAAGAGTTCATGCGCATAATGCCATAAATGCCAATCCAAAAATTAGGATAAACATTGGACTCAAAGCTACACCAATTTTATATTTTTGCATTCTTACTTTTTTTTGTTCATTGCTCCATAATCATGTCACCACAAGAAAAGTGGAATTAGTAAGAATTAAAATTATTTTCAAGTAACAATCTGCTATCTTAATTGGTTTCTTTGGACTGGCATTTATGGGGTTTTGCGCATAAGCCATTCATATATATATATATATATATATATATATATATATATATATATATGTACACGCATGTCCTTAAATATATATATATATATAAATATATATATATATATATATATATTCTAGTTGCACCCTTGTAATGTAATTCCAGCAGTGTCGCAGCATATTCGTTCACCCCTAACAAATTACTCATTACCGATATTACATGCTGCTTCAGAAAACACCCACCCACCTACCCACTTGGGCGCACTGTATAAACAGTTCCCTGTCTATTACTGGTGAGAGCCGTATAACATTTCACTAATCTAATAAAACGAAACATACTTTGCGAAATATGCGCGAACTGACTAGACCTTTTTGAAACAACCAACGACAAATTACTAACCGGCTATTTTCGTGGATTTATTCTCCTATTTTTAGTAGCTCTCAACATCGCTAATGCTACCACAGAACGGTACTTCCGGTTGAGATAAGCGAACTTCCGGTTACATTTCGAATTGATCAGCGTCTGGTGGCGAGACCTTGACCGTAAGGCCCTGTCACACTTTACCGGATTGAGGAAACGGATTGAAATGGAATAAAGTCTGTTGATATCCAGCAAAGTCTGGTTTGTGTCCATTGCATATCCGTTGATATTCGTTGATATCTGTTGATATCCAGTCTTTTGAACATGCACACAACTTGTAACGGATTGCGCCAGACTGATGTATGAGGTTATTATCCATTATTGTCCATTCCCCGTCCATTCCATGTCCGTTCCCCATCCGTTTCCGTCTGTTCTGTCCGTTACCCTCCGTTCCTGCCTGTTCTGTCCATTACCGTCTGTTCCCGTCCGTTCCCGTCCGTTCCCGTCCGGTCCCATCTGTTACCGTCTGTTACCGTCTATTAGATATCCATTAAACGTACGTTGCCATTCGTTATAGTTCTTTTTGTATACTGAATTGTCCATTGATCGTTAGATACTTTATCAACCATTACCATCTGTTACCGTCTGTTACCCGTCCATTACCGGCTGTTACCCATCCATTACCATCTGTTTCCCGACCGTCGCATAATCGATACATTTCAAGTCTGAATCACAGCGGATTAGAATATGTTTGTCCATTTCAATCCGTTTCCTCAATCTGGTAAAGTGTGACAGGGCCTTTACTGTCCCCCCTACTCACACTCGCCCTCTCTTACGTTGTTAATGTCGTCTGCTCAACATAGTATAACGTAATAGAACGGCGCTTTTTCTCAATGAATAATCCTAATATTCACTTAAAATCGAATTAATACTTCCTTGGTAGTATATCAATGCCATATGCTATCATCTTTGTGGCACTGTGCAACATTTGGCGTCGTTAAATAAAACAAACTTGTCTGTGCAGCATTTAACAGGCCAGTATGATGTGAATATGATGTGAATATTGCAGGTATAGTGATACCTCAGGGAGTTTGACGCCCCTGCCCTGCAGAGTTGTATACCACTGCCTTGTGGTACAGGTTCTTGACAGAACCGAAGGCTAAGGGAGCAAACCCTAAACAGAGAACCATGTCACTGTAGCAGCATTAAGGGCGGTTGATGTATGGAATTTCCTAAATCTCCTGACCAGCCACTGCAGGGACAAATAGTTTTGCGCCTGTCTTGACATGTTCTTGCCGGTGTGAAACCTCTATTTGCTCCCCGAGAGAGTGCCGCTTGTAAATTGCAAAAGCCAGCAGCACTTCAACACTTTTGCAGGCAGCTTTCATGAAATGTTCTATTCTCTTCTGTCTTCTGGCTACAGAAAGAGAGGGCGCCCTCATCTCCGGTTCAAGGATACCATCAATGAAACCTGAAGCTGAGAGACATTAAGACCGACTCATGGATGGAACTCTCACAGAAGAGAGCTAAATGGAGAGTGGCAGTCAAGTAATGAAAGCAGTCTTTGTCGCATCATGATCGACAGCATGATGATGATGATGATGTGAAACCGCAAGATGTGTAAAAGAAGACAGGATTTCCCTAATCAGCCCGCCCTCTGACGGCAATGGAAGAACTAATAATGTGGATGGTACTATTGGTAGTGCATTGGGCATCATACTCCATAGAAAAGTTCTCAAGAGATGTTCAACACCCAACACGCCCTCTCATGTCAGTGTTAATTAAAACTTAATGCCATGGATAGCAGTTCACTGCGCATGCTCGGCGAAAAAATAAGTATCTACATATATGGTTTGATAACATGTCGGTACGAGGGTTCAAACGCGAGGCGATATTAGGGGAGTTGTACATACAGCGTATCTCCAGACTAGTATTTCACGGATAACGGGTCAACATTTGTGGGTCAAGGTATTATCCTGTATACTGGGCGCAGTGGCCGAATCGGTAGAGTGCGGGCCTCGCGTGCGGGAGATCGGGAGTACGGTTCCCTGTGTAACGATTTCAACTTCCCCCCCTTCTCAAGTTCCCCCCCGGGAATCTGAAAACGTTTTCAACTTCCCTCCGGGGAACTTAAAAACGTTTTCAGATTCCTGGGGGGGAACTTAAAAACAGTTTTCAGATTCCTCCCCCTATTTTCAAATTCCCCCCTCCAGGAATACAATTTCAACTTGCCCCGTCCTAAGATCGTGGGGTCGTGGGTTCGAATCCCGGTCGAGTCAAACCAATGACTTTAAAATTGATACTTGTCGCTTCCTAGCTCGGCGCTCGGCATTATTAGGATAGGGCAAGGACTGGTGTGCTCAGTGTCAGGATAATGTGACTGAGTGGGATACCAGGTCATGGTGCCGGCGGCCTGGTTTCCCAGTGGGACAGCACTATAAAGTTGCCATGAGTGCGCACTGTCACAAGTCGGTACCCATCCTGATATGACCTTAGATGTTGCTAGGATGTAAAACAACAACAAACAAACAACAAGTTTCCCCCCCCCCCGGAATCTGAACATGTTCTTAACTTCCCTCCAGGGAAATTAAAAACATTTTCAGATTCCCGGGGGGGGGGAATTAAAAACAGTTTTCAGATTCCTCCCCCTATTTTCAAATTCCCCCCTCCGGGAATTTAAAATTGTTTAAAAATAAAGAAAATTCCACAAAAATATAAAAGTTTTAAAAAGATCAGAAATTTATGAAAAATAGTAATATTAGTCACCAAAATTTCCCCAAAAACATTTTTGTTAATCGAACAATTTCATGCCAAAAATTCACAAAAAAAATGTATATTTCACAAAAATAAAGAATTTCACACAAAAATTCTATATTTTTTTAATTAGTCAAAAAAGCACAACAAATTGAAAAGTTAAACAAATCGAAAATTTCACGGAAAATTAAAAGTTTCCAGAAAAATAACGAATTTAACAAAAAAAAATTTAATTCACAAAAAATCTAATATTTCATGAAATTTCACAAAATAAGAGATTTTTGTATGTCTGTGTGTGTATGTCAGTCCGTAGTTCATTTTTATTTATTTAAGATGGTGTGGATTATAATCCCCGGGGGCAGGGAAAGTTAAAACGAGGGAGGGAACTTGAAAACGTTTTCAAATTCCCCTGGGAGGAATTTGAAAACGTTTTCAAGTTCCTGGGGGGGAACTTGAATATGGGGGGAATTTGAAATCTTTACACCGGTCAAGTCATACCAATGACTTATAAAATTGATACTTGTCGCTTCATAGCCTGGCGATCAGCATTAATAGGATAGGGCAAGGACTGGTTAGCTCAGTGTCAGGATAATGTGACTGAGTGGGATATTAGCTATGGTGCCAGTGGACTGATTTCCCAGTGGGGCAGCACTATAAAGTCATCATGAGTGCACACTGTTACTGTTACAGGTGGGTACCTGTCCTGATATAACCTTAGATGTTGCAAGGACGTAAAACTCCAACAACCAGCCAACCTACTATCCTGTATGTAGAAACAATACTTAACATATCATCAGGAATGTAAGTGCTGGTATTTACCGATAAAAGGCACAACTAAGATGTATATTTGGTAACTTCACTTTATAGTCCTAGTAACCAGAATATGGCACATTGGGACTGTTCTACCATAGCCGGGAAAATGCAAACATTTATTTTGTAGATAAATATTTAATAGTGGCCATCATTATGTCACCCCCCTTGTTGTTTATTATTCTCTATGGAAATCTGGTTTCTTTTGTCCATGTTTTCACTTATGCTTAGCATGAATTTCATCCCTTCAAAAACAGTACATGCATAGGTAGATTGAATTAGGGAACCTAGATAAGTCAAATGGACCAGAATGACACAACATCAGTGTGAGTTTGAATCTTGCTTTAGGCACTAGCTTTCTCTATGCTTGTTTGTGGCTGTTTCACGTCCTAGTTACATCAAAGGACAGGGCAGGTACCGACTTGTGACAAAGCACACACATGGCGAGTTTATAGTGCTGTCTCGCTTGGAAAGCAGGCCGGCAGCACCATGACCCGATATCCCACCTAGTCACACTATCCTGACACTGAGCTAATCAGTCCTTGCCATATCCTATCAATGCTGAGCATGAAGCCAGGAAGCGACAAGCATACATTTTTAAGTCATTGATTTGACTCGACCAGGGTTCGAACCCTGTATTATGTCATTGCAACATCTAAGGCATGTCCTGGCAACATGTAAGGTCATATCAGGACAGACTCCGACTTGTCACAGTGTGCACATGACAACTGCATAGTGCTGCACCACTGGCAAATCAGACCTCAAGCACCATCACCCAATATCCCACTCAGTCACATTATCCTGACCATGAGAATTCCTTTTGGCTTCCGAAATCACCACCAAAACACAACTAATGGAACAATTTATAACAGAACAATTCATTACACTTTTCTGAACACTAGACTGATAAACGTAACCTCGCAGATTCAATATAATTAGATTACGTAACGAACGAGAGATTATCCTTTTCATACAGGCAATACCAGACCCACATAAACCCTCAGTTACAATTCCAAAACACCAGTATAATTAGATTACATAACAAACATTAGATTATCCTTTTCATACAGGCAATACCAGACCCGCATAAACCCTCAGTTACAATTCCAAAACACCAGTATAATTAGATTACGTAACACACATTAGATTATCCTTTTCATACAGGCAATACCAGACCCGCATAAACCCTCAGTTACAATTCCAAAACACCAGTATAATTAGATTACATAACAAACGTTAGATTATCCTTTGTATACAGGCAATACCAGGCCCGCATAAACCGTCAGTTACAATTCCAAAACACTAGACTGAAAAACCTAACCTCACAAATTCAATATGGCGACACGCCGTAAAGAAACCACCAACCAACCGATCAATCAATCAATCAATATAAATAAATTACATGAGAAATGGGAGCCCAACTAATGAGAGATTATGCTTTTCATATGGGCAACGTCAAGCCCACTTCGTAACTATGACTTGCAGAGATTACTGCGCATGCGCCTAGCCTGCGCAATATCAGACTGGCGCGAAACCGACATATATCCACAACAGTGCTGCTTATCTCGCCAGATGATCTGTTATCTCCAGACTCACTGCTCGGCAGACACATTTATGCACTTTCAAACCAGGCTCTTGGTTATTTCCCACAAGATTGAAGAGACGTGAGATATAACTTTGTAAGTAACTAAGAGGAAAGTCTCCGCTGCAATCTCAGCAGCAATATGATTAGGCCTACAATTAAAAGACAAAGTTCCATTACTTATTGGTTCAATGCCCCCCCCCCCCGCCCCCAATAGCTGGTGTTTATTGTTGTGTTGGTGGGAATAAGGGGGGGGGGGCGGTTGTTAAACAAACAAACGCACTCTGGTTCAAGAGGTTGTGTTGTATAGCAAGTTATTAAACTGCATGATGCGTGAGATGACTTCCTTCTAAATAAATGATTAAGTTCATATAATATGAAGTAATGCCTACTATCAACGTACCAGATAGGATGATCGTGATTCTGGAGTTTATTCTTATGGTACGATATTAATATTAGAGAAATGCATAATAAATTACGTCATTAAAGTAATATGAATTACATATTATACAATTTCGTAATTATCTGATAAAATGCATATTATTGTTTGTTCCAGCTATACACTCGCCCATCATAAAACCAAGTTTGTTTCTTTTGTTTTGTCTGAAACCAAGTAGAATTTCCCATTCGCAAATAGACATGCCAAAACAGGTAAACTTATGTATATATAACATTAATACCGGTCTAACACGCAGGGGCCGTGGAGGATGTGGCTACGGTGTGAGAGTAGGACGGCGGGCGGGAGGAGCGGCGGAGATGCGGGGGGAACTCCCCCCAACATAAATATGTGAGTAGTATACAGAAACTGACATCAGGGCCTGGCTGTGAGCTGACACCTACTCCATTCCCATTTAAAGTTGCGTAGTCCAATGCTTTTGAGTTTCTGCTATTTTCTGAGATAAATATATTATCATAATCGGAATAATCCACTTGACTTTAGTTTTAAGTAACTTTAATTTTAAATGGCTAAGTTTGGAGATATTTGACGTCAAAACATGACAAAATAATGTTTGCAAGAATGCCAAAGCTCTGCCACCATAGAGTTCAGTACTAATGGGAGATATTAATTGACTTATTATGCCCTTCTATGCAGCAACAAATCGTTAATAAGGACACCAGTGTCTAAGTTGAATATATAGAATCAATCTAGAAAAGTGTTTTGATTTTGAAAATTTGATTTTTTCATTGGACTATGCAACTTTAAGTATACCCAGGTCAGATATCGGCTGCGCCATCCCTCGCTGCCCCCCCCCCCCGCCCAGCACCCCCCTTCAACAACCCTGAACCACCCCCACCCCCACCCCCACCCCAAGCAGTACTCCCAATCGCAATGCCCACGAGGTCCGCGTTCTGCAATCTCCTGTGTTTCTGCCATACCCACCTTATCGGGGGCTTGCGTCCCCTGGAGAGGCCTTCATGGTCCTCCCACCCAACCACCCACCCACTCATCCGCTGAATTACCCAACGCACCCACTCCCACCCACCCACTCACCCTCACTCCCACCCACTCACCCTCACTCCCACCCACTCACCCTCACTCCCACCCACCCACCTACTAACCCACCCATCCACCTACCGGCCTACTCACCCAACCACCCACCCACCCTCCTGCCTACTCACCCACTGCCCCCCCCCCCCCCCACACACACCTACTCACCCGCCCACCCACCCGCCCGGCCCCCTACTCAGCCACCCGCTACCCCGGGCGTGGAGGAGTGTCGGATGCGGGGTGTCGGGGATAGCGGGGAGGTGCCGACGACAACGCCTCCTGGTGCCGGACGGTTGTGGCAGGCGCCACCTGGTGATCTGCACCGACAGTGGAGCGGGTCAAGCCTGGCAGTGTGAGGTGTGTGTGTGGGGGGGGGCGGTCGGTCATGCGCATCCGGCAGCACAATCAATAGTGGCGACTTGAGCAGTTCACCGAGGATATGAGCTGCTCAAGGAGGCTGTCTGGGTGTTGAGGTTTTACGTCCTGGCCACATCTAAGGTCATATCAGGAGGGACAACGACTTGTGACTGCGCATTCATGGCAACTTTATAGTGCTGCCACACTAGGACATCAGGCTACGGGCACCATGACACGATATCCCACTCAGTCACATTATCCTGACACTGAGCCAACCAGTCCATGCCCTATTCATTTAATGCCG
Organism: Branchipolynoe longqiensis; assembly: GCA_030323885.1. Taxonomy (NCBI): domain Eukaryota; kingdom Metazoa; phylum Annelida; class Polychaeta; order Phyllodocida; family Polynoidae; genus Branchipolynoe; species Branchipolynoe longqiensis. The sequence continues at coordinate 66,399,301 of CM059189.1, forward strand.
AGCACCAGGCTATGAAGCGAAAAGTATCAATTTGATCAATTGTCAACTCGACCAGGAACCCCGATCCCATGCTCTACCAATTCGGCCACCGCGCCTGGCCTTCAAATAGCAGTCCAGCCTTCCCCTTCCCACTTCCACATCGGCTTGGCCCTCCCCTGGTTGAGGTTGATTCAAAGGGGGATACTTCTCTGTTGGGGTTCGTGTATGTGCGTGTGGGTGCCTGTTGGGTAGGTCTGGTGGGTAGTGTGGCTGGTTGGGGGGGGGTGTATTAGTGAGGTTGCTGGGTAAGTATTGTGGGTCGTGTGGCTAGTTACGGGGGTACTCTATTAGTGAGGTTCCTGACATTGATTATGCTGAGAGTGGGATATGATCGACAGAGCACTGATGTGATTTACTATAAAGGAATGTATGAGGAGGCTACGAGATAAGGGCAATTGGGGGGGGGGGATATATGCATGTTCGTGTATAACATTGAGGAGAATATAGGGACAAAGAGAAAGAGGTGTACGTAGGGACAGAGAGAGAGTGGACATGAGGCAGAGAGGGAGGGGGGATTTAGGGAGGGAGTCATAGAGTGAGAGACAGTGACATAGTCAGATAGTAACAGAGTCAGAGAGGGGGAGAGTCAGAGAGGAGGAGAGAGGAGGAGTGAGAGGAGGAGAGAGTGAGAAGAGGAGAGAGTGAGAAGAGTAGAGAGTGAGAAGAGTAGAATAGTAGAGAGTGAGAACTGTAGAAGAGGAGAGAGTGAGAAGAGTGAGAAGAGTGGAAGAGGAGAGAGAGAGGAGTAGAGAGGAATAGAGAGTGAGTGGAGGGGATATAGATAGAGAGAGGAATAGGCTGAGGGAGAGAAAGAGGTTGAGGGAGAGAAAGAGGCCGAGGGAGAGAAATAGGGTGAGCGAGACGATTAGCAAGAAGGAGAGGGATAGGGACAGTGAGAATCAGAGAGGGAGAGAGGAAGAGGGGGAGAGAGGGACAAAGGGAGAGGGGAAGAGCGGGAGTGAGTAAGAGGGGGACAGAGGAAGAGGTGAGAACGGAAGAGGGGAGAGAGGAAGAGGCAGAGAGATGGCGAGAGAGGAAGAGAGTGAGATATGAAAAGGGGAAGAGCAGAGGAGGAGAGACAGGAAGAGGGGGAGAGAGGAAAAAAGGGGAAAGGGGAAACAAGGGAGATGGAGAGAAGAAAGGGAAGAGGGAAGAGAGAAGAGAGGGAAGAGAGGGAAGAGGGGAAGGGAGGGAAGAGGGGGAAGAGAGGGAAGAGGGAAAGAGAGGGAAGATAGGCAGGAGAGGCAAGAGAGGCAAGAGAGGCAAGAGAGGCACGAGAGGCAAGAGAGGCAAGATAGGCAAGAGAAGGAGTGAGAGACAGTAGAGAGCAAAGGGTAGGGGTTCAAGGAAGAAATTCCATGACTCCTACACTAGGATTATGATCTATATAAAATAAAAAGTCCAAAATAAGAAGCAGCAAGGATAATTCTAGAGGTTGTTGGGTGGGAGTGGCATGTAGGACGTAGTGTTGAATACAAATCTGCGCTTGACAGTTGGCTAATTGACTGCTGGGGCTGGGACGGGATCAGCACTTGCACTGCCAGCGACAAACCACTACATACAGCATAAGGTTCGGACTTTGGGTTTCAGATTCTGGGCTTCGATGAAACTTATTGATGAGAGAAAGGCTTTGCAAGAGGAAACTGACGGATGGGGTAGATGGGGAGTCGGGGAGACAGGGAGACGGGGAGACAGGGACATGGGGAGGCAGGGAGATGGGAAGACGGGGAGACGGGGAGATGACGGACTATAATAACATGAGAGCGCTCGGCCGCGTTGAGCACCCCATGATACTACAATACTCTTCCCCTTCATATCACCTGTGATGCAGTCATACTAAACCAATAGTATCAACTTATCAACCAACACTAACCAATACTAAGGAAGAAAGGAAGGCAAGTCACACAGATAGACAGTGAGGGTGTTGTGCTTTAATGACACCAATGCCTGCTCACCTACCAGTGACCCATCAACCTAACCCCTCACATTCTACTGTCCACACTATGTCTCATTATCAACTTAGCCTGTATACTGTATACACTCAATTTGAATAGGTGAATTTGGCTAGCATCAGGCAGAGTGTCTGGGGTTCGTGCTCAAGAGTAGGTCTGTCTCACTCAAGAGCCAGGAGTAGAGTGATCCCTCTCCAGAGTATCTGGAGAAGTTTCTTGAATAATTAGTTAGAATGAGACTTGTGTGGCCATGACAGGCCAAAGGGGGTCAGGTGACCAGATCTCCCACAGCCAGCCAATCAGACAATCCCCTACAGACTGGTCAGTGCAATGCCCTAATATGGGGGAGAGCCTGAAGGGTGTGGCTCTAAGGAATGTGGTATGGCTGGTGTGCTTGGCCCTGGGTCCGGTAGGGACAGGTAGTTGCATACAGTTACAATGAGATATATATATGTATATACCAAAAATGTCCTTTTTCTCCAATTGCATTCTTTATGAATACATAGAGGAACATTTCATCAACCTTGAACTGCTTCATATATAAGAACATCTCTTCATTAACTTTAGGCATCATGCATGAACATAATATCTCACATAGTTTATATCATGTCATCATGTGAGTGGGGGGCACCATTGCTTTTAGATTACATAACCTTCTCCCCACTCCAAAGCCCAAGAATAATAATGCTCTCTGCCAATATATAATTCTTTACCGAAAATCCGTATATTTTTACAGGACGCCCCAAGCCGTCCGGATTTTGGGGACTGGGGCGGGCGAGGGGGGGGGGGGAGCTGGCGCGGGAGGGCGCGTGAGAACAGTGAGTCTCCTCTCCGAGTTGGGCTGTCAGTGCCCCATCGGGGGAGTGGGGGGGGGAGGGTGCCGGGGGTCAGAGGGAGTCGGTACTGGGAGCAGCAGGGGTGTGGGGTAGAGAGGAGAGGGCGCCCTGCCGCTGCCCCCCGGCACAAGTTAACGGCGCCCGGGGACACCAGAACCATCAGTCACCGGGTCAGGGGCACCCGGGGACCGGAGCCGTCGGGCGGTGAGCTAACGGGGACCGAGCCGCCACGGCGCCCTGACCCACTGACTCACTCCCGCACCCACCCTCCCTCCCTCCCTCCCTCCCACTCACCCTCCCACCCATCCGCCCTCTTACCGTCCGTCCATCCCCCCCTCCCTCCCACTCACTCATTGACTGGTCATGGGGGCTTAGAACTGACCGCAGCACAACGCCTCTACCAATGAGTGATGGCGATTTTAGAGCCACATCGTCCAACAAAGTCCATATCCATCGAGAGTGATGGGGAGAGTTTAGTTTGTTGTTGTTGTTTTGACCTAATACAACCACCCCCCACCCTCTACATCAACAATGTTATCAGCGCTGAAGTGCTGGTCTTCTAGCCATAGTGGCTGTCTGATGTACAATGCTAGGTGGTGGAAATGGTTGGTTGGTTGGGTGTTGGAGTTTTCCGTCCTGGCAACATCTAAGGTCATATCAGGACGGGTACCGACTTGTGACTCTGCCCAGTCATGGTGACTTTATACTGATGCCCTACTTGGGAGACCCGGCTGGCATCACCATGACTTGATATTTCACTCAGTCACATTATCCTGGCACTGAGCCAACCAGCCCTTGCCCTATCCTAATAATGCCGAGCGCCTTGCTAGGAAGCGAGAAGTATCCATTTTTAAGTCATTGGTTTGATTCGATCAGGGTTTGAATCCCATGATGTACTAAAGTGGGAGACGGACGCTCAACTCATTCGGCCATTCCCTCTGATCTCTCTCTCTCTCTCTCTATATATCTATCTATATATATATATATATATACATATATTGTGACCAGTGACTTGTTGCTGTCATGTAAATTATTCAGAAGAATGAACATTTCCTCCCTCAGAAAAAAAACGCCCCACAACTGACCCACCTTGAGAGGAGCTGCGTCCAGCGTGCGTTGGTCTTGTCGATACTGTCCTTGACCTTGGCCGTGTCATCTCCGGAATACTCCTCCAGTAGTTTGCGCGCCGCCGTGTTAAGGGCATCGACCTTGGTTTGCCACTGCTCCACCTCGTCCGCCAACGCCTGGAGAGGAAGCACACATATGTCACGTGACTGAGGGCATCACGGGGAAGGCGTCCACATGATCATGTACCTGAACAGGAAGAAGTCACAGTGATACCGACCGGACAAAATGGCCGACTGGGTTTGTTTGTTTGTTTGTTCGAATTTTACGTCCTGTCAACATCTAATGTCAAACGGGCGTGGTGGCCTAATCGGTAGAGCGCGAACCTCGCATGCGGAAGGTCGGGAGTTTGGTTCCCGATCGAGTCAACCCCATGACTTTAAAATTGATACTTGTCGCTTCCTAGCCTGCCGCTTGGCATTAATAGGATAGGGCAAGGACTGATTAGCTCAATGTCAGGATAATGTGACTGAGTGGGATATCAGCTCATGGTGCTGGCAGCCTGATTTCCCAGTGGGGCAGCACTATAAAGTTGCCATTAGTGCACCCTGTCACAAGTCGGTACCCGTCCTGATATGACCATAGATGTTGCTAGGATGTAAAACAACCATCAAACATCTAATATCATTTTAGGGACACCTTCCGTCAAATTCTGACACTTGACACCGCAGGAATACCCTAACGATAGAATAATGCGTCCTTCCAGAAAATGAGGTAAATTGGCTTGAATGTCACGAACACAGTTAATGTGGAGTCGGGATCGACATGGTGTGTGTGGTTTTGATGAAGTGATTTTAGGTGCGTACAAGCCAGAGGGTTATACGTAAGTAACAGGAATGTATCGGATGAAGCCAAGCCTGTAGTTGACACAGATGGTGAGTGGGGTTAGACTCGGCCAAGACATAGATATGTCTCATGATGTTGTTGTATTTTAAGGTTTTATAACCTGGCAACATCTAAGGTCATGTCAGGACAGGTAGTGACTTGCGACAGTGCACAATCATGGTGACTTCATAGCTTTGTCCCATTGTAAGACCAACCTGCACTATGAGTATGAACTGATATCGCACATAATCAAATTATCCTGATACTCGGCAAACCAGTCCTTGCTCTATCCTATTAATTCCAAGAGACAAATTAGGTACTGGCATAAATACGTAAGTGAGTGGTTGGATTTGGCCAGAGTTCCAATTCGTGACTACCCACATAGGAACCCACCCAGCACTTTGAGCGATTCGACTGTCACATCAGGTATCGACATGGGAGTGGGAGCACCATTAATTAACCTCCTAATGCAAGCTCGGGGACAAAGAAGGGCAGAGTGGAACGAGGCTACAAGGGCTATGACCTTTATGCACTGATACCCAATGGAGTTGGTTCCTAATATCACCTTCAATATATAATACTACTATGCAAATCGCGAACCGCTGCCATGTGTGAACAATTGTACAAGTTGTTCTTTGTCTCCTTTGTGTATCTCTCCAATGACAGGACACCAGGGCTGCATTCAAGATATGCCTCGGAGGTGCCTCGGAGAAATTCCTGACATCACCTGGTCTGAACGACTTTCGCTGGCGGATGCCTCGAAAATGGCGGCCTCCATAGGGGGCAGACATTTGCAATTGAAAAAAACAGCCTTGATTGGCTGAAACCACTGAATCTGGCGGCTATTTTCTAGTCGCTTTTTGTCTCCTACCTGATAAGGGAGACATCTCCGAGTCTACTCCGAGGAGTACCCTGAACGCAAATAAACCTAAAAGACGTAGCGGAGCCATCTCCAAGTCAACTCCGAGGCATTCTCTGAATGCGGCCCTGGTATGCCAGGGCCACATTGATCTATATGCACAGTTGCATGTTGAAGATATGTACTATAGTTGCAAATGTGTTAATTAAACGTAGTTTATGCATTTAATAATGTTTAATCAGTGCGAGATTATTGGTCTTCTAACCATACAGTAACATTCCTTGATACATCAATGAAACTATCAGTTTTAATAAAGAAACTGCATGCAATTGTTGGATAATCAAAGTATTATACACAAGGTGAATCGTGAATATGAACACGAAATAATTATTGAACATAAATAAAGACGAGGAGCATAGGTATGTCACAATGTGTACCATTTAATAAAAGGGATCTTTGTCAACCGAGAGTACATTCAAATATGAGCCTCTCTCAAAAGGTGATAACTCTTTTTTTTCTTCTGTCCATTGTAACGATTGGCACTAAACAGCACAGAAACGGTTACACTGAAAACACAAGGACATTTGCTTAAAATCAATACGTATTCTATTGGGATTATTAAACACTGTGTAAAAAACAAATCAGTTTATCCTGAGCAAATGCATAAGCAGATAGTATGTTGATCGTTACAATGGAGAAAGTTTTGTCCCATATTGCTTAGCACCTTTTGAGACAGTCTCATATATAGCATGACAAATAGTCACCTATGGCAGAGACACTGCATATTGAGTCCTACTTTTAATGACAACCTGCTGTGCATCATAAACAAAAGAAATAATCTCACTGTTTGGAAAAGCACACAAAAAAACACCTCAGTCCCACACTGACATCAAAGGCGAGCTAAGCCCAGGCATGTCTTCAGAGCAGGGTTTATTTATTGGGTAATTTATTGATTGCCTTGTGGCGTTCTCTGTGGCGGAGTGGTTAGAGTGTCTGACATTTTTCTAGGTCGGACTCCTAATCTGAAGGTCGGTGTTCGATTCCCCATGCCCCCATCTCTGCCAATTTGGATTTCCACCGCTGTGTATAACTTACAGCGACATCAAAGGCCAGTTGCTCTCATACCATGTCTATATGGTGTGGGAGGTTAAACATCCCTTGGGTCGGTAAAAGTGTAGGCTCAGGCTTTCTATCGACAAACTGTATAATGGTGAAAACAAGCCTATTCAGGCTTATCCATGATAGGCAGTATAAATCTTCAATGGCGAGGCCTATTTGAGCTACTCTTTGCAGTTTGTGTTAGAGAGACACTCAGGACCATTTAGGTGTTCAGTAATGTTTTTTTCTCTCCACCACACACATCTGCTCAGAGCTACTCGGACCAGATAAGTACCATTAGGATATTCAGTAAAAAAGAATTAAATTGCAAAAGAAAGAACACCAAAAAAAGGTATCATAATTCACACTTCCTCAGAGCTACTCAGAACAGATAAATACGGAATGATATATCTTTCACATCTGTCTTCGTGGCAACAAAAAAAGACATTAGAAGATAAAAACCTATCTTCAGTTAGTCACAGCAGAGGTTTTATTGACGTTGCAGTTTTGAGGTTTTTTCGATCTGCCCATTAAACCACATTAAATAGCTTCTCAAATCAATGACTACCAACGAGCCTCCGGGCTAAGACATGAAAGAAAAACCACAACAGAACAAAACAACATGGATTTGACCTAGTTAGCATTGCATGCTCATTCTTCACGTGAGGTCCTGCTCCGCTCACCACCACCATCCCTCACGCCCGACCCCCCTGCTCCGCCCTTCCCCCGCCCTTCCTCCCCCGCCCTTCCTCCGCCCCCAACCGTCCATTGAGTCGTGATTGAAGCCTCCAATGAGGTGCAAGGGACATAATCACTGGGATCGTGCATCACTGTTATTTGAAAAGAAAAAAAGCACCGAATTATCATAGTTCATTATCACTGCTATTCATTTCGGAATGAATTTTGGATCTTAAAGTTGCATAGACCGATGGTTTTGAGTTCCTGCCATTATTTGAGATACATTAAAACTATTCTTTTATTTAAATTATTGATACCGTATTTATTCTGCCCATAGCGATTAAGCTCCTTTGAGGGTGCTTGTTTTCGTCGCTGGACAGCTGGCTATGAAGCTGGTTTGATATAGGTATCAGTATTTTTATTGTTTTATCTTAGTTTCTATGCTAATTCTGCATGTCTCTTATCGTTCGTTCTTTCAGAAATCGTTTGTATTTACGTTATTATGTTGGTCTGTATAATCAACCTTATTTTAGTTTGGAGTAAGTTTTATTTTTAAATGGCTAACATTCTTTTAGATATTTGAAGTGCAAATATGCACAATTAATTTCAGGAAACTTGCCAAAACTGCGCCACATTTCCACTTCTGCAGTCAGAGGGGCTATTAAATTGCCTTAGTAGTTCATTATATGTGGCGACAAAGGCTTGATAAATGCACCAGTAACTAAGTTAGATATGTAGAATAAAATATTGATAATTGTTGTGGTTTTGACAATTTGATGATTTTTATCGGACTGTGCAGCTCTAAAGGCAAAATGAAATATATAAATTGGCAGTGGTGGGGTGGGCATGGGGATCAATGTGGGTGTGGGTGTGGGTGTGGATGTGGGGGTAAACTGACTCTGTTTGTGGTAGTGGTGGTGGTTGTGGTGGTCACTGTGACAAATGGCACACACATTCCTTAGTGCCCTCTGGGGATTGCAACTCCTCTCAGCCCTTCTCGTTGCATATCAGGGAGCCATTCAACAACAAATCACCGTCAACGACCACGACAAAAAGGTTATCCTTGTCTATTTTGAATAGGAATTGTAATTGTTTCACAACTGATTTGCAACAGCCTGCTATTAACATATAAGCACGGGTTTGTTGATTAGTTGTTGGGGTTTTGCGTCCTGGCAACATCTAAGGGCATATCAGGACGGACACCGACTTGTGACAGTGCACACTCATGGTGACTTTATAGTGCTTCCCCACTGGGAGACCAGGCCACTGGCACCATGACCTGAATTCCCACTCAGTCACATTATCCTGACACTGAGCCAACCCATCCATGGCATATCGTAATAATGCCGAGCGCCTGGCTAGGAAGCGACAAGTATCAATTTAAAAGGTCATTGGTTTGACTCGACCAGGTGTTCAAACCTGTGCATGTGAATTCCACGATCTACCAAATCGGGAGAGAGACGCTCAACTCATTCCAGCCTGGTATATCAGTAAGGGAGTAAGTAGGCTCTGTGAGTGTGTGGGTGGGGAGGGGGGGAGTGGAAGTCACAAATTGCACACACTGGTGTGGTCATACTTTTGGAGCAACACTATCGACGAATTAGTAAGATGAACCGTCGCACCACTAGAAAGCTGACACGTCATCAGGCTTCTGTGATTGTGTCGCGTCATCTATGGGTCACGTGTCACAGACGTTACGCGAGCAGAGATGGTGGTCCAGTTTTACCATACAACACGTTTTGTTTGTTTGTGATGGGGTGTTATGGCTTGGCAACACCTAGGTTCATATCAGATTGGGTAGGGACTTGTGGCGGTGCACGCTCATGGTGACCTTATTTTGCTGTCCCACTTAAAGTATGTGCTGCCGATACCATGGCCCTATATCACCGTGCCCATTCTGAGCCTCAAAACACAGATTGCCTGATAATAATAATGGATAAATGAAGTAATTTTGTCATGCTATAACCTATTTGAGTACTGGCAACCATTGTTTTGTCTGGTTGGGGTTTTCCGTCCTGGCAACATATTTGACAACACTTCACCTACCCTAACAAGCTAAGGAAACCACTCGGTGTTCATTAGTAAAGAGGCTGCAGACGTTTATGACAGTAGCCACCACCTCCCATCTGTGTAAGTAGGCGGGTAGGGGTCAGTAGGTCAGGGCAACGGTCGTGACCCTGACCCCAGTGCTGAGGTACTACCCCTTCAACAATGTGTTAACTACACACCAGGTCCTCCTAAATCTGGTACCTACCTCCAGCCATACCTTCACCCCCGCCCCACCAGCACCCTAAGACCCACCCTCACATCCCACCCCACTCTCACCCCCTCAACTCACCCCTCAACCCCACCCTTAGACCAACCTTCACCCCCCCCCCCCCCATGACCACCCTCTTAGCTCACCTCTTGCCTCCACCCTTAGACCCACCTTCACCCCACCCCGCCCCCACCTCGCCCCCACCGTTAGAGCCACCTTCACCTCCCACCCCACCCCGCCCTCACCATCACCCACTCACACCACCCCTGACCTTGACCCTTAGACCCACACCCATCCCTTCAGCTCCCGCATCACTCCTACATTTAGACACAACCTCACCCCCCACCCCGACCCCCCCCCCCCCCCGAACTCCCTCAACTCCCTCATCACTCCCGCCGGGTGTCTAATGAGTGCGCACCCTCACAAGTCCTGATACGACCATAGATGCTGCTAGGAGGTAAAACCCCAACAACCACCCAACCAACAAACCTAAACCATCCCACTCAGACTACTTCCCTAAAATACGGACCAGTAACTATACTATACAGATTTATACAAATCAAAGCAAATAAACCATGTATCTGCTTCCACAATGAACCCGGCGAACTGCCATAGTGTAAGGTGATTTACTTATTTAGTTATTCAATTTGCAGGTGGGGGGTGATTGGTTAGAATGCCTCCACCACTACGACTGGCTGCCTCCCAAAGCATCAGTGTGTGTGTGTGGTGTGGATGGATGGATGGAAAGGTCACGTGTAACACCACAGCTCACCAGGGGGCGCCACCGACATCACACTAAGGCGGTGGGTGGGTGAGGGGGGGGGGGCTTCTCTTACTAACATCTCTTCTGTCCATCAGTGAAAACCAAATATGGGTAGGACCAGTGCAGGGTTGACTGAAAGCACACACTTACAATTACACAAAAGAGACATGTCAGGGACTAATAGCACTGCTACTAGTGCTAGGAATAGGGCAAAGATTGCTTATCTCGCTGTCAGGATAATGTGACTGAGTGGGATATCGAGGTACTGTGTTAGCAAATGGTATGTTTGTTTGATTGTTGGAGTTTTACGTCCTGGCATTAGTTATCTCGCTGTCAGGATAATGTGACTGAGTGGGATATCGAGGCATTGTGATTGCAGGCAACATGGTTTTTTTAGTTTATCGTTTGAGTTTTACGTCCTGGCAACATCTACGGTCAAATGAGGATGGACAAATTGGTATGTAAGTGACAGCAGTATAAATCAAAACCTACCGTAAGTGGATATTGCTACAATTTGATACACGTGCTGATATTAGCTCAGATGTTGCAAGACGGAAACACAACCACATTAATTATTAGAAATACGGGTGGTTATATTTCAAATAACATCGCAGATCTGGATTTCATGGCCTTGCACCCACAATATCCCCTCGATGCACATAACACGTGAGACCTGTTTTTTCAATTTAAATTATCAACAAATTGTTGCTTTGTTTGTTTATTGTTGTTTTACGTCTTAGCAACATCTAAGGTCATATCAGGACTGGTTCCGACTTGTGACAGTGCACACTCATGGTGACATTATAGTGAATCCCCACTGGGAAATCAGGCCGCCATCACCATGACCTGATATCCTACTCAGACACATTATCCTGACACTGAGCTAACCAATCATTGCCCTATCCTAATAATGCTGAGCGCCAGGCTAGGAAGTGACAATTATCAATTTTTAAGTCATTGGTTTGACTCGACCAGGATTAGAGCCCACAAACTCCTGGGTTCGGATCTCCTGATCTCCCGAAACAGGAGACGGATGCTCTACTCATTCGGCCACCACGTCTGATTCAACTAATTGTAGTGTCCCCGGGGACAACTATATATACTTCATCGCCTCTTTCACTTTCAGCTATACCTTTTGGGTTAAATTTTGGTATCATCTGACAAAGATATAGCCACTCCAAAATTGCATTTGAGCTCAGTTTTATTGTTATTTTTAACACAAACTTGAAAAGTTAATAATTTGTTCTAAAATTGGCTGTTAATAATTAAAAATGCGATGAACACTTTTCTTTTCATGAAATCAAAATTACAATATGAATTCTAACTTTACACTGTGAACATAGCCTTTGAAGCACATACAGTGTTACGCCATCAGTTACCAATTAATATATATAACATCATTAGCTCACTCACATTAATTTCTATAAAGAGTGATACAAATGTGGCTTATGAGGTGCTCTTTTTAAATTTTGAACATAAGACTTTTTATTCACTTCATCAGAGATGGTTTTTTCTATCATTTGACTTGAATCTAACCATTTTGGAATTTTGTGTAAATTTCAAGGTAGGCACCTGAATGTGATTAACGAAAGGAAAGTTAGTTTTATTTAACGGCATCTCTAGATTTTTATCATCGACTATTGGACATCAAACACATGGTCATTCTGACATATTTCTCTGGAGGAAATCCGCTTCCGCCACATAGGCTACTATTTCCAATAAGCAGCAAGGTTTTTTGTACATGTACTTTCCCACGGACTGGACGGCACATACCATAACCTTTGATTAACCAGTTGGTGACCACTTGACAGAATAGATGCCGCTCGCTTTTCACCGGGAATATGGCCCTTGTTGCCGACACAACAATAAACCATCAGCAATCAATCAACATCAGTGAATCTTTGGTGTTACCACACAGACAGGCAGAATAAAAGGACATAACTAACTTCCAAACACTTTAAGATCTTCACATCCTCCATAGCCTGGAATGACAACTCGCCTGAGAATTACGCGTCTTACCTAAATGTGGGGCCTTCTTTGGATAGGGAAAGGGTGGGGTTGTTTTTGGGTGCCGTGTGCGTGTGTGTAGTAATTAGCACCTTTCTGTTTTAGACGTGTGTGGCTAGTTAAAACCATTCCAGGCCTCGCCTGGTGGTGGATTTATCGGACTGGGTAGCGTGAGGGGATAATTAAATACTCGCTAACTCCCAGTCCGACACATTTTGTTCAGTACTGAGACAGGTACATACAGAGCAAGACCGGTTGGTTTGGTTATGGTTTTAGGTCCTGGCAACATCTAAGGTCTTATCAGGAGAGGTACCGAATTGCGACAGTGCACAATCATGGAGACTTTATAGTGCTGCCCCACTGGGAAATCAGGCCACCAGCACCATGACCTGATATCCCACTCAGTCACATTATCCTGACACCGAACAAACCAGTCCTTTCCTTATCCTAATAATGCTGAGCGCCTTACTAGGAAGCAACAAGTATCAATTTTGTAAGCCATTGGTATGGCTCGACCTGGAATTGAACTCCCGACCTTCCACACGGGATACCTGCGGTCTACCGATTCGGCCACCGCGTCCGGTCCCCACTCCCAGTTAGTCCCAGAGAATCTGTTCAGAATTCAGACAGATTACTTACTACCCACAGAGCAAGAACAGCTTGGCTGAGGAGGTAAGAAGAGCAATGTAGGAAACAAAGCATCTTTTCTGAAATTGTCATTGCGCCTTCTCTGTCGCAGGTGCACTTGATAGATTAGGTTGTCAGAGGATATATAATAAAAGTAGCATGTCTTGAAAATGTTAATCCATCTTCAAAACTTACCCTTTTAAGCTAACTTTGTCCAGTAAATGACAATTCTCTATCCTTCAACATTTTATAAAAAAACATGTGGCAAATATCATATTGTTTTATTGTATAGATCCTAATGGCCCTGTCACACTACGATGTAACGACGTCGACGTAGGGAGAACGTGAAGAATGTTGAACTTCTCGGCGTAGTATGCAAATTTGGGCAGAAGTTGAACGTGGATGCAGCGTAGTGGACGAGAGCGTAACGTCGGTAAAGCGTAGTGATACCGTCATTCAACGAGAGAGGTCAATGTAATGACGCTCACGGAACGTTATGAACGTTATTCCATCGCCAGAAGAACGTTACGTGACGTTAGCTATGTCATGAGATGTTGAACGTACGTTGAATGCACGTTCTCCTGACGTTCTCCTGACGTTCCCATTACGCCCCGTGGGCATTTGCACTCGGTTTAATGGGGGTCAACGTAGTGGAACGTAGTTGAACGCAGTGAGGAGCGTTGGAATAACGTCCGTTTAACGTCATTGACGTTCGCTGAACGTGAACAGAACGTACGGTGAACGTAAACCCTTATGTTCGTCCTACGTCGAAACTTTTGAACATGTCCAAAACCTCGACGTTAATCGACGTTACACGACGTAATGTGACGTAGCTCGATGTTACTCTAACGTCATTATGACGTCATCATATCGTAATCCAACGTCCATCAACGTAATGCCGAAATATCACCACGTTAGGCTCACGTTCGCTCATTATGTTGTAGTGTGACAGGGGTATTAGTACAAACTTACTCCTGATAGTGAGGACACTCTATAAATGTCTCGATCCTTCAACATTTTATAAAACCATGTTGCAAATATCATATTGTTTTATTATATAGATCGTTAGTAAAATCTTACTCTTGATAGTGAGGACACTCTATAAATGTCTCTATCCTTCAACATTTAATAAAACCATGTTGTAAATGTCACATTATGATTTCATTTTACAGTGCTTTAGTAACAAAATCAGTCCTGATAGTGAGGACACTCTATTAATTTACATTATATATTCATATTCATTACCGCACAATAGACTGCCTATCTACTACCATGGTTACTGATTTAAATTGATACATATTCGCCTTGAATATGGCCTTTGCTGCCGACACGGGATAACAAAAACACCAACAATCAATCAATCAATCAATTAATCACATATTCACACTGAGAACCCCTGATACTGGGGGTGATTGATGGTGATTTACCGTCATATGCCGACAACAAAAGCCATCTCGATGGCTGTTGTGAAAACGAGCTATATATCCATTTCATCGCTTAACTCTCATGAGGAGGTGCATAAATAGCCCAGAGTGGACCGGGCTAACAGCACCTGGCAGTGACCTTTGAGCCAATACTCCCATCTAGGTTGGTGATGCGACTAATTATCTCAGATCCAGCTTGTGGAAGAGAATACTAGTGCAGGGAGGGGGTACTGCTGATTCAACAGTCAAGCTCTTGCCAGTTACATTGCATGTAGTGAAGGGAGGGAGGATTTCTGATTCAACAGCCACTCTCTTATGCTGAATTTAGTGCAGGGAGGGAGGATTGCTGATTCAACAGCCACTCTCTTATGCTGAATTTAGTGCAGGGAGGGAGGATTGCTGCTTCTACGGCCAAACTTGTTATATTGCATTTAGTTCAAGGAAGGAGGATTGCTGATTCAACAGCCAAACTCTAAGGCTGCATTTACTGCAGGGAGCGCGGATTCCTGATTCAACAGCCAAACTAGTACATTGCATTTAGTTCAGGGAGGGTTTATTTATTTGGTTAATGACACTCTAGGCTCCAGCACACAAAAAAAAACACTTTGGCTATAGTCATAAAATTGTCAAATATGACGCTGCTGATTCAACTCTCAAACTCATACATAGCAGATGGTGCAGGTAGGGCAGCTTCCTGATTCAACAGCCAAACTCTTACATTGCATTTAATTCAGGGAGCGAGGATTCCTGATTCAACAGCCAAACTCTTACATTGCGTTTAGTTCAGGTAGGGAGGATTGCCGATTCAAAAGCCAAACTCTTACATTTAATTTATTTCAGGGAGGGAGGATTCCTAATTCAACAGCAAAACTCTTACATTGCATTTCGTTAAGGTAGGGAGGGTTCCTGATTCAAGAGCCAAACTCTTACATTGCATTTACTTCAGGTAGGGTGGGTTCCTGATTCAACAGCCAAACTCTTACATTGCATTTAGTTCAGGTAGGGAGGATTCCTGATTCAACAGGCAAACTCTTACATTGCATTTTGTTAAGGTAGGGAGGGTTCCTGATTCAACAGCCAAACTCTTAAATTGCATTTAGTTCAAGGTAGGGAGGATTCCTGATTCAACAGCCAAACTGTTACATTGCATTTAATTCAGGGAGGGAGGATTGCTGATTCAACAGCCACACTTTTACATTGCATTTAGCACATGGACGGAGGATTGCTGATTCAAAAGCCAAACTCGTACATGGTACTTAGTGCAGGGAGAGGGGATTCCTGATTCAACAGCCAAACTCGCATCACTCTCCTCTCACAAAGAAGATTCCTTCACATCAATCTCCGCTAAGAAAAAACTCACACCACCCTCCCCTCCCTCCGAAATCTTCCTCCTTTACAACACGGTCCTCACACAACCATCCACTCACTTCACTCTCCCTGTGACAGTGACCCAGACACTGCTACGTAGCCTTAAAACCCTATTCCCAGGAACACCTGCTCTTCTCGTGCGAATACAAACTGATCTCTCATCTACACAACACCCCCCCCCCCTCCACTCCCACCCTCACCCACTGTCCTCCCCATTACACCGCTTCCACCACCCACCTTCTTTCCTTACAAACCCGTCGCCCCCTTCCTCCCCTTCCCCAATCCCACCTTCCTTCCTCCCAGACTCCTCCCCTCTCTCGCCCACCTTTCTCTCCCTGCCCCCGCACACCGCTCCCCCAAACCCAATACTATTTCCTTCCTTGCACACCCATTGCCCCCTCCCCCTCTCCCATCTTGTTTCCTCCCAGTCCCTCTTACCCCTGCCATCTTCCTTCCTCCTCATCCCCTATCTACCTCCCCCTCCCCACCTCTTTCCACACCCCCCCGCTCCCTCCACACCCCCCCCCCCCCCGCAACCCCTCTCTCATCTCCTCAGCCTTCACTTGTCAAACTGCCCCGCCGCTCAGCTCCCCACACGCTGCCCCGCTAGCTCCAATTTGTCGGGCCCCCGTGGAGGCCACCCAGCAAAGGGCACTGTGCCGCAGGACCCCCTGCCTCTCCAGGGTGGCACCACCTGGCCTTTAGCAATCCCTAATGATCACCGTGTAGTTTTCTACGGCGTCGTCGGTCCACAAGGGCCGGGACTATATGATGCCATCCCGCCCAGTGCAGCCTTAACACATCCTACCTCATTCACAGTGTGTGCAGAGAGGATTAAACACTACAAGTACACACAGACAAACACAAAACAGACACCCACATAGACATAGAGAGACACAACCAGACACATACAGGCAGACACACAGACATACACAGGCATACAGAGACACAGCCAGACACAGACAGACACATACATCCACATACATACACATACAGACACAGATACACACATACACAGACACACATACATACATACAGACACAGACACGGACACACACATACACACATAGACACACATACATACACATACACATCCAGATACAGACAGATACAGACATACACATACAGACAGATACACAGACCTATGTACACCGACAAACACAGACACACACCCAGACAAACAGACACACATATACACACCCACATACACACAAACACACACATACACACATACACACAAACACACACACAAACACACACATACACACATACGCAGACACACACAGACACACACAGACGCAGACACACACAGACACACATACACACATATACACATACAGACACACCAAGACATACCCAGACACACACAAAGACACACACATTTGTTTGTTTGTTTGCTTAGCTACCCCCCCAGCATAAAATTATCCAACCTAACAAACTCACCTAGATTTTAACCTACATTTTCTTTTTATTTATTCACAATGTTCATACATAGTTTACAATCATTGTTGATAATAGAAATTGTAGGAACAGTGTAACCATTAATGGTTATCTTCCTACTGCCCCTTATAAACAATGGGCCAATACACATGTAATACAACATCATGAGCCCTGGAGCTGATATAGAGATAACCTACAGACTGCTCTTTAAGGAAAGAAGCACAATGTTAGAAGAAGATATGGTGAGATCAGGACATGTTCATCGATAGATAGGTGTCCAACTTAGATACCCGTGCACTCATTAAACATGTACTGCAGTTTTTGGTGCCCATGTGTTAAGCTGCCAAAAACCATGACCCTCATTTTAGTGTGAACAGCAGTGTTAACTTTGCATGGCTTCAATTCCAATACCTGCAAAGGTAACGCTTCAGTATTAAAACCTAGTGTAAACGTGCCGGCTGGTGGTGTGGGTGGTGTAAATAGGTCAAGTGAAAGCACTACAGGTAATGAAGGAAAACAGGGTAAGAATGAAAAGTAAGAGAATGAGACTCTCTGGTTTATTGCTTATATAGGTTCTCAAGATTCAAGATGGCCGTTGTCACATGATCCTATTCATCAATCACAGTACAATGCAGTGGTCACATGACTCACTCCTCCAATCAGAGTACAATGCAGTGGTCAATGCTCATAACAATACCATGTGGGGGGGGAGGGGGCATGTGAGGTGACTCTTCCAAAGACTGTTCTTAGTCAAACTCGGAAGTGACACTCCCTCTCAAGACTATTCAATATACAAGTTCTATACCTAATGAATAATAGTTTACCAATTTCACACATCCTCTATATGTCTTTGGGTTTTTATATTTTAACATTTATCATTATATAGACAGTTTGTAATTTATTATAGTAACTTCACCTCGGTTCACATGTATTATATCGGACAATTTTACACTAGTTCCAAAATAGATGGTCCACTTAATATGAGACTGTCTCAAAAGGTGCTAAGCAATATGGGACACAACTTTGTCCATTTGTAACGATCAACATAGTATCTGCTTATGCATTTTCTCAGGATAAACTGATTTGTTTTTTACATGGTGTTTCATAATCCCAATAGAATATATATTGATTTGAAGCAAATGTCCTTGTGTTTTCAGTGTAGCCGTCTCTGTGCTGTTTTGTGTAAATCGTTACAATGGTCACCGTTTGAGACAGGATATTTATCTAAAAAGACAAACTCAAAACTATTGAATTGTGCAACTGGAAATTACACTCTTAGAATAAAAATGAAAATAATGGAACCTAGATGAGTCTCTTGGGGGGGAAACTGCAATATATTATTTATTGCGCGCATAAACTGCCCATCTATTGGGGGCCTATACAGATGGATTAGATTGGGTGGCCGCCCATGCCGGTGTTCAGTTTTGCTAACCTTTTGTCGGTGTGTTGCTGACGAGGTTGGTTTTGTTTGTTGTTGTTGTTTTACATCCTAGCAATATCTACGGTCATATCAGGACGGGTACTGACTTGTGAGAGTGTGCACTCATTATGACTTTTATAGTGCTGCCCCACTGGGAGACCAGGCCACCGGCACCATGACCTGATATCCCACTCAGTTAAATTATCCTGACACTGAGCCAACCAGTCATTGCCCTATTGTTATAATGCCGAGCGCCTGGCTAGGAAGCGACAAGCATCAATGTTTATGTCATTGGTTTGACTCAACCATG
Source organism: Branchipolynoe longqiensis (assembly GCA_030323885.1). Taxonomy (NCBI): domain Eukaryota; kingdom Metazoa; phylum Annelida; class Polychaeta; order Phyllodocida; family Polynoidae; genus Branchipolynoe; species Branchipolynoe longqiensis. The sequence goes on from CM059189.1 coordinate 66,418,329, forward strand.
GTTCGAACCTAGGATCCCATGACAAGGTTGGTGGTTGGTTGCTTGTTGGAGCTTTACGTCCTGGCAACATCTATGGTCATATCAGGATGGCTACCGACTAATGACAGCGTGCACTCATGGTGACTTTATAGTGCTGCCCCACTGGGAAATCAGGCTGGCAAAACCATGGGTCAATATCCCAAACATTATCCTGACACTGAGGTAACCAGTCCTTGCACTATCCTATTAATACCGAGCGCCAGGCTAGGAAGCGACAAGTATCACTTTTATAAGTCATTGATTTGGCTCACCCGGGAACCAAACTCCTGATCTCCCATACGCTAGGCCTGCGTTCAACCGAACCCGGTTGTTGACTCGGAGGTGTGGGGTAGTGTGTGTGTGTGGGGGGGGGGAGTGTTGGGAGGGGAGGGGGCTGTAAATAGGGGAGGGTGTGAAGTACATTATGTAGCTGGTGCCGACGTGTTAGCAGTTGGAGCCTGCGGGGTGTTGCTGCCCGGCAGACCGCCAATTACTGCGGCCTCAGTAGTGAGCTACTCACAGGCAGTACCAACTGCTCACGGGCGAAACCTGCACTTACTAACAGGTCACCCATCATTACTCCCATATATAAATGATTGCATACAGCAGGGGATTGATACCATTCACCATGCATCATTACTTGGACACTTAAAATGAGTTTTCTTCTGGGATTTGGTTTTAATAACCGATATTACACAGAAAGGATTTGATATTGATAGGTGCTTTTGAAATAAAGAGGTGTGGAGCAGTTGTACCAACAAATCAACGAGCAACTTCAGCTTATAAAAGGACATTAATGCAAGATAAGATTTCTACTATAATGACATTGCAGCATTCGTGTGCGCAATTCAATTCAATTGGTTAGCGTTTTTATGATTATGATATTGCATCATGACGATGCATTGTTCAATTCAATTGAATTACTTAGCTTTCTACTATTCTGATATTACAGCATTGTGATGCATTATTAAATTCAATCACTTAGCTTTCTACTATTCTGATATTACAGCATTGTGATGCATTATTAAATTCAATCACTTAGCTTTCTACTATTCTGATATTACAACATTGTGATGCATTATTAAATTCAATCACTTAGCTTTCTACTATTCTGATATTACAGCATTGTGATGCATTATTAAATTCAATCACTTAGCTTTGTACTATTCTGATATTACAACATTGTGATGCATTATTACATTAAATTACTTAAGATTTCTACTATTCTGATAGTACAGCATGGTAATGCATTATTAAATTCAATTACTTAGCTTTCTACTATTCTGATATTACAGCATTGTGATCCATTATTAAATTCAATAACTTAGATTTCTACTCTTCTGATATTACAGCATTTTGAGGCCTTAATCAATTTGATTACTTATCATTATGATGCATTATTCAATTAAATTATTTAGCTGTCTACATCAATGCTACTGCAGCACTTTGATGCATTGTTCAATTCAATTTGATTACCTCACATTTACTTAGCTTTCTGGCATTATGATATTTTAATATCATGATGCATTGTTTAATTCAATTATTTAGCTTTGTACGATTATGACATTTAAGCATTATGATAGCTTACTATATCTAATTCAATTCCTCTTTCAATGCAGGAATATTACATCTATAGCATAATTTAATTTAAACCTGTTTCAGTTCCACTTTTATAAGAAAGCCTTGACAATTGTTCAAACAATCCCTGGCCTTCATTACTATAAGTATAATACCTGAGGAGGTCTATTAGGGATGGGTGACTGCTAATAGTAATAGTCACAGCTTACCAGACGGATTGCCCGAATGAGTTCAGCATCCGCCTCCCTTTTTGGTAGATGATGCGATTCGAACCCATGTGTTTGAACCCCGGTCGAGTCAAACCAATGACTTAAAAAGTGTTACTTGTCGCTTCCTAGCCAGGCGCTCAACATTATTAGGATAGGGCAAGGACTGGATGGCTCAGTTTGAGGATAATGTAACTGAGTGGGATATCAGGTAATGGTGCTGGTCGCCTGGTCTCCCAGTAGGGCAGCACCATAAAGTGGCCATGAGTATGCAGTATAACAAGTTGCTACCCATCCTGATATGATCTTAGATGTTGTTAGGACGTAAAACAACACCAAACAAATAAACCACTTGCAGCTTAACCAAAGCGTTGTTGAGTGTTGCATAGAATCCGTAAACCCCAAAAGAATAGTAGGTATCCCCATGAATAGATCAACTAATGCTAATATTCGATCATGATAATTGTGAATAAATAAGGTTGAGTTGGTGGTGTAACTGCCTCTCTGAGAGCACGGGACACTCTCCCTCCCCCTCCCCATACCGCACAGTGTTCGATGTTTAGTTTGTTGTTGTTTTACATTGTGGCAACATCTAAGGTCAGGATGGGTACCGACTTGTGACAGTGCACACTTATGGCAACATTATAGTGCTGCCTAACTGGAAGACCACACCACTGACACCATGACCCGATATCCCACACAGTCACAGTAGGCTGATACTGTGCAAACCAGTCCTTGTCCTATCCTATTAATGCCGAATGCCAGGCTAGGCAGGGGCAAGTTTCAATTTTATAAGTTTGACTCGGCTTGGATTTGAACTCCTGACCTTCAGCACGGGAAGTCCACGCTCTACCGATTAGGCCACCGTGCCCGGTCCACAGTGTTCGACGTCCCCCGGCTTGTTATTTACACATGTAGATTGATGTTCGGCGCCACCTGTCCTTGTTTACCGGGCATATTGGAAACTAAAACAATGCGGCGAATTCAATTGAACAGGCGCCCACGCTGGGTGGGACATCCGTTCGGCTGAGTGATGGCTGCTGCCGTCCATAGACCCACGATGCACCTCGGGTTTCTTCACTGGCCGAGCCTCCGCCATTACAGTACACAGCGCCAGTTTGAATAGCGCGGTGACAAAGCACACTAGTTCCATACTGCGAATAATTATGTCAGGTGGCCATTGCTTAGTGTCCCAAACAGTGAGGCATGAACTGTATTGTTGTACTAACTAACTAGCATAGTAGTTTGTAAGCCATTGGTTGATTGTTTGAGTTTTACATCATGGCAACATCTAAGGTCATACCAGGACGGGTACTGACTTGTGACAGTGCACACTCATGGTGACTTTATAGTGGTGCCCCATTTGGAAATCAGGCCACCAGCACCATGACCCAATATCCCACTTAGTCACACTATTGTGACAATGAGCTAACCAGTGCTTGCCCTATCCTATTAATGCTGAGCGCCAATCTAGGGAGCAACAAGTATCAATTGTGTAAGTCATTGGTTTGACTGGACCGGGAATCAAACTCCAGATCTCCCACACCGGAGGCCTGACCTCTACCAATTCGGCCACTGCGCCGGCTGTGGCACCGTGGTATACTGGCAAGCAATATGTTAAATGTGTGTGACTTTGTTGATTATTTATATATATATGTAATCATCCTGTGTTACTGACATGGGACAGCATCCGGTGGAGGCGAGGTGGGTCAAAGGTAGTGTCAGTATTACAGTGTTGTGTCTTACGGAGTACAACAATATAATTATAATTTCCTTCCGTATCTCGATATTCGCATAATACGCTATACACCACATATATGTTAGTGCAGAATGTGTTATATATATACTATTTATGTTATATATATATATATATATATATATATATATATATATATAGTGCAGAACTGCTACAGCCCGACGTAGTATATGAAGACATACACATATATATAATATACTCCATTATTTGACTATAAATAACAGGACATTACGCTACTCATCCTAGTTTATATCCAACTACCGAATCCACTGAATCTGAATATTCTGTATTCGGGTGTGCCTCTATCTCCACCCGCCTCCCCACACCCTCACCCTCCCCACGCCAAACCTCATTACTGACTGCTGCCAGCCGATCTCACTCGGCGCAGACAAGTTGTAATCAATGACATGATCATTTCTTTTTATGATTGGGTTGATGTTGGCATTGTAGTACATTATTGCAACATGACTGTACACACCTAGTAATAAGCAAACAAAATGTCCCTCATGCGCAACTTGGGTTTGATTGGTTGCTTGGTTGTTTTAGACGCCATTAGCAGCGGAGGCCATGTTCATGCCGAGAAAGGTTCTAACCTTCATTCAGTTGTATTATTATTGTTTGTGTGTTTGTTTGTTTAACGACGCCCCAGCACAACAAGTAAACATCGGCTATTGGGCGTCATACAACGGTTAAACATGTCCGCCTAAAAAAATTAATTACAATTTATAAAATGTGCATTATTCAACCGATGTTTTTTCACAGAGTTTGTTTGTTGTTGTTTTACGTCCTAGCAACATCTAAGGTCATATCAGGACGCATACCGACTTGTGACAGTGTGCACTCATGGTGACTTAATAGTGCTGCCCCACTGGGAGACCAGTCCACCAGCACCATGACCTGATATCCCACTCAGTCATATTATCCTGACATGAGCCAAGCAGTCCTTGCCCTATCCTAATAATGCCGAGCGCCAGGCTAGGAAGCAACAAGTATCAATTGTTAAGTCATTGGTTTGACGCGACCAGGATTCGAACCCACAAACTAATGGGTTCGGATATCCCTATCTCCCAAAACAGAAGACAGACGCTCTACTCATTCGGCTGGTCATTTGCCGAGGATGTTCAGAAATTATGGAACGTGGCTAGATCACTGAATACCTATTGGCGGATCTAAATTCTAACCTTTTCATCCACATGGTACTCTAGTTTATCAGTTGTGTTTGTTTGTTTGTTCGTTTAACGACAACACCAAAAGTAGACATCAGCTATTGGGGGTCATACATTGGTTTAAACATATCCGACTAAAAAATAACAAATTATTTTTTTAATTAAAAAAACCCACACCATTTGATCAAATAGGTAAAATAGAGCACATATATATATATATATATATATATATATATATATATATATATATATATATATATATATATGTCGTGGGGGTGATGAAAATGGGAAATATTGCGCCTAGAGCGGGACTCGAACCCACATCTCTTTGCATTCCGGGCCAGTGTGCTAACCATTACACCACCTAGGCTCCCTGATATCAACACACTCCCCACGCCTACCTGTCTATGTGGTTACTTGCCTGAGAGGTCAGTGCAGACCACTACACTCGTCCCCCTGGAATTGTAAGTCTTGTAATGCTTACAATTACATACATACAGGCAATGCACTAACACATACATACACAGGGTAGGTTCAACAACCATACAGCGCAAAGCTTGTACAGGATCCTGATCACGGCAACCAGTGTCATGGGGGTGATGAAAATGGGAAATACTGCGCCTAGAGCGGACTCGAACCCGCATCTCTTTGCTCCGGCCAGTGTGCTAACCATCACCACCTAGGCTCCTGATATCAATACACTCCCCCGCCTACTGTCTATGTGGTACTTGCCTGAGAGGTCAGTGCAGACCACTACACTCTCCCCTGGAATTGTAGTCTTGTATGCTACAATTCATACTACAGGCAATGCACTAACACATACTACACAGGGTAGGTTCAACAACCATACAGCGCAAAGCTTGTACAGGATCCTGGTCACGGCAACAGTGTCATGGGGGTGATGAAAATGGGAATACTGCGCCTAGAGCGGGACTCGAACCGCATCTCTTTGCATTCCGGGCCAGTGTGCTAACCATTACACCACCTAGGCTCCCTGATATCAACACACTCCCCACGCCTACCTGTCTATGTGGTTACTTGCCTGAGAGGTCAGTGCAGACCACTACATATATATATATATATATGCCAACAGAACATACAACTGCGGTAAAATCAAAAGTGGTGCATGATATTGATAAATAAAATCAGCAGTAAAAGACTTTTCAAGCTAAAAATGGAAAATGAACTTTTGGTAAAATCCAGTTTCTCTCAGAAATCTAATAATGAGGTGAGGATGGAATCGGAACGACTCGCTAGTTTATCATATAACATCATCCAACTGGAACAATATGTTTCTTTTCATATTCTCCAGCAAGTGACTTTTTGTTGTTTTGAGTTGAAACAGGAATAAGTAAACAGGTAAATGAAGGGCTCGGGCACAAACCGGACAAATCCATTTTAGTTGTTTTCTGTACAGATATAAAATATTGGTGTTTTCCAATTAAAGTCTAACAATTTCATATTGACTTGGGGGTTACATAGGGGATGTGGCAGCTTCAATGAAAAAATAGATTTGATTATCTGAATGATGGCAGCTTCAGCTGGAATGTAGTAGTCATGGTTTCAGTTTGGCCTGGATGGCGTTTATCGGTTTTTGTGCCTAAACCCATTATATTTAATATACATATATAATTGTCATATATCAGAGGAAATGTTCATAATAACATGCTTATAGTTATAATCTATACTACCACAAACTCCCCCCCCCCCCGCCCCAACCACTGCAACATATTCGATCTACAGCTGGTTTAGGTGCTGAGCAGTGGTTTGCCCAGCAGCGTACATTCCAGGGCTCTACCCAGCTATGCAGAGTTTCTATGCAGAGTTTCTATGCAGAGTTTCTATGCAGAGTTTCTATGGAACGCATGAATGGAGCATATAAATGGAACATTCGAGAATATACAGCATCGCGCCATAAACAGAGCGCCATCAATAGAAATGCAAAGGGAAGAGCAGAAACTGCAATAAAAACTGCAATAAGGTTTTCTAGCGCATTCGATCTGCAAAAGCAGAAACAATGAAACAATATGGTGTCCGATGTCAATTGCAGTCCCAATTGTTGATCCATGCTAGTTGGAACGCAGTCCGATGAAACGCAATATAAGCGTCAACATAAGCAATGCCCATGAAGTCGGGTTTGGATTCTGCATAGCAACACGAAAGCTACTGCATTAGCGGAATGTTTGGGAACTATTTATCTAGGGTGATTTCAATTGTAATCGACTGCTGGCCCCTGTCGGGACACTCCATTGGAACACTACATGTTAATATATATAATATATATATATATATAGATTATATATTTGTATTTGTAAACACATCTATGCATATATCCATATACATGTATATATATATATATATATATGCATCTATGCATATATATATATATGCATATGAAGAGGTCAGGTGCAAAACCACGTAAATGCCAATACAAATATGGAGATAAACATTGGAATCGAACCTTCAACAAGTTTGTATTATTATATTCCTACATTTTTGTTAATTGCTCCATAAACATGTGATCATTTTCAAAGTGGAATTAGTGAGAATTACAATTATTTTCATGTACAAATCTGTTATTTAATCTACATTTTTGAATTGGCGTTTACATGGTTTTGCACCTGAATTCTTCATATATATCCATATATATATGCATATATATATGCATATATATAGGCATTGATGCATATATATACACATCTATGCATATATCCATACACATGTATATATATATTCACGTATGCATATATATATATACATATCTATGCATATATATATGCATATGTATATGCATAGATACATAGATATACAGGTCTATGCATATATCCATATACATGTATATATATGCATATATGTATATATATATATATATATATATATGCATATATACATTGTATACATTATATCCATTTATATATATGCATAAATGCATATATATACATGTTATTGAATATATGCATAGATGTGGGTACAAATACATATAAGCACATATGAAGAGCTCTTTACCAAAACGCGATAAGCACTGATAAAATAAGAGCTTGCAATTCCAAAGCATGAGGTCATACCTTATGCTTTGGAAAAGAGCTCTTCAGATATGTATATAGAGCTCTTTATATATATATATCATGAACAGCTCTTTTCCAAAGCACGAGCTAGAAGGTTGGCATTGGCATTGCAAGCTCACTTTTTTTTATCGGCCCTTATCGCGTTTAGGAAAAAAGCTATTCAGGTTTACATAAACATTATACATGGTTTGTGCCTGAGTATAATATAACCCCATATAAATTGCTTTATTGAATCTAATTAAAAAAAATCAAATTGCTCTACTCAGATCAATCCCCCCCCCCCCGAAGGGGGTCTGTAAGGAAATGACCAGAGACCTGGTCCTACCTTGCAATATCTAGATGGGCTGATAGCAGCAGCTGAGCCGGCAAAGAATTAACCGATGTCATGCACTACACACACCCGTGATCTGCCCAATCTACAAGCAGCCTGAGCAGAATGAAGCAGAGGAAGGGATGCAACAGGCCGGCATGTACCTGGTCTGAAGGGACGCCCGCTCCAGAGATGAGGAGACTGACTTGTGACTGAAAGAGGGAGCAAGTGATGGCTTCTTGATTGATTGATTGATTGATGTATTGTACATTGTCAGTTCACCCCTGTTAACCTGTGTTGGAATCTTCATCGTCATCATTTTTATCATCACATTAGGACAATACAGTACATGTGGATAGGTTCACACTTGTTAACTTCTATAGGAATCATCATAATCATCATCATTATCATCACATAATATTAGGACAATACAATACATGTGGATAGGTTCACACTTGTTAACCTGTATAGGAATCATCATAATCATCATCATTATCATCACATAATATTAGGACAATACATTATGTGTGGATAGGTTCCTATCTGCTAACCCGTGTAGGAATCTCCATCATCATCATTATTACCATCACATACCATTAGGACAATACAATACATGTGGATAGGTTCACACTTGTCAACCTGTGTAGGAATCATCATCATCATTATCATCACATGATATTAGGACAATACAATACATGTGGATAGGTTCACACTTGTCAACCTGCATAGGGATCTTCATCGTCGCAATCATCATCACACGACAGTCTACATATACGTATATAGACATATATAAGCATATACGCATATACTCATATGTATAATAGATATCCATACGTATAAAGCTAGTAAGAGGCAGTACTGCCAAGAAAACTGAATATTGCTGAGAGCGTTACATTATAACTACATTTAATCAAATGTTGTAAGCATAAGGATAATGATTGAGCCTAATGGATAGATCACGGGCTACTTAGCTAGATGGCAGGAGATTCTGATCTAGGTGAAATATTGTACTATTGATGCTGGCAGTAGGGTACCTCGGAAGCGCAGTGCTATAAAGCTATCATGAGTGCGTGCAATCACGAGTCCAGTACTCGTCCGGCTGTCACGCTAAAAACTCGCTGGTATTGTAGTGCATGGATGCTAACCGTCCTAGCCGTTAGTCCCACCCATAAATCCCAGTCACTCGACGCCATTGTGTCTGCTACTAAAAGCACGACTCCTGCGCCTTGGGATCGACATCCATTGTGTTGATATACTGCTAGGGTTCTTCTTCATATTGATGCCCAGTCAGGGTCAGGGATAGAGATGGTGAAAAGGATAGGAGGGGCGTGTGAGGGAAGGGGATGGGGGAGGTGGGTGGGTGAGGGGAGGGGAGGCGGAGGGAGGGGGGAGAGGAACGGGGAGGGGAAGGAAGGGCAGGGGGTGAGGGGGAAGGGCAGGGGGGAAGACGACGGAGGAAGGGGAGGTGGAATGGGGTGGGGACGGGGAGGAGGGACAGCAGAGGGACAGGGGGAGGATGGAGGGGAAGTGGGAAGGGGCAGAGGGGAGGAGGGAGGGGACGGGGGAAATAAAGAGGGGGAGGGGTAGGGGAAAGGGGAAGGTGAAGAGGGGAGGAGGGAGCGGAAGGGGAAACGGGCAGAGGGGAGCATGGAGGGGAAGGGGCAGAGGGGGAGGGGATGAGAGGAGAGGGAGGGGGATGGGGGATGGGTGAGGGCGAGAAGGTGAGGAGCACAGGGAAGATGGGGGGGGGGGGATAGGGAAAGTGTTAGGGTGAGGGGAGAAGAGGAAAAGGAGGGAGAGTGAAATGAAGATGGGGAATGGGATGGGTTGGGGCGGGCGACGGGGGAGGAGGAGGACCGGGAGAAGGGGGAGGAGGGGGAGAGGGAGCGGGAGAGGGAGAGGGAGAGGGAGAGGGAGAGGAAGAGGGCGAGGGAGTGGGAGAGGGAGAGGAAGAGGGAGAGGGAGTGGGAGAGGGAGAGGGAGAGGGAGAGGGAAAGGGAGATGGAGAGGGAGATGGACGGGAGGAGGACTGACCAATCTGACCAATCTGACCACTCTGACCACTGCCTCCTCACTGGGGGTGGGAGGAGGGGGGGGGGGGTAGGACTGCTCTCGCGGGGTTCGCGTGACAAGGGTCAGAGGTCATCACAAGCCCCGCCTAACTCCATCCATCAGCGCCACCTCGCGAAATTTAGCGCGAAATGGGGGGGGGGGGGAGGCGGGCGCGTTTCACAAACACACTTCCTATCACGTTAATAAATCCCCATTAACTTCCGGTGAAATAAACCATATTTGATGGATGGATGCTTGATTGATTGGTGGTTGCTTTACGCTGTGTCGGCAGCATAGGCCATATTCACGGCGAGAAATGTTTGTTTTTTGTTCAAACCATCGCTGTTACATGTAAAAGCAGACAATCAATTATGTGCTAATAGACACTCATTAAATTAGAAAGCTCACAATCATATATTTGTGGTCAAGGGAAACAAATTCCCATAGAAAAAGAACAGTTTTATTAATAATTGATAGAATCTATTTAGTAAACTATATGAGGTGGTACAGTCCAGCTGCCCTCAAAAAGGCTAAACTGTTTTCCTGTTTGACCTTAGTAAAAAGGTCATGCAGGATGGATGCAACAATATGTTATATGTGTCATTTAGTAGCATGGATTGGTATACAGCAAATAACTATATATATCCCATTGCGCCTAGTTACTCAAAGTGGACAAGATTCGCTAGTGAAGGTTTCCCTATTTCTCTCTCCATCACCCCTGGCTCCAGCTCTCCCTGTTATGACGAAGTGTGGGTTCCCCTTGGGTGACAGGGAATGGGCAATGCCTCGAAGATCCACCAGGACCCTAGGCCGAGCAATGAGGAAGGAGCAACGATTATCTTTTTATTTTGTAATCCGTTTAACAGTTTTGTTCTAATTATAAAAAGCAAAAGAAAAGAAGACCACCTCGGTGCACGCAGTGAGAAGTCCCTCTGCGCCAACCCATCGCCCGTTCCGTATGTCTTTACATATTTGTGCACATTTCCAACTTTGTGTCTGTATATATGTATGTTTCCTAGTTTGTGTCTGACTACAACTGAGTATATGCATGTATATTCTGATGTATATGTAAATGTCCTAGTTTTTGTCTGACTACAACTGAGTATATGCATGTATATTCTGATGTATATGTACATTTCCTAGTTTGTGTCTGACTACAACTGAGTATATGCATGTATATTCTGATGTATATGTAAATGTCCTACTTTTTGTCTGACTACAACTGAGTATATGCATGTATATTCTGATGTATATGTACATTTCCTACTTTTTGTCTGACTACAACTGAGTGTACGCATGTATATTCTGATGTATAATTTACATTTCGTAATTTGTGTTGGACTACAACTGAGTATAGATATATGTATATCCATGTATATTCTTATGTATATATGTACATTTTCCACTTTGCCTGTAACTATAGCGGATTATATATAGATGTATATGGATGAATATATGTACATTTCCAAATGCATGTACATTCCTACATCTATGTATATTTCCAACATTTCTTCCAGCACACAAACTACTTGCACCCATTTAACTTTTCATACCAATATCAATACCAATAGTGCCATCATCAGTAGTTCCCACTCTGCTACTTCCCACACTGCTACTGCCCTCATAGTTACTGTCCATACCAATAGTGCCCTCATCGCTACTTCCCACACTGCTACAGCCCTCATTGCTACTGCCCATACCAATAGTGCCCTCATCGCTACTTCCCACATTGTTACTGCCCTTATCGCTACTGCCCATACCAATAGTGCCATCATCAGTACTTCCCACACTGCTACTGCCCTCATCGCTACTGCCCTCATCGCTAATGTCCATACGAATAGTGCCTTCAAAGCTACTTCCCACACTGCTACTGCCCTCATCGCTACTGTCCATACCAATAGTGCCCTCATCGTAACTTCCCACACTGCTACTGCGCTCAATGCTACTACCCATACCAATAGTGCCCTCATCGCTACTTCCCACACTGCTACTGCCCTCATCAATACTATCCGTACCAATACTGCATCCATCTTTAGTTCCCACACTGCTACTGCCCTCATCACTACTACCCATACCAATAGTGCCCTCATCGCTACTTCCCACACTGCTACTGCCCTCATCGATACTGTCCATACCAATAGTGCATTCATCGTTACTTCCTACACTGCTACTGCCCTCATCGATACTGTCCGTACCAATACTGCATTCATCATTACTTCCTACACTGCTACTGCCCTCATCACTACTACCCTGATGTGCGAAGTGCTTTTAGCGCCCACCTAGCCGTTTACACGGATGGGTCAAAGACAGACAACAGAGTCTCTGCAGCAGCAATCGTCCACGGACGTGAATTAGGTACACGTATTCCAGATCAGAGTTCTATCTTTACGGCTGAGGCACGAGCACTCCTACTTGCGTTAGAGTGCATCGAAACCTCAGCCACTCATAAATTCATCATTTTCGCTGACTCTTTTTCCTGCCTTCAGGCTTTAAACAATAGGAAACTGGACCACGCAATACTACTTAAAGTACTCATTAAACTAAACTCTCTTTCAATAGCAAAATTTGACATTCACCTATGTTGGGTGCCTAGTCATGTGGGTATCCCAGGAAATGAGAGAGCAGATCAAGCGGCCACTCAAGCCCTGACTGCTCCTTTGGAACACTGTCATATTCCCCACTCTGATCTGAAACCTACCATTCAAAAATACATTTGGAACCTATGGCAGATTGAATGGGATGAACACCCAGACAACAAACTCCATAGAATTACCCCCTCCATGAACGGACTGCCGCAGAGTCGCCTGGAAGGGCGACATGACCAGGTTGTTTTAACAAGATGCCATATTGGCCACTCGTGGCTAACACACGTTTTTCTGCTCAAGGGGGAGCCTCCCCCTGAATGTATTGGATGTCAGTCCCCACTGACATTAAAACACATTTGATTAAACTGTGTGGATTTCATGGCCCTGCGCCAACAATTTTACACTGCAAACAACATGCATGACCTTTTTACTAAAGTAAAACAAGAAAACATTTTAGCCTTTTTGAGGGCAGCTGGTTTGTACCAACTCATATAGGTTTTTAAACAAATTTCATCAGTGAATAATACTATCACTTAGACTTTTATTTAGCTATATGATTGTGAGTTTACAAAATCCATGAGTGTCCATTGACACAAAATTGATTGTATGCTTTTACATGTAAAAGTGATCGTTTGAACAAAAACAAACATTTCTCGCCGTGAATATGGCCTATGTTGCCGACACGGCGTAAAGCAACCACCAATCAACTACTACCCATACCAATAGTGCCCTCATCGCTACTTCCTAAACTGCTACTTCCCTCATCGCTACTGTCCATACCAATACTGCATGCTTCCCACACTGCTACTGCCCTCATCACTATTACCCAAACCAATACTGCATTCATCGTTACTTCCTACACTGCTACTGCCCTCATCACTACTACCCATCCCAATAGTGCATTCATTGCTACTTCCCACACTGCTACTGCCCTCATCACTACTGTCCATACCAATACTGCCCTCATTGCTACTTCCTAAACTGCTACTGCCCTCATCGCTACTGCCCATACCAATAGTGCCCTCATCGCTACTTCCTAAACTGCTACTTCCCTCATCGCTACCGTCCATACCAATACTGCATGCATCGCTACTTCCCACACTGCTACTGCCCACATCGATATTACCCACACCACTAGTGTCCACTATTACATTTGCCAAGATATCTTTGGATTGTAGTATGTCTATGCATATATACAATTCCAAGTTTGCTTCTGGATACAAATGATAACATACATGAAAATTAATATATTTACAATTCACCTTTGACCCACCTCCCATAACTTTACCGTCGAATCTATTAGCTCACATGCAAAGGTCTCATTTGTAGACAGCAATAACGTGTGTATATATACATATATATATATATACTCTATGCGATACATGTATGCAAGTCATGAGTGTAAAATATTGCCAACATGCATCTGCGTAAAACCACATTAGCCATCAGTAACATGAAAACGCTAAGCATTGTAGATTACCTTACATGTCTATATAATAGAGTGCACACATAGCCCAAACTCCTGTCGCTCAGGATCATAGGTCACTCCCCATCCAGCTCCCCTCACCCGCCATTCTTTCCCTCTCATCCCCCATCCTCCCCTGTCATCCTCAAAAAGCACACCCCTCTGGGGAGGCAGCTCTCATCCTACTACATAGAATGGACTTCCCTCCGTCCCATTCCCTACCCCACTCCCATTTAAGTCACTTGCTTTCATCTCAGAATAAGCTAGCTGATATGACAGCATTCACTGTAGATAAAAGAAAAACTATATATATGTTGTGGGGGCGGTGGGGGGGGTGATGGAAATGGGAAATATTGTGCCTAAAGCGGAACTCAAACCCACTTCTCTTTGCATTCCGGGCCATTGTGCTAACCATTACACCACCTAGGCTCTCGGATGCCACCACACTACCCACGTCTACCTGTCCTTGTGGCTCCTTGCCTGAGAGATCAGTGTAGACTATTACACTCGTCCGCCTGGAATTGTAAGTCCTTTAATACTTACAATTACATACATACAGGTAATGCACTTACATATACATATGCAGGGTAGGTTCAACAACTATACAGCATGTAGCTTGTACAGGATCCTGGTCACAGCACCAGTGTCATGGGGGGTTGATGGAAATGGGAAATATTGTGCCTAGAGCAGGACTCGAACCCAGATCTCTTTGCATTCTGGGCCAATGCTCTAATCATTACACCAACTAGGCTCCCTGATGTCACCACACTACCCACGCCTACCTGTCTATGAGACTCCTTGCCCACAGTATCTGTATCTATATATATATACATACATCTATATACACACACATACATGTGTATATATATATATATATATATATATATATATAAACAAATAAAATTGCTACATCTAATAAGACTAAAATTAATCCTGACGCATATGTTCTATTTAAGACCACCTATTCTTTCTATATATATTTACACATACATCTATATACATATATATATATATCTATATATATATATATATATATATATATATATAAACACATAGGATCGCTGCATCTAATAAGACTAAACAAAACCTGACTTGTATGGTTATATTTACAAGCACCTTTTCTTTCTGGTCACTCTTGTAGTTTGGTCCCGTAAAGGCCCTGTCACATTATGGCGTATGGCGGGAGCGTATTCAAAACCTACGTCGAAAATGGGAAAAACTGCGCAGGACGATGTATCATGACCTTTGTGACCTCTTGGGTGGTTTTGAGCATATGCATAACCTATGAGTAGCGTACATGGAGCATATGAGAGCATACTGTGACATTTTGTGACGGTTTTGATTGGCATGTGGAGTGTACGAGTAGCGTATGCAAAGCGTATGCATAGCATATGCATAGCATATGAGCGTATGAGTAGCGTATGCGTAACCTAACAGAAGGAAATGTGCAGGTAATTGAATAGAACCTATTACTGTAGAAGCCTATGGTGTCAGAGTGTTGGCATGCATGCAAACATTAATTTTGCATGGCTGCACTTCAAATATTTAAAATAAATTAGCCATTTAACATAAAAGTTAGTTCAAGATTATGTATCCAGTTTGGGCTATTTTCCGTTCCAACGAGTGGTCCACAACTGGTTCATCAAAGGCTGTGGTATGTGCTCTCCTGTCTGTGGGAAAGTGTATATAAAAGACCCCTTGCTGCTTATCAGAAAGAGAAGCCTATGTGGCGTTTTCCTCCAAAGAAATATGTCAGAATGAGGTGCTACATCATGACATCCAATATTACATACCTCTAATGTAACACCTAAGTGAGGTGCAATACCGTGACATCCAATATTACATGCCTCTAATGTAACACCTAAATGAGGTGCTACAGTGTGACATCCAATAGTACATGCCTCTAATGTAACACCTAAATGAGGTGCTACAACATGACACCCAATATTACATGCCTCTAATGTAACACCTAACTGAGGTGTTACACCATGACATCCAATATAACATGCCTCTAATGTAACACCTAAATGAGGTGCTGCACCCTGACATCCAATATTACATGCCTCTAATGTAACACCTAAATGAGGTGCTACAACATGACACCCAATATCACATGCCTCTAATGTAACACCTAAATGAGGTGCTACAACATGACATCCAATATTACATGCATCTAATGTCATACCTAACTGAGGTGATACACCCTGACATCCAATATTACATGACTCTACTGTAACACCTAAATGAGGTGCTAAAAACATTACATCTAATATTACATCAAACCTATATTGCAGAGTGTAGATGTGTACATACCCATCTTCATCTACGCCATTCCCCACTGGAGCTGGCTGGCCTCACAGTACTCCTCCAGTGTATCTGTGTAATCCTACATGCACGGTCTACTCCACGGATAACACTTGATACAACGTCAGTTTTGTTGTTTTACGTCCTAACAACATCCAAGATCATATGAGGACAGGTACCGACTTGTGACCTTGCACACTCATGGTGACTTTATAAGGCTGCCACACTGGGTTGGTTGTTGGGGTTTTATTTCCTGGCAACATCTATGATCATAACAGGACGCCTATTGACTTGTGACAGTGCACACTAATGGTGACTTTATCATGCTGTCCCACTGGGAGTCCAGGGCCGCCAACAGCATGACCTGATATCCCAAACAGTCACATCATCCTGATACTGGGCTAACCAGTCCTTGTCCTATCCTAATAATGCCAAGTGCTGGGCTAGGTATCGATAAGTATCAATTTGATAAGTCATCGGTTAGACTCGGCTGGGATGGGATTCGAACTCCAGACCTTCCACAAGGGAATCCTGCGTGCACTCTACCAATTCAGCCACCACATCCTGTAAACTGATTCCTATTTAATTGGAAAACTAAATCACAAACACAGATATTATTAGCCGCGGTCCACCTGTGTAATGTAGCGTAGTGGTGGTCAGTCGCCTCCAGCTGGCGCCACGTGGACCTCCTCTGCTGAGTGTGTGTGTGTGTGGCGGAGGAGGGTGTGTGTGTGCATGTGGAGGCTACTGGATGAAACCGTAGAGCAGCTCACGGCCCAGTAGAAATCAGTGCATCAGATACATGATGATAACACACCATGCGATGAACCTATGATCCATTAGGTTAGGCTGAGGGCGGTCGGCGGCCAGAGGAGAGCCACGTGTGTGTGTGTGTGGAGGGTGTGTTGGGCATGTGTGGGTGTTGGTGTTGGTGGTGGTGGTGTGTGTGTGGGTGTATGTGGCGTGTGTGGGTCTTGTTGGTGTGTGTGGTTGTTAGTGTATATGGTGTGGTGTGGGGTTGCTGTGTGCCTGGTGTGTGCGAGGTGTGTGCTTGGTATGTGCGTGGTGTGCGCGTGGTGCGGCCGTGTTGTGTGTGATGTATGTGTGATGTGTGTGATGTATGCAGGTGCGGGTGTGGGCGTGGGCGGGTGTGTGAGGATGTGCTTTAGCGGAATGGGAGAGTGAGGGTGTGTGTGCAGGTGTATGTGTGGGTGGGTGCGGGTGTATGTGCGGATGTGTATGAGAATGTATGGGCGGATGTTTGCGCGGGTACGTGTGCTGTATGTGTGAGGGTGTGTGCGGGTGCATGAGGGCATATGTGTGTGCACGTGGGAGTACAGTACGCGGGTGTGTACGCAGTTTGTGCGTAGGTGTGTGTGCGGGGGTTGCGTGAGCAGGAGGGCAGCAGGACGGGGAGCGGGCTAGTGTCAGTTCACCAACCACTCACATTGCACCACGTGGTCGCTACACCCACAGTAGGAAGGACATCTAACTAACCTACTAGTACTACAGCGGACCGGGCCGGCAACCCCTCCACGTGGAGGCCGCCTCTACTACCACTAAGCCTGTGCGTTAATCCAGTGACTCCCAGACAGTCCGATGATACCCGAGAGGATTAGTCACCAAGGCGCGTCCAACACCTGATAGTGTAGCGATGACACCACGTGACCCCAGCGTGTCCAGCACCATCTTCTACCTACCGCCGCCAGGGGTTTAATTTAAAGTCGCATAGTCCGATGGTTTTGAGTTGGTCATTTTCTTCTGAAATAGATATATTAAATTGATTGTTATAATCTACCTTACTTTAGTTTGAAGTAACTTTTATTTTAAATGGCTAATGTTGGAGATATTTGAAATTGAAGCGTAAACATATCGAATTAGTTTCGGCAAGCAAGCCAAAACTCTGGAAACCATAGGCTTCTGCAGGAACAGGTTCTATTAAAATTGAGTCAGTATTCCCCTATATGTTGGCACATGATTAATAAGTGCATCAGTGTCTAATATAGAATCAAAAATAGATAATTGTTTTGGTTTTGGACAAATGTATGCTTCATGGGTTGGTTGGTTGGTTGGTTGCTGGAGCCTTACATCCTGGCAAAAAAGGTCATATCAGGATGCTTCACAGGACTATGCAGCTTTAAGCAGCCGCAGCACGGCATGTAACCTGCAGCATGCAGCATGCAGCATGCTGCTTGCAGCACGGTGTAAGTATGGTATGCAGCATACCTCCGCCTCCTCCTCATCACCAGCCAGCCTGTACCATCACCCCATTCACCATCACTGCCACTGTCACCGTCACCAAGGCGACAACGCCAAGCGCCACAGGCAGGCAGGAGTTCTCCAGGGTCAGAATCGCCTGGAGGACACCACACACACTCAGTTCAGCCCCGACTCCTGACACCATCTCACCCCCCCCCCCCTCCCTACATGGACAGGCACTGGTGGACTGCTGCTCCTCCACCACTCCATGAATTGGTTTCTCCTACCCCCCTGCCCCCTCCTGCTCCACCCCCCCCCGCCCCCCGCCCAAACCTCTAACACTCTTTCTTCTCTTTCCCCTCCTTCCCCAGCCCCTTCCTCCAGGGCGAGACACTATCACTAACTAGCGGCCTCTTTGCCTACCTCTCCGCTTGCCTCTCAGTCTGCCTGTCTGTCTGTATGTGTGCCTGTCTATCTGTCTGTATGGCTGTGTGTGTCTCTCTGTGTGTCTGCCTCCAGGACGGAAGGCACGAACAGGTCACTGGGCAATCACGACTCGGCGTCAATGACTAGACGCCGCGTCTCCTCCCGGCGTCCCTGCGTTTCGGTGACCTCCTGGGCACACCGGATCATGTATGAATGGAAATTCCCGACACACGTCCTTCTCCAGTTGTCCTCCACCAGCGATGTTCCGTACTCATACAAGGAAAGGTGACAGGATGGGCATTACCATCCTATCCTGTATATAGGTTCCTGCTGTACCTGTACTGTGCAGGTATCTATTGTAACCCACAGAAGAGTATATACATGGTATATA
Source organism: Branchipolynoe longqiensis (assembly GCA_030323885.1). NCBI lineage: Eukaryota > Metazoa > Annelida > Polychaeta > Phyllodocida > Polynoidae > Branchipolynoe > Branchipolynoe longqiensis. Next base: position 66,437,850 of record CM059189.1, read on the forward strand.
CACGTCTTATCCCCCTTCTCCCCCCTTCTCGCCCCTTCTCCCCCCATTCTCATTTTCCTCCATCTTCTCCTTCTTCTTTTCCTTCTCCTCCTCCTTCTTCTCCTCCTCCTTCTCCTCCTTCACCTCCTTCTTCTCCAGCTTCTCCTCCTTCTTCTTCTACTTATCCTCCTCCTCCTTCTCCTCCTTCTCCTTCTCTTCCTCCAGGGAGGGAGTAGTATCTGGATAGGTACTCACCACGTGGAGACAGGATGAGAGTGTGTTTATGTGTATATATATATATGTTTGTATGCGGTGGTGTGAAGAAGGGGGTGGGGGAGGGTTCCTTCTCCAGGGCCCGTCCTGCCTTGTTCATAGTGGGTACATCCTCTACTGTCGCAGCTCACAGGTGTGTCACTAGGCTCCTCCAGTGCTCGTGATAAACAGACAGTAACTCCTCCAGGTGTTTGTCTGATCACGCACTGGCTCACTCCACCATCAGCGTGCTTGGTGTGCAGAGGGTTCATCCATTGCGGGGCAGACAGTCAAAGCCAAAGCCACAGCCAAAGTTAAAGCCATAGCCAAAGCACCAAAACAACACACACGCCACATGTCCCTGTATACAGATACAAATACAGCATTCAGCCACACACTTATCGCCCACTGCAAGCTGGTTGAAACGGGTAGCTGCTAGTTGTGATGGTGCACGTGCACGTGCACGTGCATGTGCATAAGCCAAGCTACCGCGAGTACTACTGCAACTCGCCCGGGTACACACGCCGCCACCCGGCACGACACTCACTCCTCCGCTCCTCCTTCCTTCCGCCTCCACCTCCACCGCCGCCTCCGCCTCCCTGCCAGCACTGCCCCGCTCGACTCGACTCGACCACCTCCACGGTTCCAGTCAGCAATGGCTGCTGCGCCGCCGCCTGTGATCTTCCTGCTGCTGCTGGTTCCCGCTTTCCCTTCCCCTTTCCATTGGCTTTGCCATTCACTCCAGCCCTGGCGCCAATTGCCTTTGCCTTTGCCGTCTCCCATTGCCGCCTGCTGCTGGCAGTGGCTGGGTTGTGTTGTGGTGTGTTGGGTTGGGTTGGTGAGCTGGCGGGGGGAGGGGATTTGTCTCTGGAAGTGGGGGCGGTGTGGGAGGCGAGGGGGAGGAGGGAGGAGGGAGGAGGGAGGAGGGAGGAGGGAGGAGGGGGGAGGGACGAGGGAGGAGGGGGGAGGGAGGAGGGAGGTGGGAGGAGAGAGGGGAAGGGGGTAGGGACCACGTTAACACGGCGTGTTAACACATGGTCCACTAATAATCTATGCTGACTCGGTGGTGGATACTTAAATCAATTCCACAGGCGTAACCACCCCGCGGACAATCACCACACCCGCCCTCAACGCCCAAAACAGTACAAATCCTATAGAAATAAGGCAACCCAAACCAACACCCAGTTTGCAAAATATACCCATTTATGGCTACTATGCATCAGCGCTTAGAAAGCTTATATCTATATATATATATATATATATATATATATGATACTATTAATAAATTCACTTTGAGAATTACCATAGACGTATTGGTGGTAATAGACAGTTAGGTGCATGTGGTACATACATCCTCTCCCCGGCTTCTCCAGCAGCTGGGGCTATTGCTGCTGCTGCTGTTGTTGCTATTGCAACCGTCGCTACTACTCCCTCCTCTCTTCCTCCTGCAGCTGTGCACTCCTCCAGCAGCTGCTGGCCGTCAGTGACACACAGGAGGCCGTGGAGGGGGGGGGGGGGGGCTGGGCGGGTCGGGACGGGGATAGGTGGAGATAAGCGGGGCGGGGCTAGGCGAGGAGCGGAGGGGAAGGGACCGCCAGCCCAACCGCCAGCCCGGCCTCCCCGGACGCCTCAACCGCCCGCCCGCCCGCCGGGCCTCCGCGGCGCCCCGCCCGCCCAGCCTTCCCGGCCTTCCCGGCCGCCCCAGCCGCTTCCCGGCAGCCCGCACCCGTAGCACCGTGTACACGAGGTACTGGATGCCGGCTACACTACACGGTGGCTGACGGCGCCTCGTGCCGGAGTGGCCGCCGAGTGATGCCGTTGTCTGCGGCAGAGCGGACACACGACGGTGGCGCACCCTGTTGTAAGCGGCACGGCTCACCTTTAAAACACGCGCCCACCTAACCAGGACATGGTCGGGCCACAGAGTTCCACTCCCTTCATGCAATCCCTCCATCTGTGCTTACATCCTCCACCACCCACCCACACATACATCTACCCACACATACACCTCCTCGCCCACACCCACACCCACACACATGGGTGAATCACTTAGTATGTTTACCTAACCCACCACCAGGCGAGATGGCCAAATGAGTTGAGCGTCCATCTCCCATTTTGGTAGATTGTAGGATTTAATCCCTGCTCGATTCGAACCAATGACTTAAAGAAATTGATGCTTGTCGCTTCCTAGCCAGGCGCTCTCAGCATTATTAGGATAGGGCAAGGATTGGTTGGTGCAGTGTCAGGATAATGTGACTGAGTGGGATATCAGGTCTTGCTGCTGGCGACCTGGTCTCCCAGTGGGACAACACTATAAAGTCACCATGAGCGTGCACTGTCACAAGTCGGTACCCATCCTGATATCACCTTATATGTTGCCAGGACATAAAACTCCAACAACCAACCGACCACCCAATGGGGCAGCAATATAAAGTCGCCATAAGTACGCACAGTCACAAGTCGGTACCCGTCCTGATATGACCATAGATGTTTCCAGGACGTAAATCTGCAGCAACTACCCACACTCACTCACACACACACACCCACACCTACAGGCTGATGAAGGCCTTGGTATGTTTACCTAACCAACTCCCCAACTCCAACACATGACCCAGCTGGGAACTTTCCGCATCAGTGAAGACAAACAGATATGTTATTCATATGGTTTCCTGGCACCGTATGTAGTCATAACCCAACAGGGTTACATATTTGGGACTTGCGTTACACACCTAAGGGTTCTGATAATAATAAAAAACCTACGGGTTATATTTGACAAGTGTATTTAATATGAATGATCATGTCACATAAGCCGAGTACCATATTAAAGCTGCATATTCCGATGAAAATACCAACATTTTCAAAACCAAAACAATTATGTCAATTTGATTCTACATATCTAACTTAGATACTTGCACACTTATTAAATTAAACATTTGTTGCCACATAGGATGGAATACTTAATCGATTTAATGGAATCTCTTACTGTAGAAGCCTATGGTGTGATTTGTTGTGCATGCATGCCAAAGTTAATTCTGCACGTTTGCACTTCAAATATCTCAAAGGTTAGTCAATCAAAATAAAAGTTACTTCAACCTAAAGTAAAGTAAATAATACTGATCAATCAACTATATTTATCTCAGAAAAAAATTACAGAAACTTAAAACCATCGGACTATGCAACTTTCATCAATCCCAGGCACTTCTATTTCTAGACATATATTATCATCCTCTATATCTAGCCCTTGACTCACGCCGGAAACCAGTTGACCTTTTCTGACCCCACACTGGATCACACTTCTCCCTTCTTTCGCTATGTCCAGACCCTCCCATCCACCCCCATTCATTCCATGTCCTCATTCCCATCATCTTCGACCCCATCAGCAGACCTGTGCATTACCATCCCCTGTCATTCCACAACCCCACTGCCCCATCATCAGACCTTTGGGATACCTTCATGTGTGTCCTCCATATACCCCGCCCCGCCCCTCCCCTCCCCCCCCCCCCCCCCCCCCGCCGCAATCTCTTGTCTCATCAGGAGACCTTTGGGATCCCATTGTGTTTCTGTACATTCACCCCACCTCCCACACACCCACCCACATCCACGAACACACCTATGGGATTCCCTGCAATGCCATCATGCTGTACACTGTTGAGCGCACACACATACACATATACATACACACCTTATTCACGTTATCTCTAGGGCTTTCTTTCAATTACTTCCACCAAAGGCCTGGTAGTTAGTAACCATGGTAACTTATCTATCGACCATGCCACATTCAAGCAGGCAAGAAGGGAGGGGGGGGGCGATAAAACAACCAGCAATAAAATCACCAATTTTCACTTAAAGCCTAGTCTCTGTGGGATCATTGTGTATATATATATATATATATATATATAAATTTATAACAAATTATACCACGGAGACTATTATATATATATCGAAGCTCTGCAAGGGTCCCATTTCTACAAGAGCAGACACCATTTATCTTTCATAACCGATTACTTCGTCCTGCTGAAACAGTGAGAGAACAAAACAACAACAATTATATATATATATATATATATATCCAATCTCTGTAAGGGTCCGATGTCTGGAAGAGGAGACAACATGTTCCCTCCCTTCCACTTCCCCCCCCCTCCTCGCCATTTCACTCCATTACAATCCGTTCTAATCCACTCCCCTCCCCTCCTTTCCAATCCATTTCCTCCCGCCCCCACCCACTCGCTTCCATTCCACTCAACATTAGTAAGTCGAGAACGTTGACACACCGCTGTGTGTATAATGAATTAGAGAATGCAGTAGATTGATTACCCGTCCTTGACTTTTCACTAAGGACAAACCACCACAGCGACTTTTCTATTTTAAGGCCCTGTCACACTACGATGTTTCCTACCAACGCGCGTCGACGTGTTGCCTTTTTGGTCGAAACGTCGGGACACGTTACCGGTGCATTACCGGCGCGTCGGTACACGTTGAGGGATAGCAACGTGTGAATGGACACGTCGGCGCGTGTCGGCGTGCGTCGGGTCGCGCCGATCGTTTTGTGCTTGCACAAAACTTTCGGCACGCCCCGACGCATGCCAATGGGTTGGAGGGGGCGTTACGGACGCGTTATCAACATGTCGATACCCGTTGGCAGTGCGCCGGGGGAACGCTGCCAGAACATTGATCAATGTCGGTTAACGTTGGCTTTTTTTTTGGCCAAAATGTGACCGTTCCGTCGGCGCGTCGGTAACATCCCATCGACGGGTAGTGGGTGCGCTATTGACGTTGCTCCAGCGTTTCTTGACGCGTTGGATGTGTTGCTGGTGCGTCTGCCGTGCGCCTAATGTTACCCGGCGTTCTGCGAACCTTTAATGACATGCTACCCCCACGCCGTCAACGCGCCGACAACGCACCGACAACACGCCGATAACACGCTGATGGCATGCTGGGAACCCGCTGGGAACCCGCTGGGAACCCGCTGGTGGGACGTTGACACTTTGTTCCGCCGCACGCCGAATACTGTTGGCCACGTGCTCATAGCACGCTACTAACACTGTGCACCCCGTCAAACTTTCTCCCAAAACGCGGAAGAGTTGGATGTGTATCGATGGGTTGCAAATATTTTGTGCGTTGCCAGCACACCAGTTTGAAACGTGACAGGGCCTTTAGAGCTTAGACTCACACCCATACTACTTAAATACTAAACAATAATACTCTCTATCTGATCTTGATCAATTAAAACTAATTAACCCACCAAGTTCCCCCCTCCCTCTCTATCTATAGGTTCTAGCATGAGCAAGTAGGGAGGGCATCTTACTGAAGAGTGATTCATCTGTGTTTGATATCGTATCTCTCTCTATTCAGGTGTGCAAGTCAACTCTGACAACATCAAGCAAACAGAAATGGGGAGGGGGAAGAAAAAAAAAAAAAAATCTGAAAGAAAAAAGAAAACAAAAAGGAAAAATACAGAAAACTGACTTCCCGAAAATATTTCGCGATTCTCTGGCAGTGCTAAACCTAGTAAGTTGGTAAATCAGGCTGGCACATTTCCCACGCAACTATTCATCGTGATTATTTCATTTCATTTGTAGTAAACCTTTACTTATTTTAGACGATGTTACATGTGGTAATGAATGTAACCTAATATGGCCGGAAGACCAGAGCCTCGGTGGTGAAAAAAGGTCTATGATTTGCACTGGTGCAATAAGGGAGTAAATAGGTTGGACAATTATTTGCTCGGGTAGGTTACATTGCGCCTTTAATTACACTTTTTGCTTCCAGGTGATCATAATTGCTAGGGTGTCTGAAATTAAAGTACTTCTTATTAGGCCATATTTTGTCCGCCGCGTCTCTAGATTGAACAATGATATTGGATTCGCCTATCTCTGTTCACATTTTTATTTTTTATTGGTACAGTATTTATTCTGCCCATAGCATGTAAGTTCCCATAATATGGGTGCTTGTTTTCAATGCTGGACAGCTGTGAGGAATGTTATGGTGACTGCCCAGGTTCCGGTTCTGGGTTGGTATCCGGGACATCCACCAGCATTTATTTAAGTAGTTAGTATCTATGTTAGTTTTTTAAAGTTTTTTTTGGGGGGTATAACTTCCCATCACATAACTAATATCTTAGCCTAGTATGTACATCTAGTGAGATGGTAAGAGGCTTGTGGATGAGGACGTGTTCCCAGAATTTGTTTGTTTGTTTTGTTTGCAGCTTTCCTTTCACTTGTGCCCTGTCCCTAGTTAGTGCCTGTTGACACGCACCCCAGCGGAACTGAGGCCACAAATTCCATATCAAACAATAAGGACAAATACAACAAAAATTGGTGTCAGGCTAGGCACCAAGTCAACTTTTATGACAATTGTTAAGTCATTGTTCGGCCATGGTTCAAACCCAGGATATTGAAGCCCACTACATACCAGAACGGGAGGCGGACGCTCAACTCATTTGGCTATCGCATCTACTTATGTATTATGTCTACGTCATATATCTGAGAAATAAAAAATAAAAATAAAAGTTGCCTACAAGACACTGATTTGTGTTTGTTTGTTTGTTGTTTTACGTCCTAGCAACATCTAAGGTCATAGCATGACGGGTACTGACTTGTGACAGTGCAGACTCATAGTGACAGTATAGTGCTGCCCCACTCGGAAACCAAGCCACCAGCACCATGACCTGATATCCCACTCAATCACATTATCCTGACACTGATCCAACCAGTCCTTGCCCTATCCTAATGATGCTGAGCACCAGGCTAGGAAGTGACAAGTATACATTTTTTAAGTCATTGGTTTGACTCGACCAGGATTCGAACCCACGAATTCATGGGTTCGGATCTCCCGAACTCCCAAAACGACTTCAAGCTAAGTTAGAATATTACAACCAACCTAATATATGTATCTTTAAGAAATTCCCAAAACTAAAAAATATTGTAATATACAACATTAAATCGTTGCATATATATATATATTTTTTTTAGTTTTGGGAATTGTAATATTCTAACTTAGCTTGAAGTAACCTTTATTTGAAATTATTTACCTAAGCGATACTTGAAGTGCAAACATGATAAAGTAACTTTGGTGTGCACAGCAAAACTGTCTATATACCCTTCGGCTATGACATTCTCAGTGAAACAGAGTTAGAGCGTCCGTCTCCCGTCTTGGTAGATCGTGGGTTCGAATCCTGGTCGAGTCAAACCAATAACTTAACAAATTGATACTTATTACTTCCTAGCCAGACCTTCGGCATTACTAGGATAGGGCAAGGAGCAGTGGAATGAGGAAGACCAGTCGTCTGCTACTAACTATTTCCCCTGCTTAAACAACTAATGTACCAAACAAATTATGTATGATCAAATCTAGACGAGCGTCTTGCTTTTGACAAGTCTTTAATCAGATTATGCGACTTCAATGGTTGGCTGGTTTTTGGAATTTTACATCCTGGCAACATCTAAGGTCATATCAGATCAGGCACTGACTTGTCACAGTGTGCATATGGCAACTGAATAGTGCTGCACCACTGGACAATCAGGCCTCAAGCACCATCACCCAATATCCCATTCAGTCACATTATCGTGACACTGAGTCCTTGCCATATCCTATCAATGCTGAGCGTGAAGCCAGGAAGCGACAAGTATACATTTTTAAGTCATTGATCTGACTCAACCAGAGTTCGAACCCTGTCTTATGTCCTTGTATTGTCATTGGTTTGACTCGATGAAGAATCAAGTTCCCGATCTCCCGCACGGGAGGCTTGCGCTCTACCGATTCGGCGACCGCGTCCGGTCCGACTTCAATGTGATTTCCCAAGAAAGTTGCCACATCCAAATCTCAGCCCGTGTCGCAGTGCTGCATATAATCATATTATAGTTTTAAATTATTCATTCCAGAATGACATTTTCCCGAGGGGTCAGAAGAAGAAAACAAAAGGAAATTCAACAGAGGCACACAAAATAATTTATAAAAGGTTCAAGTGAATATGGAAAGTTGATGGAAGCTGCCTACTCGAGTCAGTAACCCGCCAAACAGCAATGAGTGGACGCGACAAGTGAGAAATGAAGTCGGAGATGATGAGATAAAATATTGAGGTGAGAGGTAATGAGATGAGATTGGGGAGGGGCAGAAGGGGTTGGGGTTGGTGTGTGTGGGGGAGTGGGGGAGGGCGGCCGAGGTAGGTATCTACCTACCACCAGAAGTACCGGACCCTAATCGGTAGAGCGCAGGTTTCCCGTGCGGAAGGTCGGGAGTTTAAATCTCAACCACGTCGAATCAATGACTTTAAAAATCGACACTTGTCACTACCTAGCCTGGCACTCGGCATTAATAGGACAGGACAAGTGTTGGTTAGCACAGTGTCGGGATCATGTGACTGTGTGGGATATCTTGTCATGGTGGCTGCAGGCTGGGTCTCCAGATCCGCAGCATTATAAAGTCACCATGAGTGACCACTGGTGCATTGATTGATTGTTTGGCGGGTTCTTTACACGGGGTGCAGCATAGGCGATATTGACGCATAACAACAAACAACAAACAACAAACAACAACCATCAGAGGCATTGTTGTATGTTTGAGTATGCATTAGGCGTTAAAGTTGCATTCTCTGGTGGTTTTGAGTTTTCATAATTTTCTGCGATAAATATAACGTAAAGTAACTTTTATTTAAAATGTTTGTTTGTTGTTGTTTTATGTCCTAGCAACATCTAAGGACGGGTACCGACTTGTGACTGCACACTCATGGTGACTTTATAGTGAGGTCCCACTTGGAAGCCAGGCTGCCAGCACCATGACCTGATATCCCACTCAGTCACATTATCCTGACCAGTCCTTGCCCTATCCTAACAATGCCGAGCTCCAGGCTAGGAAGCGACAAGTATCAATTTTTAAGTCATTAGTTTGACTCGACCAGGATTCGAACCGACAAACTAAAATGTCTAACTTCGGAGATATTTGAAGTGAAATCAGGCCAGCATTACTTTTGCACGCTTGTCAAAACTCTGAAGCCATAGGCTTCAACAGCAACAGGTTATATTAAATTGACAATTGTAGCAACCCATATTTAATAAGCACACCAGTATCTAAGTTGGATATGTAGATTCAAATCTAGATGTTTTTTTTTTATTTCGAAAATGTTATGCTTTTATCGGACTATGCAACTTTAAGGGTAAAGCTGAAGGTAGTAAGAGGTTGAGGAGGGGAAATGTCTACAATTGTAAAAGCGATACTAGGCATATTGTTAAAGGAACATATTGCACTTTGGAGGTAATTGATAACCCATGTCTGACAAGTCGCTACTCATTCTGCTATGACCTTTCAGGTTGCTAGGATGTAAAACCCAAATAAACAGTACATGTCAGTTATTGCTCTTCAACATATTAACTTATTAATGTACACAAAACACTATTCAATCCCCTCCTCCCTCCCCCCCCCCCTACCCCACGATCCACCCCTTCCCACACCCCACCGACCCACATACACACACTTTATTGAGACACTAACATACGGCAATGAGACAAATCATTAGTTTCGCATTTTAATTATTTGAACATAACCATTAAGAAGTGACCATGGCATCTGCGGCCATAAACAAAGCTGGTTGCAAAAAAGAAAACAACTAGAGACTATTTGCGCTCGCCAAATGGGAAAAGTCCACTGGCTTTCCATGCAGAAGGTCGGACATAGGGATCCTGGTAGAGTCAAACTGATGTGGGTGTGGTGTGGGTGTGGTGTGGCTGGATGGCTGTGGTCTGGGTATTGGTGTGGGTGTGGCGTGTGTGGATTTCGGTGGTGTGGGTGTGGTGGGTTTGGATGGGCATGGTGTGGGTTTTGGTGTAGGTGTAGTGTGTGGATATCGGTGGTGTGGGTGTGGGGGTTGTGGTGGGTTTGGATGGACATGGAGTGGGTATTGGTGTGGGTGTAGTGTGTGTGGATGGCTGGGGTGTGGATATTGGTGTGGTTGTGGTGTGTGTGGATCTCAGTGGTGTGGGTGTGGTGGGTGTGGTGTGTGTGGATGGTGGTGGTGTGGGTATTGGTGTGGGTGTGATGTGTGTGGATAGCAGTGCTGTGGGTGTGATGTGTGTGGATGGTGGTGGTGTGGGTGTGGTGTGTGTGGATGGCGGTGGTGTGGGTGTGGTGTATGTGGATGGCGGTGGTGTGGGTATTGGTGTGGTGTGTGTGGATGGCGGTGGTGTGGGTATTGGTGTGGTGTGTGTGGATGACGGTGCTATGGGTGTGATGTCTGTGGATGGCGGTGCTGTGGGTGTGGTGTATGTGGATGGCGGTGGTGTGGGTATTGGTGTGTTTCTCTGTCGGTGGTTTTTGTCCCGTTGGTTTTGTTTCGGTGTGCCACCACAGCCAAGCCAGTTTACTTGGAGCTGGTGTACTTGGTAACGGCCTTGGTGCCCTCAGACACGGCGTGCTTAGCCAGCTCGCCAGGCAGGAGGAGACGCACGGCTGTCTGGATCTCCCGACTGGTGATGGTCGAACGACGATTGTAGTGGGCCAGACGAGAGGCTTCAGCAGCAATGCGCTCGAAAATGTCGTTCACGAACGAGTTCATGATAGACATGGCCTTGCTGGAGATACCGGTGTCAGGGTGGACAGGGGAGTGGTGTGGGTATTGGTGTGGGTGTGATGGGTGTGGATGGCGGTTGTGTGGGTGTGGTGTGTGTGTGGATGGCAGTGGGGTGGGTATTGGTGTGGTGTATGGATGGCGGTGGTGTGGGTATTGTTGTGGGTGTGACGTGTGTGGATAGCAGTGCTGTGGGTGTGATGTGTGTGGATGGTGGTGGTGTGGGTGTGGTGTGTGTGGATGGCGGTGGTGTGGGTGTGGTGTAGGTGGATGGCGGTGGTGTGGGTATTGGTGTGGGTGTGATTTGTATGGATGGCAGTGGTGTGGATATTGGTGTGGTGTGTGTGGATGGCGGTGGTATGGGTATTGGTGTGGGTGTGATTTGTGTGGATGGCGGTGGTGTGGGTATTGGTGTGGTGTGTAGTGGCGGTGGTGTGGGTATTGGTGTTAGTGTGATGTCTGTGGATGGCGGTGCTGTGGGTGTGGTGTATGTGGATGGCGGTGGTGTGGGTATTGGTGTGGTGTGTGTGGATGGCGGTGGTGTGGGTGTGATGTATGTGGATGGCGGTGCTGTGGGTGTGATGTCTGTGGATGGCGGTGCTGTGGGTGTGATGTCTGTGGATGGCGGTGCTGTGGGTGTGGGTGTATGGCGGTGGTGTGGGTATTGGTGTCGTGTGTGTGGATGGCGGTGCTGTGGGTGTGATGTCTGTGGATGGCGGTGCTGTGGGTGTGATGTCTGTGGATGGTGGTGCTGTGGGTGTGGGTGTATGGCGGTGGTGTGGGTATTGGTGTGGTGTGTGTGGATGGTGGTGCTGTGGGTGTGATGTCTGTGGATGGCGGTGCTGTGGGTGTGGTGTATGTGGATGGTGGTGGTGTGGGTATTGGTGTGGTGTGTGTGGATGGCGGTGGTGTGGTTATTGGTGTTGGTATGATGTCTGTGGATGGCGGTGCTGTGGGTGTGGTGTATGTGGATGGCGGTGGTGTGGGTATTGGTGTGGTGTGTGTGGATGGCGGTGGTGTGGGTATTGGTGTGGTGTGTGTGTATGGCGGTGTTGCGGGTGTGTGGCTTGCTGCTCCGTGTGGAGGGGAGGAACATGGAGGAGGCGGGGTCCTTGCGGGGTCCATTCAGGGTCCACCAACTTGTCATTACGCATGTCCCACCCCCGACATTCCCCAACGGAAGTTGGAGCATCCATCTGGGTGGAGAGCCAGATCCCGATTCTGGCACACACTGAGCAGCTCTCGATGAGCAGGTCACAGTCAGCACAGTCTGACCTGGGTGCTTACTGAGCACAGTCAGCACATTCTTACATATGTGCTTACTGGGCACAGTCAGCACAGTCTGACCCATGTGCTTACTGGGCACAGTCAGCACAGTCTTACATGCGTGCTTACTGGGCACAGTCAGCGCAGTATGTGGATATCACTATTACATGGTGTCGGTAGGACACGGTCCCTCAGTGGGCAGCACTATACATCCTTGCATTAGTACGCATAGTTTATCTGTCTCTCCAAGTGGCTGTATCAATGATCTGACTGAAAGGGCGCGTCCGGGCACCATACTACGATATCTGATTCAGTCATGTTATCGGGATACCGAGTAAACTAGTTCTTGAGCTATCCTAGAGACATGTTAGGTAGAGACATGAAGCAATTGTGCATGTCATTTGTTTGACTCCATCATTCATCGTACCCTTGATCTATTATTCCACATGGGAAGCCAACGCTTTTTCGGATTTAGCTAGTCCGGTGGGAGGCATGGAGAGAGACTACGCCATGATGAACTGAACATGAGATGGGCAGAACCTTCAGAGCAGCATGAGAGGTGAGGGGACGGGCGGTGAGAGGAGGTAGGAGCGAGTGAGCGGAGGGGAGGAGAGGGTTGTGGCTGGGGGCAGAGGGATGGAGGAGGGAGGAGAGTGGAGGAGAGTGGAGGGGAGGGGATGGGAGGGGAGGGGAGGTGAGGGGAGGAGAGGAGAGGAGAGGAGAGGAGAGGAGAGGAGAGGAGAGGAGAGGAGAGGACAGGACAGGAGAGGAGAAGAGAGGAGAGGAGGAGGGGAGAGGAGAGGAGTGGAATGGAGTGGAATGGAGTGGAGTGGAGTGGAGTGGAATGGAGTGGAGTGGAGTGGAATGGAGGAGTGGAGTGGAGTGGAATGGGGTGGAGTGGAGTGGAATGGAATGGAGTGGAGTGGAGTGGATAGGAGCAGACGGATGGACATGGGAGCAGAGGGGAATGGAGGGGAGGGTAAGGGAGAGAAGGGATGGAAGGGGAGGGGAGGGAAGGGGAGGGGAGGGAGGGGAGGGAAGGGGAGGGGGAGGGAGGGGAGGGGAGAGGATGGAAGGGGAGGGGAGGGGAGGGAGGGGAGGGGAGGGGAGAGGAGGGGACTGGATGGAAGGGGAGGGGAGGGAAGGGGAGGGGGGGAGGAGGGGAGGGAAGGGGAGGGGAGGGGAGGGAAGGGGAGGGGAGGGGAGTGGAGAAGAGGATAAGGACGAGGAAGTGGATAGGGGAGAGGAAGGCGTGATAAAGTGGGAAACGGGGATGCGATGAGAAGGGAGTGGACGGAAGAGAGGGAGATAGAGAGAGGAAGACGGGAAGGGGATGAGCGAGAGGGAGAGGGATAAATAGTGGCAGAGAGAAAGTGAGGAGGGAGACAATGGCGGGAGAGAGAGAGGGAGGGAATGGGAAATGGGGGGAGGGAGAGGGAGAAGGAGAGCTGGGGGCTGTTGACAGAGAAAGAGACCTGCATGGTGGAGCGCAGGTTGGTGGTGGAGTCGAAGTGGGTAGGTGTCACACAGGGGGAGGATGACGGGAGGACACTGGAGGAGGACCTGGAGGGAGAGTGTTGTGGGGTGGGTGTGATGACGGGGTGAGGGGGGTAGGTTGAGGCAACGTAGGGCTTCGCGTCGACTGTTGCTATGGGGAAGTACGGCAGGAAGGCAGGGAGGGAGGGAGGGATCTACTCAGGGATGCGGGAGCTGGAATCTAGGTCAGCGCGAGCATGACTGCTACAAATGAGCGGCTCGACAGCTGCTCACGCCGCAGAGTGGATCTGGCGCCGCTTTGAAGGCAGTCGCCGGGGCCCTCCGCGCCCGGAGGGTATGCCAAGTACCACGGCCGAGGGGAAGAGGGGCTTGTGTGTTGAGAAGGTGTGGGGAGGTTGGTTGGTTGGTTGGTTGGTTGTTGGAGTTTTGACTCCTGGCAACATCTAAGGACGGGGACACATTTGTGACAGTGCGCACACATAGCGACTCTATAGTGCTATTGCAGTTATACTTCCTGACAACATCTAAGGTGATATCAGGACGGCGACGGATTTGTGACAATCCGCAGTCATGGCAACTCTATAGGGCTGCCCCACTGGGAGACCAGACCAGCAGCAGCATGACCTGATATCCCACTCAGTCGCATTATCCTGAAACTGAGCCAACTAGTACTTTCCCTATCATAATAATGCTGAGCGCCGGGATAGGAAGCGGCAAGTATCAATCTTTTAATTCATTGGTTTGACTCGACGAGAGTTTGACCCCGTCGTTTCGAAAGCCACGATCTACCAAAAGGGGAAATGGACGCTCAACTTATTCGGCCATTCCACTTGGTCGGTATGTGTCGGGAGGTGCTGGGGGAAAAATGGCCGACGTGAGATGATGGTGGAAGGGGGGGGGGGAGGAGGGGAAGGACTATGCAGGAGGTGCAGTGAGAGGTCGGGATGGGGTGGGTTGACGAGGTGGGGAAACGGCCCGGGGACGAGAGGGGAATGGCCTGGCCATGAGATGGAAGGGGGTGGGATGGTCGGGATGGGGTGGGATGGGGTGGGATGGGGCAAGTGGGGTTAGATGGAGTGGGATGCGGAGGGCACTGAGGGTGGTGGGGGTGGGGGGGGGGGCAAAGCTACAAAATTAGAAGGGTATGTAGCAGTGCTAGGACCCGAAGACATTGGCGTATTCTGGGTAAAGAACTTGAAAGAACTCGGTAGGCAAAGTCAAGAAACCCGAGTGAAGGCTTTGGCTGCCCACATAATTAGGTCATTGAGATTTATAGGAGGTTGATGAGGTCATTAAATGGTTATAGCCCCATGAAGCGTAAGAGAGGTATTACCAACAATAATATATACTTTATATATTGGTGCATGATGAGATAATCTTGTCAAATGTATGACATGACAAATTGGGATGACGATGTAGGGATGGAATGATTCAGGGCCTATTCGGCGACAGATGCCATGTTCATGGTTACATATGTCGGCGCATTTAACTACCGCTGGGCACTACCCCCACTTATTATTGTATATTTGTAAGCTCATTCCTTAATCAGACTGAATCTCAAGAAATTAGGAATATTTGTCATGAGCGAATTGGGACATTGCGAGAGGGAAACACAGAAGCCTAGAAGGGTTAGTTGGTTATTGGAGGTTTATGACCTGGCAACATCTAAGCTCATATCAGAACAGGTACCGACTCGTAACTCATGATCACTTTATAGTGTTGCCCCACTGCGAGAGCCATGGTTATTTGCAAAGCTAAGAAACTACATGACCCAAGAAATGTCAATAAAGGTCTTCAAGGGAATGGTGCTCCCCTACTTCGACTATGGGGATGTCATCTACATGGGTGTCAAACAGGAACTGCTAAAAAAAACTGCAAATACTCCAAAACAGAGCCATAAAGACATGCCGTAAGGCCATAAAGACATGCCCCGTCGTTTCGAAAGCCACGATCTACTAAAAGGGGAAATGGACACTCAACTTATTCGGCCATTCCACTTGGTCGGTATGTGTCGGGAGGTGCTGGGGGAAAAATGGCCGACGTGAGATGGTGGTGGCGGGGGGAGGGGGGGGAGGAGGGGAAGGACTATGCAGGAGGTGCAGTGAGAGGTCTGGAGGGGGTGGGTTGACGAGGTGGGGAAACGGCCCGGGGACGAGAGGGGAATGGCCTGGCCATGAGATGGAAGGGGGTGGGATGGTCGGGATGGGGTGGGATGGGGTGGGATGGGGCAAGTGGGGTTAGATGGAGTGGGATGCGGAGGGGACTGAGGGTGCTGGGGGTGGGGGGGGGGGCAAAGCTACAAAATTAGAAGGGTATGTAGCGGTGCTAGGACCCGAAGACATTGGCGTGTTCTGGGTAAAGAACTTGAAAGAACTCGGTAGGCAAAGTCAAGAAACCCGAGTGAAGGCTTTGGCTGCCCACATAATTAGGTCATTGAGATTTATAGGAGGTTGATGAGGTCAATAAATGGTTATAGCCCCATGAAGCGTAAGAGAGGTATTACCAACAATAATATATACTTTATATATTGGTGCATGATGAGATAATCTTGTCAAATGTATGACATGACAAATTGGGATGACGATGTAGGGATGGAATGATTCAGGGCCTATTTGGCGACAGATGCCATGTTCATGGTTACATATGTCGGCGCATTTAACTACCGCTGGGCACTACCCCCACTTATTATTGTATATTTGTAAGCTCATTCCTTAATCAGACTGAATCTCAAGAAATTAGGAATATTTGTCATGAGCAAATTGGGACATTGTGAGAGGGAAACACAGAAGCCTAGAAGGGTTAGTTGGTTATTGGAGGTTTATGACCTGGCAACATCTAAGCTCATATCAGAACAGGTACCGACTCGTAACTCATGATCACTTTATAGTGTTGCCCCACTGCGAGAGCCATGGTTATTTGCAAAGCTAAGAAACTACATGACCCAAGAAATGTCAATAAAGGTCTTCAAGGGAATGGTGCTCCCCTACTTCGACTATGGGGAGGTCATCTACATGGGCGCCAAACAGGAACTGCTAAAAAAACTGCAAATACTCCAAAACAGAGCCATAAAGACATGCCGTAAGGAGGACAAACTACACCCAACCTCCGACATCCACAAAAAAACAAAGTTACATTATTAGAGAATACACCTAAAAACACCGGCATTTAGGTATAGTCAAGGAAAAAGGTACCTAACCCAGCCACAAAGGAACACCAGAGCAAACAATGCACCAATACTAACACACACCAGAAGCCATATCAAAGCACATGAAAGAAGTACACTAGAAATGGCTGCCAAAGTCTGGAACGCCCAAATGGCAAAGGAAAGACAAATTCCTGACCTAAAAACATACAAAAAATATCTGTGCAAGGTCAAACCAGGAAACGACCCTTGAACTGTAACCAAGCGGGGCATGTGATATCTCACAGCCTGCCAGCTGGACAGCTCTTGGGAGGTGCCCAGGCAAAAAATCTAAGCAGATACCAACAAAACCAGACACCAAACACATACCAACCATCTATTGCGTACAAGCCTATAATATGTAAATAGAGTAGGCTAGTCTAGGGATAAGAGTAGAAGGAAAACAATTGTCAAGAAAAAGCAAAAAACCTAACATAGATTTACTAACCATAAAAACCAACTATAAGAAAAAGAAAAAAAACGAAAACTGCCCAGCATTGAAAACAAGCCTGATCATCCGGGCTTACATGTTATGGACAGCATAAACACCCCAACAACAACAAAAAACAAAAAAAATTAAAGTTGCATAGTCCAATGGTTTTGAGTTTCAGAAATCTTCTGAGATAAATACATGAGGTTGATCGTTATAATGAACCTTACTTTAGCTTGAAGTAACTTTTTATTTTAAGTGGCTAACTTTTGAGATATTTGAAGTGCAACCATGCAAAATAAATGTTGGCAAGCTTGCCAAAACACTGACACCATAGCATTCTCTAGCAAAACGATTTATTCAATTGCCTCACTATTCCGTTCTGTGTGGTGACAAATGCTTAATAAGTGCATCAGTATCTAAGTTAGATATGTAGAATAAAATTTAGATCATTGTTTTGGTTTTGAAAATTTGATGATTTCATCGAACTATGCAGCTTTAACGGGTGCGTTGAGTAGGTGTGAGCATGTATGATAATGTGTGAGCATGTGTGAGCATGTGTGAGCATGTGTGAGCAGTTGTGAGCAGTTGTGAGCAGCTCTGAGCAGGTTAACAAATAACCTACTCTGCACTCCACTGCACCAGGAGGAGCTCACCAACACGACACGCTGCACAGTTTGTATGGAATACTTCTCTAGCCTAAAGGCAAGCCCTGCAGTAAACTAGGTCATGCTTGGTGTTAATTGCGAAGATAAGCCCCGGCTCATTAAGCTCGACAGTGGACGACGCTCGCAAAGAGCTGGACCCCACCTCCCCCCCCCCCCCACACACACACCCGCATCCCCGTCCTACTGCAGTCACTAAGTCCCTGAGGAAATCATTCTAAGACTTAAGTCTAATATCCCCCCCCCGCCCCCCCGCAGCTAACACCCCCCCCCCCCCCCCAGCCGACATCCAATATCTCATCTACCACGATCAAAACGCTTAATACGTTGAGTATATCAGCCCCACCCATCCGCTAACAAAGTATATTTAAAAAAGCATAAACCTCTTAACTTTTAAGAGCATTCTACAAAGAAATTACAGCAGAATAATGTAAATTGTATATGACCTCAGGCAGACATGTCAAAACGACTGTTTTGATTTTGTGTTTTGGTGAAATTTCCATGAGCGAATTGCGATATTCCGAGAGCGAAGCACAGACACATAGAAGCGAATATCAGGGAAAAGAAATATTGGGGGGGGGGGGGGACACCATGAAAGACAGCAAGGGCAGAGTCTAAGGTTTGTGTGGTTATTTGTTGTTTTAGATCATAGCAACACCTAAGGTCATATCCGACAGTTACTGAATTGTAACAGTGCGCACTCATGACGACTTTCTACACTGCTGCCCTCTGACGGTACCGTGACACTGGTATAATGACCCTGATATCCCACTGAGCCACATTATCATACATCTAAACTAAGCGGTCATTTCCCTATCCTAGTAATACAAAGTGTTAGCCGTGATAGTAACAAGTGTACAGTTTGTTGAGCCTTTGGATTGACTCAGCCCTGAGAGTGATCCCTCGATCTTATAGTGAGCATGACGTGATTGAATAACTCCAGTGCCTAGGACACTGCAAGCACTCGAGCAACTCATCCAGGTCATCTTCTAGTTGAAACAACAGTTGCTCTTGCTATGTCCTTATAACCACTCGCCTTTTAATAGATGCATGTTAACATCTAGGTCTTAGAGCAGTTCAAGCGGCGCTGATCCACCTTACCCCATCTCTGAGCAGTTGCTAGTAACTGTTAGCTAGGCCGAACAGCTCTGAGAAGCTCACACTAACCTCTCATAGCAAACACTGACCAGATAAACTCAGGTGTTTATCTAGACTTCAACTTAACACAGAATGATTCAGGCAGAATTTAAGACATACGCCATAAAATTGGAGTGCCCCATGGTTTGGAGTTCATGTCATTGTCTGATACAAATATAGTAGCTTGATCAATATAATCCACTGTAATGTATTTTGAAGTAACTTTGATTTTAAATGATTAACTTCCGAGATACTTAAGGTGTTAAAATTGCTAACTTAATTTGGGTATGCTTTTCAAACCTCTGACCCCTTAGGCTTCAACACCAGCACGTTCTGTTAAAGTGGCATATAATGAATGTCCTTCGATCTAGCAGCATATCGATAATGATTGTTCTGGGGCCGTATGCACGAATCGGGGTTAGGCTTAGCTGGAGCTAAGGCGGTAGCCGCGGTTAGCTACCTCCGGGTAGCGGTGGGTTGGAGAGGTGTGTGAATCGGTATGCACCAATGTACTAGCCGTGGCTGAGAGCTAACCATGAGTTTATTTATAGATTTGGGAATTCCCTCCAGTCGATGATATGAATAATGCCGCCAATGTGGCGGCGGCGTTAATATTGGTTTGAATTTAGGGTTAAATTGATAATATTTCACTTATTGCGTATGTAATTCTGTTAAATATGATCGCATTCAATAGATTTGGGCATAAAACATTGCCGCTGGCATTATGCCAGTATGGATATCGACGTCGTGGCGGTGGCGGCGGCGGCGGCGATTTGTTTACTTTACATTCGTCGATTCGACACTATTAATATCGCCGCCAATGCGGCGGTAGCCTTAATAATGGTTCGAATTTAGGGTTAAATTGATAGGATTTCACTTATTGCGTATGGAATTCTGTTAAATATGATCGCATTCAATAGATTGGGTGTAAAACATTGCTGCTGGCATTATCCCAGTATGGATATCGACGTCGCGGCGGCGGCGGCGGCGGCGGCGGCGGCGGCGATTTGTTTACTTTACATTCGTCGATTCGACACTATTAATATCGCCGCCAATGCGGCGGTAGCCTTAATAACGGTTCGAATTTAGGGTTAAATTGATAAAATTTCACTTATTGCGTATGTAATTCTGTTACATATGATCGCCTTGAATAGATTGACATCCATACACGCACACTAACCGCCCCAGCTAGCAGTAAAACCTGATTTGAAAATGGTTTAGCTTAGCCTAAGCTAAATTTCGTGGTTAGCGCTAACACCGATTCGTGCATACCGATTTCTCACATTTAGCCGTGTGGAGCTAGCCTAGCTGCAGTTACGGCCCTAACACCGATGTGTGCATACGGCCCCTGGGCCCGTATGCATGGAGCAGTGTTAGCGGCGTGTGGTGTTAAGGCTCTAACACAGGGTAGCTATCACCGTTTATCGGCGGTGCCAAGAACTATGTCAAGCCGTATGCATGGGTGCCTAAACGGTGAGTGTTAGCTAAAGGTGAATGTATTTATAGATTTGGGAAATCCCTCGATTTGACAATATGAATAACGCCACCAATGCAGTGGAGGGGGTTAATATCGGTTCGGATTTAGGGTTAAATTGATAAGATTTCACTTATTGCGTATGTAATTCTGTTAAATATGACAGCATTGAATAGATTTGGGTGTAATATATTGCCGCCGATGCGGCGGTGGTGACGGTGGCCATTTTTAGTTGACTTTTGACAGTATGGATATCGACGTCGACACGGAGGCGGCGATTTGTTTACTTTAGATTCGTCGATTCGAAAATATTAATATCTCCGCTGATGTAGCGGCAGCGTGAATTTCGCTTCGTTTTTAGGGTTAATTTGCTTAAATTTCACTTATTGCGTATTTAATTCTGTTAAATATGATAGCATTGATTAGATTTGGGCACCTTCCTCACACTAACCTAACACTAACACAGCTGTAAACCTGCTATGAGCAGAGTTAGAATTTCCGGGTTTAAACGCGCGGTGTGAGGCCTAACACTGCTCCATGCATACCAACTTTTCGGCGCTAAACCAGAAATCCCGCCTTAAAGGCGGTTTGGCTTGCTAACACCGCTCCATGCATACAGGCCCTGGTGTCTAATTTGAATATGTGGGGTCAAATATTGATAAGTGGTCCCCTTTCGAAAATTGGACGATACATCTTCAGTTTTATTTCCGTGATTGGTTCAATTGAATATTCCAGCTTCCTTCCCCACCGCCCTCCACCCAGCCACGCCCGCCACCTGCCTAGACCCCCTCCCCCCACCCACCCAGCCCCGCTCCAGCCCCGCCCCACTCTACCAGCCCAACAACCTGGTGGCAAAGACACAAAGCTGACTTGAGGCTGCACAACTTAGATAACAACCCAACGGCTACATTATCAAAGGAACGTCAGGGTATGTTTGCCTTCTTCTTCGTCTTCTTTTTATCAAACCAAGATATTCATTCAATAACAGACGAATGAGACCAGGATATGCCTCCTCCTTGATCCCATGCCATTGTGCATTGTTAGCGCTCAGCTTGAACTAAGATTAAATATCACCAACTAGTCTAATAGGGACATTCTTAAAGTTGCATACTTTTGACTTTCTGCTCAATTTCTTTGAAGGTAAATTATTATATTTTAGTTGCAATGATAAGCAACGTGGAGGTCCTAACAAGAATGCAAATAAAGAGACAGATAATACAAACGATCAAAAACAGAAAAATTAAATACTTTGGCCACATGATATGACACCAGGAATCACAGAGAAGAATACTGGCAGGGAAGATAGAAGGGAAAAGACCAAGAGGGAGAAGGAGAACAACATGGATGGACAACATCACTGAGTGGACAGCAATGAGCTATGCAGAATGTGTGAGAGGAACGAATGACAGGAAGAGATGGAGGTCCATTGCAGGCACCCATTGATTGATTGATGATAATAAAACATTTAATTTAAGTTTGAAATAATTTTCATTTTAAAGGGCTTAATTCTGGAGATATCTGAATTGAAATCATGCCAACTTAATTCCGATATGCACATCGAAATGGTAGACATCATAGGGTTCAGCAGTGATAGGGATGTTTGACTAACTTATTATTGATTCTATACAACAACACATACTTAAGGAATCCACATGTATGTAAGCGGAATGTAGAATCAAATGTAGGCACACCCTTTTACTGAACTATGCATCTTTAAAGCATAGGCTCACTTAATTGCACAGACATGCGCATGCGCACACTGAATGGTGGAGCTGTCCGGTATTGCTGTCATGTTTGGGCAGGTAGAAATAAAAAGCATCCGTTGTCGAACTGATCCTTAATTGTAGTGCATTAAGGATACGGTAATTTAGTCAGATGAAACAAATTAAACCAAAACATCCATTTACTAATTGAGTGAGCCTGGATATGATTCCAGTTGGAGCCTACTGACATCTAGAATTAAGGGATTAGGGGTGTAACCTAGGTGTGTAGCCTAGGTGTGCAAGCTAGGTGTGTATCATGGGGGAGTAACCTAGGGAGTGCAGGGATGAAAGTGGTCTCCGGGAAAAAAAGCGGAAATGCTGAGATTCTCACCTAGGCTTAGCATTGTCAGGGAATCGCTGAAAATGCCTGGAAGTCGTGTTTCATACATATTGGTATACACTGATAGTGCTGTGGCATTTGAAGCATGTATTAGTAGTATACGCTGCTAGTGCTGCGGCATTTGCACCACATATCGGTATATGCTGATAGTGCTGCAGCATTAGAAGCACGTATTAGTAGTATACACTGATAGTGCTGCGCCGCTTGAAGCATGCATTAGTAGTACTAGTATACGCTGACCCTGCTGCAGTGTTTGAAGGCATTAGTGGTATACACTGCTAGTGCTGCACCACATATTAGTATACGCTGATGGTACTGCAGCATGAAACAACATATTGGTTGGTTGGTTGTTGGAGTTGTACATCCTGGTAGCATCTAAGGTCATATCAGGACAGGCACAACGTATTAGTATACACTTATAGCTACAGGAAAAATACCGGAAATCCGCGAAATCGCGGCGATCTTTCATCCCTGGGAGTGTAACCTAGGGAGTGTAACCTAGAGGGTGTAAAATAGCTGTTGTAACCTAGGGAGTGTGACCTAGGTGGGTAACCTAGAGGGTGTAACCTAAGGAGTGTAACCTAGGCAGGTAACTTAGGAAGTGTAACCTTGGGAGTGTAACCTAGGAAGTGTAACTTAGGGAGTGGAACCTAGGAAGTGTAACCTAGGGGATGTAACCTAGGGGATGTAACCCAGAGTGCAACCTAGGTGTGTATCGGGGGGAAGGCTGTAACCTATGTGTGTAACCTAGGTATAAGGAGTGTAACATGAGGAGTATAATATAGGTGCAGAGAGGTGCAAAGAGGTGCCGAGAGAAGGTGCAGAGAGAAGGTGCAGAGAGGTGGAGTAAAAGGGTGCAGCATCAGGCAACACAGCATTGCCCGGATTTCTGGGATCGGTCCCAGATTGCCTGTGTCGCGTAATGACCTACATCCTGACCTCTCCATGGGATGGCATAACTAAACAATCGACAGAGAAAACCGTCGGAGCACACGGATTCCCCAAATTCTTGTTTTCAAATCAAATGGAAATCAGTTCCGTATATGACATCATTATATATAATCAAAACATGAATCCATTCAAAGATAAGTAGTTAGCGAAATGAAAGCCTAACTGGCTACCAGTTCATCAGAACACAATGTGGACTGTCCCTTCGCCCTACTGGCCAGTCTTTAGTTATAAATAATAACGCCATTAAAACCAAAATGCACAGCCCCAAGCCCCTTCCATCCACACATGCGTCAAGTTAGTGCAATTCGCAATAGACACAATCGTCCCGTTTAAGTTAGCACTGCATGTTAAAGCTAAGGTAGTAGAGAAGGAACAGCGCCGTAGCTTATTATGGGCTTCGACACACATCTTTGGATAAACTGCTGAGAATAAGAGCCTCCCCCCCTCCCCCCCCACCGTCTCCTCCCACACACCACCCACAATCACCCGACCCCTTCCCACCCACCACATCGTAGGACCCACCGCCCCCTACCCCCCGCCCATCCCACCCAAAGTCCCCCCTCCACCCCTGCACTCCACACACCGACCCCCTCATATCCTTTGTCCCCTATACCCCACTACCCCCTCCCCAGCCGACCCCTCCTACCCCCACCCCCACCACCCCCTCCCACTCACTGCCCCCTCCTACTCACCACCCCCTCCCTACTCACCACCCCTCCCACTCACCACCCCTCCCACTCACCACCCCCTCCCACTCACCACCCCTCCCACTCACCACCCTCTCCCACTCACCACCCCTTCCCACTCACCACCCCCTCCCACTCACCACCCCTCCCACTCACCACCCCTCCCACTCACCAGACCCTCCCACTCACCACCCCCTCCCACTCACCACCCTCCCCCACCCACCCACCACCACCCTCTCCCACCCACCATCCGCCCTCTACCACCCGCCCCAGGGCATTGTCAGCGCAGTCCGTTGTGAGCTGGGTGGTAGGGGGGGGGCTGGGAGAAAGGGGGAGGGGACATCTTTTTGTTCACCATGTCAGGCAGGGACGTTGGTAATCTTATTGCAACGTAGTTTAACCCCTTTCACCAGACAGTTTTGATCCTCTTTTGTGTTTTAATATGCGATTTTTCTTTCTATCCTAACCCATTGCTATTCACTCATAAGCTGTTGATAATAATATAATTAAAGCAGATGACTTTAATTTTCCCACCTTGTTACCCTTTCAGTGGAATCCCATCTCCTCCGAAGTAGAAAGTGATACCGTAATTCCGTGAATGCTATTATTATTCGCAGACGACATTCCGCCAGAGCAGATGACAAAGTGATTGTTGGTGATGAATGCTTCATCATTGCAATGATTTAATTAATTACATGTACCTGTCTACCCCCTGAGGTGGATTTGTAATCACCGTTATGTCGATATCCCGAGGCAATGATGAGAACATTTGTAAGCAGGTTTTAATTCTGTATTGTGGAGTAATTATACATTCAGCTCAGAAAATGCCCCCAGCCAATATCTGGATATATATTTATATATATATATATATATGAATTTTATTCATAAATATAAGTAGAGACCAACCCTAGAGAGGTGGGTTGTAGTTTGACGTCCTTGCAACATCTAATGTCATATCCGGATGGGTACCACCTTATGACAGGGCACATTCATCGCAAATTTCTTGTGCTGCCCCACTTGTAAAATATTCCGATATTCGGCAAGGGGGGAATGCAATTGTTCTATTACTGATCGGTGTACTTGGCCAGGTGCATATATATATATATATATATATATATATATACATATATATATGGGTTGGTGGTGCCTGAGTGGGATATAAATAGACATAGTGGTGCTGGCAGGTCTGCGTGTGATTGCACCCAGGGCCTCACCCTTCTGCTGGGGTAGGGGTCACCACACTCAAAAGGTCAAGGTTGGTGGTGGCCAAGGGGCCAGAGAGCTACTGGTGGTGGGAAGACCACTGGTGTCCATGGAAACCAGGAATGCTGGATTCCTATTGGTGAGACCAGGAATGCTAGATTCCTATTGGTGGAAAGAGGTGGTATGGTACTCTACCAGCAACCCATGTAACTATATAAAAATAAATGAGAGGACTGGACTCTCTCTCTTACACTTTACTCTTTTACTTTCTCTTTGTCTGTATTGTTTTTCCTCATAGCCTACGTACACAGCCACAGATCCCCGCATATACTCTACACACTGGTAAACCAGGCTGATGGCACCATGACGCAATGTCCCACCCAATCACATTATCCGGACACTGCACCAACCAATCATATCCTAGTAATGCTGAGTGCCAGGCTAAGGAAGTGACAAGTATCAATTGTATAAGTCATTGGTTTTGCTGGACCAGGAACCCAACTCCCGATCTCCCGAACGCGGGGCCCACGCTCTATCGATTCGATCACCGCACCCGGTGATATATTGCTAGGACTGAGAGCCCAAACACAGAAACTTACGGGGCAATATATGCATACCCTATCTACACAACACAGGTATATGATGGGATCGAGACTATGTGCCTACAAGAATTACTGACAGTCAGATTGTCGTCTGCTGTCACAAGATCCAGCCTGCTGTCACACCAATGTACACTATTATGTTATGTATAATGCATTATGCGAGTATAAATGCAAGGGTAACATGTACATCCTATATTTCCTCATGCGCATTGGTGGAGCGCCCCCACCCCCTTCCAGCTGTCGGGTACTTGCCGGACGGGCGCCCCCTCGCATCATACTCTGGAGGAAAATTTACAGAACCCTGCCCAAAAAGTCTGATATGATAATGAGTCAACAATAATTGACTACAAATACACGATCCTCCCAAAAGTCCTGGCAAGCGGTTTTCTCTCTATATATATAAGGTTATATTATATATCTGCAGGCGTATGACCGGAAGTGTATGAATAAATTCTTCCAAATAGAAAACAATAACTAACTAGTGTTGGACAGGGAGAGTGGTGAGGGAGAGGGGAGGGTAGGGGCGAGGGAGAAGGGGACAGGGGGAGTAGCCGGGATGGGTGAGGGGAGAAGGGGAGGGGGAGGGGGAGGGGAGGGGCGAGAGGTGAGGGAGAGGATGTACATCAACTCCGTGTGGAAAAATCAGTGTACATCGCAAAGAAAGATTGAATAACCAATTTCCTCATTTCTGACCTCTCTATTTGAAATGGATCTATGGGGAGACAGCCAGTCTAGACATCATCGCGCATAACCCCGCCTCGAGAAGAACAATTGTCGCAAAGGTCAAGCTACCGGGGAGAAATGCGAGTCTATATTACATAGCAATCCTGACAGCCCAAAATTCCATAGTCAGCCATGGCAATGCTAGGAAGATTTCTGCTGATATTTCTCCATGGGGCTTACACGGATATGTTAATGAAGCCCCATTAGAGTATTCTTGTCAGGAATAGTCCAATGATAAGTATCCCCATCTCCCGCTAGGAATATTCACACTGAGCAACTCATTATTACTAGTTAAGTCAAAGCGAACACCATTGTGATATTCGCCATTGAGAAAATCTAAAATGTGGGTGAAAAATATTCAATTATCAAGTTCTATATTGCGAATATCCATGGTTAGGAACTGCACCAATGGGATTGCTCCTATTGAAAAGCGCTGTCTCTTCGGCTTCTTCGCGAAGCATCCCGTTGAGATGGCCCCAGTCATCCTATGGAACATGGTAACATTAATACATCCTTCTAGGTGTGTGTATTGAACCCCATCAGAATGGCTTATGTGATCTTGCTCATGTTCAATTGCGGGTTAGACATATCCCCCTAGGCAGCTTTTCCATGTTGATAGTGACAGTAACAGGTTGCTAACGCGCTTACAACCAGACGGGATGGCCGAATGAGTTAGAGCGTCCGTCTCCCGTGCTGGTAGATCGTGGGTTCGAGTCCCGGTCGAGTCAAACCAATGACTCAAAAATTGATACTTGTCGCTTCCTAGCCAGGCGCTCGGCATTATTAGGATAGGGCAAGGACTGGTGTGCTCAGTGTCAGGATAATGCGACTGAGTGGGATACCAGGTCATGGTGCCGGCGGCCTGGTTTCCCAGTGGGACAGCACTATAAAGTCACAATGAGTGCGCACTGTCACAAGTCGGTACCCATCCTGATATGACCTTAGATGTTGCTAGGACGTAAAACACCAACAAACAAACTAATGCGCTTACCTAATACCACAGTATTCCAGTCAAGGAGAGTTTAATCACTATTTCTTCATGTATACGTTAATGACTAGTTCAGGCGGAAAACCCCGTAAACGCCAATCCAAAAATGTTGTCAAAGTAAAAGTTTGTTGACCTGAAACTCATTGCATTTCTCATTAATTAAACATTTCTTGTGATGATCTGAGTGATGGAGCAAGGAACAAAAAAAAAATAGGAATGTAAAAATGAAATTTTGAAGGTTAGATTCCAATGCTTACCTCAATTTTTGGATTGCGCCTAAACTCTTTTTGATGTCTTCTTTTGTGTGTAGATTAGTTGTTTAAACCGGGTAAATTTCAATTGCAGACAATTGGTCTTCCTCATTCCACTGCTCCTTGCCCTATCCTAATAATGCCGAGCGCCTGGCTAGGAAGCAACAAGTATCAATTTTTAAGTCATTGGTTTGACTCGACCAGGGTTCGAACCCATGACCTCACGGTCTACCACTAGGGGCGACGGATGCTCTAACTCATTCGGCCATCCCGTCTTCATATATATATATATACATGTATACTTATCCGATAGTATTTGCTTGGCAAGTAACAATAGATCCTATCTCGGTTGGTTGTCCATCTATGTACTGTAGAGGCTCACATACAATTCATTGACAACTCAACATTAGGTTTGATTGACAACTCCAGGCTCCCGGCCCCTGTCCAGACCCAAACCCAAGCTCAACCTACACCCAGTGCCTTCTAGGTTGGCTCTCTCCACCCCTTGCCACCTACATGCCTCCTAAAAGTCATGGCTGTAGGTGGTAACCTTGTGTATATTGCGTTAACCCTTTCTGCATGTCTATTCTGTGTTAACCCTTTCCCCACCATGTCGCTACTGTTCCCCAAAACTCTCCCCGCCACCTTGCCTCTGAATGGGAGAATTCTACACTTCGTTCCAATGGTAATCTTAACAATGAGAAGCTCTGCCTATTGAGAAACTGACTATTGAGAAGCTCCCCATCTTCTCCGATGGACCCACCGACCCTACCCCCCCTCCCACCCAAAGTCCCCTCCCACCCCGCACTCCACACACCGACCCCCCCCCCCCCCATATCCACTGACCCCTTCCACCCACCGTCCCCTATACCCCACTACCCCATCCCCCACCGACCCCTCCTACCCCCACCCCCACTCCTACCCCACCCCCTCCCACCACCCCCTCCCACTCACCTCCCCTCCCGCTCACCACCCGCTCCCACTCACCACCCTCTCCCTCCCACCGTATCCTCCCATCCACCACCCCCTCCCACCCACCACCCGCCCAACGAGAAGATGCCCATCCGGGAATGCTTGGTTGTGAAGCTCCCCTGGCCCATCTGGTTGGTTGTTAGAGTGTTATGTCCTGGGAACATCTGAGGTCATATCAGGACGGGTACAGACTTGTGACAGTGCACACCCATGGCAACTTTATAGTGCTGCCCCACTTGGAGACTAGGCCACCAGCACCATGACCTAATATCCCACTCAGTCACTTAGCCACACAGTGCTTCCCCACTGGCAAATCAGGCCGCTGGCACCATGATCCGATATCCCACTCAGTCACATTATCATGATGCCAATCCATCCGGTCCTTACTATATCCTAATAATGCAGAGCCCCACACCCAATGAGGGGACATCAATTTTGTAAGTCATTGGTTTGACTCAACTGGGAATTGAACTCCCGACCTTCCGCACGGGAGGCCTGCGCTCTACCGATTCGGCCACTGCGGTCAGCGTGAAGGGGTGGCAATGTGGCCATTAACGCCGAGTCCCCGCCCATTCATCACTGTCAGTCCAAACATGGCACCCCATGAATGTTTCAGGCACCTCAGTCAGGTAGGCACAGACCTGGAACTTAAGAGTACCCAGCTTAGGAGCGGACCATAGTCAGGCGGTAGAGTGTCCACCTGTGAAGATGTGGGTCATCCGATCGATCATGTCTCAGTGGACCCATTTGCAGTTTGAGCTATTTCCCGTTCCAATCAGCAGATCAGTTGTCCAGAACTGGTTTATCAAAGGCTGTGGTATGTGTTGTCCTGTGTGTGGGAAAGTGCATATAAAAGAACCCATGCTGCTTATCGGAAAGAGAAGCCTATGTGGCGGCAGCGGGTTTCCTCCAAAGAAATATGTCAGAATCAATGTGCTCTTGAGGCGTTGTTAATTAAACAAGCTCTTAGAGTACACCTTTCTCTCCCCTCACCGGGCGTGGTGGCATAATCGGTAGAGCGCCGGCCTCGCGTACGGAAGGTCGGGAGTTCAGTTATCAGTCGAGTGAAACCAATGACTTTTAAATTGATACTGGTGTTCGGCATTAATAGGAGAGGGCAAGGACTGGTTAGTTTGAGTGTCAAGATAATGTGACTGATTGGGATATTGGGTATGGCCCCCGTGGCCTGATTTCCCAGTGGGGAGGCACTAGAAAGTCAGTGCCCGTCTTGATATGACCTGAGATGTTGCCAGGACGTACAACTCTAACAACCAACCAACCAATACTCTCCCCTCCAACCTTCTAGCCATCACCCCCCCATACACACACCGCCATTATCAGTTAGCAATCACCACCGCCATCACCTCCCTAACCTGCTAAGACCAGAAGGGATGGCCGAATGAGTAGAGCATCCTTCTCCTGTTTTGGGAGATCGGGAGATCCGAACCCATGTGTTTGTGGGTTCGAATCCTAGTTGAGTCAAACCAATGACTTAACAATTGATACTTGTCATTGCCTAGCCTGGCGCTCGGCATTATTTGGATAGGGAAAGGACTGGTTGGCTCAGTGTCAGGATAATGTGACTGAGTGGGATATTGGGTCATGGTCCCCATGGCCGGATTTCTCAGTCGGGCAGCACTACAAAGTCACCATGACTGTGCACGTCACAAGTCACTACCCATCCTGATATGACCTTAGATGTTGTCAGGATGTAAAACTACAACAACCAACCGTCACTAAGTGTGTGCATGACAAGTGTGCTTGTCCTTATCACAGTGTGCTTATATCCTCACGAAGCCACCATTCAGCCTCATTAAATACGCCATTCTTATTTTCATTTTCAGAAGCGATCTTTCTCCATTTGGTCATTAGTGGAGTTTCATATCGAGCAATGATGCTGTGTTTATTTACCCCCATACACCATCCATCATCAGTGTCATCATATGGAAAGAGATAACGGCATTACAAAAATATAATATACATAAAGACCTTTGCTTTTAGTAATCATGCCTTTCAAACGCAAAAGATCTCATTTCAAGGCTGGCCTGCCTGTCGAGCCTATGCAAAGTGCTCTCTGAATGGGGGCGATGTACTACTGGTTCAACAGAGATTACAGTGCCCAAGGTTATTGTTTATGTTGGTTGCTTGTTGGAGTATTATGTCCTGGCAACTTCTAAGGTCATATCAGGACGGGTACCGACTTGTGACAGGGGGCACTCATGGCGGCTATATAGTGTTGCCCCACTTGGAAATCAGGCCACCGGCTCCATGATCTGGTATCCCACTCAGTCACAGTATTCGCTACTAGATGGCTCCACTGCCATGGACGCGGTGGACAAATCAGTAAGAACGCTGGCTTCCAGTGTGGAAGGTCAATGTTTCGAATCCCGGCCGATTCAAACCAATGACTTACAACATTGATACTTGTCACCAGTTAGACTGGCGCCCGGCATCACTAGGATTGAGCAAGGATTGGTTAGCTCTGTATCAGGATAATGTGACTGAGTGGGATATTGGAACCTGGTGTTGGCAGTCTGGTCTACCATTGGGGTAGCACTATGAAGTCAACATGAGTGCGCACTGCAACCCGTTGTTGGTACCCCTCCTGATATGACGTTAGATGTTGCTAGGATGTAAAACCCCAACAGACATGTTACATTCTGAGGAAGAAATTGATAGAAATGATAGTTACATCTCCTTCCCCCACCTCACCTGCCCCCCCCCCCCAATCCTCCTCCCGTGAAATGCATGGCTTATCCCGAAGTGTCACAAGCTACTGTGTTTTAGAAATATTTTAATCAATCTTTTTCATTTGTTCTATCAGAATCAATGAAAGTCTGTGTTTTTATCATAATTATATGATCATTTCAACGGGGGATGTCATTTTCTAATTATGCATTCATTACGCTCCAGTAATCGGACAGGGTGACCGAGTTGGTAAAAGCTCTTGCCGAGTTGGTAAAAGCTCTTGCCGCTATATAGGAGGTCGGGGGTTCGATTCCAGCTCAAATCAAGCTAAAGTTTTACCAGAGTGTCAAGTGTCACTGCCATGTATCAGGATGGTGCTTTGTTGTAGTTTTACGTGTTGGAAACATATAGGACCACATCAGGACGGTTACAGACTTGTGACAGTGCGCACTCATGACAGATTTATAGTGCTACCGTACTGGGAGAGCAGACCGCCAGCACGAAGATCTGATACCCAACTCAGTCACACTGAGCCAACCAGTCCCTGAATATGGGAAAGGTTGGCTGATTCAGTGTCAGGACAATGTGACTAACCGATGTATCGGAACAGGGTGCTTATAGTACAGTATCACATGGGGGCAGCACTATCAAGATTAACATGTGGGCGCCCTGTTACAATTCCCTAACCGATTATGTAAGATTGTAGATGTTGTTAGGACGCAAAACTCCAATGACCCAATAGTAATGCCAATTTAATAGGAAGCCCTGAATATCAGGAACCATTCTAAGGCGCTGGCGAGTGAATGGTGTTTGTGCAGATCTCGTATGTCTGTCTGTTTGTCCCGAGCAATGCAGAGAATTGATTGAACAAGTTCGGGTGCCGGTTGGTAAATTAGACTCGCACTGCAGGCTGGTCCCGACACGATATTCAGCGATTGTCGCCTGGGCCTAATTTCAACTGGAGATCTACATGCAATTGATACATGTCACAGGGCTCCTAATTAGAACCTTTAATAGATCGGTGCGGATTCACCCTGCTGGAAACAGATGAAACTCTCAACACAACGCCGCCCTAAACTGACAACCTATCGTGTGTATATATAGGATATA
This sequence comes from Branchipolynoe longqiensis, assembly GCA_030323885.1. Taxonomy (NCBI): domain Eukaryota; kingdom Metazoa; phylum Annelida; class Polychaeta; order Phyllodocida; family Polynoidae; genus Branchipolynoe; species Branchipolynoe longqiensis. The sequence goes on from CM059189.1 coordinate 66,470,566, forward strand.
TTATATATATATTATATAAATATTATATATATTATATATATTACATATATTATATTATATATTTTATATATATTATATATTTTATATATATTATATATATTATATATAGTATATATTATATATATATCAGATATATTATATATATTATATATATTATATATATTATATATATTATATATATTATATGGCACTGTTATTATCAAGCTAAGATTGTCACCCGTACCACTAAACCCCACAACAAAACGACCGTAAACATTATTTAAACAGTACCAATCTGCATTCTGGCCAACCTAGTCGTATAATCTCACACGGCAATCGATCATGCCTCGCACACTGAGAAATGCAGGCTCGATTCAGGGCGCCACCTAGCGGGTACACATCACCATCTGTAGTAGCGCCACCTGGCGCCAGAGTGCCTTAACATCGTACACATTCCAATAACCCCCCCCCCCCGCCCTGTCACTCCCCCCCCCCCTTCCCCGCACCCTGGCGCCTATTAGGGGAACGCCTATCTTTGGATTTCGGGTCATTTACAGGGTTGCAGTCCAGATAATATCTTAGCTTTTATGTCTAGTTATCCACCTCCCCTGGACCACATCTTACTAAACAACCCACCGACCATTTGCGCGAAAATAACAAAATGGCGCCAGTGGAACGCTCTAATGGGAACTTCCACAATTCGCCTTGGTTGAACAGGCTTCTTCCCGCTCCGATTTAATTTCTAGCACGAAAATGACTGGTGTAAAATATTAGCTGGTTTGGATGTGTTTGGGGCGAGTCGCTTTTTTATTGGACCGGCCCTTGACGTTTCCCACGCATGAGGTAGTTCTAGAATTCCTGTGATAGCCCATTTACTTGGTTGAACACCGTTTCTCCCCGCTCCAATTTAATTTCTAGTGCGAAAATGACTGAGGTTAAATATTAGCGGATTTGGATGTGTTTGTTAGCGGTTTGTTAGTGCACAGGTCCTTGACCTTTCCCAAGGTATGTGATGGATAAGGAGGCATTTAAATATTCATAGGCTGTCCGATCCCGCCCACATAACAAATGGTCCCCCCACGCCATTCACCCCTGATTTCTATAGTGTCGTCTGCTTGGACTAAACATCCTGTGTCGTCAATCAATTTTGCCAGAACTGATAATATTTTCACTAAAATGTATTTATTCATTTTGAAATAATATATATGTGTTAGTTGTAACATGCAATTGCAATAGTGGGTGAGGGGTATTTACGGGTGATCCTCACCGTTTTGCAGGACTTCTGTGTAAAAGAGGAAAATCATTGCGCAAATGACATTTCGCTCAAATATGTTTAACTGGTGATTTACCTACTTCTTTTCCAGCTGTATTGTCCATTACACAACCAAAGCAATACTAATGTAGTTATCAAATCTCTGGCTGGATAAGACCAACCCCTTTATTTAATAGAAAATTCAGTTGCAGCATGCGTCACAATGCTGTGTGGACCGGCTTATAAATGCCTACACAGCACCCACTAGCCCTACTTGCATGCACACACAAGTGCTAACCATACAGCTCAAGCTACTTGTTCTAAAACTTTCCACAGGCCTGCATACAGATAACCTACTCCAGTACCATTAATATAGTAATATATCAAACTCCATATTATATTTCACATTAATAACATGTCTAGTGAATATTTAGTGAAGACTCGTAACTGAGAGGAAAGCATGTTAAATGGTGCTTACATTTCCATAATCCGATGCTTTTGAATATTCTAAAAATAATCACATTGCGTAATCTACTTTACTTTAGTTTGGAATAACTTTTAATATAGTTTCTATTAGTTTCTGTCAATTTCTGAGACAGATATAGCCTCCTGAAACTTAGAACTTGGAGATTGTTAGGTTATATTTGGGCTTAGGGCATATAAAGATGCAGAATGTAAGGCCACGTTATGACAACTTTATAGTACGGCCCAACTAAGGGACTGAACTGCCAACACTATGCCATGGTAGTCTCCTCAGTCATATTATTTTGATAGTGAGAAAACCGGTCCTTGCCATATTGTATTAATACTGAGCCCCAGGTTAGGTATCAACAAATATCAATTTTGTAAGTCATTGACTCGACCGGGGTTTGATCCATTGACCTCGCTCATTGGACATTATTCTGGCGATTGCCAGGGAGTAATTATTACTGACAGGGCGCGGAGACTGTGGGCTTGTCACTAGATCACGTGACCAATAGCACCCCGATGCCCCCCCCCCCCCCCTGGCTAGTGAGGGAGAAGATATTCACTGTGTTCAACCACTGTGGTCACATTAACAACTTGTCATGCCGCTTTATCGGTGAATCTCGGGCATGACGTGAATCCGGCAAGCAGGCATGTAGGGGAAGGAGGGGAAAGGGGGAGGTGGGGTAGAGGAGAGAGGGAACATGGAGAGAGTGGGAGAGAGCGGAGAGTGGGGAGAGAGTGGGAGAGAGGGGAGAGAGCGAAGAGAGCGGAGAGGGGAGAGAGGGGGGAGGAGAGAGAGAGGGAGAGAGGGGAGAGAAGAGAGGGGAGAGAGGGCAGAGAGGGGGTGAGCGGAGAGTGAGGGGGAGGGGGGCAGAGAGGGGGAGGTGGGGATAGGGAGAGGAGAGAGGAGAGAGGGAGAGAGGGAGAGAGGGGGAGAGGGGGAGGGGGAGGGGGAGAGGGGGAGAGGGGGAGAGGGGGAGAGGGGGAGGGGGAGAGCGGAGAGAAGGGTGATATCGCCGAGAAGGGGGAGAACGGACAGAAGGGAGAGAAGGGAGAGGGGGGAGAGAGGGCGGAAAGTGGGGATGGGGAGAGGGGGAGAGATGGGGAGAGAGGAGGGGGAGGGGGTGGGAGGGGAGAGGGTGACGGGGAGGAGGAGGGAAGGGAGATGGGAGATGGCGGAGGGGGAGAGGGGCGAGGGGGGGTGAAGGCCCCAGTTTCCCCATCCAGAAATCACCCAGCTTTGACGGGATAGTCGAGTGGGCAGAGCGGTTGTCGAGCGGGAGGTTGGGTATTCAAATCTCCAGCCTGATCTAAGCAAATATGGTTCTTTGTCACTACGTAGCCGGCGCTAGGCATTACCAGGATACAATAAGGACTGGTTCTGGTTGGCTCAGTAGTAGGGTAAAGTCACTGAGTGGTGTGCAGGTGGGGCAGCACTATAAAGTCGCAACTAACATCACACGGCAAAGCAATGGCTTACACAGTTGTTGCTTGTCGCTACTTTGGCTGGTGCTCAGTGCTTTGCTCAGAATCAGGTTAATGTGACTGGGTGCGATATAATAATGTCATGACGATGGTGGCCTGGTCTCCGAGTGGGGCAGAACTATAAAACCGCCGCCATGAGTGTACACTGTCACAAATCGGTACAACAAGCAACCAAGCATGTACATTCATCTCTTCATAAGGTTATGATTTTCATCTCAAATGAGTGTATGAAGCCCCTGTCACACATCACCGGATTGGAGGAAACGGAAAGAAACCGAACAAAGTCCGGGGATAGTCCGATTTGTGTCCGTACAAGTTTTGCACAAAACTTGGAACGGATGCCGCCGGATTGAAGTCTATGTTTCTTGTCTGGTTTGAGTCCGGTTAGTCCGCTTACCGTCCATTGGCTATCCATTCATGTCTGTTTCATGTCCGTTTCATGTCCGTTTCATGTCCGTTTCATGTCCGTTTCATGTCCGTTTCATGTCCGTTTCATGTCCGTTTCATGTCCGTTTCATGTCCGTTTCATGTCCGTTTCATGTCCGTTCGTCCAGCGGCCTTTGACCCGATATCGCCACATTTTGACCCATTTTAATGCATTTTGATACTTATGACGCCCGGACTAGACAATTCTGTCTGTTGCTCAATCCGGTGATGTGTGACAGGGGCTTTATATATATGTGCTAAGCAGGCTTCAAAGTGATAATTAAATGAAGGAGGTTGTGCTGTAGTTCCGGCAGTGCCTTCCCAACACTTATCTCCTGCAGTGTGTTCATTGTGTATGGTCCCTCTATCTAGATGGGATGACCGAATACGTTGAGCACCCGCCTCCCATTTTGGTAAGTCATGTGATTCAAATCCTAAGGTTCAAAAGCTGGACGAGTCAAACCAATGTTATACTTGTCACTACCTAGCTTGGTGTTCAGCATTACGAGCATAGGGTTAGGAGCAGTGGAATGAGGAAGACCAATTGTCCGCGATTGAAATTGCCACAGCTTAATCAACTAATGTACCTACTAATGTACCACAAACAAAAATAGTTAAAATCACCGGCTTTTTTATTACCAATGACAATTCATAGTCGATTCATTCCTGACGGTGACAAACAAGTTTGCTAGATTCTCTGTTACAACGTTAACACTGGCAAGGCAAAACACGCCACATATGACATACGGCCGCCTCATCATTCATCATGCTGTCGGTGGCGATGCGACAAAGACTGCTTTCATTACTTGACTGCCGCTCTCCATTTAGCTCTCTGCTGTGAGAGTTGCGTCCATGAGTCGGTCTTAATGTCACATTTCATGAAAGCTGCCTGCAAAAGTGTTGAAGTGCTGCTGGCTTTTGCAAGTTACCAGCGGCACTCTCTCGGGGAGCAAATAGAGGTTTCACACCGGCAAGAACATGTCAAGACAGGCGCAAAACTATTTGTCCCTGCAGTGGCTGGCTGGGAGATGTTGGGAGTTCCATACATCAACCGCCCTTAATGCTGCCACACGGCCGCCTACTAATACTATATACAGAGAGGCTGGGGAGCCTTAATTCAACTCCACCCCCACACCCACATTCACACACCCACTGCAGGCACTAGACTAGAGTGAATGTTGCTGAGTAATTCGCTCCCCCCTCTCCCTCATGTGAGAGACGCGGTTTGCAAAACAAAGCAGCGACTATTGACAATACACACAAACATTCCTGTAAATGTGACCAGCGCTCCAAACACTTTTCGTTTGCTTTTGTTGTTTGTTTATTTGTTTAACGACCCCCCAGCACAAAAAGTAGACATCGGCTATTGGGCGTCATCCAGTGGTTTAGACATTCGACTAAAGAATTATGAGTTAAACAATAACAAACATTTGATCAAACAGGTAAAATAGAGCACAGATTTATATATGCCAAAAGAGCATACAGCTATTGTAAAATCACAAGTGGTATATGATAGATAAAATCAATGGTAAAAGACTTTTCAAGTTAAAAATAGAAAATGAACTTTTGGTAAAGACCAGTTTCTCTCAAAATATTTAATAATGAGTTGCGGATGGAATCGGAACTACTCAGCGCTCCACACACATACACAAACACACACTGACTACTATGTCTGCGCTAGCACTATGTATGCCTCCAGTGTCTGTCTGCCATGTAAAAACAGAGTACCCTACTTTTAATAGTTAATGCAGTGTTATTCCAACCCGCCCTAGCAGGGCCAGGAGGCGATGAGCTGATTAGTAGGGGATGATCTGATTAGCTGAGTAGCGACCGGCTTCCGTATCTCGGAAATACACGCATAGTAATTATAGTGCTGCCAGATAGGGCAGCATGTTATATATATATATATATATATATATATATATATATTTGCTACATGGAAACGCAGCGCAGTTCTCGTAAGCGGTCGACAATTGTTTAGTGCAACAATGTGCAGGATGCTGATAGGCGGTGATTTGTTACGGAAACAAAGCCGCCAGTCGTAGGCCAGTCTGGCCTGTCTCGGCTGAGTACCGAGGGTCCTACCTATGCCGTGCTAAGTCGAGAGTGGGCGGGGGAGTGGGTAGGTATGAGGTGGGGGGGGGGGAGTGGGTGAGAGTGTGAGTGAGTGAGGGTGTGGGATGTGTGGGAGAGCAGATGAGGGACGCCTGAGGTGTGGGTGAAGGTGTGCGCGTGTGTGCGTGATGGGTGAGGGAGGGCTGGGTGTGGAGTGGGATTGGTTGTGGGGTGTGGGGTGTGGGGTGTGGGTGTGGGGTGTAGGTGTGGGTTGTGCTTCGGGTGTGGATGTCGGGGATGTGTGTGTGGGGGAGGTGGATGTGTAGAGAGGATATGGGTGTGTGGGTGTATAAGGTGTGGGTGGGGGTGGGTGGGTGAGGGCGGGTGAGGGTTGCTGAAGGAGGATGAGTGTAGTGGGGGGTGAGGGAGGGGGTGAGGGGGTGAGGGAGGATCAGGGTAGTGAGGGGGTGAGGGAGGATGAGAGTAGTGAGAGAGGATGAGGGGTGTGGGTGGGGGTGTATGTGGAGGGATGTGGGTGTGAGTGTTGTTGAGGATGTGTTTGTTTTGTTTGTTGTTGTTTTACATCCTAGCAACATATATGGTCATATCAGGACGGGTACCGACTTATGACAGTGCGCACTCATGTTGACTTTATTATAGTGCTGCCCCACTGGAAGACCAGGTGACCAGCACCATGACCTGATATCCCATTCATTCACATTATCCTGACACTGAGCCAACCAGTCATTGCCTTATCCCAATAATGCCGAGCACCTGGCCAGGAAGCCATAACTATCAATTTAAGTCATTTGTTTGACTCGACCAGGTTTCTACCAACACGGGAGACGGACGCTCTAACTCATTCGGCCATCCCATCTGGTCGGTTGAGGATATGTAGGTGTGTGGGTAGCTGTCTGTGTTGGGCGTAGGCAGCCCCCCCCCCCCCCCCCCCCGACCCCCTCGCAATAGCCGATGTCTACTTTTTGAGATGAGGGGTGGGGAGGTGTTGGGTGTGGGTGTGCAGTATAGGCGTGCGGTATTCAGAATATCCATATATCCATACATGATATCCCAGTCACACTACAGCTTGCGACCACCTTAGACCAAAGAACCAACAGTCATCAGTGACGTCCTTGCGACCAAAACAATGGATGCAGATGTCTGGGTGTCATAGGTGACCGTCCATCCTTTGGTCTAACGTGGTTGCAAAGTGGTCGCAAAGTAGTGTGACTGGGGCTTTACATAGCATGGGATGTGTTCCCTTTTCTGCCACGGCGGCGCCACCTGTGATTGACGTTTTAAACCCACTCATACACCTGGACAATCACATTGCAAAAACATGTATCCTTTTGACGTGACCACTCCAGTGTGCAGGAACACACGGCATGATGCCTTTTGCAAGCGCAAATTCAAATTACTTTATCTGAAGAAAATGGTCAGCGATCCTTTAAGGCTCTGTCACACATCACCGGATTGGGGAAACAGAAAGAAACCGAAAAAAGTCTGTTGATATCCGGCAAAGTCTGGTTTGTGTCCATTGCATATCCATTGCATATCCGTTGATATATGGCATGATCTGTTACAAGTTTTGAGCATGCAAAAACTTGGAATGGATGCTGCCGGATTGATGTCTATGGTTCTTGTCCGGTTTGAATTTCTTTAGTCTGCTTATCATCCTTTGGCTATTGTTCACATACGTTTCATGTCCGTTTCATGTCCGTTTCATATCCGTTTCATGTCCGTTTCATGTCCGTTCTTCCGGTGCCCTTTGACCCGATATCGCAACATGTTGACACATTTTAATAGATTTTGATACTTATCACGCCCGAACACCACCGGACTAGAACATTCTGTCCGTTGCTCAATCCGGCATAGTGGAACAGGCACTTTAGTAAAAGCTCGGAGTGCTAAACACTAACTGTTCAGTCTCTTAGAATCCCTAAAGCCGACATAGGCGACACTAGGCCCGATTACAGGACCAATCTCTGGTCTCATTCCTGGCCCTATTTATAAGAGTGCATTCGGGGACAAGTATGTCAGTCTATGCTCATCGCATTACTGACAGGAGAACAGAGTAGTCCACGTCCTGTGCATTGAAGAGGGTGGGGGGGGGGGGGTGGCTGGACTCATGCCCTGGTTGAGACTGAGACACATCCACAAGCAACATAGCATAGAACACTTGACAGGTATCGAGACCTCACAAGGTATAGCTGGATCATGGTCTGTTTGTTTGCGGGTTTGTTATGTCCTAGCAACATCTCGAATGCACCATCCTGGCATAATTATAATGTAACTGAGTGGGATATCACATCGTGTTGCCGCTGATCCGGTACCTCAGTTGGACAGCACTATAAATAAACCAGGAGACTCATTCCTTCCTTATGTTAAGTGCCTATGCTGTACACTATATATACCGCAAAGGCTGTTCCGCCACTTTTAATGTTCAGAACTGGATGTGCTGCACACAATACAGCACATTCCACTTCCTCATCACCATGTGCAGTTAAACCAAACTTGAAGGGACCATAGAAATTTGTTTGGATTAACCGATCATTGGTTTAACCGAGCTTTGCCTTCAACTTTGACTTTGATTAATCATGTATTGCACATGTAATAATATACAATATATGTGGACACTTTATTTATTGTTTTTTTTAATGTATATACAATATAACCCTGTTAAACCAAGCTCAGTTAAACCGAACGATCGATTACTCCTAACCTTTTTCAGTGGCCCAGTAAAATACTACCATTTATCATATAAAAAGGTTGGTGGGGTCTCAGATGACCTTATAACAACATGAAAGTTAGGTTTAACTGTACCAGAAGTGGCCTGGGGTCTGACAATTCTGTTTGGATTAACCGATAATTTGGATTAACCAACTTTGGTTTCACCAAATTTGTTATATGATAAATGGTAGTATTTTGCCAGGACACCAACAAAAGTTTGGATTAACCGAAAGTTTGGTTTAACCGAGCTTGGTTTAACGGGGTTATACTGTACAAAGTAAATGTGATTGCTTCAACGGCTGGAAGACCATTGCCTCAGCGCTGACAAAATATGTGTTCAGTTGAATAACAACAACAAATGTTTGAAACCCAACAAAAAGCTCAGGAATGCGCGTTGTTGCCAAGGCAAAAGTCACTTCCGGCCAAGCTGCCATTGCTGGCCATTGCTGATTGTTACCGCTCCAATCACCCACTCACGCACTCACTCAACCATTCCAACACTGCGTCCTGACCAGTCAGTGTCCCCGTTCCTCACCCGGTGGCGCTGTGCCCAGACTGGATGCGGATTTATTAGCACGCCGAGCCCATTTGGTGTTCTGGCGGGAATCTGGTGTGCAATCTGCGGCAGGCTGGTCTTGGGGGCTGGGCGTGTGGTGGGTGGGGTTGGGGCGACTGGGTGGGTGGGTTGGCGGCAGGAGAGGGAGGGTGGGAAGCATCCGGCTGACCTGAATACTAAGCACCAGAGGGCGTGCCCGGTGCTCAGTAAATCAAAGACCGGAACTAGAGTCCGTGTATAAATAGCTTCCGGCGTTCATGCACTCTTGTGTCTGTGGATGATGTATATATACTGCAGTGAACAATTGCCGGGCGCCATGGCATAATCGGTAGAGCGCGGGCCTCGCGTGCGGAAGGTCGGGAGTTTGGTTCCCAGTCGAGTCAAACCAATGAATTTAAAATTGATACTTGTCACTTCCTAGCTTGGCGCTTGGGATTAATTGGATCGGGCAAGCTCAGTGTCAGGATAATGTGCCTGAGTTGGGATATCGGGTCATGGTGCTGGCAGCCTGATTTCCCAGTGGGAAGTCACCATGAGTGTGCACTGTCTGAAGTCGGTACCCATCCTGATATGACCTTAGATGTTGCTAGGATGTAAAACCCCACCAATCGACCGACCGGTGTAGTGAGATAATGTGTGACACGTTAGTGCTGTTATACATATATGTGTGATTGGCTACTTACTGTATGTACTAACACAATGTGCCACACATTAGTAGCGTTATATATGTGTCTGACAGGCTGCTGCCATATGTACTAACACACTCTGCTAAACACTACTACCTATATACACTCATACACATTCTAGCAACATCTAAGGTCATATCAGGACGGGTACCGACTTGTGACAGTGTGCACTTATGGCTACTTTATATTGTTGCCCCACTGGGACACCAGGCCACCAGCACAGTAAAATGATATCCCACTCAGTCACATTATCATGACACTGAGCCATCCAGTCTTGCCATATCCTAATAATGTCGAGTGCCAGGCTAAGAAGCAACAACTATCGATATTTAAGTCATTGGTTTGACTCGACCAGGATTCGAACACACAAACTCATGGGTTCGGATCTACCGATCTCCCAAAACAGGAGACGGACGCTCTACTCATTCGGCGACCCCGTCTGGTCACTCATTATCCACATATCTGGTGAGCTGCTGTATAATATTTAAACTATGTGGTACACACAACTACCACACCCTGTTAGTTATTATAAATACATTTAAGTGTACAGGGAGGGACAAGACATAACCCCATAGGGAAAATGACAAATGCCATACCAGATCCTATGACTACATTCAATTCAATTTAATTAAAATAAAGTCACTGTTCACCTGTCAGTGCTAATGCATACATTGCATAATCCATATCGCGGCGATCTAGTCGTCTTACTCTACAAGTAGTCTTTGCCCACCCACCCACCTTCCGACACCGGAAGTTGAAGACAGCGCGTTCATCACAGACTACACAGCGCCATGTCTGGCATCATTATCCCAAGTGTGAGCACTTCTTAGCAAAGCGGCGACTGCTCTTGAGTCTAGGTAATTAATCCGCCCGCCCTTCAAACAAGGTCCAAAGAGTGTTCCAACATGACAGACAGTAACTATGCCAACTCACCATGTTAAACGGTAATTTGTAATCATTTTCAGTATGCCCATATTTCCCGTCACTGTCGGTAATGCTGATGCATAATTAACTTTAATATTGTTTTAAATCATATTATTAGTAGTGATCCTAATGGGTGGCTTATTTACAATATGCATATATGAATTAACCATATGATATAATCTACATGGTTATGATGATTAAATTTCCCTCTCACCCACACATAATCATATATTATTAGTACATATTAATATTACTGTGAGTGCATATTCTTTATATATATTTCAATTGGATATATACATTATTGCCATAACTGTCTATACATATTCTACACGTAGGATTAATCATTTAATTATCCTACTTTGTTAGGATCCTGTTTATTCACCGTTCTCATTACTATTCAGTCGGGTAGAGTGGTCTCGAGCAGGCTGGGATGCGGGTAGCACCAGACGGGATGGCCGAATGAGTTAGAGCTTCCGTCGACCGTGTTTGGTAGATCAATGGGTCGTGGGTTCGAATCCTGGTCGAGTCAAACCAATGACTTAAAAATTGATACTTGTCACTTCCTAGCCAAGTGCTCGGCATTATTAGGATAGTGGAATGAGGAGGACCAAACGCCCGTGATTGAAATTTCCCATGCTTAAAAAACTAATGTACCAAAAATACAAAACAAAAACAGAAAGAAAAGCAGGCAATCTGGCATCACCTAATCTGCTAATGCACCAGATTCCATCCAGTCGGCTCCCTCCAAGTCTGCGCCAATTTTATAGTTGTAATAAATATCATGATGGGCCCTTACAGCCAGCCATAATGGCCAGCTTTACTAAAGGATCACTGACTTGACATAATGGGACTGGTTAGCTCAGTGTCAGGATAATGTGACTGTGTGGTGGCATATCTAGTCATCGTGCTGGTGGCCTGGCGTCTCAGTGGAGCATCACTATAAAGTCGCCATGAGTGTGCACCGTCCGCTGTCCTGATGTTACCTTAGATGTTGCTAGGACGTAAAACAACAACCCACAAAGTAGTTGGCATCTAACACTGGCATAATCTCGCGGTGTGTGCTATGGGAGTGGAGTAACCATTTGTTCCGTCCGGTGCCGCCGCCTGGTGAGAGGTGCGCTAACGATCCGCTGCTGCTGCCCTGCCTCAGAGAGACCAGCAAACTGTTTGTGGTTTGTTTGTTGTTGTGGCTTTACGTCCTAGCAACATCTAACGTCACCAACAAATTGCAGCTGACATGGCAAATCGGCCCCAACCCTTCACACACGTGCCCCATTGATTCATTGACTGAGAGTGATGCCATGGCATATCAACAACAAAGGTCATATTCACGGTGAGAAGAGCTTAAATGTTATTCAATCACATCACTATTTCATCATCACTTTTACATCAAAAGGTAAAACCTCCATCCTGTAATGTGGTGTCTCAAAGGAGAGTTGCGGAGTATGTAACCGGTCATAGTCCTGATACTGGCTACTTGTGTGTGTGGCATTTCACCAGGATAAGTTCAATGACTTCGAAAATTGAAACTTATCGCTTCCTAGCTTGCCGTTTGGTAGTAATAGGATAGGGCAAGGACTGGTTAGCTCAGTCTCAGAATAATGTGACTGAGTGGCATATCAGGTCATGTTGCTGGCGGCCTGGTTTCCCAGGGGGCAGCACTATAGAGTCGCCATGAGTGTGCACTGTCACAGCAAGTCAGTACCCATTCTGATATCACCTTAGATGGTGCCAGGATGTAAAACTCCAACAACCAACCAACCAGGAGAGGTCAGTTCATCTCACTACACTGAGGTAATTGATTGCCGGTGGTTCATTGCTTGTCATGCCTGGGCCCAGTGGAACAACAAGCAAACACACCCACTCTCACCTACTCACAAACTCCCATGCCTCAATTAAATGCACCAATCAAAGCACTCCTTCTGGCCATCCAATCAAAGTCACCACCACATCTCTCCTCTCAACCACCCAAGTCAAATTCCACCTCTGCCATTTGCCCGTCTTTGTCTGTTCGCCTTGTTGATGAAACAACATGTAGGTTTCCCAAATTCTATGGGTATAAATTACGCCGAGAGCGGGGAAGACTGAATGAGTTGAGTGGCCACTTCTTTTTTTTTTCTTGAAGATTTATACTGCCTATCATGGATAAGTCTGAATAGACTTGTTTGTACCATTAGACAATTCGTCGATGGAAAGCTCGATGCTACACTTTTACCGACCCAAGGGATTTTTAACCTCCCACACCACATAGACATGGTATGAGAGCAACTGGCCGTTGATGATGCTGTAACTTATACACAACAGTGGAAATCCAAATTGGCAGAGGTGGGGGCACAGGGAATTGAACCACTGACCTTCAGATTAGGAGTGCGACCTAGAAAAAAGTCAGACACTCTAACCACTCCACCACAAAGAACACCACGCTTCCGGGGTGACAGGTCATGGGATTCGAATCCCTACTTTTGAACCCTCGCCAAGTCAAACCAATGATGTAAATTGTGTTTATACTTGTTGCTACTCTAACCTGGCTTGCAGTAATACTGTCATAGGATATAGGGAGCAGTGGAACGAGTAAGACCATACTCGAAATTTACCCTGCTTAATCAACGAATATAGCCATGGAAAAGGTCTAGCGCCGACGTAATAAATCAGCAGAGAAGGAGTCCGTCTGGCGGAACCGGAACCGGAAGTGGTGGCGACCAGGAGGAGACGAGAATGGTCAGTCACCATTGTGTATGTGAGGAAGTATACTTGCTGGATAATATATGGACAGACTGCCAGTTTGTTTGTGCGCGCAGGGTTAGGTCTTTTTTTGGGGGGGTGGGGGGGGGAGGGCAGGTTTGATGGGAGGGAGGAGGGGAGTGGGAATGTCGTTGGCTCAATTGAGAATTATTACGTTAATAGAGCATCTATTATATGTAGGTCACGTGTTATATTTGGTACAGTTGGTCAATACAGAGGAACTGTTTGCGAACAGAAATGTTATCTACTCTTGATTAGCCATCACAGTCACACCAATAATGCAGCAGTCCGTTGAGGTATTGAAATATATCCTGTCTAGTTTGACTTTGTATGAGTTCTGGATTACCCATTAGATTCACAACAATTGTGACCAAGCCCGTTTAGCTATTGAAACAATGTTCGCCTATTTTGACTTGATATGAGTTTTTTCATTCACTATTAGACTCACAACAATAATGCACCGTCCCATGTACCTACTGAAACTATTCTCATCTATTTTAACTTGAGATGAGTTATTGATTAGCCATATTATTCACAATATTAATTCACAAGCCCGTTTACCTATTGAAACTATTCTCATCTATTTTAACTTGATATGAGTTTTTGATTAACCATATTATTCACAAAATAATTCACAAGCCCATTTATCTATTGAAACCATTCTGATCTACTTTGACTTGATATGAATGTTTGAATAACCATCACATTCACAACAATAGTATGTAACCATTCAAATAATTATCGTCTATTTTGACTTGATACGAGTTTATTCCATTCGTTGTATCTGAATTCTTGAACAATTCTTGAAAATTGAGAATATGAAAGACTGTATAACCATACCAGAGCTTCGCTACAAATGAATACACATGATGAAGGAAAACAACAATAAAACACATGTATATATTTTGTACGCAAAAAAACACCACATATATATTTTTATAAGCACAACAACAACATCTTTTTGTAAGCACAACAAAACAATATATATTACTTTTTAATTTGTCCAAAGGCAAAGAACTCAGACTAACCTTGTGCTCGTGCTGTTGCTTTTCCAGGGTGCCAGCTGACCTTGCGGTGACCTTCCTCTGCACCTCCACGTCCTCTTCCACTTGGAGGAGCCACCAGTCGAGCTCTGCAGCCAGCTCCTCGTACTGCCGCACCTCCAGCAGCATGTCCTCCAGGGTGTCCCGGCGTCCCCGCGCACGGGTCCCCGCCTCGCCCCACTGGTCCCGCAGCCTCTCCACTGTAAAGGTACATAGAGATGCTTGGTGAGTGGACAGACAACAACAATGTTGACAAGGTGAAAAAAAACCCACACGGGATGACCGAATGAGTTGTGGGTTCGAACCCTGGTCGAGTCAAACCAATGACGTAAAACAACCAGACGGGATGACCGAGTGAGTTGAGCGTCCCTCTATTGTGTTGGAAGATCGGGAGATCTGAATGCATGAGTTTGTGGGTTTGAACCCTGGTCGAGTCAAACCAATTACTTAAAACAACCAGACGGGATGACCGAATGAGTTGAGCGTGTGTCTATTGTTTTGGGAGATCGGGAGATCTGAACCCATGAGTGTGTGGATACAAACCCTGGTTGAGTCAAAGCAATGACTTAAAAATTGATACTTGTCGTTTCCTAGCCTGGCGCTCGGCATTATTAGGATAGGGCTGGTTGGCTCACTGTCAGGATAAATGTGACTAAGTGGGATATGAGGTCATGGTGCTGGTGGCCTGGTCTCCCATTGGGGCAGCACAATAAAGTTGCCATGAATATGCACTGTCACAACTTAGTACCCATCCTGATATGACCTTAGATGTCACTAGGACGGAAAACAACAACAAACAAACAAGGTGGAAAACAGTTCTCGATTGACAAGAGTATTTCTCTCAGCTCTAAGATATGACTGATGCGCTCCCTTGTCAGATCTATCTTCCTTGTACGCTTGTGAATCATGGACCCGCACAGTCACAGCAAAGCCCCCAAAAAGAGAATGGAAATCATGGAAATGGGGTCGTATCATAAGACGCTGCTTAGCTCATACAAAGACAATGCTACCAATGTGGAAGTCTGTGCCAAGATTCAGCAGGTATTTGGACCACACAACAATCTCTGGACAATTAATTGTAAAAAAAGACACAAATTGCAGTAGTATGTATATTTCATGTTCAGCAAGTCTGCGCAAAACCATCTTGCAAGGCACAGTGAATGGGGATAGAAGACAAGCCAGAGAAAGGAAGAGGTGGGAAGACAAGGTCAGGCAATGGATAGGCCTGGGGTTTGACGAGGTCCAGAGGCCAGTGGCGAACAGGGGAATATGGAGAAGACTAGTTGCAAATCATCTATAGTGGCCCAACAACCCTCATGGTTAAGTGGATTCATGATGATTAGTTGACAGGGCTTGAGAAAGTGTCACCTTAAAAAATGGTTAACTGTACACAGGTACACTTATCTGAGTGAGTGTAGTTATCTGAGTGCATGAGTCGTTGGGGTTGTAAATACTAGCAACATCTAAGGCAATATCACGATTCGTGCCGACTTGTGACAGTGTACAATCATGTCGACTTTGTAGTGCTGCCTCAGTGAGAAACAGGACTGCCGCTGCAATGACCCGAAACCCCCACTCAGTCACATTATTCTAATACAGAGCAAACCCATCTTTGCCATAGGAAATCTGGGACACATCCACTCGAGTACAAAGGACTGCATGCAGAGATTCAAGGCCAGTTTGCAGACCACCTCTCCATATACACTGATGGTTCGAAAGAACAAAGCCGGGTAGCTGCTGCGGCAGTCTGCCGACGGGAAAAATTTGGTGTACGTTTGCCCGATCAGAGCTCGATTTTCACTGCAGAGGCCCGAGCACTCCTTCTCGCTTTGGAGTGTATCGAGGTATCCAACCACACTAACTATGTTATATACAGTGATTCCTTCTCTTGCCTCCTGGCTGTTGCTGGACTGAAAACGAATCACCCTATTCTAGCAACGGTCATTCATAAAATGAACCAACTGACAACAGATGGGTATGATATCCACCTGTGCTGGGTGCCTGGCCATGCTGGCATACAAGGAAACAAAGGAGCTGATCGGGCTGCGAAGAAGGCCCTGAACTGTGATCTTGAACCGTGTCTGATTCCTCACTCTGATCTGAAACCACTAATAGCCACCCACATAAAATCCAGATGGCAACATGAGTGGGATGAAAACATCAATAAACTTAAAGAAATTGAACCATCTGTGGGAAAGCCACCACAGACTCATGCGGGAGGTCGGCAGGACCAAGTGGTCCTTAGTCGCTGCCGTGTTGGCCACTCATGGCTTACACATGCTTTTCTGCTCAAGGGGGAACCTCCCCCTGAATGTATTGGGTGTCAGTCCCCACTGACACTCAAACACATTTTACTAAGTTGCGTTGATTTTTTGGCCCTGCGCCAACGGTTCTACACTGCAGGCAGTATGCATGACCTTTTTACTAAGGTAAAACAGGAAAACATTTTAGCCTTTTTGAGGGCAGCTGGGCTGTACCACCTTATATAGTTTACTAAATGGATTCTATTAATTATTAATGAAACTTTTCTTTTTCTATGGGAATTTGTTTCCCTTGACCACAGATATATGATTGTGAGCTTTCTAATTTAATTAGTGTCTATTGGCACATAGTTGATTGTCTGCTTTTACATGTAAAAGCGATGGTTTGAACAAAAAACAAACATTTCTCGCCGTGAATATGGCCTATGCTGCCGACACGGCGTAAAGCAACCACCAATCAATCAATCAATCATTGCCTTATCCTAATAATGCCGAGTGCCAAGCTAGGTAAACGACAGGTATAAATTTGTCTAAGTAAGTCCTTGGTTTCACTCGGTCGGGGTTTGTTTGAAACGACCTCCCGCATGGGAAGCCAGCAAACGCTCAGACCATCTCGGCCGCCCCGTCCAGTGACAGACAACTGGATGCACACATCTGCAATGACCCGGCTCCAATCGGGATCCTCATTAGGCAAATATCAGAGATCACAGACCACCCTTCTGCACCCTGATCCCGGCTTGTGTGAGCCTGGGTGCCGTCTGTATGTGTCCTCAGGTGTGTGTAGGATGGTTAATCAATAGCCTAGAGCTCTCCACAATGACTTGCTAACAATTCGCATATCAGGTTTGCATTTATTAACAATTCGCATATCAGATTCGCATTTATTCATCAAAGTTTGGGTGGTTGTTGGAGTTTTATGTCCTGGCAACTTCAAAGGTCATATCAGGATGGGTACCGACTTGTGACAGTGCACACTCATGGTGACTGTATAGTGCAGCCCCACTGGAAGATTAGGCCAGCAACACCATGACCTGATATCCCACTCAGTCACATTATCCTGACACTGAGCCAACCAGTAATTGCCCTATCCTAATAATGACGAGTGCCTGGCTAGGATGCGACAAGTATCAATTTTTAAGTCATCGGTTTGACTAGACCAGGATTCAAACCTGGGGTTCGAATCCCATGATCTACCAAAGCGGGAGACCGACACTCAACTCATTCAGCCATTATGACAGAAACTACAAACCATCGGACCGTACAACTTTAAGTATAACTAGATGCCTTAATATACCATAAATATGCCTTAATGTGTAATTTCTGCAGGAATATCATCCCATCGATCCTAGTTCCTACTCAGTGGACACATTTGCAGTTTGGACTATTTTCCGTTCCAACCAGTAGTCCACAAGTGGTTCATCAAAGGACGTGGTATGTGCTGTCCTGTCTGTGGGAAAGTGCATACAAAAGACCCCTTGCTGCTTATCGGAAAGAGTAGCATATGTGGCATGGCAGGTTTCCTCCAAAAGAAATATGTCAGAATGACCATATGTTTGACATCTAATGCCGATCATTAAAAATCAATGTGCTCTAGAGGCGTCGTTAAATAAAACAAACTTTTTTTCTGCATGAATAATAAATACCCTTGGGTTGGGTGGTTTGTTAGAATCTCAGGTGAGTTGGATTACTCTTTGGTAAAACTGTGCCACATCATGTCGGTGCGCTATAATGGCGCCCCCTTGTGTGAGGTGGAACATTAGGATGGAGCTGGGTACACAACCCCGGTTAGTTAGACTGGTACCCGCCCACCTGACAACAGTCGCGAACACGTTACATCCCGTAATGATGTCTGACTGGTCACCCACCCACCAACACACCGGCACACACATCAACAGACCAACACACATCAACACATTAACACAGACACTCCATCCATCTTGTAACGGGATGGCCACATGAGTTGAGCGTCCATATCCCATTTTTGTAGATTGTGGGATTCAAACGCTGGTCGAGTCAAACCAATGATCTCAAAATTTATGTTTGTCGCTTCCTAGCCAGGCGCTCAACAGTATGAGGATAGAGCAAGGACCGGTTGGCTCAGTGACAGGAAAATGTGACTGAATGGGATATCAGGTCATGTTGTTGGTGGCCTGGTCTCCCAGTGGGGCAGCACAATAAAGTCACCATGAGTGTGCACTGTCACAAGTTGGTAACCATCTTGATATGACCTCAGAAGTTGCCAGGACATAAAACTCCAACAACCACCCAAGGAACCGTATAATTTGAGTGCAGACACAGTGAGATGTAATTAAGTTCGACTGAATAATCTGAGAGTTTGCGAAAGTTATTCGAGGGTCAGAAGATTACGCAGATTCATGTGCTTTTAGCATTTAATTAATGATATATCACACAATACAAGCCACACTAGACACCATTAAGACATTTAATGTTGATAATGTTATAGGTGAAGGCCTATTTTATAGAGAAACTAGCTATTTGCAATGGAGTGCAGTGTGTGAAAACCTCGCCTTCTCGCCAGGACGAGAATAGCCCGACAACTAGCAATGCTGTATTGCCAGCAGCGCTGTGAAACTCCTCACCCCGCACTGACACGCCATCTGGTGTTTCGCTAGTGAACTAGCGAGCAGCTCATGTGCGTACGCTGAATCTGAATGTGGATACCATACTCAGCTTGGGGAGCTCGTACAATCCCACAGCGATGTCCTTTAACATGATGGAATAATTATATTACTCAATAGTTATCTAACCGAAATAATATAAACAATATTACTCACAAATCTTACTGGTATAATATAAACAGCGTTACTCAACAGCTACCATCTAATTGGATCAATATAATCAATATTATATAATAGGATTTGAACACCCGGGTTTGAACTGTGAACAATTCAAGCTAATTACATCAAATTGATAGTTGTCACTACCTAGCCTGGCGTTTGGGATTACTAGGATAGGACAAGGCTCAGCAGAATGAGGAAGGCCAAATATCTGTGATTGCGATTTACCTTGTTTAATAAATTAATTCACTATCATCATCATCATGCTGTCAGTCGTGATGCGACAAAGACTGCTTTCATTACTTGACTGCCGCTCTCCATTTAGCTCTCTGCTGTGAGAGTGATGTCCATGAGTTAGTCTTAATGTCTCTCAGCTTCAGGTTTCTCTTGATACACACAGTAAAACAACGATTAACCGCGCTCTGATTTAATGCGAATTTGTATATAACGCGATGATTCATTGGACCCGTCCTTCTTTACTTTAAAGGTGATTCAATCAATTGAGCCCCGCTTTTAACACACTGACATTTTGTATGGACTTGAACGACTGCAGTCTAATGAGGTTTCACTATGTATACATACATATTATTCAACAGTTATCTAATGCCCGGTACACACCTAGCATATACGATCGTTTTCCCGCACCCACCTAGCGTATACGATCTAAAACTGCCCAAAAATCGTGAGGTGTGCACTCCCCTAGCACACCTACCAATTGCGATTCACGACTAAAAACTAATTTTTAGGGCTAAAACGGTAGGTGTGCGCTAGCACTACGATTGCGATTCCCGATTCGAAAAATGAATCGGCCCGACTTCAGTTTTAAGCTGATCGGGAGTTTTAGTGCGCGAATCCTATATGCTATGTGTGTACCTAGCATAAGTCAAAGCCAGTGGACTAGGCAATACCATCTTTATCAGCCAGTTAACGATCTAGATACGATGAAACAAATGGGGGGGGGGAAATGCTGAAGAAGGCTTCATTACAAACAACCACTTAACTGAAGCACTTGTTCTCTGTGGCGGAGTGGTTAGAGTGTCTATGTCGGACTCCTAATCTGAAGGTCAGTGGTTCGATTCCCTGTGCCCCCACCTCTGCCAATTTGGATTTCTACCATTGTGTATGAATTACAGCATCATCAAAGGCCGGTTGCTCTCATACCATGTCTGTGTGGTGTGGGAGGTTAAAAATCCCTTAGGTCGGTAAAAGTGTAGGTTCGGGCTTTCTATCGACAAACTGTCTAATGGTGAAAACAAGCCTATTCAGGTCTTATCCTAGATAAAAGATTCACCCGGTACTTGTAGTACACGGGTGAAGATCAGCCTTATATAAATACGGGCGAAAATAGCGTTAGTATGGAAGTGAGGCTCCAGTATGTGGCTCCAGTATCAAATGGATACTTATATAGGCGCAAAGTTGGTGAAATGGGAGAGAATGCAAAAAGACAAGATGGCGGCCGTAGAACGCCATCGATTTCACTTTTAAATCTTATTAAACTAGATATTATATTATATTTTTCAACTCAAAGGTAGCGTGTAAATATGAAGACACCTACATAGAATAAATGTTGCTTCTTAGATTGTGAAATTAGGCTCTCAATTCTTTTATCCGCATTTTCGCCACCTTTTACATAGGGTTGGTTTGCACCTCTACTGCAGCAGTATGGGGTGAATCTTTTACCTAGTCTTATCCATGATAGGCAGTATAAATTTTCAAGAAAAACTTGATAGAAGGCTGGATAGACATTGGAGAGGACACCCACAACTATATGACTTCAGGGCTCTGTCAATGTCCATATATGTGTGTAAAATAACAGTTCTTTGTTGCCATAGCGAGCTGGCATTAGAGGCCCAATAGGGCCGAGATCAGCCAGAAGAGGATCTGTAAGTTAATCTGTAAGTTAACCGGGTATAACGCTTCAGAGTGAGCTCACTTGACAAGTCCCTAATAGTACCGCCCGTTAATAATGCACCAACGCCGATAATACCCTACAATTTCTTCTTTTTAAAAAAAGGAGGAAAATCGATGTAGTTCCCAATAATAATGGCTTTCCACTATATGGGCTACATCGTGAGTTCACCGGACCGAGTGGCCGAATTGGGAAGAGTGCTAGCTGCTTGGCTTCAAGTATGGGGAGGTCATGGGTTCAAAGCCTGATTGAGTCAAACCAATGACTTACAATATTGATACTTGTCGCTACATAGCCTGGCATTCAACATAAATGAGAATAGTATCAGGTTAATGCGACTGAGTCGGATATTGGGACATCGCACCAGTGACCCGGTCTCAGATAATAAAAAAAAAAACCCTATAACTAAATTAGCCGCACATATTATAATTCAATGCATTTTGTAATGCATGGCTTTGACTCAGTCAGGGTTCAAACCTGGTTAGTTGGTTGTTCAAGTTTTATATCCTCGCAACATCTAAGCACATATCAGGACGAGGATCGACTTGTGACAGTGAACACTCATAGGAACTCTATAGTGCTGCCCCACTGGAGAAATCAGACCATCAGCAGCATGACAAAATATCCCACTCAGTCACATTATCCTGACACTGAGCTAACCAATCCTTGCCCGATCATATTAATGCTGATTGCCAGGCTACAAAGTGAAAAGTATCACTTTGATAAGTTATCGGTTTTACTCGACCGGGAACCCAACTCTCGATCTCCAGCATGCGAGGCCTGCGCTCTATCGATTCGGCCACCACGTCCGGTGTTCAAAGCCGAAATGCAATGCCTGAATGCTCACTTTTCCACCCGTGTTGTTGGTCCATATCGAATGGTGGTCGACATAGTAGGTCCCCACTGGGCGGATCTCACGTAGAGCTGCCACACAGCCACTCGGCTGGGCACCCCGTCATCATGCACCGATTGATGACGTCATAGTTACACCGACCATCAATACCAGACAGCTCGAGGTTCAAGGCCTACTACTCCACTTGGAATATGACGGCAGAATCTGCACTTTATCAGTCGGGAGGTTTCAGATGACTCCGCAAGAGTGGCCTCTGTCTGTCATGGTCATGTAGACGTTGCCATGGTGATGGCTGGAAGGTTCCCCGATCTCCTACGTTAAAGTTGCATAATCCAATGATTTTTGCTTTTTTTTGTGTGTTGCACATTTCATGTTTGTAAAGCTGCATAATCCGATGAAAACATCAAATTTTCAAAACTGAAACAATTATCTAGATTTTATTCTATATATCTGACTTAGATACTGGTGTACTTATTGACCATTTGTTGTTTTATAGAAGGGAATACTAAGGCAGGTTAATAGAACATGTGACTGGAGAAGCCTATGGTGTCAGAATGTTGGCGTGCTTGTCAAAATGAATTTGGAATGTTTGCACTGCAAATATCTGAAAATTAGTCACTTAAAATAAAAATTACTTCAAACTAAAGTAAGATAAATTATAACGGTCAACCTAGTAATATATCTATCTCAGCAAATGACAAAACTACAAAAACATCGGACTATGCAACTTTAAATACCCAGTAAATACATTAGGTTGATCATTATAATCTAATTTAAGTTGGTTTCAAGTAACTTCTATTTAAATGGGTCAACTTTGGAGATATTGAAATGTAAACATGCGGAATTCATTTTGGTTCACAGCAAAATGCTGCACATGTACATTTATTTATCAACTTTCAAGCCTAGCACAGGAGCAGCAATCTGCAGTAAGCAGTAAGTGAGCAAACTGCAGTAAGCATTCCAGAAGCGTCCCATTATCTAAGTACTAAGGAATTCGAAATGACTATCACCATAGGGCGCAGTCCGTCTGGGTATGTGTACTGGCACAAACCAAAGCAGAACCAGGCAGGCCACGGTCATGCATCCGAATCACCCTGAAATACGAAATGGCTAACCATACAACACAGCCATCCCACCTAGTCGCAGTCCTGAAGGGTCCAGGGGAGTTCTGGCACACTGGTGTACTATCTAAGGACAGGGCATGGGTGAAAGGATGCTGTAATAAACCACAATGGGATGGGATCCTCTCCCACAGGCCTGTATGTCATCTGCGTAGATGTACATAGTAGGCTAAGTTATCATATACAGGTTAGGAAAAAACTTGAAAATTAAAAAAAAACTAATATAGAAACTACTAACACCCAAAACCGCAAAGGTTGGCCCGAGAAAAATCAGGTAAAGACTCCTGAGTGCGGGACCAGACCAATCCAGTACCACAGCTGTCCAGCGTTGAAAACAAGCACCCTCACGCGAGCTTATACGTTATGGGCAGAATAAAAAACTTGTCACAGAAAAAAAAAAAAAAAAAAAATGTACGATCAAATCTAGGCAACCAGATGGGATGGCCGAACGAGTTAGAGCATCCGTCTCCCGTGTTGGTAGACCGTGGGGTTCAAACCCTGGTCGAGTCAAACAGATGAGTTAACAATTTATACTTTGCTTCCGAGCCAGGCACTCGGCATTATTAGGATAGGGCAAGGAGCAGTGGAATGAGGAAGACCAATTGTCCGCAATTGAAATTTCTCCTGCTTAAACAACTAATGTGCAACAACAACAACAACAAGTGTTCTAATTGATGGAATTCGAGGCTTTCATCGATTATGCAGCTTTATTTACACTGACTCAGCCTCATGCATAATGACGCCATGCTAGATCATTACCTATTTATGAGAGTGCTACGGTTAGTCTCACATATTTATAAGCTTCACTCCTCCAGTACAATATTCAAACCAGTCTACATGTGAAACTATTTCCAGGCACATGGAAGGATCCTAGTATCACATACAAATGGACATTAAAACATATATATCAATGCAACTAAATTCACCTTTGACAAAATGGCTACCATCTCTATAGGGAGAGTTGCAGTCTAGTAGTCTTACATTACTGCCATTTTGTTTTACTTAAGACATGTTATGTTGACCGTTTTATCTATTTGTATTGTTTCTATTGATACGCTATTTATTCTGTCCATAGCGATTAAGCTCCTTTGAGGGTGCTTGTTTTCATCGCTTACTTTATTTTGAAGCTTTTCACTTAAAGGTGCTCAAGTTCCTATTGAGTATGGCGTTATATAGCGGATGTGGCAGCTTCTGTTGAAAAAAACCACTTACATTTGATTATCGGAATGATGGCAGTTGAAAGGAAACAATGGCTACAACATTTGAGCCATTGTTTCCTTTCTGCCCGGATGGAGTTTGACGGGTTTGGTGCCTGAACCCTTCACACACATATATATACATATAAATAAATAGATATATATATGCATAGTGTATACTCACAGACAGATATATATATATATATATATATATATATATATATATCTGTCTGTGAGAATACACTATGCATTATGCACCCTGTGAAGCGCTGACCGTGGAATGACACCATCTGCATCCAGGCACATGCGCAGTAGCAGACACGTGATGTGGGGATGTAGGCTAAGTCAAACACACCGGTAACACTAACAGTTCCTTCTGCCTCAGCTACCCGGGGTCCTTCCCTCCTGGTCCCTCTCCACCCGGCCTCCTTTGCCCCTTCCTCCCGCCGTATTCCCACACCCTCCCACCGTCTACCCCCCTCCCCCTCCCCCCTCTGGTCCCCTTCCTTCGCAGGCTATTCCTCTCGTCGGCACCACTTCCACCACCCTCTTCCCGTCACTTTCCCCGGACTCTTCCTCCTGGTCTCCGGCTTGAAGATGTCCTCCTTCTGGCACCACACTACGCCTTCTGCCCCATCCCCCCCCCCCCTCCCCCCTCCCCAACCCAAACACTTACACACATCGCGACCCCCACCCCTCCCCCACTGCTGTTATTCCAGGCGACCCCGTTGACTGCGGGCAAACACGATTTAGACAGGAGAGATAAGAGGTAGAGGGATGTGGCAGTGTGAGTATGTGGGGTTGTGGGTGGGTTGGTGTGGGTTTGTGGGGTTGGGTGTGGGTTTGTGGGGTTGTGTGTGGTTATGTGTCGGTTGGTGTGGGTTTGTGTGGTTATGTGTGGGTTTGCGTGGGTGTGGGGTTGGCTGTGGGTTTGTGTGGGTTTGTGGGGTTATGTGTGGGTTTGTGTGGGTATGCAGGTGTTGGTATAACAATACCTCAGGGAGTTTGACGCCCCTGCCCTGCAGAGTTGTAAACCACTGCCTTGTGGTACAGGTTCCTGACAGAGCCGAAGGCTAAGGGAGCAAACCCTAAACAGAAAACCATGTCACTGTGGCAGCATTAAGGGTGGTTGATGTATGGAACTCCCAACATCTCCCGACCAGCCACTGCATGGACAAATAGTTTTGCGCCTGTCTTGACATGTTCTTGCCAGTGTGAAACCTCTATTTGCTCCCTGAGAGAGTGCCGCTGGTAACTTGCAAAAGCCAGCAGCACTTCAACACTTTTGCAGGCAGCTTTCATGAAATGTACAACCGCACAATGGAGAGCGGCAGTCAAGTAATGAAAGTAGTCTTTGTCGCATCGCGACCGACAGCATGATGATGATGATGTGTGGGTTTGTGGGGTTGGGTGTGGGTCTGTTTGGGTTGGTGGGGTTGTGTGTGGGTTGTCGTGGGTTTGTGGGGTTGTGTGTGGTTGTGTGTAGGTGTGTGTAGGTGTATCTGGGTGAGTGTGGTTATGTGTGAGTATGTGTGGTTATGAGTGGGTATGTGTGGGCTTGTATGGGTACGTGTGGTTGGGTGTGGGTTTGTGCGATTGTCTGTGGTTATGTGTGGTTGTCTCTAGGTGTATGTGGGTGAGTGTGGTCATGTGTGAGTATGTGTGGTTGGGTGTGGGTGTGTTTGGGGGTTGTGTGTGGTTGTGTGTGGGTATGTGTGGTTATGTGTGGGTATGTGTGGGTATGTGTGGTTATGTGTATGTATGTGTGGGTTATGTGTGTGTATGTGTGGTTATATGTGGGTATGTGTGGTTATATGTGGTTGTGTGTGGGTATGTGTGGTTGTGTGTGGGTATGTGTGGGTATGTGTGGTTAAGTGTGGGTATGTGTGGTTATGTGTGGGTATGCGTGGTTATATGTGGGTATGTGTGGTTGTGTGTGGTTGTGTGGTTATGTGTGAGTATGTGTGGGTATGTTTGGTTATATGTGGCTATGCATGTGTCTCTTAATTTAAATGGCTAACTTTGAAGATATTGAAGTGCAAGCACACCAATGTCATGCTTACATACATATCAACACTCTGACACCATAGGCTTGAGCTGGAAATGGTTCTATTACATTTACTTAGGAGTTGCTTTGCTGCAGCAACACACGCTTGGTAAGTACCTAAGATAGATGTGTAGAATCATAAGTGTTTTGGTTTCGAAAATATGACTCTTCTCATCGGAGTTTGCAAGTTTCAGTTTGCAATTCTAGGACTCGGTTGACAAAATAAATGTCTACATCAGTTGGAGATGTATCATATACTTGATATAGTCTTTGTTCTGTTATAGTTCTAGTGCTAGGCAGTACTAGACCCACATGTTATCAGCGGGGCTCTTTGTAGGATCTGTGTGCTCCTTATGGGGATCTGGTTAGTGTGTCAGTGATTGGATATCGCGGTCGTTAGATAATTAGGTGTTCTTTTATCTACGCGTCTTTCTGTGGACCGCTTGACACCGGCCCTGCGCAATCAACAATTTGCCGACCGATACTGTCAAAATTAAATGATCTGATCCATAACCGATATGACGAATATATACTAGTATTAGTAGTAAATTAAGCAATAGTAACGGAATATATATATATGGATAGTGATAAACCCTTTATCATGTGTAATAAGGTCTGTAGTGGTCCTCCCCTCCCCCTCCCGTTGGGGGGGGGGGGGTACCAGCATGCTCTTGCCCCCCCCCATGCGCGGGGGGGGACTCGCCACACACACACACACACAAATATATATATATATATATATATATATATATATATATCTAAACATATATAGTAAAACCTCTCTAACCGACCACCTCCACAGATCGACCACTCTCCTATATCAATCGTTTGATTTGGGTCCCCAAATGATCGCCCATGCATACACTTGGAACACATTTTAAAAAACTCCCTAAACTGACCACCTCCCTAAATGGAAAGTCGGTCCAATGGTCGGTCGATTTAAAGAGATTTAACTGAATATGTATATATATATGCATGTGTTTAAACATATACTCATTAATGGAATGTTAATAATCGTAGTTCATGTATTTATAGTAATATCACGAATATCGCACTACATAAATCATTTTTTAATTTGGTTGCTTTCGTGGTGGTGGTGGCTATCTTGGAAGATTACTCCACGGTACAGAGGAAGCAGAACATTGTGCTCGAATCTTGTCAATGTGTATCAGCCGGAACAAATTGCCCGGCGGGTAGAGCACTAACCCCCAACTCCCCCCCCCCCCAAGCCCCCGCCCCCCTCTCCGTCCAAGCTCCTCCTTGGTGGTCGATAAAAGGGGGTCTTCATTAGCGGTCCCTACCCACACCCACACCCACACCCTCAACCTCACCATCATTCTCACCCAAACCCTCACCCACGCATACATCCTCACCACCCCATACCCACACCAACACCAGCCCCCTCACCCAAACCCAAACCCTCACCATTACCCTCATCCACACCCTCATCCACACCAACACCAGTCCCCTCACCCTGACCCACACCCTGACCCACACCCACACCCTCACCCTCACCATCACCAACACCCTCACCCTCACCCAAACCCTCACCCACGCATACATCCTCACCACCCCATACCCACACCAACACCAGCCCCCTCACTGTCACCCTCACCTTTACCCTCATCCACACCCTCATCCACACCAACACCAGTCCCCTCACCCTGACCCACACCCACACCCTCACCCTCACCCTCACCATCACCCTCACCCAAACCCTCACCCACGCATACATCCTCACCACCCCATACCCACACCAGCACCAGACCCCTCACTGTCACCCTCACCATAACCCTCATCCACACCCTCATCCACACCAAGACCAGTCCCCTCACCCTGACCCACACCCACCCCTGACCCACACGAGCCCCCTCACCATCACCCACACCCGCACCACTCCCCCACCCTCACCCACACCAGCACCAGTACCCTCACCCTCAACCACACTCATCACCACGCCCCCCCCCCACCCCACCCATCATTACCCTCACCAACGCCCACACTCACACCCACACTAGTCCCCTCACCCTTTCCCATACCCTCACCCACCTCCACCCCCACACTCCCCCCCCCCCCCTCTCGCTCTCCAAGCACCGGGGAGTGACATGCCCCGGGCGGCTGGCTCGTAGCCTCCAGGGAACACCACTCGAAGCGCCTGGCTCCTTCCTATTCCCGGCCTCCTGTCCACCATTAGCATCTCAGTGTGCAATACCGCGTCTCAGTCGTGGGTAGAGTGGAGGCAGTGTTCTTGTTGTCTTTATAATTAAAGCTGCATAGTCCGATGAAAGCAGCACATTTTCGAAAACTAAAATAAAAAGACATATGTTCAATCGCACCTATCTTAAGCCTGGTACACACCTCCTGTATACGATTCACACGCTAAAACTGACTGCCTGACGGGACCCGTCACAACCTGACCCGTCCCATTTCCCGACTAAAACTGCCCGATTTATTTGTCGAATCGTATAAAACCCAGTACACACCTCCCGTATAAAACATAAAACTGAGTTTTAAGGCACGAATTGGAAGGCTCCGGCGTGATAGGGGGTCACACACCTAAAGACTGAAACCGACTAAAACTCAAACTTATTCACGAAACGGGCAGTTTTAGTTTTATAAGGGAGGTGTGTACTGGGCATTAGATACTGGTGCACACAGCACAAATTCATTGCAGGCCCGTTTTTTGTCTATGCGATATGGTACTATGCTCAAAAAAGGTCTAAGCACAGCTCATGTCCAGCATTTCAGAGTACGCAATTTGGCATGGTTTTACTTCAGAATGTCTCCAAAGATAACACTTCAGAATAAATGTTACTCGGAATTATAGTGAAGTAGATTATAACGATAAACATAATATACTCACCTAAAATCAATCATGACATAAATTAAAAACAATCGGGCTATGCAACTTTAACCAGTTATTGTTCGATAGGGTATCGGAAGTCCGAGGGTCCTGGGGTGAGTATTATTTTGTTGTGTGCGATGAATTTATATACCCTGCGCATAAAGGATAAGTGTGTTAATATTTATTGTCACTGCTGGGCGGCAATAGTGAATTTTGGATGTGCTTGCAAAAATTAATGCTTCATGCTTGCACTTCAGATAGCTCCAAAGTTACCCATCTAAAATATGTCACTTTAAACTAATGTAAAGTAGATTATACAACAAATTAAGCTAATATATATTTATCGTGGTGTTTTCTGTGGTGGAGTGGTTAGAGTGTCTGACTTTTTTCAAGGTCGGTGGTTCGATTCCCCATGCCACCACCTCTGCCACTTTGGATTTCCACCACTGTGTATAACTTACAGCGTCATCAAAGGCCAGTTGCTCTCATACCATGTCTACGTGGTGTGGGAGGTTAAAACTCCCTTGGGTCGGTAAAAGTGTAGACTCAGGCTTTCTATCGACAAATCTAATGATGAAAACAAGTCTATTCAGACTCATCCATGATAGGCAGTATAAATCTTCAAGAAAAAAATTCTTTAAGAAAATGACTGACACACAAAAATCAGCGGAGTATGCAACTTTAACGGGGAGGGACAATGTAGGCAACTGAGATACGCAGCCAGAAAATAGCAGGAGTGCCCCTTTTAGGAATCAAGATTGTGAGTAGGGTATGGAGATGTGAATACACTTCAGGCACTCTGATAGGAGAAGGGCATGGTAGGGAGGGCAAGGGTTGTTGTTATTCTTGGAGTTTTATGTCTTGGCAACATCTAAGGTCATATCAGGATGGGTACCAACTTATGACAGTGCACACTCATGGAAACATAATAGTGCTGCCCCACTGGGAGACCAGGCCACCATGACCTGATATCCCACTCAGTCACATTATCCTGACACTGCACCAACCAGTCCTTGCCCTATACTAATAATGCCGAGCGCCTGGCTAGGAAGCAACAAGTATCAATTTATAATTCATTTGTTTGACTCGACCAGGATTCAGAGATGGACGCTCAACTCATTTGGCCATCCTGTCTGGTCTGGAGGGCGCGGGAGAATATGTGTGTGGGAACTTGGGGGGAGGGGGGGAGGAGAAAAGCAGAAAGAAAAGTGAAGTATATGTTTGACCTTGTGAGTAGTGTACAAAAATGTGCATCATAATTAGGCAATATGATTGCAGTCGGACAACAATGATACTCTTGAGGTATGTAGCGAAGTCACGAGGCCACTACTCAGGCTTCTGGACATGCTAATGTATGGTGCGGATGATCGGTAGAGCGCATGCTTCGCGTGCGGAAGGTCAGGACTTTGAATCCCTCCGAGTCAAACCAATGACTTATAAAATTGAAACTTATCACTACCTAGCCTGGTGCTCGGCATTACTAGGATAGGGAAAGGACTGGTTAGCTCAGTGTCAGGACAATGTAACTGTGTGGGATATCGAGTCATGGTTCAGGTGGCCTGGTCTCTCAGTCGGGAAGCACTATGAAGTCACCACAAGTGCGCACTGTAACAAGTCGGTGCCCAATCCTGATATGCCCTTAGATGTTACCAGGATGTAAGACTACAAGAAACAAACAAATAATCCAATATTGAAACTGCATTTATATGGGTGGCTTAGAAATACATGTTTCATCTACACACTGCGATCACGCCAAAATGAACAGACTACCAGACGTCTGTACACTGTGTAAAGAAAAACCAAAATTGCTGCCAAACCAAAAGGAGGTAAATATAAATCCTATCTATACACTGCAAACCATGTCGTGTTAACTGACTACCATGGTCCATTTTCTCTCACATCAGATAATTCTATCGGGCCCCTGGATGCGCTAAATCTCAACACGTCTGCAATACACCCTAATTACATAGCCCCCATATCTATACTTGGTGATCAAGCTGTGAGCTGCAGCAGTAGTTAATTATCGCCGTTTTGTAATAAAAAATAGGCTTCATTGTTATTAACTTCTGATACAATCATCCAATTACCCAAATTAATGTGGCAAACCTGGGCGCGGTGGCCTAATCGATAGATTGCGGGCCTCGCTTGTGGAAGGTCGGGAGTTTGGCTCCCTGTCGAGTCAAACCAAATGACTTTAAAATTGATACTTGCCGCTTCCTAGCCCGACACTCAGCAGGAATAGGATATGGCAAGGTCAGTGTCAGGATAATGTGACGGCGTGGGATATCGGGCCCTGGGACTGATGGTCTGAATTCCATATGGGGCAGCACTATAAAGTTGCCATGAGTGTGAACCATGACAAGTCAGTACCCATCCTGATATGACCTTAGATCTTGCCAGGACGTAAAATTCCAACAACCAACCAACTAATGTGACATTACACGCTGTTCTTCTATAGGTAAATCAAACTGCGAGGTGTGGATGAGTGCGGCAAGGGTAATAGGGTGGCGTGTTGCTCAATCAATCAATCAATAGTTCCGTCCTCTAGTCGAGGGTTGGATGCAATGGTTCTCCACTTGTCCCGATGGTGTGCTGTTCTGATAGACTGTGAATAATTCAAGCGTGTCCACTGTGAAATATTTGTAAACCATGATGTTCTTGGTCTCCCTCTCCCTCTGCTGCCATTCACCTTCCCTTCCAACAATGTACAGTATATTGAACTCTGACGAATGATGTGGCCAAAATAAATAAGTTTCTTTGTCCGTATAGTGGCAAACAAGCGTTTCTTATTTTTAATTTTTCTGAGAACTTCTTTGTTGGTGATCTTCTTTGTCCATGATATTTTCATCATCCTTCGATAAGTCCACATCTCAAATGCTGCTAAACATTTGTACATTTTCTTACATTTAGTAGACCACACATAACACTGAAGAATACGCTTCCTTGAATGTATTAATATCTTACTTGATGTTAACACTCTATACATTTTGGAGAAGTGTTGCTCACTGGACCATAACTTAACCAGGCTGGCCCTCAGATATGATATTGTGCTGTCATTACCTCCTCCAGTACCCTGCACTGAGGCGTGGCAATCGGGAGTAAGTATAAGTGTGTGCCAATACCATCACATATCAGCATATACCAGCAGATATTATCAGACACCAGTAGGTACCAGCAATTACCAAGAAATACCAGCAGATACCAGCGGACACCAGCAGATACCAACATATGAGCCTGTCTCAAAAGGTGCTAACTCTTCGTTTTTTTGTCCATAGTAACGATTGACACAAAACAGCACAGAAACGGTTACACTGAAAACACAAGGACATTTGCTTCAAATCAATATGTATTCTATTTGGATTATGAAACACCACGTAAAAAACAAATCAGTTGATCCTGAGCAAATGCATAAGTAGATAGTGTGTTGATCGTCCCATATTGCTTAGCACCTTTTGAGACAGTCTCATATATGCCAGCAAATGACAAGTAGATACCAACATATACCAGCAGATAGCAGCAAATACCAGCATATATCAACATATACCACCAGATACCAGCATATATCAGCATGTACCAGCATATACAAGTGGTTACGACATCTTGATATGACCTTAGATGTTGCCAGGACGTAACACTCCAACAACCAACTAACCAGTAGATACCAGTAGATACCAGCATATATACTAACCAACACTAGCAGATACTAAGCGATACCAGAATATACTACACGATACAGGCAGATACCAACCGACACCAGCATATACCAACAGATACCAGAACAAAATTCTATATACCAGGAGATACCAACATATACCAGCAGATACAGGCAGATGCCAGAAAATACCAGCATGTACGAGTATATACCAGGATATACCAGCATATACTAGCAAATATCAGAAGATACTAGCCGATACCAGCCGATCAACCCGATATGCCAGAAGCGCTAAATCCACATCTATGTTGGAAATCTAATAAGCCACGACTTCCACAAACATCTTTGCGAAGAAGTTTTTCACCCACTACCTTCCGCCTCCACTCTGCCAAACACACACGGCACACCAGCCACAACACACACAACACACAATACACACAACACACATGTCCTACCACCCACCAAGGCCCCTCTCCCCAGAACCCAAACACCACCCTGGTTCCCAATTGCTAACACATCACAAACCAACCGTGAACAAAACAGGAGAACTCTCTCCGACACAAAATGTTGGGACGAGCTCAGCTTGCCAATTACACATTCACTAGGAAGAAAGGTAAATAGTTCACCTCATTCAATAGAGTGTAGGTTGGTTGTTGGATCGTAATGTCCTGGCAACATCTACGGTCATATCAGGATGGGTACCCACTTGTGACGGTGTCCACTCATGGTGACTTTATAATGCGTCCCCACTGAGAAATAGGCTGCCGGCACCATGACCCGATATCCCACTCAGTCACATTATCCTGACACTGAGCTAAGCAACCTTCATTGTAATGATGCAGCACTCATGAACTTGACCTCTGAAAGTAAGTCAATTATTGCCTGAATCTACTTAATTGTGTATGCAGCACAGGCAAGCTGTTGAGACATGCCTACACTATCAAATAGACATACACAGTAAGAAATGTGGTTTCACATAATTCAATATAACAATACACCACTCATGGACTTGATCTCTGAAAGTAGGTCAACTGACTGGTTTTACTTAAAGCTGGATAGTCTGATGAACCATCACATTTTCAAAACCAAAACAATTATCTAAAATTGATTCTACGTATCTAACTTAGATAATGATGCACTTCTTAAAACATGTGTTGCTACGTAGAGGGGAATATTGAGTCAATTTAGTCAAATCTGTTACTGCTGAAGCCTATGGTGTCAGAGTTTTGGCAAGCTTCCCAAAACTAATTGAACATATTTGCACTTCAAACATCTCAAAACTTAGCCACTTAAAATAACAGTTACTTCAAAGTAAAGAAAGGTAGCCTATGCCAATACATTTAATATATTTATCTCTGAAAAATGGTACAAATTAAAACCATCGGACTGTGCAACTTTAACCGTGTCACAAACAATACTTGCCTTCAAAAATGCATATAGCGCCCACCTGGTTAGTCAGGCCCTTGAATGACTACTGCAGTAATTACTAGCAAAGCCCCCCCCCCCCTTCCCCCTGCATCCTCGCTTGCTCTCCTGTGGGTTTTACCCCTCCCCCCCCACCACGCACCCCAATGGGCCCCCTCCCCTGCCACCACCCTTAACCATCATGAACAAACCATCAGCTATCAACATGTTTAAACACATTTAACATTATATAAGAGAGACAAAATGTCTTGTCGACTATAAACTTACCCTGTTTTATAAGAGAAAAAATGTAACCATCAATGATTGTTTGAGTTGCCACTAGTATACACTTTCTACTCAGTGCTGTTCCCCATTTTTGCATGAACTACAGTGACTGGTGCTGTACAATATACAGCAGGAGCCACTCCCTTAATTCTACAGGATCGGTGCTGTAACTAATACAGCACTGATCAAACTTAGATTATTTAGACTGTCAATTCCAATAGTAAGATGGCTGGAAGACCAGTGCTCCGGTGCTGACAAATGTCATATTCAGATGAATAAATACTTTAGCAAAACAAAAGAAAATCTATGCACCATACACAAACACTGCCAAACCAAAATCGTCCAGAAGTGGGGTAAATAGACCCAGGCTGCGTCGATTAGAATCCAATTTTGGGATGGTCAAGGCTGCCGCTGGGAGCTGGGATGAAATTAGCGGCAATGACTACAGAGCAGCTCGCTAAGTGGGCCAGGACAGCCCCGAGCATCCCTGAACTGCTTCCAACATTTGTAGGCAGTGCCAACAACTCTGGGATAGTCTACCTCAGCGACCCGTGTCATCAGGCAACCACTGCAATGACTGAGCAATCTTTCATCAATGGATGCCATGAGTGTGGGTTTTTTTAATATTGAAAGATTAAATTTGACTATTCCTTCTCAATTGGACTGTCCGTTTGATATATGTTATGGGAGGATATCATTTAACTCAATATAATCAATCTAAGTTTAATTAAATCAGTCCATTTGATGAGTATGTACATAAGTATACATATAATTATGTTTAATAATATATGTATATTTAATTATGTAAATATACATAATTTAACACTTATAAGTTATATACACAAATTTCTCCCGACAACTGTGCTGACGCACTACGGATGTATGCAGTATATATACATATATATATATGTCATGGGGGGGTGATAACAATGGGAAATATTGCGCCTAGAGTGGGACTCGAACCCACATCTATTTGCATTCTGGGCCAGTGTGCTAACAATTACACCACCTAGGCTCGCTGATATCACCATACTACCCACACCTACCTGTCTATGTGGCTCCTTGCCTGAGAGGTCAGTGCAGACAACTAGAATAATATAATATGTGTGTGTGTGTGGGGGGGGGGGAGTCTGGTTGCAATCTGATCTACTCTTAACCTGTATCCCTAACTTAGTCAGCTTAATAAATGGGGCGCAAAGGAACCTTGCCTTTTCTTTGTAAGTATCACTTGTGTGTCTTCATCAGAGTAATTCCGCATTCACCGGGGAGGGACGGATGCCCTAAAAGAACCAAACCTTGCCTACCCACCCTTTCTTTACACAAAAATACAACCAAGAAAGTAACTCCTCAGTCTTTACAATGAACTGATTTGAGCAACTCACAATAGCTCCCCACACATTCTATGAGCAGTTCCGATTGTTGTGTAAACCCTTGGAACAACTCACAATTCCACCCACGCTGCGCCAGTGACCAGCATCCAATGCTCTTACAAAGCTAACTGATAACTAACTCCCAGTACCTCCTCACCATCGAGCTGCTCAGTTCAGCTCATTTCAACTCAGGTCCAATGACACACTTCTAGAAATTCTTATGAGTACTCAGTTCCCTCCCCCGCACCACCACCACCACCAACAATAACAACAATCACACATCCCGATAGGCCCCACCACTGATAAGCAGTTCCGGTTCCGGTAGAAGTCCCCGAGCTGTGCTAAGATTAGCCGTCGAGTTGCTCAGTGCTGGCCCGGCGAGCTGGTCTCACCGTCACGGGGCACGGCGTATCCTTAATCAAGATGCGACGATGGGGGCACCACGCTATCCCCTCCAGCCTCCCGCCTCGGTCTGCAAGATGTGTGTGTTGGGGTTTGGTGGGGGTGGTGTGAGGCGGGGGGGGATATCGATAGGACTGACAACTGGGACTCCTTCCTGACCATCAATCGACCACGCTCAAAAGCCCCCATCCTTCCTCCCTTTCCTCCTCCCCTCCTTTCTTCCCTCACCCCGTCCCTCCCTCCTACATTTCCTTCTTTCCTCCTTCCCTCCATTCCTATTTCCCTCATTCCCTCCTGCCTGCCTTTCCTACCCCCCCCCCCATCCCTTCCTTCATGCCTTCTCACTACTAGCAATGCTGGGTGAACCAAACTGGGTGTTTATTTATTAGGAATCTGACTGAATGTTCTCTTGGTTCGGGAGCCCAGGGTAGTGATAGTAGGGCGGGGCTTAGCGGTACAGGGAGCGGGGGCGGGGTGACAGACGGGGTTGGGTAATGAGGTGGGACTGGACGGGCGGGACAGGATGGACAGGGGGGGGGGGGTGAGGGGTCGCATATGGTGTGATATAGCTGGTTTGGTGGAGTGGGTCTTGGCGTGGCTGGGTGTGACAGGGCGAGGAGTAGCGTGGTGTGACGAGATGAGGCGAGAGGAGTGACTTGAGGAGGTGTGGCGTGGCTAGATGTGGCGAGGGGGAGTGGCATGGCGCGGCTACATGTGGCAAGGGGGCGTGGCGTGGCGCGGCTACATGTGGCAAGGGGGTATGGCGTGGCGCGGCTAGATGTGGCAAGGGGGTGTGGCGTGGCGCGGCTACATGTGGCAAGGGGGCGTGGCGCGGCTACATGTGGCAAGGGGCGTGGCGTGGCGCGGCTAGGTGTGGCAATGGGGACGTTGCGTGACGTGGCTAGGTGTGGCAGGGGGCGGGGCGTAGCTAGGCGTGGCAGGAAGCGGGGCGTAGCTAGGTGTGGCAGGGGCAATGGTTGCGGAGGGTGGCTATGTGTGGCCGGGGACGTGGAGGGGCGTGGACGGGGCGGTCCACAGCGACTATACGGCTGAAGTGAAACAACAGGATATCACGGCTCGCAGATAGCGGACATTCTTATCGGAAGAATAATCGCTGGTAGTGGTGACTATATATATATATATATATAGTCATGTATGATAAGTAATGCCTACTCTTATCGACTAGCTAATATAGTGAGGAAAAAGGAGAATTTGGAACATCTTCTATTCTTAGTAAAGAAGACAAGTAATGATACACAAATATGTACTTATAACATATATTCTCAATTACAAAGTGTACAGTTACATATAAATTCTCAATGGTATGATATTACAGTCACAACTGTCTGTGTAGTCCATATGGATGATACATACAGCCAGTCCTCTTGGTGCTTATTTTATGTCTCAGTTGCCTTGAGGAGTTGATCGATATAGATTGTCTGTGAGCTGTAGCCAACCATACAGGTATAGAGTCTCAGTTGATGATGGATGTAACATGTCAGGCTAAGCAGCAGTGATGTGGGAAAAGGCAGACACAACAGTCACCAATCCTCCTCATGGCCATTGGTCAATACTGTAGAAGCTCAAGGCAGAAGCAGTGGCATACGCAGGATCAGAAACAGGGACAGGGATATGCGCATCAGCAGGGGAAAGAGCCACACCAGGAGCAGGAGAAAGAATGTGAGGCCAGGGGCAGGGGCAGAGGCATGGGCAGGGGCAGGAGAAGGGGCAGGAGAAGGGGCAGGAGAAGGGGCAGGAGAGGGGGCAGGAGAAGCGGAGGGGGAAGGGGAAGGGGAAGGAGAAGTGGAAGGGGAAGGGGAAGGGAAAGGTGCTGGAAGAGATTGTGGGGAAACAGCTCAAACGAGCACTGTTCCACGCTGCAAATGGTGCAGTGGTTTTTATTCAAGTCCAAGGTGGTAAGATCCCTCCGGTTGGCAGAGAGTTGAGTGTTGGGGAGCAGAGCGGAACGAGGAGGGCTAGGTATGTGAGTGGAGAAAGATGGGGAGTGGTAGGGGGAGAGGGAAAGAAGAGGGAGGGAAGAGGGAAGGAATAGGGATGGAAGATGGAAAGAAGAGGGACGGAAGAGGGAGGGAAGAAGGAAGAAGAGGGAAGTAAGATGAAGAGAAGAGCGAAGGAAGAGGGAAGGAAGAAGGAAGGAACATGAAGGAGGAAGAGGGAAGGAGGAGGAGAGAAGGAAGAGGGAGAGGGAAGGACGAAGGAAGGAAGGAAGAGGAAGGAAGCGGGAAGGAAGAGGGAAAGAAGAGGGACGGAAGAGGGAAAGAAGAGGGAGGGGGAATGAAGAGTGACGGAAGAGGAAGAAAGAAGGAAGGAAGAGAAAGGAAGAGGGAAGGAAGAAGGGATAGGGGGAAGGGAGAGTAAAACAGGAAGACAGGAACGGAAAGGACGAGGGAAAATGGAAAGGGAAAGGGGAAGGAGAGGGAACAAAGAGAAAGTGAAGGGAGGGAGAAAGAAGGGCATGGGAGAGGCGAAGGGATTGGGGGAACGGAGACTAGGAATTCGAAGGGGACATTGACAGAGAATGGAACAGAAGGGAGAGGGGACAGACGAGAGGGCGCGGGCGGGAGCGGGAGTGGAGAGGATAAGTTGGAGATAATTCATCATCTATCGATTACAATGATGGCCGAAAACCTAATTGACTCTGAAGTGGGAGGAGTAGAACACAACGGCATGATCACTCATCTCCACCAAAGACGAACACTGCCGTAAGACCTGACACTCACCGCCTCACTATTATTAAGATCTTTTTTTTCTTCTTGAAGATTTATACTGTCTATCATGGATAAGTCTGAATAGACTTGTTTTCACCATGAGACAGTTTGTTGATAGAAATCACAAACCTACACTTTCACCGACCCAAGGGACTTTTAACTTCCCACACCACATAGACATGGTATGAGAGCAACTGACCTTTGATGACACTGTAAGTTTTACACAGTGGTGGAAATCCAAATTCGCAAAGGTGGGGGGCACCGGGAATCAAACCACCAAACTTCAGATTAGGAGTCTGACCTAGAAAAAAGTCAAATACTCTAACCACTCCACCACAGAGAACACCACATTTGGAGTTCATCACACAGAACAGGTTTTAAGAGTATGCCGCTCCATTTGATGTGTGAAGTTCATGTGTGAGTCTCTCTAAGTCTACCCAACCTCTCAGCAAATCCCTTTCCCGGAGAGTGGATCCGCTAGAGTGCTCTTTGAGTAGTCAAGAACAGTGGAAATCTCCAATCCAATTGGGTTGTCTTACCTTACTTTGCGATCTGATGAATCACGAGGGTGTGGTGTGTGAGGTGTGTGGTGTGGTGTGTGGTGTGTGGGGGTGGCGAGTGAGGGCGCTGCAAATGAAAGAGCTTGACGACGCTTCTGAGCCACGATTTGTGAAGTCACTTGGGACAGAGAAGATGACGTCATGAGTGGGAATGCCTTGGAATTAGGATGTCCTTTTTATTAGCAGCTTCTGTGCCAATGTGTGCCCATGTATCTGTCCGGGTTTGTCTGTGTGTGTATGTGTGCCTGTGTGTGTATGTGTGCGTCTGTGTGGCTGTGTGCGCCTGTGTGTATGTGTGTCCATGTATGTGTATGTGCATGTATGTGTGTGTCTGTGTGTGTATGTGTGTCTGAGTGTGTATGTATGTGTGTGTCTTTGTGTGTATGTGTGTCTGTGTGTATGTGTGTGCCTGTGTGTGTCTGTGTTCCCTGTGTATGTATGTGGGTATGCATGTCTGCATGTGCCGGCGTGTGTCTGTTTGTGTCTGAGTGTGTATGTGTGCGACTGTGTGTGGTTGTGTGCATCTGTGTGTGGATGTGTGTGCATGTGTGTGTATGTGTGTCCCTGAAGGTGTATGTGTGCAAATGTGTGTCTGTGTGTATGTGTGTGTCTGTGTGTCTCTGTGTCTGTGTGTGTGCATGTGTGTATGTGTGTATGTGTGTGTATGTGTGTGTCTGTGTGTGTCTGTGCTCCCTATGTATGTGTGTATGCGTGTCTGTCTGTGCCTGAGTGTGCATGCGTGTGTGTGTCTCTGTGTGTCTGTGTGCGTCTGTGTGTGGCTGTGTGTGCCTGTGTGTGTATGTGTGTCCCTGTGAGTATGTGTGTATGTGTGTCTGTGTGTACGTGTGTGTCTGTGTGTGCATGTGTGTCTGTGTGTGTGTCTGTGTTCCCTGTGTATGTATGTGTGTATGCGTGTCTGTATGTGCATGTATGTGTCTGTGCATATGTGTGCGTATGTGTGCGTCTGTGCGCGTCTGTGTGTGGTTGTGTGCCTATGTGTGTCTGTGTGTGGATATGTGCGCCTGTGTGTGTATGTGTGTCCCTGTGAGTATGTGTCTATGTGTGTCTGTGTGTCTCTGTGTGTGCATGTGTGTCTGTGTGTGTCTGCGCGTGTCTGTGTGTGTCTGTGTGAGTGTCTGTGTTCCCTGTGTATGTATGTGTGTATGCGTGTCTGCATGTGCCTGCGTGTGTCTGTGTGTGCCTGTGTGTGTGTGTACCTGTGTGTGTCTGTATGTCTGTGTGAGCCTGTGTGTGTGTACCTGTGTGTGTCTGTATGTCTGTGTGAGCCTGTGTGGGAGTGACTTTCTGACAAGGCGCCACAAGAGGCTGAGTGAGGCCTTTGGTGTTCGGACTTAAATTTGTGCTCTGGTTTCAGACGGCGAGGAATAGTTCAATGGTTGCCGCACTCATTAATCCATGTAAAGACCCTCCCCCCTCTCCCACTTCCACCCCCTTACCTCATACCGCACCCCACCTCCCCTCTCACCCCCTCACCCTCCCAGGAGCATCACGGGGCGAGGTGGCCGAATCAGTAGAGCGTGGGTCTTGCGTTCGTGAGATTGGGTGTTCGGTTCCTGGTCGAGTCAAGCGAATGACCTATACAATTGATACATGTTGCTTCCTAGCCTGGCGCTCAGCATTAATAGGATAGGACAAGGACTTGTTAGCATGTGTCAGGATAATGTGACTGAGTGGGATATCGGTTCATGGTGCTGGCGGTCTGATTTCCGAATGGGGCAGCAGTCTATAGTTGCCATGAGTGTGCACTGTCACAGGCCATACCCATCCTGATATGATCTTACAAGTTGCCAGGACGTAAAACTCCAACAACCAACCAACTAACCCACCCACGTACCTCCCACCCCCTCCCAACAGCATCCCCAACATCTAGTGACCTACAATACAAGATGCCCGTGCACTGCCCCACCCACACCCCCACCCACACCCCCACCCCCACCCTAGCCTATTTTAGCACAGTTCAGTGACCGTCATTTGCACACACAAAAAGAACAAGACAAAGAACAAGACAAAGAACAAGACAAAGAACAAGACAAAGAACAAGACAAAGAACAAGACAAAGAACAAGAAAAATAACAAGAAATATTGATGTTGAATGTCTGATGTGGAAAATATGGGACTCTCATATATCTTTAATAATGTAGTAGTCTGCACTGACCTCCCAGGCAAGTAACCACATAGACAGGTAGGCGTGGGGTAGTGTGGTGATATGAGGGAGCCTAGGTAGTGTAGTGGTTAGCACTCTGACCCGGAATGTAAAGAGATGTGGGTTCGAGTCCCGCTCTAGGTGCAAAATTCCCCATTTTGATCACCCCATGAAAATAACAAGAAATCAATTTTTGCACTGAGCTTCGTTCCGATATCAAGAATTTTGATAAAGGCTGCGTTTGATCAAATTGTCTTTTGGATTACAATGCAGATTTAGAACTGAGCCGGAATAAATGTGTCGCCTAGTAGTTTAAATCTATTACTGAGGTAGACTGCTGCACCTTCTCGGCTCTCCCCCCCCCCCCTGCTCTCGCTCTTTCGTTCAATCCCTGTATCTTATATCTAAATATCTATCTATCTATATATATATATAAATATGTATATATACACGTATCCATATATGCATATATATGTGTATATACACGTATTCATATATGCAAATACATATATATATATATATACACATATCTACAAATGTCTAGTGTGTTAACTTATATTGTATTATATTTCATTAGAAGGGAAGGCTCCTTCATTCCCTGTATCTCTCTCTCTCTCTCTATATATATATATATATATGCCAAAAATACTCTCGGGGGCGCAAG
This sequence comes from Branchipolynoe longqiensis, assembly GCA_030323885.1. NCBI lineage: Eukaryota > Metazoa > Annelida > Polychaeta > Phyllodocida > Polynoidae > Branchipolynoe > Branchipolynoe longqiensis. The sequence goes on from CM059189.1 coordinate 66,513,172, forward strand.
TGACAGTGTAGCGTCCAGGATAGAGGCGTGCCAGAGGAGGAGCCACCGGTCACGTGGTTGGAAGGGGGGGGGCATACATCAAGTAAGACACCCCATCAATATTAGGGGAGGAAATAAACATATAATCCCTTCCGTGCATTTATACTCGCATAATGCTTATACATCACATATATACATGTATGCATATACACATATAATATACACACGCATGTGTGCACATATCTAATGTATTAAGACATTACGTGAGGAGGGAACACCAACACATAGGTAAGTCTTTGAGAGAGTCAAATACTCTGGCTGGTCACAAAAGTCCTACCAACAACTTATGTATGGAAGATTCCGGATGGGAATGGGCTGATTGCTATCGACCCCAGACAGACGGTGGAGGAGGACTGCGCTTAGGTAGTTGACATAGACAACCAGTCTCAATGACGCGTAATCTCAAGCTAGCTACATGCACCCAAGGTCAGTACATCGAACTACACTCATCCCGTCGGAAAGAAATTCTCCGAGTCCTCCAGACTCACTCACTCCACGTTGAGCAGCTCCTTTCTGTCTCGAGCTGCTCCGAGCAAATCAGAACATGGTCAGAGCAGCTCACAAAAATGACCATGCCTTGTAACTAGACCTCAGAATAAAAGCAATTGCTCAAGTCTCGTTGGCTGTGCTGCTTAAAGTTGCATAGTCCGATGGTTTTCAGTTTTTGTCATTTTCTGAGATAAATATATTAGGTTGATCGCTATAAGTATAACTTACCTTACTTTAGTTTGGAGTAACTTTTATTGTAAATGGCTACGTTTTGAGATATTTGAAGTGCAACCATGCAAAATTAATTTTGACAAACATGCTAAAACTCTGATGCCCTATGCTTCAGCAGTAACAGGTTCTATTAAATTGCTTCAATATTCCCTTTTATGTGGCAACACATGTTTAATAAGTGCACCGTTATCTAAATTAGATATCTAGAATCAAATCTAGATAATTGCTTTGGTTTTGAAAATGTGATGCTCCGTCGGACCGGTCGCGGTGGCCGAATCGGTAGAGCATAGACCTCCCAAGTTGGAGATCGGAAGTTCAATTCCCAGTCGAGTCAAACCAATGATTTATAAAAATTGATGCTTGTCACTTCCTAGCTCAGCATTAATAGGACAAGGCAGGATAATGTAAACTGAGTGGAATATCAGGACATGGGGCTGGCTGCCGGATTTCCCAGTGGGACAGCACTATAAACTCACCACGAGTGCGCACTGTCACAAGTCGGTACCCGCCCTGATATGACATTAGATGTTGCCAGGACGCAACATTCCAACCACCAACCAACTGTTTTCATCGCATTATGCAGCTTTAATAATCACACCAAATCGACATCATTGTAACAGGATATTGCTGGACATAGTTCCCAATATAAGCCTGACATACTAGCCAGATAGCTAGCCACCCCCCTACAGGATCTTGACGGCTAATTACCAGGTTACCTAAGGCTAATTAGTACCGGCTAGAGGTGAGCCCCATCGCCAATGAGTAGGCTTAGTTGGAGGGCAGAGACGGCCGGTAATCGGTAATTACCGACCGGAATTGTGGCCCGTTCCAGCCTGCCATAGTTCCATTGCTAGCTCCTTCTGGTGGTGGAATAGCCAATTGCCACAGAGTAACATCCCTCGCCCCTACCCGCCACAGCCAACCCCCCTCCCGCCCCACCCCAGCTACCTCCACCCCCTATCCCCACCCCATCCCCGCCCCAATCAGTAACAGCTCAACAAGACTACATGCAACAGTGTTTACTGACTGGTTAGTTGTTAGAGTTTTACGGTCTGGCAACATCTAAGGTCATATCAGGAGGGGCACCGACGTGTGACAGTTCACACTCATGGCGACGTTATAGTGCTGCCCCACTGGGAAATCAGGCCGCCAGCACCATGACCTGACTGTTGTTCCTCGTTGTCCTCATCTGATAAATAAAGTCAGTCAGGGGACTAGCTAAGTAAACAGGTTTGGGACAATTTAAGTAAACACATCCTGCTATAGAACCTCATTTTCTCCCCATGGGAACGGAAAGCAAATTGAGATTTAAGTGCATGTGTACAGTAATGCATGTGGTATGAGAGGAGGGATTGTGTCAATCAAGTCAGTTATTGTTAATTGTTGTTAGAAATTGTATCAGTTTGTCATCATCATCATCATCATGCTGTCAGTCGCGATGCGACAAATACTGCTTTCATTACTTGACTGCCGCTCTCCATTTAGCTCTCTGCTGTGAGAGTGATGTCCATGAGGTGGTCTTAATGTCTCTCAGCTTAAGGTTTCTCTTGATGGCATCGTTGAACCAGAGACAAGGGCGCCCTCTCTTTCTGCAACCAGAAGACAGTTGGGAGTAGAGGATCTGCTTTGGTAACCTGTCTGATGACATCGTCATGACGTGTCCAGTCCACCGGAGATTCTTTTTGATCAGAAGATCTTCCATAGAGGGCAGCCCCATCCGTTCAAGTATTTACATTTCATGAAAGCTGCCTGCAAAAGTGTTGAAGTGCTGCTGGCTTTTGCAAGTTACCAGCGGTACTCTCTCGGGGAGCAAATATAGGTTTCACACTGGCAAGAACATGTTCAAACAGGCGCAAAACTATTTGTCCCTGCAGTGGCTGGTCGGGACGGTTTGTAAATCACATATATATATATATATATGAATACATATATATATATATATATATATATATACACACATATATATATTTTTTTATTTTTTTATTTTTTAATTTTTTTATTGAGGCTGTATTTATACTGTCCATAGCATATATATATGATATCACCACATTACCCACGCCTAACTGTCTATGTGGTTACTTGCCTGACAGGTCAGTGCAGACTACTACATTATCCAATCCATAACCCACTTTATCTTCATTCGGTCACATACTTACTTCCTTGAGCTCTACCATATTTGAGAACCATTGACTACTCGGATGTATTAATATCACAGCAGGGAGATGACGAATCCCATTTCCTATTCAAACTAATTAGTATATATTCAGTGGCGAGGACCAGACCAGTTATTCAGCTCAATGCTGGACGCTTGCTAGAAATGCCATTTCATAAATGGTATACTGCGGATTGATATGCCAAGCTTAGTATGCATTTCTAGAGATTCAGATTAAACTCCTCTCCTAGACCCTCTGTGGCAGGCAGCTAACTTCCAGTATAGTAGGCAGACATCTAACCCACTGCAGCTGGTGACACATACAGGCAAAATTAGTTCCCAATGTCGTGATTGATTGATTGATTGATTGGCGATAGATTTAAACTATGTTGACGGCGAATGTATATTCACGGTAAAAGCGCTTCAATTTTATTCCGTCATATTATTTTTTAACCATCACTTTTACACAGAATGTAATACGTTGGCGGCAAATCCCATATTCATGGCGAAAAGTACTTCAAATTGTATTCCATCATATTAATTTTTAAACCATCCTTTTACACAGAATCTAATATGTTTGGCCACAAATGCCATATTCATGTCGAAAGGTACATTCAATTGTATTCCATCATATTCATTTTTAACCATCACGTTTACACAGAATCTAATATGTTGGCCACAAATGCCATTATTCATGTCGAAAAGTACTTCAATTGTATTCCATCATATCATTTTTTATCCATCACTTTTACACAGAAACTAATACATTGGCGGCAAATGCCATATTCATGGCGAAAAGTACTTCAATTGTATTCCGTTCATTATTATTTTTTAACCATCACTTTTACACAGACTATAATGCGTATTAAATACCATGATAAATTTAATGAATGCCTGCTCAATTTGACAAGCTTATCGACGCAAGGTTTATGTGTGCCAATGAGGGGGAGGATCTATGTTTACCAAGTGGAGGCAAGGTATATGTGGTACCAATTGAGGGAGGGCATTCGTGTTACAATTCCTGATTGGAGGAAGGGGGAAGAGAACAATGTGGAACAAAGGAGAGGTGGGGGAGACAACTTCACGCGAATTTGCCCGGCCCTTTTGTGATTTGGCGAATCGTAGAAGGTAGTGGAGGCGAATCAGAGAAAAATAGAGAAAACCTGGTTTTCAAAAATCATCCGTGGTCCCCCAAACATACACTTGTGGTGAAAGGATTGATGAAGATGGTGCTAATTCATTTATGACGATTGAATGATGATGATGGATGAAGCAGGGGTATGTGGTGAACAACAGCTGTGGCACAACACATGTTGTACCATTCATGGAAGTTTTTCTGCGTACCATTCAGGGAATGAATGTGTTTGTTATCATTGCTATAAGGGGGGGGGGGGTGATTACTATTGCTGCGAAGGTCCAGCATCGTTGTGCGCGTGTTCAGTGCGCGCGGTGATTATATGGAGGAGGTCAGGGACAGTTTGATCTGGGCCCGTATTCATGACGCTGTGTTGAGACTTACACTCGGTGTGGTTTTTACATACTGAGGTTTTTGCCCGCTCCTAACCTACGAAATCCTCCCACCAAAACCAGGTTTGGCCGCGAACACCGCTTCATGCATATGGGCCCAGGTCTGCAGAGGGTCAAAGTCAGCTACCAACTAAATAGTAGAGACAGCTGCAGCAACTCGTACTGGACTGCGCATATTTGGATTCAGTTTGTAACATTCATAATATCTCCAACGACGAAGGGGGCAGCCAGTAGTTGAAATAACATAATATAAATACACTTTAGGCCGATAAATGCGCACGATGGCAAATCTAGTATTTAGATGATACTCTGGCTGGCGCCTTCCGTACAGGGCGGACACCGACGACAGACAACTCGCAGGCGGGAGGTAAGGCTACAGCGGCGGCGGCTGGCCCAAGGAAATTCACATGGAAACAATTAATTATATTAACACGTAGGCTCGCCTTAGGCGGGGGCGGAAAAGCTGTATGGTTAAATATATATATATATATATAGCTGGGATATATCCTATATCCTTCTCACTCCCCCTCCCCTGACTTATGGTCTGGGAGCTTGAGAACTGGTCTGATGACGGCACAGAGTCTCCCTATGTTGTCTAGTTGCTACAACTATATATGGTTCTGATTATTGCCACCTGGACTCGGCAGATGGCGCTGCGGCGCCAGGCAAGGGGTGGGCGTGGTGGTCGATACGGCCATTACCGTACCGATCAACCGGCACCGGCAGCTTCAACTAGACAGCTGGACGTCGACATTCGTGAAGTTTAAGGACAGTATTCATATTACATATATATATATGATATCATCACATTACCCATGCCTAACTGTCTATGTGGTTACTTGCCTGACAGGTCAGTGCAGACTACTACATTATCCAATCCATAACCCACTTTATCTTCATTCGGTCACATACTTACTTCCTTAGAGTCTACTATATTTAGAACCATTGACTACTCGGATTATTAATATCACAGCAGGAGATGACGAATCCCATTCCTATTCAACTAATTAGTAATATTCAGTGGCGAGGACCAGACCAATTATTCAGCTCAATGCTGGACGCTGCTAGAAATGCCATTTCATAAATGGTATACTGCGATGATATGCCAAGCTTAGTATGCATTTCTAGAGCATTCAGATTAATACTCCTCTTCCTACCCTCTGTGGCAGGCAGCTAACTTCCAGTCTAGTAGGCAGACATCTAACCCACTGCAGCTGGTGACACATACAGGCAAAATTAGTTCCCAATATCGTGATTGATTGATTGATTGATTGGTGCTAGATTTAAACTATGTCAACTGCAAATGTATATTCACGGTAAAAGCGCTACAATTTTATTCCGTCATATTATTTTTTAACCATCACTTTTACACAGAATGTAATACGTTGGCGGCAAATCCCATATTCATGGCGAAAAGTACTTCAATTGTATTCCATCATATTAATTTTTAACCATCACTTTTACACAGAATCTAATATGTTGGCCACAAATGCCATATTCATGTCGAAAGGTACTTCAATTGTATTCCATCATATTAATTTTTAACCATCACTTTTACACAGAATCTAATATGTTGGCCACAAATGCCATATTCATGTCGAAAAGTACTTCAATTGTATTCCATCATATCATTTTTTATCCATCACTTTTACACAGAAACTAATACATTGGCGGCAAATGCCATATTCATGGCGAAAAGTACTTCAATTGTATTCCGTCATATTATTTTTTAACCATCACTTTTACACAGAATATAATGCGTATTAAATACCATGATAATTTAATGAATGCCTGCTCAATTTGACAAGCTTATCGACGCAAGGTTTATGTGTGCCAATGAGGGGAGGATTATGTATTACCAGTGAGGCAAGGTATATGTGTACCATTGAGGGAGGGCATTCGTGTTACAATTCCTGATTGAAGGAAGGGGAAGAGAACAATGTGGACAAAGAGAGAGGTGGGGAGACAACTTCAGCGAATTGCCTGGCCTTGTGTTTGGCGAATCGTAGAAGGTAGTGGAGAACAGAGAAAAATAGAGAAAACTGGTTTCAAAATCATCCGTGGTCCCCCAACAACACTTGTGGTGAAAGCATTGATGAAGATGGTGATAATTATAATGACGATGATGATGATGATGATGAAGCAGGGTATGTGTGAACCACTGTGGCACAACAAGTTGTACCATTCATGGAAGTTTTCTGCGTACCATTCAGGGAATGAATGTGTTTATCATTGCTATAAGGGGGGGGGGGTGATTACTATTGTGCAAAGGTCAGCATTTTCTCGTCGGTGATTATATGGAGGGTCAGGGACAGTTGAACTGGGCCCGTATTCATGACGCAGTGTTAGCTTACACTCGGTGTGTTTACATACTGAGTTTTCGCCGCTAACCTAGAAATCCCCACCAAAACCAGTTTTGGCTCGCTAACACCGCATCATGAATATGGGCCCAGGTCTGCAGAGGTCAAGTCAGCTACCTACATCACCCACTGAACTATATTCCTATTGCTGTGCTCGGTTAGATACAAGCTTGTTTTATTTAACAACGCCTCTAGAGCATGTTGAGTTTTATCATCGCCTATTGGATGGCAAACATATGATCATTCTGACATATTTCTTTCGAGGAAACCCACTGCCGCCACAGAGGCTACTCTTTCTGTTATGCAGCAAGGGGTCTCCTATATGCACTTTCCCATATACAGGACAGCACACACCACAGCCTTTGATGAACCAGTTGTGGACCACTGTTTGGAACGGTAAATAGCCCAACCTAGTCCAAATGGATCCACTGAGAAGGATTGCTCTGATGATTGACAGGTTCACAGGTGGACACTCTACCGCCTGAGCTACGTCCCTCTCCTTACTCAGTTATGTACCTTACTTTCATGTTATTTGGGACTAGAGACATTGGCAGAATCGGGAAGTGTACATACCTCCCTTAGCGAATATCGGGAGTTTGATACCCGGCTGAGTCAAACCAAAGACTGAGAAAACTGATACTTGCTTACATTGAAGTAAACTCCTTTTGGAATTTGGCCTCAGATAAGCACTACTGCAAATCAAGATTGACTTCACTGTTCATGATATAACACAGACACTACGTTATATATTAAGACAGCCTTACCCCTAGCACGGCACGGAACCCTAGAAGTTAGAACAACGCCTGGCAATCATTTCAGAATAATACCCCCTACAAAAGGTCATTGTCACTTGACCCAAATATATTTTTCTCTAACCAAATTTAACATTACTCAGCAGGAAAAATAGTTCCGAAATACGTTTTCTCTAACCGAGTTTAACATTACTCAGTAGGAGAAATAGTTGGGATTTTTTATGGGGGAAAAAACAGTAAGCAAAATCGCCTGAAGTCTCTGGATGATCAAGTTGGAATCGGAGTGGATAACGATGGAAAGGGAGTTGTGCAAAAGTTTAATCGAATTGCCCTGAGCTGATGTTGCGGACCGACGTGGTAGTCAGAATTGATTTAAAGCTGATGTAAAATTGACCTGCTGTCCCCTACAGCGGGGAGAGAGAGTACGGAGGGGGGAGAAGGGGGAGTGGGGGGGGAAGATGGGGAGAAATGGGAGGAGGGGGAGGGGAGGGGAGGGGAGGGGAGGGGAGAGAGGAGGAGAGAGGAGGAGAGAGGAGGAGGAGAAGGGAGAGGAGAGGAGGAGAAGGGAGGGAGGGGAGGGGAGGTGAGGGGAGTGGGAGGTGAGGGGAGGGGAGGGGAGGGGAGGGGGAGGAGAGAGGAGGAGGAGAAGGGAGAGGAGAGGAGGCGGAGAAGGGAGAGGAGGGGAGGGGAGGTGAGGGGAGAGGGAGGTGAGGGGAGTGGGAGGGGAGGGGAGGGGAGGGAAAGGAATGGAAGGGAAGGGGGGAGAGGGGAGTGGGAGGTGGGTATGGATGGGGGGAAGTGGGGGAAGGGGAAGAGGAGAAGGGAGGAGGGAGGAAAGAGGAGAGTGGGAGGAAAAGTGGAAAGTAGGTAGGGGGAGGGGGGAACAGGGAAAGGGAGAGCGGGTAGGAGTAGGAGGAGAGAGGAGGGGAGTGGGAAGGGTGGGTGGGTAGGGGGAAATGGGAAGAGGGGAAGTATCAATTTAAGTCATTGCTTTGTCTCGACCGGGAATCTAACTCCCGATCTCCCGCACGGGAGGCCTGCGCTCTACCGATTCGGCCACCGCCTCCGGTCTCTGCTCTGGAGAACTGGGTGAACTGCACCATTACACGATACTCCATTCAGTCACACTATGCTCATACTAATATGTGTAATATATATAATATATATATATATATATATATTATATCTATATATAGATATATCTCTCTTTCATATTTGACATTAATTCTGTCAATTCCAGATAGCCATATATATATATTTATTGTTTGTGTGATGAGTTTATTTACACTGCTCATAATGGATAAGTATGTCAATACTTGTTTTCACCGCTGGGCAGCACTAGTCCAATTTGATTCACATCTTTAGAATTTAGTTTTATTAATAATAGAATTTAGTTTTAGTACATATATTATATACATATATATCTATATTCTGACAATTTCAGATAATTTTCAATTCCACATTCAATCAATCAATCAATGGGTGCCATCTTCTCGAAGAAGGTTGGCTGCAATGGACCTCCATCTCTTCCTGTCATTTGTTCCTCTCACGCATTCTGCATAGCTCATTGCTGTCCACTCAGTGATGTTGTCCATCCATGTTGTTCTCCTTCTCCCTCTTGGTCGTTTCCCTTCTATCTTCCCTTCCAGTATTCTTCTCTGTGATTCCTGGTGCCGTATCATTATATGTTTCATATTTGACAGATTAATTCTGACAATTTCAGATAATTTTCAATTCCACATTATATGTTTCATATTTGACATATACATTCTGTCAATTTCAGATAATTTTCAATTCCACATTACATCTTTCATATTTGACATTAAGTGTGTTGATTTCAGATACTTTTCAATTCCACATTACATTTGCCGACCTCTTAGTCAGCTTGTTAATTTCACTACAGATTTGTGAATCTCTGAATATGCGCCTTCACTTAATAATACCACACCAATCATGTGAACCAACAATTGTTGATAACCTACACACGCAATTCCTCCCGACAAAGTAATCCAGACACGGTGAAAAGGAGGCTGCATCAACTGGGGTGAGGTTTAAGTGCTTGCGTGACAGAAATTATCTAAAACCATTCATGATTGACTAGCAGCTTTGTAAAAATAAGTACAATTCATCCTAGAGTGCTTTGCAGGTAGAATATCTCAGTATATCCCGGCTGGTTCGTTGGTTGTTGGAGTTATACGTCCTGGCAACATCTATGGTCCCTTCGGGATGGGCACTGACTTGTGACAGTACACACTCATGTTGACTTCATAGGGCTATCAACTGCCGGCACCATGCCCCGATATCCCACTCAGTCACATTATCCTGACACTGAGCTAACCAGTCCTAGACCTATCCTATTAATGATGAGCACCAGGCTAGGAAGCACAAAGTATCAATTTGATAAGTCATTGGTTTTACTCGACCGGGAGCTGAACTCTCGACCTTTCGCATGCGAGGCTCGCGCTCTACAGATTAGGCCACTGAGCTCGGTGGGTGTGTGCCGGTTGTGAGGTGGTCATTAGCTGGGTTTGGGTGACACACTGCCTGTTACACAGTCGCCATTACACGGTATGCCGACCACAGCACCCTACACAATAAATTCTACAGTCTAATGGCACGGAACTAGTACCAAGGGAGAGACAGCGAGATAGAGAGACAGACAGCTTCACAGCAGTTGTATTCCAGATAGGAGCAGCATTCCCAAGTTTAATGTGGTCCCTTTCAGGATGAATAGGAATAATGAGAAAGGAGATTCACATATATATCGGTATTGTTTTGTGGTGATTATCCGTGAAGTCTTAGTGTGCTTGGACCATCGGTTCAGAGCACCATCAGGCATGAGGTGCACTGCCTGAATAGGTCCGAACTGTCGGTCAATAATAGATACAGTCAACTATATTTAAAGGGGGGGGGGCGACACGTATATTGGCTTTATTATCGATCTGAGAATTGGGTGGGTGAATCAAGTTGGAGATTGGTGGAGAGGAGGGAGGGCGATGGTGAGAGAGAGAGGGGGAGAGGAGGAGAGAGGGAGGGAGAGGAGGAGAGAGCGAGGGAGAGGAGGAGTGAGGGGGGGGGGTAGCGGGGGGAGGGATCGGGAACGAGGGGGCGGTGAAGAGGAAGTTGAGGGCGAAAAGGAGAGGGACGGGAGAGGAGGGATGGAAGGGGATAGTGAGAGGGGGAGGAGAGGGTGCGGGATAGGGGCAGGGAAAGGGGTATGGGGGAGGAGAGGGAGCAGAGGAGAGAGGCAGGGACAGGAGGCGGGGAACATGGGGCAGGAGGCAGATGAAAGGGGAAATGGGGCGAAGGAGTGAGGGTCACGAGGGTACGGTGGAGCAGGGAGAGGAATACGAAGGAGGGGAGGAAGGAGGGGAGGAAGACGGACGGTAGGAGGGAGAAGAGCGAGAAGTCAAGAGGGGAGAATAGAGAGGGGAGGGGAAGGGAAGGGAAGAGGGAAGGGAGGGAAGGGAGGGAAGAGAGGGAAGAGAGGGAAGAGAGGGAAGAGAGAAGGGGAGTCGGGGAGAAGAGCGACGGGAGGATCTGGAGAGGAGCGACGAGAAGGGAGAGTGGGAGGCGGAAGGGGGGCTCAGGAGAGAGTAGGAGGAAGTGGAGAAGAGAGGGGGAGAGGGACGGGAAAGGGGGAGGAAGGAAGTGAGAGAAGTTGGAGGGGAAAGGGGGAGGAAGGAAGTGAGAGAAGGTGGAGGAGGAAGGAACTGAGGGAGGAAGAGAAGGGAGGAAGGATAGTAATAGAGGATTTGGGTGATTTAGTAATTGAGGGAGGTGCTGAACATAGAAGGTGGAGGTGAAAGTTTATATATATATATATATATATATATATATATAAACTATATATATAAATATATATGCGCACGTATATTTATATATGTTTAATTTGTATATCTAATATGAATAAGCAATACTTAGCACCGACCCCCCGATATAACTACAGCAAAGTATTTTATGATTGCGGTGTATTTCTTTACTCCACTCGCGGTGTTCGATTTGAAATTCTAGCAACTCGGGTGACCCAAGTCGTGATCATTTCCGTGGAATAAAGTATTAATATTGCATTTTTGCATCCAGGTTTATGCCAAATTGTTCTTTATTTCTTTTAAATTTGAATAAAATCGAAGTTTTGCACTACACGTATCGACAAATGTTATGGCAGCGGGCATTTGTTTTGATATATTATTAACCAATCACTGACCCCGAATACCGTAAATTGGACCTACATACTTAATGCCTTTACAGCCACACTGCAGAGTAGTGTGGAGGGACACCTACACTGGTCCCTGTGATGTCATCGCACCATATATGGAAGATCTGTAATGAGGGACCAGTGTAGTTGTTCATCGAATCGGATTGCGCTACTCTGCAGTGGACCGCTGTCAAGGTATTAAGCCCAAAGGATATTATTAACCAATCACTGTCGTCCACTCTGTTTGCTGCGTAGCGAAGCTCGGTGAGATCTTTTCATTTCCATTTGCTGGATTTTCGTTGAATACAAGTATACAAATGGCGGTGCCCTTACAGTGCTATTTCCGTTTCCATTTGCTGGATTTTGGTGGTTTCATTTTCCACCTGTATGAGGACATGTGTTAGTCCTTAGCCTCACCATGGGGGGGGGGGGACGGGGGGGGGTCGGTATCATGCCTGTGTATATGCATTTATAAATATCTAGAAACCACCATGTGACATTGCAAGAACGCGCATTTAACACGTGACACAGTATACCACTCTTCAGTGACCTAGATACGTCTAGGTGATGGTTTCCAGACTCCAAAAGCATCAGTCCCTCCATGGCCGTGGGGCTGCGGGGTGGACAGGGGGTTTCTAATGATGCCCCTAAATAACCCTTTTCTTCTTTTTTGTTTTTGTACATTACTTGATTAAGCAGGGGAATTTCCAAACGCCGACAATTGGTTTTCCTCATTCAACTGCCCCTTTCCATATCCTAGTAATGCCAAACGCCAGGTTAGGTAGCCATCATGAGTCTATCAGAAACCTTGATATAACTGTAGATATTGGTAGAACACAAAACCCCAATCAATGAATCAGTCAGTGCTGCAATCAAGGCTCACTATTATTATCTGTCACAGGCATCGCCTCGACTGCCTGGATCGCACATTGAATTACTTTGAGTCTAGGACATATATAAATATATATGGGTCGCTCTCAGAAACTGTGTACCACTTGAGGTAGTCTACTAGAAATGCATATTTCAAAGAAACCCTTTATTGGAGTGTCAATATTTAGATTTCATCATTTAGCCCAATAATGTGGGAGATATTTTAGATCAAAAGTAAATGTTAATATTGTGTATTATGTATCTTATTGGGATGTCAACAGCATTGAAAATAAAGTGTCACAAACTTAATGAAAACCTTTGAACAACAGCTCATTTCACTTCAAATGGTCATATACAATGTCTTCATTAAGTTGAAGACAATTATTTCTAAAAAGAAATTTTAAATTATGAAATAGTTAACATTTTCTGGAGTCATTAACATCGTAACATTTTGTGTCCACTTGCAAGTACTATGAAACTCTGTATCAAACACTGAGTACAGATACAGTAGAGGAACTATTTTCACCATTTGACACTCTATGCATGGACCCAGTTATGGTATAGTAAAAGATAAATCCTGAAATTGCCCCTAAACATTGAAATTTGAGCCGAACATTTGTGTTAAATTGTTGTTTCCACTTTGACTGTTACTCTGCTAATATTTTCTTGCTTTTCTCTTTAATATTCACAAATAAGACAAAACCATAGCAATGAGGTTTCAAATTATTATTACTACTGTTTATAAAGCAAGTGGCATGTGAAATGTCCTAAAAATGTCAAGTTTTGTGTGGAAAATATTTGATTTTGGAGTCAGATTGGTTTCCATGCTATACTGCTATTTATTGGGGGGTGAGCATCATTTGACCTACTTAAAAATGCCAGAATATGTTTATTTTCAATTATTCAGATGCAAAAGGACATACACATTGAGGAAACTTGTTTATAGGACTTTGGCAGCATTTTGATTTTCTGGTACTGATGTCACACTATTGGTACACAACTTCTGAGAACGACCCACATATATATCTATATATATACACCTTACCCTCAACCAGACGATGCAGAGGTGCGTCATCCCATGACGGGTGACCTGGGCGAGTCAAACCAATGACTTAAAGATTGATACTTGTCGCTTCCTAGCCAGGCGCTCAGCATTATTAGGATAGGTCAAGGAGCATTGGAATGAGGAAGACCAATCATCCGCAATTGAAATTTCCCCTGCTTAAACAACTAAGGTACCAACAGACAAACAATCATTCAGCCATTCCTGCCCTGTTTGGATAACTACATGGTCCCCAGTAATGACCAGCTGACCTGCATGTTGTGCCATAATCTTGTTGTAATACCTGGCCTCTAACCCAAATCGTCACAGGCTCCACCCTTCCAGCCAACAAATACCATTTATTCGAATCACGCCACACGCAATCTTCCACAAATAGTCCATTTTGCACATGAGTGGTGTGTTTTGAGGGTTTTTTTAATGGGCCAATCATTGGAGAACTACATTGTATAGCTATATCCCTTTCAGCATAACATTATTAAGGTATATAAATATATATACATATATATACAATATGTGTGCATAAGCTGATGAGAGAGCGAGAACATCTTCAACAGGACCAGACGGGATGGCCACATTGGTCAGAGCGCTGATTGGCTTCCCACGCGGAATGTCGTGGGTTTGAATCCTGACCGAGTCAAACCAAGTATTCACTAAAATGATAGTTGTCACTAGATAGCCTTGTGCTTGGCATTTCTAGGATAGGGTTGATTGATTGGTGGTTTCTTTACGATGTTTCAGCAGCATAGGCCATATTCAACCGTCACTTTAAAATATGTTCTAAAAGCATACAAGCAATTATCTTTCGTAAATCCACTCATGAATTATTTTGTGTTGTTGTTGTTGTTGAAGATTTATACTGCATATCATGGATAAGCCTGAATAGGCTTGTTTTCACCATTAGACAGTTTGTCGATAGAAACTCTGAGCCTACACTTTTACCGACCCAAGGGATTTTTAACCTCCCACACCACATAGACATGGTATGAGAGCAACTGGCCTTTGATGACGCTGTAAGTTATACACAGCGGTGGAAATCCAAATTGGCAGAGATGGGGGCATGGGGAATCGAACCACTGACCTTCAGATTAGGAGTCCGACCTAGACAAAAGTCAGCCACTCTAACCACTCCGCCACAGAGAACACCAAATGTAACTCACGATCATAAATTGTGGTCAAGGTAAATCAAATTCCTCTGATAAAAAGCGTTCTCAATAGTATATATCTACAAAAGAATAAAGAAAAATTTGGTAACGTGTTAGCGCAACGGTCTTTCACTAGCAATCTATTGGGAGTAATATATCATAAGGCTTAGCTAGCTACTCGGGCTCCCGAAGACCCCGAGTAGCTAGCTAGCCAAATCAACCACATAGGTAATGGGATTCTCTCGTTCCAGAACTCTCGGTCAGTTCATAGCACCTTGGAGACATTGGATGGAGGTGACTGCGATTTATAAAGGCTATTTGAGCGGCATTATCAATATTCTCTCATGCCACATGCACTAACATGGCTGAATATATTTGGAATACAGGTCCACATTTTCTGATCTGAAATTCTCGGGGTTATTTGAGTTTCATAGTTAATCATTTTTCAGGTTTCAAAATAAAAGGTAGTAATCAAACATTAGTGGTGCTGTAGAAATGTAGAAATACTGACAATAAGTGGGATGAATTGATACTCCAAATACAATTAATTTATTTAATAATATGCTGATAGATGAGTTTTTTTTTTGTTGGTAAAGTATTTATTCATCTGAACATGACATTTGTCAGCACCGGAGCACTGGTCTTCCGGCCATCTTACTATTAGAATTGACAGTCTCAATAATCTAAGTTTGATCAGTGCTGTATTAGTTACAGCACCGAACCTGTAGAATAAAGGGAGTGGCTCCTGCTGTACAGCAGCAGTCACTGTAGTTCATGCAAATATGGGGATATCTATGAATCCTAATACCCCAGTATATTTGATTTCCAACAAAATTAAACATTAATATCTCTTCAGAAAAAAACCCTGTGAATATTCATAGGTTTTTTTTCTGAAGAGATATTAATGTTTAATTTTGTTGGAAATCAAATAGTATTGAGTAGGATTTTGATTGATTGATTGATTAATTGATTGATGGTTGATTTACTCAGTGTCGGCAGCATAGGCTGTATTCACGGCGAGAATTAGGATATATAAGAGTACAAGTATTACAGTTTATTTATAAGCTGTATGGGACAACCATTTTAAAAAGAAGAAAAAAGACTGGCTTTCAGAGCTTGTCAGGTTTTAGAATTTCAGATAAGGTACTGTGAAACATTATTGAGAGTCATACTAAGCCTATTTGGCCATTATAGCTAATCCAACTAAGTTGTGGGTATCACATTGTCAACGCCGCCCGCGGGTCAGTTTTGAACACGTCCCCTTATGATTTTAACAGGCATAAGCACTTCATATTATCGTGTGTAGATTTCACTTAGATTGTGTTTATTTCATATTGCAACTGAATGTCATTTCACATTCCATGTACATACATAGTGTAAAAATATACGGATTTTGGGTCCGGATTTAGATATTGGGAAAGAGCATTACTATTCTCGGGCGACGGAGTGGGGACCAGGATTATGTAACAGAGAAGCAATGGGTGCTCCACTCGCTGTGTGACATAAGTGCCTATGTGGAAAATGTGATAACACATAGCGACCGAGATTGTGATGTGATGTTCATACTTAAGAGATGGTTAATGATTAGTGAAATGTCCCCTCCATGCACCAGAAAGAATGCAAGTGGAGGGGAAGGGCATTTTTCATATATGTTTATTGTAACTGTCTGCAACTACCTGTAACCACAGCGCTGATGGACAAGCATACCCAGCCATCCTGCATACATTATGGACACCACCTGCAGCTGGGGGTTGAGTGACAGCTGCCCCCTATTAGGGCGCCACCCACCCCGGCTGTGGAGCGTGTCTGATTGGCTGGCTGTGGGATCCCAGTAACCTGCATTCCTTATACCTGACACACAGACCCCACTCTAGGCACTCTTGTCCAGGACTCCAGACACTCTGTCTGAGACTTCACTTTCTACACACAAACTAGCAGCAGCTATTCAAAAGGGATTGATCTGTGTGCAACAACCATGGGACTCAGGTTCAATGGGCTTTAGGCATTGATTCTTATACACCCTAGCAAGAGTCATGAGGAGTTGGTAAGGAGTAAGCATGATAGGTCGCCAGTAGGTGAACAGGAGTTGATGCCAATAAAGCACAACTTCTTCACTGTCAATCTTGCGTGACTTGTCTTCCCTTTCTTCCTCATGAGTTTGTTGAGAGGGACACCAGGTGGGAACTGACAGACAGTTGTCAGAACACACCTTGGGAGAGTAGTGATATCCGGGGCTCAGACGGCCGAGCTACACAGATATTAGAATAGGGTAGGTTAAATGATCACGATATGTAGCTTAGACAGGACATTGTTTACTGCAACTACTGCTGTGGGAGCAATGCAAAGAAAGTGAACATTGCGCCTAGAGTTGGATTTGAACCTACACCTCTGCCATTCCGGGGCATATATCCCAACCAATATTCCATCTAGGATGCTATCAATACATGACTATGTTACTCCTTCCCAGTGAGAACAGTGCAGGCTCCTACATAAGTGTGCACATTTCTCAGTAAAAGTTACCTTATGGAATTATCTCTAAGAACCATCTACAGGCTCTATAGCTAAGATTCCATATATGCAGCATGCGATTGCGAATGCGAATGTGACAAAGAAATGGAAAAGCATGTAAATGCATCTTGGTGCTTCCATATGTCTGCTTATGAATGCGAATGCGAATGCAGATGCGCCTGAGAATGCGGCAAATGGATCAGTCTATGGACCAATCGATGCGAATGCAAATATGAAAGCAAATGCAAATGCAAATGCAAATGCTGATCCATTTCCCACAGAGAAACCAGGAACTTTGATTTTCCTTCACAAATTTGTGGCAAAAAAGACAGGAAATCGCATTGCTATTTAATGCCGCATGCCGCATTTGCATACCGTGTATATGGAATCTTAGCTTTACTCTTCATTCAACATACTCTGGTCCTGTATGGGGACATATCACTAAATGGTATTGGAAGATACAGGCTACAACATTTTAGGCCTGTCAAAATCTTGTCCCAATACACTATGTTGACCAATTGGAGTTCTATCAATCTGGATTTATTTATCTGAATCACGTGACATGACGGTGCTGCATCGGATCACATCCTGGAATCTTACAGAAGTATGGGTCGATAGTCGTCCATCAAATTCTCTCCCAAGTCACCCCCAGTTAGCCAACTTACTAATCTCTCTGCATTCATCATACATTGTACCATCCTAAATTGTACCAGTCGCCATCATTGTTTATAGTTCTTCAGTGAATCTTATAATAAAGAATTCAATTGCATTTTATTTTATATATCGTATCATTTAATATACAAAGATGTTTCCCAATGGTATGCCATTAGTGGGCTCCTATTTCAGACTAGTTTGCAATGACTCCAGCATACCTAAATGCTCTATCAGCTGTTATTGGAATATAAACATTAGCACTGTCAGCATCAGTTATTCATCTTACAATTGCCATATAATATATATCTCTGATAACTGATATCTCTAAGCGCTCTCTATACAAACAAAATAAAAACAAAATAAAAAATATATATATATTTAATTATGTATATTTATATATATATATATATATATATATATATATGTATATATATACAGAAGCTAGTTCCCTTTCCACCCGTGATGGCGCCACCTGAACCTATTCACTATCATCCAGTATGAGTTGATATATTCTCACAAGAGAATCCTTTTTATCACCCAGTTCCATCTTGTCTTATTCGATTTCCCAGGGATCCAACTTTTTGTATACACATACATATATATATATGTATATATTAATGTATGTCTGTATATATATATATATGTGGTAATAGTAAGATTCCAGTCATAAAATGGCGGGGAAAATGGTAATTGATCACATGCAGGTGGCGCCCACTGTAAGAGGTGGGAAGTAGAGCCCAATATAATATGTAAAACCTCTCTAACCGACCACCTCCACATATTGACCACTCCCCTATATCGATCGTTTTATTTGGGTCCCAAAAATACCACTCCCTAAACCGACCACCTTCCTAAATGGACCACTTAAAGTCGGTCCCAAAGTCGGTCGATTTGGAGAGGTTTTACTGTATATATAATATGTATTATGTAATATGTGTATATATAATATGTGAGGCTGAGTCGTGACAGCAGAATAGGCCAGGCGGCAGCACCAGGCAAGGCAGAGAGCATGTCCATTCGCATGAGTTGATAAGTGTCAATAGTTGTGAGGTGTCCAGATAAGGTGCAACCAGAAGCACCCTTAAAGGATAATCAGTTTACGGATAATTAGACAATGACACAGCATATTAGTTTAAAGTTGGGTTTAATTTTCAAGCACCAGCAGGTAAGTTTTTGATCAGTACAAAGTTCAATTTAACAACAAGTTCAATTACAGTGAGGTCAAGAAGCTTTTAACCCTTGCCCTTAATAATGTCACGTAGAGGTGGGTGGGTGGCAATTTTTCAGGCAAGTCAGTGTCCTCCTTGTGCCCATGTTGATGTGAGCTGTCTGCTGCCGAACCTGGCCTTATATAGGTGCAGAAGGTTCATTAGTTCAGGAATTTGACTGCAGATGACAGGTCAATAGCATTAGTTAGGTAATCAGGTTTCGTATTTTTAAAGTGAATATAGGCGGTGCTAGCGAACAAGGCATATCGTAGTGTGGCCCTTCCTCGATAGGTGGCAGCATAAGGCCTTCTTAGTTACTATGAGGCTATGGTTGTGTCCGATTATCAAATTACCCGTGTTGCCGAGCATCACGGACAATTATACTTGTATAAATGCTTATACAGTACATATTTATACATATATGTGAATAGCTAATACACACTGCTGAATATGATGAGGAGGGTAACAAGATGGACACAAAAGAACCAAAGAGAACCAAAGTAGAATTGGATGCGACTAATAGCTGACACAATGAACTTTGCTGTCAATAGTTATCTTCACGTCCACTATCAACATTAACATTCGGATCCCTGAGTGTTTGATAGTGAGATAATACCATCACATACTCAGGGATAATGCCATGTCGGCAAGAAGGGAATGCCATCTTTACAGCGAGACAAAGATAGTAGTATTAAAGAAAATTCAGCCAGACGGCTCCGCTCAGCTTCTAAAAATAGATCGGAGTTGATTTGAGAACTGAACTTTTTTCTGGGTTTGGGTGCGGGTGGGGGGGATTTTGATTACTCATTTTGCGTTAATATTCAATATTCTTGAGAGTTCCACTCAACAGCAAATCAAAAGCTTTAATATTGATGGCACGATAACTATGATGCATTGTGTTTATATTACATTTGGTGAGCAAATAATTATGTAGATATATATATATATCTATTTCTATATGAAGAGTTCATTCGCAAAATATGTAAACGCCAATCCAAAAATTGAATTAAAATAACAGATGTTTACCTGACGGTAAGTTAAATTCTCTGTAATTCCACTTTTCTTGTGATGAAATAGTTATGGAGACATGAACAAATGAAATATGATTGTAAAAAATTAACATTTTCAAGGTGTATCTCCAATGTTTATCTCAATTTGTAGATTGATGCTTACAGTTACAGGGGTTTACGTCTAAATTCCTCATATATATCTATCTAGTATATATATGTACATATATGTTGAGACCAGACTGGGTGGCCAAATGAGTTGAGCGTCCGTCCCCTGTTTTGGTAGATCGGGGAATCCTAACCCATGAGTTTGTGGGTTTGAACCCTCGTCGAGTCAAAGCAATGACTTAAAAATTGATACTTGTCACTTCCTAGCCTGCTGCTCGGTATTAATAGGACAGGGCAAAGACTGGTTAGCTTAGTGTCAGGATAATGGGACTTAGTGGGATATTAGGTCATGGTGCTGGCGGCCTGATTTTCCAGTGGGGCAACACTATAAAGTCACCATGAGTGTGCACTGTCACAAGTCGGTACCCATCCTGATATGACAGTAGATGTTGCTAGGATGTAAACAACAACAAACAAACATATATGTTGTACAGCAGTTCAACTACAAGATGACAAGAAGGTCATAATATATACTCTTTTACAATACTTTACTTCCTCCATGGCATGCAGGTATTGCAGGTATTGCAATACCTCAGGGAGTTTGACACCCCTGCCTTGCAGAGTTGTAAACCACTGCCTTGTGGTACAGGTCCTTGACAGAACCGAAGGCTAAGGGAGCAAACCCTAAACAGAAAACCATGTCACTGTGGCAGCATTAAGGGTGGTTGATGTATGGAACTCCCAACATCTCCCGACCAGCCACTGCAGGGATAAATAGTTTTGCGCCTGTCTTGACATGTTCTTGCTGGTGTGAAACCTCTATTTGCTCCCCGAGAGAGTGCCGCTGGTAACTTGCAAAAGCCAGCAGCACTTCAACACTTTTGCAGGCAGCTTTCATGAAATGTCATGGACGCAACTCTCACGGCAGAGAGCTAAATGGAGAGCGGCAGTCAAGTAATGAAAGCAGTCTTTGTCGCATCGCGACGGACAGCATGATGATGATGATGACTTCCTCCACCACGACTGACATAGGCCTAACGCAGTGGGATGTGGGGAGGGGTGGAGGTAGGCAGATGCCGGCGCCACTGGTACAGATTGGCAAGTTGCTAAAATGTTGCATATATGATAGGTTCTCTTCCAGACATTTATACTCACATAATCATGGATGAAAATGGTCTCCAGCCAAAAAACGCGGTCCCAGAGGCCCGATCCAGACTGGTCCCCGACTAGTCTATGGCAGGTCTAGTCTAGGCCAGTGCGGCATCTCTAGATTCTCGCAGAAGCGCACATTAATTCCTGTGACTCAAGAGTGGTCAGAACCAACGTAGTGACAACGTATATATATATATTGTGTGTCACGATAGGGCTAAGTGTAGGGGAATCAGAGGGCTAATTTCCACGAAAACTTGGATTTGCCACACTCTCCCACATGGGAAGCCAGTCATCGCTCTTAGAAATTCGGACATCATATCTGGCACCCAGAACAAGGCAGTCATATATATACAATATGTATAATATGAATTATATATGTTTGTTTGTTGTTGTTTTACATCCGAGCACCATCTAATGTCATATCAGGACGGGTACCGACTTGTAACAGTATGCACCCATGGTGATTTGATAGTGTTGCCCCACTGGGAATTCAGGCCGCCAGCACCATGACCCGGTATCCCACTCAGTCACATTATCCTGACACTGAGCTAACCAGCCCTTGGCATATCCTAATAATGCCAAGCACCAGGCTAGGAAGTGACAAGTATCAATTTTTAAGTCATTGGTTTGACTCAACCGGGAACCAAACTCGCAAACTCCCGATCTTCTGCACGCAAGGCCTGTGCTCTACCGATTCGGCCACAGCACCCGGTAATATATGTAGGATATAGGCAGTTATGGGATCGATGTAAGTGTTACTCATTGCATTTCACTATGAAGTTCTCTCTCTATGTATTCAGAGAAAGATTTGCGATAGGTAATACTTACATCGATCCAATAACTGCATAAACCCTTCTTCAATTATTTAATGGGATGGCCTGAAGCATAAGATAATATATTCCATTATTTCTCTCACATGGAAATAACAAGAACAAAAACCACTCCACTCGCCCCGAATAGTCTATGACAGGTCTAGAGTCTAGGCCAGTGTGGGAGGTCTAGTTTCTCACAGAAGCGCCCATTAAATCATGTGACTCAAGAGTGGTCAGAACCAACGTAGTGACAACATATATATATATATATATATATATATATTGTGTGTCAGGATAGGGCAAAGCGTAGGGGAATAAGAATGTGCTGTCTCTGTTTGTTTATGGCGGTGAACGCCCTAGCTACATCTAAGGTTTGGCTCAGTGTCAGAATAATGTGACTGAGTGGGATATCAGGTCATGGTGCCGGCGGCCTTATTTCCCAGTGGGGCAGCACTATAAAGTCGCCACTAGCGCGCACTGTCACAAATCGGTACCCGTGATGATATGATCGTAGATGTTGCCAGGACGTACAACTCCAACAAGCAAACACACATCAAGATGGGTGCACTTGGGAGAGTGTGCACGCGTGCAGACTTGATAGCGCTTCCATAATGGGATACCATGCCACCGGAACCATGGTGGACCCATCCCATTATCCTGGTAGTGAGATACCAACTAGTCCATGCCCTATCCAAGTAATGCCCACTGCCAGGCATGACACCAATCGATGACCAGTATTGATTAGTTAAGGCTTTGGTTAGAATCAAGTCGGCATGGGGATTGATCCCATGTCCGTCTTCATGGGAATCGGGTGCTCTAACCAGCCGGCAATGCTGTCCAGTCAGGAGATGGTAGAGCAAGGGTGGCGGGGGACCGTGGGGGGGGGGGGGGGAGATAAAGGCTCAGTCAAACCTTACCGGATTGGGGTACTGGATAGAAAACGGAGAGTGTCTGGTGAAATACGTCAATATACGGTTTATAATAGGTACCCATCCGGTGTGTCCATTCTCTGTTCGGGGGTGTCCGGTGGCAAGTTTTGAACATGCACAAAACTTTAACCGGACACTGCCAGACTGACGTGTATGGTTGATGTCCGCTTTAAGTCTGTTTTGTCCGTTTTCTCCGGTTCATGTCCATTACCCATCCGTTCCGTCTCCGGTTTGCTTCCTGCATAGTCCGTTGACATTGTTGCGGGAATTCGGTCAGTATATGTTTTCGGCGCGTCTGTGAACAGTTCGGTATGTGTCTGTTTGATGTTCAGTCCATCTGTTTGATGCTCAGTTGTCGTCCGGTTATCGGTCGGTTATCGTCCGGTGGCTATTTTGTTAATGTACATTCCTTGTCCGTTTAGCGTTTGTTTCGTCCGGCGGCCGTTGCAACCTACACATTTCGGTACATTTTGGTACCAAAAACCACCAGACTAGAAAATTCTTTGGCCGGTTTATGTCCATTGCTCAATCCGGTAAGGTCTGGCAGGCACTTGTGTGGTGGTTGGGTGGGGGGGGGGGGGGGGAGCACATTGAGATGTGGATAACCGTGGACGTATACTCGTGGATGTATACTCAGAACAGAAAATTCTGATTTCCAAGGGGTGTACCAAGATTTTGTCATGTGCTTTTTTTCCATTGCTTCCTGAATCTAAAAATTAACCAACGTGCCAAACGTGTGAGACTATGTGGTGACAAGTATCAGTTTTATAAGTCATTACCATCACTGCCTGTCTGTTCATTAAATGTTCATTCTGCTTTAGCTAGTGTCGCTGAATGCAGTGTGCGTCACTGACGAATGCCGTTCAAATGCACGGGTATAATTAGATTTACAAACTGCAGCTAAGGACGTGATTCGCTCTGTTGGAACGTCACGTGACGTTGTCATTTAGGTCACGGCTCATCAGCGTCACTCTGTCACGGGACCGTGGGAGTCAGTGACATTGTGGGACTGCGTTACTCAAAAGACCAGTGTGAAACGCTATTTTGTCCAATTTGGTACTGACATTTAGACAATTATCGACATGGTAACCAATCACCAACAACGTTAATGTCGTGGTAAATACAAGGGGAGAGGCAGAGATGCATATATGTGTGTCGGGAGCGGGACGTAGATCACACAGTAGAGTGTCTACCTGGGTCATGCGATCGATCCTGCTAACTGGACCGATTTGCAGTTTGGGCTATTTTCCGTTCCAACCAGTGGTCCATAATTGTTTTTTTCAAAGGTGTGGTATCTGCTGTTCTGTCTGTGGGAAAATGCATATAAAAGACCCCTTGCTGCTTATCGGAAAGAGTAGCCTATGTGGTGGCAGCGGGTTTCCTCCAAAGAAATATGGCAGAATGACTATATGTTTGACATCCAATAGCCGATGATATTGATATGAAATCAATGTGATCTAGAGGCGTCGTTAGAGAAAACAAGCGTTACTTTACTTTTTTAAATGTGTGTCTATATTAATGTTTATCACATACCTAGGCAAGGACAGGGCGGTTGAAATGGTAAGAGCGTTGGTTGGCTAGTCGTGCGGAGGTCGTGGGTTCGAACCCTGGCCGATTTAAACCAATGACTTACACATACTCTGACACTTGGCACGCTGGTTAATCTGTAGATTCAGGACCCAAAGGTGAAAAGCACATGACAAATATTGACCATGTGATGGGTTTTCCTAGACTGCCACCCATATAATAGACAGCACCTGCTAGCTAATTGTCAATCAGATTTCTCCCTGATTCAAGACAAGTTGACATAACTATGGAATCCAGACCAAACCACTGTTGCAAAGCAATACCAGTGAAGTATCGATCTCAGATGTAACTGGGACATAAAACCTCATTCACTGACTGACTGATTCCACCTCACGACCTGCAGTTTTCATTTCCTATTCCAAGACAGCAAAGCAACAGCAAGATATTCCTCCTAAGCCGATATCAGTGGCGTTGCAATAGTACCGCAGATCTCTACGCGTATGAGTACCTACACCGCTGAGGCAGCGCGCGGCAAGATACTCCATTTCAACTTGTTCCTGAAATAGATTAGACTCGAGGGCTAGATGTTGAAGCAAGATCATATCGCCAACAGTGATCATTTCCATGGCAAGTTAATTATAGATATATATATATATATATATATATATATATATATGTATATATATGCTGTATAAGAATTGTACGAGTATAATAGTCCGGAATTCCATACTCACTCCTCAGCTCCACCCACCAGTGATGGAGCCTGGGGCTAGTCATCTACTGCTCTAACATACTCAACCTCAGCTCCGATGGTGGCGCCACTACTCATCTCTGCTCATCAACCTTATTCACTTACCGCCGAAATAAGTACACATGCGTGTACTTATTGAATTGGATTTTATTTTACCATACAATATCGTATGCTGTTTTTGGTTGGCATCCTCCAAGGGGGTAATCTTCGTTCCTGTACAAATGTATGTACTCTATAATTTATTACGTGTATATAAATTAAGAATGCCTCCCAATATTTCTTGTCGGTATCCTTCTAATACCGATCTCACATACCAAATTATATTGATATGCTGATAGTTGGTCATTCTCTCCTATCGCCGACTCTGACTCTTGACCCATATAGATAATATAAGTATGCATGTATGTGTACTTATTTATATATATATATATATATATATATATATATATATATATATATATAAAATAAGTATGCATACACTTCGAGTCTTCCATAGGTAAGAATTAGATGCAGAATCTATGTCTAAAGATCACACTTTTCCCGCCAATGTCGACTCATAGTGAAACGTCAGCAGACGACATTTAACGTGAATACCATCTCGGCAAATATATCAAAATGCCTTTGAAACCTACTTACTGAAATTGCATAGGATAACATAATTTTCCCTGACATCTACATTACAGCCAACGCAAATTACATTCTAAGTGGAAACTTATGTAATATATATGTTCAGCGACCGCTGTGATCAACGAAACCCTACACTCTGCCGACTATTTATTAATGGACAAACTATCTTTGGGACCTTTTCATTGTCCCTCCGATCATAACACACTTGCTACATCAGGACAACTTTCGTCTGGATGTACAGCTGTCCATCATAGACAGGTACTGGTGTATAGCTATGCATTCTTATTAGTCGGTGGTTGACACTGCCACCTACCGGACACTCCTGAAGGCTACCGTTGCTCACGTGAGTGAGTGAGTGTTAGTGGGTGATACTGAGTGAGTGAGTATTGGCGATGCAACGCCATTTTACAACATATGCAACCACATGCCATAAATAGGTACAATTCTATTTCCTCACTTAGATACTACAAATAGACCAGATTACATCTATATGGGACAGTCAGCTTCAACAAGGATGTTCCTTGGAACATAAAACATCAATATGTTCACCTAAATCCAGACCGCCCGCGGTGGTTGAATCACTTGAGCTCAGACCTCCCCTGCGGGAGATCAGCAGTTCACTTCCTGGTAGAATCAAACCAATGACATACACAATTGATACTTATCGCTGCCTAGCGTAGTGCTCAGTATTAATAGGATAGGGCAAGAACTGGTTAGCTCAGTGTTAGGATAATTTGACTGTGTGGGATCCCGGATCATGGTGCTGCCTGATTTCCCAGTGGGGCAGCACTATAGTCACCATGAGTGAGCACTGCCACAAGTCAGTACCGGTCCTGACTTTAGAAGTTGCCAAGACGTAAACCACCAACAACCTAAATTCATGTTACTGAGTGGATACTTCAACATGCTGCCAATGATATGGTATGTCAGTGGGGATGTCCTATAAAGCAACAAACAGTGTTTATTGACACAATACTTTTGTCAACAAAGCATGATGCAGAGTGGGTTGCATCCCGCAACATTAATTCCAGTCAGTGCCGCCAAACGGCCGGTTCATGATGGATCGCCAAGTCGCAGCGTCGTATTAAGAAAAGTAAAGCTTGTTTTATTTTCCGAAGCCTCTAGAGCACATTGATTTTCGTATCACCATTTTTGTAGAATATAATTTACCATGGCGTGCGCGTGTGTAATCAGCCTGGGGACGTGTGGACTGACACGCGCATGGTCGCTGACACTGACTGGCGAATAACTTCCGCGTGTCATCAGCGAATCTAGTCCAATCAAACCCCACCGCTCTAATTTCCTGGCTAAAATACCTTCTGTAAATTACACCCAACAAATAGTCTCGCTGAACCTAGTTGTGTTTGTTTAATCATGTTGGTTTGCTACTAGTACTGCTATGCTCTGTCCCAGCAATTTGTTGTTGCAATATATTGCTTACATGACTATATATTTCATTGCTCGAAATTAATTAATTGATTGATTGCTGGTGCTGCTGCTGATAATGCTGCTGGTGATAATGCAGATGCTGGGTATAATGCTAATGGTGTTGCTGGTTTGATACTGGAGCCACAGTTTCTAGGTCATGTTCCATACTAAAGCTATTTTCGCCCGTATTTAGACTACGTTGTCCTTCACCTGTGTACGACAAGTACCGGGTGAATCTTGTATCTAGTGATACTGTTGATCCTGCTACTGATGCTGATGATAAAGCCGCTGATAATGCTGATAATGCTGATGATGATACTGATGATACTGATGATACTGATAATGATGTTGTTATTGATAATTATGCTGCTGATGATAATGATGCTTATGACAATTAGGATGGCGATAATGCGGAGGATGAAAACGCTGATGATGAGACTGCTGCTGATAATGCTGCTGCTGATAATGCTGCTGCTGATAACGGTGATGATAATAGTGATGGTGATAATCCTCATTATGATAATGCTCTTGATGATAATGTTGCTAATTATAATGATAATGGTGATAATAACACTGCTGCTGCTAATGATGGTGGTAATGATGATACTTATAATGTTACTAGTGATGACGATAATGCCCCCGATTCTGCTAATGAAGATAATGATGACAATGATAAATATGACCATAATCAACAGCAATGGCCATATTCACAGCGAACATTAGTTAACTTTTAATTTGTCAAATTAGGTATTTAGTCCTCACTTTTAAACAATATAAACAGTTCAAATCCATTATGGAATGTGCGTCAAATGAATGAGAATGCCAAATTTCACAGTTGATCGTCAAACTTGTGTCAAAGGGTTATAACCTCGAAAATACAATAATGTAAGTTACAGTAGATGAGACAGTGCTGCTGTCCTCAAGAAAGCTAGCAGTAATGCCTGTTTGTAAGCATGTCTGCTCCTCCCAAGCCATTTCAGATTCTTAGCAGGATACAGGACAGTGACCAGGCAACTCAGAGGGTAGCCAGCAGTAGATAGTTTGTTTGTTATTGCTTTACGTCCTAGCAACATCTAAGGTCATATCAGGACGGGCAGTAGATAGTGTTGCGAATAAAAGATTGACAGCAGTGCCAGCTTTTCTCAGCCCTCCGCCCAACCCTATAATCAAAGACAATTGATTCAATAGGGTTAAGCGCCTCCGGAGTAAATTATTCGAACTACCTACCCTTCTAACCATATAATCTTATGTGACCATAAACAGGTGTGCCTATCATGTAGCTCTTTATCCCTGTTGGAAATTACGGAGGGACAGCGGATGGGGTAGGTAACAACACTCTGGCAAATATAATACTCGCATAACAGGTTATAAAACATATAAATTGTGTGGCAAAGATGGTAAGCATATGATTGACCGTTAGTTGAGATAATCAGATAATTAAGTAATCAGAAAGGGACTAAATCAGCAGTCTGTCTTTCTCTCTTATTGATTCTGTATCTAAATATCTAATTTTAACTGTTAGTTCTGTGGGATCAATATACCGCCAACGAGAGGAATGAATGTACAGTGACTGGTGTCAGTTCAAAACAGTGAGCCAGAAAAAAAGTAAAGCTTCTTTTATATAACGACGCCTCTAGAACGCATTGATTTTTATCACCGGCTATTGGATGTCAAACATATGGTACTTCTGACATATTTCTTTGGAGGAAACCTGTTGCCGCCACATAGGCTACTCTTTACGATAAGTAGCAAGGGTCTTTTATATGCACTTTCCCACAGACAGGACAGCACATACCACAGCCTTTGATGAAACCAGTTGTGGACCACTGGGTTGGTGAGCCAGAAGGAGGCCCAGCATCTGGTTCTTTGGGTAGCGTTCTTTTCACATTCGTCAGGTAAACGGTGTGCATTTATGGATGCTTTTTGTTCTTGTCCATTAGTTTAATAAGAAGGGGAAATTTGAATCGTGGACAATTGGTCTTCCTCCTTCCACTGCTCCTTGCCCTATCATAATAATACGGAATGCCAGGCTAGTGAGTGACAAGTATACATTTTGAAGTCATTGGTTTGACTCAGCGAGGGT
This sequence comes from Branchipolynoe longqiensis, assembly GCA_030323885.1. Taxonomy (NCBI): domain Eukaryota; kingdom Metazoa; phylum Annelida; class Polychaeta; order Phyllodocida; family Polynoidae; genus Branchipolynoe; species Branchipolynoe longqiensis. Next base: position 66,542,789 of record CM059189.1, read on the forward strand.
TTGAATCTTGGGTTTTCAAATTCTGGGACTTGCCCAAATGGGAAGCGGGCGCTCAACTCATCCGACCATCCCATATTAATCATTCCGCTATTCTAGTAATGCCGACCAACAGCCATGGTACCGGTGTAAAGATTTCAAATTCCCCCTGATTCAAGTTCGCCCCCCCCCAGGAACTTGAAAACGTTTTCAAATTCATCCCAGGGGAATTTGAAAACGTTTTCAAGTTCCCGCCCTCGTTTTAACTTTCCCTCTCCTCATTTTGGGGGAATTTTCTTTATTTTTATTTCTTTAAATTTAAAAAGATTTTTCATGACAAATATAATAATACACAGAGAATCGCATAATGGAAATTATTACTAGTACAACAAAACATATTTCACCCCAAATGACACAAAAAGTATCCAAGATGGCTAAGAAAAAAATATTATAGGTCTGAATTTTAAAACGTTTTTTAAAAGTTTTTTAAACAATTTTAAATTCCCAGAGGGGGGAATTTGAAAATAGGGGGGAGGAATCTGAAAACTGTTTTTAATTTCTCCCCCCCCCCCCAGGAATCTGAAAACGTTTTTAATTTCCCTCCGGGGAAATTAGAACGTTTTCAGATTCCCCAGGGGAACTTGAAAAGGGGGGAAATTGAAATCATTACACCGGTACCCAAACAAACATCCAGCAAGCTTGTGACCGGAAGTGGTCCGGATTCATGGATTTTCCCGTTTTCTGGAGACAGCCTAAATATATACCTAAAGTAAAAATTAAACATTGAACACCAAAGAACTAAATTACATTTAACCAGTTCAAACAATAGCCGGTTTTGTGGTAATTACAGATTTCTGGAACCCAAATAAGAGCTAAATGTAGTGACACGGACAGTTTTTTTTATAGATATTGTGTGATTAGGATTGTTGTGCCTATTAAAAACATTGGAACTGGAAACAAAGAAGATGCAAACACTAGAGTGCCCATGCAGACTGTTAGCTCCACCCCCCACCTCCCCCCCCCCCCCACCACCTCCTCCACCACCCCCAGATAGGGCGGTGGTTATAGACTGACCTCCAATGAATGTCTTATCAGCTATTACATACACCTGATCAGCGATTGTTTGACGGTGGTTTGGTATAAATAGGCTTGGTTAGTTGTTGGAGTTTTATGTCTTGGCAACATCTAAGGTGACATCAGGACAGGTACCGATTTCGGACAGTGCACACTTATGGCAATTTTATAGTGCTTTCCCACTTGGAGACCAGGCCACCATCGCCATGACCTGATATCCCCCTCAGTCACATTATCCTAATGCTGAGGCATCCAGTTCGCACCCTATCCTAATAATGCCAAGCACCTGGATATGAGGCAACAAGTATCAATTTTGTAAGTCATTCCTTTGACTCGACTTGGAATTAAACTCCCGACCTTTCCGACGGAACGTCTGCACTCTACCGATTCGGGCACCGCATGTAGTGGTTGGTATTAATGAATAGGATAAGACAAGGACTGGTTAGCTCAGTGTCAGGATAATGTGACTGTGTGGGATATTGGGTCATAGTGCCGGCACCCTGGTCTCCCAGTGTGGAAGCACTGCGATGAGTGCGCACTGTCAAAACTTCCTACTCATCCCGATATGATCTTAGATATGGCTAGGACATAAAAGAATGACAAACAAACATAAACAGAGATGAATCTCCTTGTCAAGCACTTACTAAATGAGATTATTCTATTCTGAGGTGAGCTCCATTTGGCTTAGATTAGCTATGCGATACAGTGTCCACCTCTGAATATTAGCTAGCACCTGGCCAGGTGAGTGAAAGGTCATTCCTTCTAGAATCATTTCAGTGGAATCACAAGGCCTACAGACTTAAGAGTATTAAGTGGTCAGGGCTTTTTAGGACAGTTGGCAACAATTTGACTTGAGCCTAGATTTGAAGGGTTGGCAAAGCTCCAGTCTCTGCAGTTTAGGCATAACAACAACCCACAAACGCCATTTAAGTCAAAATGAAATCATGACCACCACATTTAAGCTGACACTGCCATCATTATGATAATCTAATTAATTTTGTAACACAAGCTGCCAATATGCTCAATATGAAATTGGTAGACTTTAATTGGAAAGTACAATAAATTATAGCTCACAGAAAACAACTAATATACATTTGACAGTTTCTGCGCCTGAACCCTTCGATTTTATTTCATTCTCGGGCAAAGTGTCACAACCATTACACCACCTAGCTTATGCAATTCAATTACACTGTCCAATCCCAGTTATCCAATAATGCTTTTACTTAAAGTTGCATAGTCCGATGGTTTTTAGGGCTTTGAGATTTTCTGAGATAAATACATTAGGTTGATCGTTATAATGTACCTTACTTTAGCTTGAAGTAACTTTTATTTTAAGTGGGTAACTTTTGAGATATTTTAAGTGCAACCATGCTAAATTAATTTTGGCAAGCTTGCCAAAACTCTAACACCATAGCCCTATGCAGTAACAGGTTCTATTAAATGTCCTCACTATTGCCATCTGTGTGGCAACAAATGTTTAATAAGTGCACCAGTATCGAAGCTAGATATGTAGAATCCAATTTGGATAATTATTTTGGTTTTGAAAATTTGATGTTGTCATCGGACTATGCAGCTTTAATTGCTATTATTAATAGTATCATCAATACTTCCACAATTACTAACATGATCACTATAACCTTTACTACTATTACTGCTATTATTACCATTATTACCAGCATTCCCACCATTAGCAGTATTACCAGTATTACTATTACTAGTATTATTAGACCAGACGGGATGGCCGAATGAGTTAGAGCATCCATCTCCCATGTTGGTAGATCGTGGGGTCGTGGGTTGGAACCCTGGTCAAGTCAAACCAATGACTTACAAATTGATACTTGTCGCTTCCTAGCCTGGCGCTCGGCATTATTGGAATAGGACAAGGACGGGTTGGCTTAGTGTCAGGATAATGTGACTGAGTGGGATATCAGGTCATGGTGCTGGCAGCCTGGTCTTCCAGTGGGGCAGCACTGTCACAAGTCGCTACCCCTCCTGATATGACCTTAGATGTTGCTAGGACGTAAAACAACAACAAACTAGTATTATTAGTATCTCTATTGTTGCTAGTATTACTAGTACTACTAGTATTGCTAATATTATTACTATTATTACCACTACTATGAATAATATTACTCCTAATATTACTGTTATTACCATTATTTCTATTATTACTCTATTATCTATCACTATCAATTACTTTATGTCATACCAAGATCTTCCTTAGATGCCATTTTCCCTCAACTCTCACTCCATTCGCTACCTAATTCGAACCACACCTAATTAACTTACAACAACTAAAGGATGCGAACCGATAGTAAACCGGGCGCACTATAGCACTGCGCATGCGCTATTGAAACGCCCGGAAGTTGGTGCTGAATGTGCCGGCGTCGCGTCTGCGCGGACAGCGCGGACACTTCCGGTTATACTAGCGCAGTGTATGCTGGGAAAGGCCGGCTGTTCTGCACCGACTACAACGCTGTATTTCTCTGAAGGACTGGCAACGCTGTACACCACATACACTGAGCAATTGCGGAGGCGGCTGTCAGAAGTGTAGTCAAGGAACAAAGCCTCGCCCCCGCCTCTCCACTCCTTCTCACTCTAGTCCTAATTGACAGACTTTTCAAGTTGCCTCCATGCAGGATAATTCTTCTAAGATGCATTTATGTTACTTATATAGTTCATAATGAACCACAAGACGGGATGGCTGAATGAGTTAGAGCGTCGGTTTCCCGTGTTGGTCGTGGGTTCGAACCCTGGTCGAGTCAAAACAATGACTTAAAAATTGATACTTGTTGCTTCCTAGCCTGGCGCTCAGCATTATTAGGATAGGGCAAGCACTGGTTGGCTCAGTGTCAGGATAATGTGACTGAGTGGAATATCAGGGCATGGTGCTGGTGGCCTGGTCCTCCGGTGTGGCATCACTATAAAGTCGCCATGAATGCGCACTGTCACAAGTCGGTACCCGTCCTGATATGATGTTGCTAGGACATAAAATAACAACAAACAAACAAATCATAATGAACCAGTTTAGATTGAACCATATATATATATATGGTTAAATAAATGGTATATATATATGGTTAAATCTAAACTGGTTTATTAATTATGAACTATATAAGTGAGATAAATGTATCTTATACATATGTGATGTATAACGTATTATGTGAGTATAAAGATACATAATGTAATTTTACTTATTATTATTATTGTTATCCTCCATAAGATACAACACTCTACCGTTGGCGCCATCTCGCCCACCTCACCTCCCCCGGATTTTGACCAGTGTCACTCGCACCGGAGGATTTGTCCTTATATATATGTATGTGTGTGTGTGTGTTCGCGACCTCGCAGTTACCGGGTTTTTGGATTGGCGGTTACGGGGTTTGGTACCTGAACTATTGATATATATGAAGAGTTCAGGTATATCAAGAGTTCAGGTACCAAACCCCGTAAACGGCAATCCAAAAATCTGGTAACTGCGAGATAATGAACACCTGTTTGGAAAGTGCTTCTTGACAGTGGTCATGTTCTGCTTGTTGCTTTACTTTGCTTAGCGATCCCTCAGTAGACAACAAATAAACATCAGCTATTGGGGGTCAAACACTGGTTACATATCAAAATAGTTTTTATGTATATACAATGGAACATAGAAATATAGAATAAACAATATAATGTATACAACTATAGTAAACACACACACAAAAAAAATCAAAAATGATATATAAGAAGTAAAACAGCAATAACACCAAATACATCAAATTAAGTATGGACAATACATTTATGATGTATTTAGTTTCCTTAACAAATTAATAATGAGTCTTGTCTAAATCATTCCACCTCACTTTTACCACCAACCACACCCTCTCTAACCGGGCGCAGTGGCCTAATCGGTACAGCGCGGCCCTCACGTGCGGAAGGTCAGGAGTTCAGTTCCGAGTCGAGTCAAACCAATGACTGTAAAATTGATACTTGTCACTTCCTAGCCTGGTGCTCGCCATTAATAGGATAGGGCAAGGACTGGTTAGCTCAGTGAAAGGATAATACAACTGAGTGTGATATTGGGTCATGGTGCCGGTGGCCTGATAGCCCAGTGGGGCAGCACTATAAGATTGCCATGAGTGTGCACTGCCACAAGTCGGTACCCGTCCTGATATGTGCGTACCCGTCCTGATATGACCTTAAATGCTGCCAGTACATAAAACTGCAACAACTAACCAACCATCTCTAACTGGATGTAGCTAAGGAGGACATCCCACTAAAATAGAACGCACCGTCAAGCTACTGTGACAGTGCTCACAGTGAGGTGGGAGATTAGCAGTCAGGTTGGCAAAGCGCCAGTCTCTGCACGTCGACAGTAACTGGATACTTCTCGCAGGACCTCGCGCCAGCGTGAGAGGTCAGCTAGTTGTGCAGCGGTTCTGGGAACCTAACAAAACACATACAACCTCTGGCTACAGATACAGGCATAACAAGCAGGAATGAAAATGGTCTCCAGCAAAAATCGTGGAAATCAAGCTGTGGCTATTACACCAACGGTGAATTTCGCGCAAAAAGACAGATGCTCCCTCCAAAGGATTAGCACTGTCAGGGAATCGCGGGGCAAATGTTTGGAAGTCAGGCTTCAACTATACTTGTTGTGCCTATGTTATTTCCCATATGTAAGTCATTCTTGATTGGGTTTATGTTTTACCAACATTTAAGGTCAATATAAGAACGGGATTCAAGCAACCCAATTGTTGTCATATAATTATACATCCTGATTCCTTGACACTTTGTTTAAGGTTAATCAGTAAATATAAAAAATCGGCGCTGTTCAAGATAGAAAGGATAGAAAGGATTCCATTGCTAAGAAACCAATGGGAATCTGGCATGGCAAAGGGGGGGGGGGCTTGGGCCTGGGAATGACACAATGAGGTGCATTAGTTAGCCAATAGACGGCTTCCACAACCAACTCACCAACGCAATGAGGCTATGATGGCAGTGTCAGCATTCCTCTCTCGCATGCCCTTTTACAGAATTTGTAACATCACTCCTGGTGATGGTAAAATGAACTAATGTATATAAGCTCACAACGCATGATGTGGGGGAAAAGGACTACTAGGCTGATCTTGTTAGAATATGTATCCGTCATCGCCACCCCCATGCAAATCTTTCTATTTTTAATTTAACTTCTTTTTATTTACGAAACACTAAAAATATCCAATAAAATCGCACTCATTCAGTTGACAATCTCCACCACATTGCGACGACGTTACCTGTGTTTGAGGTAAACTCCTCCGAGTTGGTGACGATGGCGTCCCGGGCATTCTTCAGAAATCCCGACACTTTGTCTATGGTAAAGCTCCCGAACATTGTGAACCAGCTCCGACCTCCCCGAGCTGCTGCGAGCAGCTCCGAGCAGTTCCGATACCGTAAATCCTCCAGGAACTGCTCACGGCTCTTCCCTCCACCCACTCCGTCTCAGCACCAGCTCAGGACCCCCTCTCAAAGCGCGCGCATTAAGTATTGCATTAACACAGTGCGCCTGGGAGATTACAACAGAAGGTCTGGGGGGACATTGCTGTGAGTGAGCAGTTGTGAGCAGATGCGAGCAGTTGTCAGTGAATCGGGGTGATAGTCTTTAACACTGGTTCCTTCAGGAGTCTCTCCATCATCGTCGTCCCAGACCCCACAGCGGGTAGGCTACAGGAGCGGTGGTGGTGGTGGTGGGTGCATGCCTGGCCTCCAGATGCCTGCCTCCATGCCTCCTATGCACCTCCATCGTAGCCGCGCATGCGCGCATGCGTGAATGCACGTGTAATGTAGGAAACCTGCTCTGCGGGTCAGTAAACTCCGCCACATGCGGCGGCTGTATCCAGAGCCACCATGCCTGAGCGCGCCGTGGCACTGTCACTCCCCAACCGGCAAGGAACAGGGAGGTCCCCCCCCCACACACACACGCTCGCCTACACCATGGCGATCCGATGCGATGCTGAGCTGTGCTGTGCTATCGAACTGATGTGAGAGTGGTGGCAGCTGGCCGGCGGATTGGAATATTGCTGAGCAGCTCTTGGTCGTGGATTGTTAGCAACTTGTGAGCAAATTTTGAGCAGCTTCACGAGCAGTTGCAGAGCACTCCGCGACCAGTTTGTAAGCCAATCCTGAGCAAGTTGTTAGCAGCTCTGCCAGCAGTTTCAGAACAGTTTTAGCAGTAGCTGAGCAATTGGCGAGCAGCTTGTGAGCCACTCCTGAGCAGTTTGTGAGCAGCTTCGCGAGCAATTTCTCTTAGCAGCTTTGCAGGCAGTTTGTGAGAAACTCACGAGCAGTTTGTGAGCAGGCCCTGGTGCTATGTCCTTCCCGTTAACGTAGAGCTTTGCCGGTCATATCCCGCTCCTCCACAGCCCCGGTGTCACGGCCCCCGGCCCCGATGCCTGCCAGCCGAGCAGGCAGGCAGGAGACGCTGTCCGTGCATGACAGCCTGTCCCATCTGACTCACTCACTCAGCGTCCCGGCGAGCAACTAACTCCGCGAGTAACTCGCTGTTCCATGCAGCCTCGCTCCGTCCTGCACAGCCCCGCCCCGCCCCACACCGGGCGGGTCCATCCGGTAGTGGTGGTGGCACTGTTACCAGCCGGGACATCTAGGCTCAGCCTCCGCAGACACCACCGCCGTACTCCTCCTCCTCTCCCTCACTCCCTCCCTCCCTCAATCCCCTCACTACCAACTTACAAGCAGCTCCAGACAAACCACTTTTGCCGAGCAGTGTGTGGGTGAGCTCCTTATTACCCGGGTGTGTGTGTTGTGCTGTGTGTGTTGTGCTGTGTGTGTTGTGCTGTGTGTGGGTGTTGTACTGTGTGTGGGTGTTGTACTGTGTGTGGGTGTTGTACTGTGTGTGGATGTGCGAGTGGATGTGCCCCCTCTGTGGGCGCGCCTACAGCAGGGCGCTGACTCTCTTCCCGTGCTGGTTCTGCTTGTACAGCTGCAGTACAGTGCCGTCGGCTCCTCTTTGAACTGCTCCTCCTCGCGACACCGAGTTGCTCACTCCGCTCAGTCCATAGCCGTCATGGCCGCCGTGGTGCCCGACTGAGACTGCCTGGTCCCCTAGTCCACCCAATGTTCCTGGCCAGTATTCGCAAGCTGAAGGAGGCGTACCCTCCCTCACTCAGTCACTCACTCAGTCACTGTCTATCTCGTTAACTCACTCACTCACTAACTCACTCACTTTCCCTCACCCTCTCTCAATCGATCTCACTCTCTCTCATCCTCTCACTTTCTGACTATCACTCACTCTCACTCAATCACTTTCTCATTCACTCCCTCAATTACTCACTCACTAACTCACTCACTCACTAACTTATTCACTCTCCCTCACTCACTTTCTCTTACTCACTCACTCAATCACTCACGCGAGGTAGCCATCAGGGCACCATTGCGATATGCACTTTTAAATATATATCACTCAGCCACTCACTAATGCCACTCGGTGGCTTCCATGTTCTCCTGAGTGTCCAAGGCCCGTTGTGCATGCAGTGTGAGCAACCGTTGTGCTGGTCTGGGATGTGTGGGTATGAGGTGAGTGGTAAATTGGTTGCGTGGGGTGGGTGGTTGGGTGGGGTGGGGTAGGGTGTGAGGGTAGGAAGGAAATGGGGGAGGGGGCGGGGTAGGACGGGGGCGGGTGGGGTTGGGGTCTGAAGGAGGCGCAAACCTTCTATGGGACAGTGTTCCTGTGACACATCCCACACTTCCGCCCGTCGCCATGGAGATCGATAGTGGCCGGGTGGTATGGGATAGGTATGTATGCCGCTAAACAAAATATAGACGCATCAACAAAATGTATAAACAAAAAACGCCGATAATAGTCATAGTATAGGTTCACATATTTGTAAACATTCCCTTACCTTTTAAAGTTGAATAGTCCAATTTCTTTTGAGTTGATGTCATTTTTCTGAGATAAATATACTGAATTGATCGTTATGATCTATGTTCCTTTAGTTTGAAGTAAGTTCTATTTTAAATTTCTAAGTTTTGAGATATTTGAAGTGCGACCATATACATTAGTTTTGGTAAGCATGCCGAAATGCTGACACCATAGTAACAGGTTATATTAAATTGCCTCAGTATTCCCTTCTGTGTGGTGACAAATGTTTAATAAGTGTGCCAGTATCTAAGTTAGATATGGAGAATCAAATCTAGATAATTGTTTTGGTTTCGAAAATGTGATGCTTCATCAGACTATGCTTCACCGGAGTATGCTTCATCGGACTATGGTTAATAGGATTATGCTTCATCGGACTAGGTTTCACAAGACTATACTTCATCGGACTATGCTTCATCGGACTATGCTTCAGCGGACTATGCTTCATCGGAGTATGCTTCATTGGACTATGCTTCGTCGGAATATGCTTCATCAAAGTATGTTTCATCAGACTATGTTTCATCGGACTATGCTTAATCGGACAATATTTCATCAGAATATGCTTCATCGGACTGTGCTTCATCGGACTATGCTTCATCGGACTATGCACACACACACATATCGGAGACTGTCCGACTTACTGATTTTACCCTCACTATATATGTTGCCGGTTTGCCAGGCTGGCCGGATTGCCGGCGACCTCTGATTATAATACTTGATACTACCACCAGGGGGCGCCTCAGTCGGCAATAATGACGTGGTCTGCGTCACAGGCCTAGATCGCAAGCCGTAACCTCACAGGCCTATATCCCAAATCTATGATATAGGCGTGCCCTTCTATAGCCTCGGTGGCAAATTCATATATGAGAAAAGGATAGCACAGGTCTGCAGTTAAGGTCGCTGGTTGCTATAATAAACATTGTGGAAGATGGGTATATATCAGAAAAAAAGGATTGGTGGTTGCTTTACGCCGTGTCGGCAGCAGAGGAGGGGATGTCGGCGACAAAGCGATATCTTTACATGCATAAAGTATGTGGCATATTCATATATCAGAAAAGAGGAGGGGATGTCAGCGATAAAGGGATATCTTTACATGCAGAAAGTATGTGGCATATTCATATATCAGAAAAGAGGAGGGGATATCAGCGATAAAGGCATATCTTTACATGCAGAAAGTATGTGGCATATTCATATATCAGAAAAGAGGAGGGGATGTCAGCGATAAAGGGATATCTTTGCATGCAGAAAGTATGTGGCATATTCATATATCAGAAAAGAGGAGGGGATGTCAGCGATAAAGGCATATCTTTACACACATAAAGTATGTGGCATACTCATATATCAGAAAAGAGGAGGGGATGTCGGCGATAAAGGGACATCTTAACATGCAGAAAGTATGTGGCATATTCATATATCAGAAAAGAGGAGGGGATGTCAGCGATAAAGGCATATCTTTACACACATAAAGTATGTGGCATATTCATATATCAGAAAAGAGGAGGGGATGTCGGCGATAAAGGGACATCTTAACATGCATAAAGTATGTGGCATATTCATATATCAGAAAAGAGGAGGGGATGTCGGCAATAAAGGCATATCTTTACACACATAAAGTATGTGGCATATTCATATATCAGAAAAGAGGAGGGGATGTCGGCGATAAAGGGATATATTAACATGCATAAAGTATGTGGCATATTCATGTATCAGAAAAGAGGAGGGGGTGTCTGCGATAAAGGCATATCTTTGCACTCATACAGTATGTGGAAAATGTATATATCAGAAAAGAGGAGGGGATGTCTGCAATAAAGGGACATCTTTACACGCATAAAGTATATGGCATATTCATATATCAGAAAAGAGGAGGGGATGTCGGCGATAAAGGCATATCTTTGCACTCATACAGTATGTGGCATATTCATATATCAGAAAAGAGGAGGGGATGTCGGCGATAAAGGCATATCTTTACACTCATACAGTATGTGGCATATTCATATATCAGAAAAGAGGAGGGGATGTCTGCGATAAAGGCATATCTTTACACTCATACAGTATGTGGAAAATTCATATATCAGAAAAGAGGAGGGGATGTCTGCGATAAAGGCATATCTTTACACTCATACAGTATGTGGAACATTCATATATCAGAAAAGAAGAGGGGATGTCTGTGATAAAGGCATATCTTTACATGCATAAAGTATGTGGCATATTCATATATCCGAAAAGAGGAGGGGATGTCGGCGATAAAGGCCTATCATTATGTGCATGAAGTATGTGACAAATTCATATATCCGAAAAGAGGAGGGGAGGTCTGCGATAAAGGGTTATAGTAAAACCACTAAACTATGTAACAAATTCATATATCAGAAAAGAGGAGGGGAGGTCTGCGATAATGGCCTATCATTATACCCATAAACTATGTGGCAAATTCATATATCAGAAAAGAGGAGGTCTGTGATAAAGGCCTATTGTTACATGCATGAAGTATGTGGCAAATTTGTATATCAGAAAAGAGGAGGGGAGGTCTGTGATAAAGGCGTATTGTTATGCGCATAAACTATGTGACAAATTCATATATCAAAAAAGAGGGGAGGTCTGCGATAAAGGCATATCATGATGTGCATAAACTATGTGGCAAATTCATATATCCGAAAACAGGAGGCCAGAAGTGTGACAAAGGGCTATGCTTACATTCTGTGAACGCTGTAGAACAAATTTAACATATTTCAAGAAAATTATCAAATATTTATGATCTATCCATACTCTGCGCCAATCAACACAAGAGGACTGATATGTGGTATATACAGACATATATATATAGAGAGAGAGATATGAGTGAGTGAATGTGTGAACTAGTACTTGGGAGGAGCAGTGGCGGTGACGGAGTGACTGAGTGACCTGCAGATTAACTGAGTGGTTGACTGTGGCTGGGTGAGTGAGTGCCTGGATTGGTGGATTAGTTTGTGAGATATATAATTAGTAGGGTGAGTGATGTAACAGTACACATTCTTGTGACAGTGCACATTCTCGTGACAGTGCACATTCTCGTGACAGTGCACATTATTGTGACAGTGCACATGCGTGGCGACTTAATAGTACTGATCCATTGGAAGACTAAGTTGCCAGCATCATATGTCAATTATTTATGAAACTCTTTGTTTTGGTTCGGGTGGGTTTCGAACTCCTGACCTTTTGCGTGGAGGTGTGTAGGTGCCGAGCATCAGTGGAGGAGTGAGGAGGTGTGCGTGACACGGAGTCGGGGGAAGAGTGAGGGAGGGGCCTGTGATTGGGTGGAGAGGATTAGCCCATCAGTGGCAGTGGTGGGGTGGTGATTGACAGGTGGGCGTGGCTGCTTCACTGAGCTCCCCCTGCCCCCAGCAATGACAGCAAATGACCACCTCCGTGGTCATTTAACTCAATTATTCATGAAACTCTTTGTTTTGATTCGGGTGGGTTTCGAACTCCTGACATTCCACATGGGAAGTCTGCCCTCAACCGATTTAAGGTCATATCAGGACGACTGACCACTGCAAATGCAATGTACACACACTTCCATGGGTTTGCTAGAGCATCTGCATAATGTCTAAATACAGCCCTAGCAGCACAGCAGGGCGAACTGAAGAGGGGGTGGTCAAACTGGAGCAATGCTGATTGCTTGTTAGAGTTTTAAGTCCTGGCAACATCTAAGGTCATATCAGGACGGGTAGCAAGGGAATGGTTGCACTCATGGCAAATGTATAGTGCTGTCTCACTGGGGGACTAGATCACCAGGACCAGGATCCAAACTCTCCCACAGTCACATTGTGCTAACCAGTCCTTGGCCTATCCAATTAATGGCGAGCGACAGGGCAGGTAGCGAAACGTATCAATTATTTATATAACTCTTTCTTTTGAATCGGCTGGGATTGGAACTCCCGACCTTCCGCACCGGGGCAGCCTGCGCCCCACCCATCCGATGTGATCTTATATCAGGACGACATACCACTACGATGTGTACACATTTCCATGGGCTTGCTAGAGCAACTGCATAATGCCTATATACGGCCCTAGCAAAGCAGTCCTAACTGCTGAGGGAGTGGTCAGATTGGAGCACCGGGCGTGGTGGCCTAATCGGTAGAGCACGGGCCTCGCGTGTGGAAGGTCGGGAGTTTGGTTCCCGCTCGAGTCAAATGACTTTAAAATTGATACTTGTCCCTTCCTAGCCTGGCGTTCGCCATTAATAGGATAGGGCAAGGACTGGTTGGCTCAGTGTCAGTATAATGTGACTGAGTGGGTAATAGGATCATGGTGCTGGCGGCCTGATTTTCCAGTGGGGCAGCATTATTAAGTCGCCATGAGTGTGCACTGTCACAAGTTGGTACCCATTATATTATAGTTATACCAATATATATATATATATATATATATATATATATTGGTATAACTATAATATATATATATATATATATATATATTATAGTTATACCAATCTTACCTGGGTACAGATGATGGATAACTGGTGTTTTCCCGAGGATAGTAATGGGTCAGGGAGAAGGAAGTACATCCGGGTCCAGCAATCTTTTACATACGTTTTAGGATCAAAAATGATTTAACTCTATATGGATACTTATTGTGTTTTCGATTTGGTTCAGGCGAAACATGATAGTTATGGTATGGTAGGGCGGGTAGGGTGGGTAGGGAGGGTAGGGAGGGTAGGGTGGATAGGGTGGGTAGAGTGGGTGGGTCGGGTGGGTGGGCAGGGTGGGTGGGTAGGGTGGGTAGGGTGAGTAGGATGGGTGGGCCCTGACTTAAGACTATCTGAGGCTAGTACCTCGGGAAACCACCAGATATTCATCATCTGTACCCAGGTAAGATTCATATAACTATACTATTTTACCTCGGTACTACGCCCAAGGAGAATTTTATGTAATCTCATTTTGTATCCTTTTATCCTTTTATGTTGTAACCATAGTATGTATATATGAGTGCATAATTTAATGTTGTTTCTCACCTGCTTCTAGTTGGTGAGTAGGCGTGTCGCATTGCCGTTTTACTTTTCCAGTTGTTTGTTGTAATGTTTTGCAAACGATCTAGCCGTCTTCCACCCCACGTGTGCAAGAATTCTCTTAACTGAGATTCCTAATTGTCTTGCCTTGGAGACCATGGCTCCACGCGTTGAGTGAGATGCATAGCATCCAGTGTTGACTCCTGCTCATTTAAGCACCTTGTGAGAGTGTCTCTCGAGATTGCTCCATGTGGCCATATAAAGCTGATTAGTACTTGTCTGGAATTTCTGATTCCGCAGGACTTGGATATGTACGCCCTAATGGCCGAAACTACACATATCTGTTTAACCTCTGGAAAACTAGTAATGTGTACTGTGGACAGTGGGTGCCCTGTATGATTTGTCTTAAGTAATGTCTGTAAATCAAATGTAGCTTCATCCTTGTCTATTTCCAGAAGATTTCCAGTGCTCCGGCGCTGACAAATGTCATATCAGATAAATAAATACTTTACCAAAACAAAAAGTGCCTATCCTTAAAAATACACGGCACCAGTTTAACCGTCGGGCTATTCCACCCCCGCTTAAGGCGAGCCTAACGTGTTAATATAAATAATTGTTTCCATGTGAATGTCTTGTGCCTCCTGCCGCCGGTTGTCTGTCATCCTGCCAGCCTGACCCTTGACTAGCAATGTCCGAGGTGGAGAGTTTGACTCCTGACAGACCATGGGCAGAAGGCCCTTAATTAAATAAGATTATAGAGCAATCCAAATAGCAATCTGAAGTTGACCATAGCGGTTAATAATATAAGTCTGGAGGACAGTAAAGAATGCAAGGAACGTTCATGTCACTTCTTAGGAGCTCACCATTTTATTCTTACCTCTTACTAACAGAATGAATTGATCAATAAAACCTATGTTATGATTTAAATATAGTTCAACAGTGGAATGTATGTTATAAGTCAAATACCCTCCCATATAATTAAGTTAAATAAGTTTGGAATTTCGACAATAAAATCCTAAATATCGGCTAAAACATCGGAGCATGAAAAAACACGTCCGATGGGTCTGGGTCCGAACGCCCGACCTTCTATCGTTGCTAGGATAGTCACAATCGACGTATCCAAGCAACGCTTTACAGCAGGGAACCCGCCCACGCAAATAAGAGCCAAATGCGTGCACACGCGAAATGTGAGCCCGCAAATAATCGGTCGAGTAGTCTCGCCCACTTCACATACATATATGCATATGCACTCACAGGCCTATTCATATATATGCATCTGAACATGCATTTGCATATGAATCTGCCTTTAAATTGTCCCGAGCGGAGCTGAGGTTGAGTAGTTTGGAGCAGTAGATGACAAGTGCAGGCTCCAGCACCCGATGACTGACGGATATGTTAAGGAGCAGGTTGAAGCTTCCCGGTTATTATGTGATGTATAATGCATTATGCACGTATAAAGATACACAAGTGAATTATTATTATTATTATTGTTGTACTCCGTAAGTCCCAACATTACTGGTGGTGCCACCTGTGGCCCTCCTCACCTCCACCGGATGTAAACCAGTGTCAGTCGCACTGGAGGATATCATTCTTATAGAGCATAAAATCAAACCGCAACAATTGCAGCAATTATGCATCATATCCAAACGATACAAGTATAACCAAAAATCTCCAAAATCCAGAAACAAACGACTGCCACTTCTCTCATACAACAACAACTTACCGCCCAACACAGCAGCTCTGGCCTGATGGAGAGATTTAGCTTGACGAATGAGAGGCCCTCGTCCATAACACGGGCATTACCCTGCATAAAAACACACACCCTCTCCTTGCCACTCTGTTTTCTGTTTCCAGCGTCGGCCGAGCAATTACCTGCATTTACCGGCACCCACTCTCCAGTGACCTATGAGCTGCTCAAGGCATTACCGCCAAATGGTGGTCGTGTAAGCGTGTGTTGTTAGCTGACGTTGTTAGCTGACGTCATTAGCTCATAGGTATATAGCTCTCTGCCCCCTCTGCGTGCAAATCAAGCCGAGACCTTGGTGCAAACCGGGAATTTCCGCCAAAAAGGTGGATTTCCCCCTTCATAAGATTAGCACTGTGAGAGAATCGGTACGACTGACACTGGTCGACATCCGGTGGAGGTGAGGAGGGAAGGTGGCGCCACCGGTACACTGTTGGTCTTACAGAGTATAATAAATAATAATAATAATAACCCTTACATATAATTATACTCGCATAATTCGGTATACATCACATATATGTATATATGTATATATGTATATATGTATATGTGTATATATGTATATATGTATATATGTATATATGTATATATGTATATGTGTATATGTGTATATGTGTATATATGTATATATGTATATATGTATTATATGCATAATATATTGACATTTTGTGGACGTTAACCATTGAATATCACAACAATCGCAGAAAATCTGTGAAATCTCGGTGTCATCCCTTAACAATGGCCAAGTGCTACATGTTACACAGTGTCCATAGTAACACCACATATGTTATCGCTGTATGTTAGTCAATGCTGGTGTGAGTGTGAGAGTGAGTGACTGAGTGACTGAGTGAGCGAGTGAGTGAGTGGTAGTGATTTTATGCCGTGGTTTTAGGGATAGAAAGGCCCTCTTTGTGTTGAGGAGTGTTTAACAATTATTCCGCCACACTTGTTATTTAAAGTTGCATAGTCCGTTTTCTTTAGAGTTTGTGTCATTTTCTTTCTGAGATAAATATACTAAATTCATCGTTATAATCTACTTTACTTTAGTTCTAAGTACTGTCGTGGGGGTGATGAAAATGGGAAATACTGCGCCTAGAGTGGGACTCGAACCCACATCTCTTTGCATTCCGGGCCAGTGTGCTAACCATTACACCACCTAGGCTCCCTGATATCAATACACTCCCCACGCCTACCTGTCTATGTGGTTACTTGCCTGAGAGGTCAGTGCAGACCACTACAACTCGTCCCCCTGGAATTGTAAGTCTTGTAATGCTTACAATTACATACATACAGGCAATGCACTAACACATACATACACAGGGTAGGTTCAACAACCATACAGCGCGTAGCTTGTACAGGATCCTGATCACGGCAACCAGTGTCGTGGGGGTGATGAAAATGGGAATTAATGTGCCTAGAGCGGGACTCGAACCCACATCTCTTTGCATTCCGGGCCAGTGTGCTAACCATTACACCACCTAGGCTCCCTGATATCAATACACTCCCCACGCCTACCTGTCTATGTGGTTACTTGCCTGAGAGGTCAGTGCAGACCACTACAGTACCTTTTAATTGAAATGTCTAGGTTTTGAGATATTTAAAGTTCAAATGTGTAAAATCAGTTTTGGCAACCACACCAACACTCTGACACCATAGGCTTTAGCAGTAACAGGTTCTATCAAATTGAATCAGCATTTCCTTCTATGTGGCAACAAATGCTTAATAAGTGCATCAATATCTACGTTAGATATATGGAATCAATTATAGATAATTGTTTTAGTTTTTGTAATGATATGCTTCATCGGACTAAGCAGCTTTAACAAAAGCTATTACACCGAATGTAAAAGCTCACTGTTAATTGTAAAATTTCCGGCAAAGGATGGGACAATTAGAAATAAAATACAAATATCAGGACTGATACCGATATATGTATATGTCTGTGTCTATGTATGTGTATATGTATGTATATGTATGAATATGTATATGTGTGTGTACTTGTATATGTATGTGTACTTGTATATGTATATGTATGTGTATATGTATGTGTATATATATGTGTATATGTATGTGCATATGTGTATGTATGTGTATATGTATGCGTATATGTATGCTGATAAGTAAGTCTTTGTTTTATGCATAGCAAGTCAAATAATTATTTTACCCTCTGTCTATTAGGTCTGTTAGCAGTTCTACATGTATTGAATTTATCCCACATAAGATATCAAAATTATAATTGTATGATTTTGCGCTAGAGTGAAAATGTGAAAATTTACCCATTGAGACTATACATGTAGCCAAACTTTTTTCCACTTATTTTTCCACTTTTTTCTTGTAAGTCATAAGGTTGTCTGCCTAACAGTAATCAATAAAATCTTGTTTGACTATGTTGTATATGTTAAAATGAGGTTATGGATGTGTCTTTGATTTTCATGTTACACAAGTGATATTAATGTATTGCTCAATTTGTATAAGATCTAATTCAAAAAGTGAAACTAATTTTTTTCAACTCTGAGATATGCACAACATGCAAACCTTCATAGGACATTGGATTACACTATTATTTGGAAGGATTGTTACTAGTATTTGGAAGGTGTTCATATAAAATCTATATGTATACATACCCAGTAACCCAATCTGCTGCAATGGTGATGCTCAGGACAAATAACTGAACATGCTATTCAAACACCACTCCATCACTGACGTCAACAGAAATGTTAGCAGCAGTGATTTATGTAATGGACTGCAGACACGCTTAGACGGGACTGCAACAACGCGGACACGGTGCTGCAGACATGCGGCCATGGAACTGCAAACACGTGGACATGGTATTGCAAACACGCGGACACGGTACTGCAACAACGCGGACACGGTGCTGCAGACATGCGGCCATGGTACTGCAAACACGCCGACATGGGGTTGCAAACACGCGGACACGGTACTGCAACAACACGGACACGGTGCTGCAGACACGCAGCCACGGTAATGTAAACACGCGGACACGGTACTGCAAACACGCGGACACGGTAGTGCAGACACACGGACCCGGTACTGCAAACAAGCGGCCACGGTACTGCAGACACGCGGCCACGATACTTCAGACACACGGGCACGGTACTGCAGACACACATACACGGTACTGCAAACACGTGGCCACGGTACTGCAAACACGCGGACACGGTAGTGCAGACACAGGGACACGGTACTGCAAACATGCGGACACGGTACTGCGGACACGCCGCCACGGTACTGCATACACGCCGCCACGGTACTGCAAACACGCGGTCACGGTACTGCATACACGCCGCCACGGTACTGCAACCACGCGGACACGGTGCTGCAACCACGCGGACACGGTACTGCAAAAACGCACATGGCAGTCAGAGCAACACAGTGGTCACGGAAACTACAACTGTGTCAGGTCTCCCCAAAAACATGCCTTGTGTTAATGCCGTGTGTTAAGTCATTAGTGCATTTTTTATTGGCAAGTTGATCTATATAGGTGGACGGAGGCAGTCACGAGAGGATGTTCGTTAGGGGGGGGGGGGGGCTTACCGCCTGGCAGCATCCCAGGTCATATACGAATGGGTACCGACCACAGGTTCTAACCCTGGTTGAGTCAAACCAAAGACTTAAAAATTGATACTTGTCGCTTCCTAGCCAGACACTTTGCATTATTATGATAGGGCAAGGACTGGCTGGGATACAATGGCAGGATAATGTGATTGAGTGAGATATCAGATCATGGCGCTGGTGGTGTGGTCTCCCAGTGGAGCAGCACTATAAAGTTGCCATGAGCGCGCACTGTCACAGGTCGGTACCCATCCTGATATGACCGTATATTGTCTTGTTGTTTTTCTTCTCGGCAACATCGCTACCGTATCCAAATAATGCTGAGCGCCTGGTTAGGAAGTTTTTGTTGTTGTTGTTTTACGTCCTAGCAACATCTAAGGTCATATCAGGACGGGTACCAACTTGTGACAGTGTGCACTCATGGCGACTTTATAATGCTGTCCCACTGGGAAACCAGGCCGCCGGCACCATGACCTGGTATCCCACTCAGTCACATTATCCTGACACTGAGGACACCAGTCCTTGCCATATCCTAATAATGCCGAGCGCCTGGCTAGGAAGCGACAAGTATCAATTTTAAAGTCATTGGTTTGACTCGACCGGGACTCGAACCCACGACCCCACGATCTACCAGCACAGGAGACGGACGCTCTAACTCATTCGGCCATCCCGTCTGGTTTGGAAGTGACATGTGTCAATTCTTAAGTCATTGGTTTGACTCGACCTGGATTCGAACCCATGAGTTCGAATCCCACGATCTCCCAAAACAGAAGACGGACGCTTAGCTCATTCAGCCATCCCATCTGGGTAATAAGACCTTAGATGTTGCCAGGACGTAAAACAATCAACCAACCTATGCCTCAGCGATGCCTTGACACGTGCATAATAATCCCTGGTCACAGGCAGAGCAGCTACACGCCGCAGAACCCAACAATAAGGACCGGCTCGCCCATCCCCCCGTGAGCTGCTCTCAATGCCGTCGAGCTGCTCGCCAAATTGGCTCGGCGCTATCTCTGATGGGCGCCGGTGGATAGCATCTCAGGGCCCCTGGAGGAGACAGCGATAGAGTCGTCTTGGCCTGCTAGAGGAAGAGGCGTCGTACTACTAAAGCACACCTGATTAATATCACATACCGGTCACCAGAACACCCCCCCCCCCGCTCTCTACCTCCATCCACCCCCTCCACCACCTCCACCCGCTCAACCACCCACATCCACCATACCTCCATCCCCTCACCCACCCAACTCCACCACCTTCACCCCTCACCCACCCACCTCACCCACCTCACCGATCTCACTCACCTCACCTCACCTCACCCACCACCATCCCCACCTCCATCCCCCTCACCCACCTCCATCCTCCTCAAGTACCTCCACCCCCCTCACCCACCTCCACAACACCCTCGCACCTTACCCACGTCACCTCACCCACCTTGCCCACCTCACCTCACCCACCTCACCCATCACACCCATCTCACCGGTCGCACTCACCTCACCCACCACCATCCCCACCTCACCCACCTCCACCCCATCACCCACCTCACCCACCTCCACAACCCCCAGCCACCTCACCTCACCTCACCCCACCCACATCACCCACATCACTGACCTCACCGATCGCACTCACCGCGCACACCCACCTCACCCACCCACCACCTCATACTCACACAAATCACCCGCCTCACCCACCCTCCCCAACGTGAGACAGCTATGTGTAGTCACCGCCATCTAATATTAACACTGCTCTCAATGTGCTATGTATCTAGAGCTGGGATGTGTTACCCTACATCAGCAACACAAAAAAACAAAGATACCCTTCCCCAGGAAAGATCTATATTGTTTTTGGAATTGGCGGGGGTGAGGGTGAGGATGGGGGTGAGAGGAGAGTGGGGGGGGAGGGTCTATGCACACACCACGTAGTTCCGAAGCCAGAGTGATTATTAACCAATCAAAACTGGATCAATATACTCTGTAGATCTTCTGATCATTGACAGTGAATAGGGTTCCTAATATCAACAGTGACTAGGCTTCCTAATATATCCTAATATATCCTAATATATCCTAATATATCCAAACATATTCAAATATATCCTAATATATCCTAATATATCATATTATATCCTAATATATCCCAATGCATCCTAATATATCCTAATATATCCTAATCTCCGGTGGACTGGACACCTCATGAGGACGTCATCAGACAGGCTACCAAAGCAGATCCTCTATTCTCAACTGTCATCTGGTTACAGAAAGAGAGGGCGCCCTCGTCTCCGGTTCAACAATACCATCAAGAGAAACCTGAAGCTGAAAGGCATTAAGACCGACTTATGGACATCGCTCTCACAGCAGAGAGCTAAATGGAGAGTGGCAGTCAAGTAGTGAAAGCAGTCTTTGTCGCATCGCGACTGACAGCATGATAATGATGATATCCTAATATATCCTAAGACATCCTAATAAATCCTAATACATCCTAATAATCCTAAAATATCCTAATATATCCAAATATATTCTAATATATCCTAATACATCCTAATATATCTTAATATATCATAACATATCAAAACATATCATAACATATCCTAATATATCGTAATATATCCTAATATATCCTAATATATCCTAATATCACGAGTACGCTTGGACAGATTTGTCGGTTTTGCTGCTAAGAAATGATGCGCAATACTTCAATTAAAGCTGCATAATCGGAAGGACTTCAGTTTTCTCCATATTCTGTCTGAACATTATAATATCCTCTACCTTAATTTGTGGTAACTTCTATTTTAAAGGGGTAACATCAGAGATATTTGAAGTGGGACCATGCCAATTGAATTTTCGTCGACACACCCGACATGTTGGATATAGCCTTTCTTTACATATTCTACTGCGTATTAGCATAGAGCAGGAACATGGAACTATATAAATATTGAGTGTATCAATGTCTGAGTTGGATATGTAGAATCAATTCTAGGTGTGTGTTGCGGATAACCAAATTTGATGCTTTTCATCAGCCTATGCAGACTTAAAATATGGTACCTTGATTAGGGTTTTTCTATGTATGTATTTGTTTGTTTGTTGCTGTTTCCGTCCTAGCAACAGCTAAGCTCATATCAGGACGGGTACCGACTTGTGACAGTGTGTACTCATGGCACATTTATAGTGATGCCACACTGGGAGAGCAGCCTGCCAGCACCATGACCTGATATCCCATTCAATCACCCTATTCTGACACTGAGTCCACCAGTCCTTGCTCTATCCTAATAATGCCCAGTCAGTGGCTAGGAAGCGACAAGTATCAATGCTTAAGTCATTGGTTTGACTCGACCAGGGATCGAACCCATGTGTTCGAATATCATGATATACCAAAACGGGAGACGGGCGCTCACCTCATTCGGCCATACGGTCTGGTAAAGATTGATTGATTGATTTGGTGGTTTCTTTACGCCGTGTCAGCAGCATAGGCCATATTCACAGCAAGACTTGTTTGTTTGTTATTCAACCATTGCCTTTAGATATAATGTTTAAAGCACACAACCAATCATGTGTCAATAGACAATCATGAATTTTTTAAACTCACAATCATGTAATTTGTGGTCAAGGTAAATCAAATAGATGAAACAATTAATTGATAAACATTGTTTTAATAAGCTATAAACTATATGAGGTGGTACAACCCAGCTGTTGAAAGATAAAATGTCTTCTCGTTTTACTTTAGTAAAAGGTTCATGCAGCTGTTTGCAATGTCAAATTGTTGGCGCAGTGCCATAAAATCCACTTAGTTTAGTCAAATGTGTTTGACTGTCTGTGGGGACTGACATCCAATGCATTTGCTCAAGTTCATCTGGTACGGAGAATGTATGTATGTAGTATGTAAGAAAATAGGTAGGCGAGTATGTGTGACACTGAGAATGTTGTGAGCATGTGTGTTCGGGTGTTACGGCCTAGCAACAAGTAAGGTTATATCAGGAGAGGTACCGACTTGTAGCTTGTGATGGCGACCTATATAGCTCACAGTCCTACAAACCAATAACAACAACAAGAAAAAGACAACAACAAAAAACAGCTTCAAAGTGATCAGCAGCACACAAGCATATCTAATCAATCAATCAATCACCCCCGCCCCCCCGCCATAGCCGACATCTCCTCCAAGGCAATATCAGCCCGTATCTAAGACGAGGGGATGAAAGGGGTTTCTGGGGGGGGGAGGGGGGAGTTGGGGGGGCGCAACTGAAGGGAGTCAGTAGCTCTAAAAATCAGTAAACGGGGAACATTTTTATCTGAATCCACTTGAAGCATCGGCATCAACTTATCCCCCTAAGGTGAGCATTAGTCTCCCGTTTTGGTAGATCGTGGGTTTCGAACACACCAGTTCGCACCTAGATAAAAGATTCACCCAGTACTTGTAGTACACGGGTGTACGTCAACGTAGTCTAAATACGGGCGAAAATAGCTTTAGTATTGAACCTGAACTAGAAACTGTGGCTCCAGTATCAAATGGCTACTTATATCGGCACAGATTTGGTGAAATGGGAGAGAATGCAAAAAGACAAGATGGCGGCCGCAGAACGCCGTCGATTTCACTTTTAAATCTTATTAAACTAGATATTATATTATATTTTTCAACTCAAAAGTAGCGGGCTAATAATAAAACAGATGTAAAGAATAATTGTTGCTTCTTAGTTTGTGAAATTAGGCTCTCAATTCTTTGACCCGTTTTTTTCGCCAGCTTTTACATAAGGTTGGTATGCACCCCTCCTGTGGCTACTGCAGCAGTACGGGGTGAATCTTGTATCTAGTTCGCACCCTGCTCGATTCAAGCCAATGATTTAAAATTGATACTTGTCGCTTCCTAACCAGCTGCTCGGCATCATTAAGATAGGGCAAGGACTGAGCGGCTCAATGTCAGGATAATGTGACTGAGTGGGATATCAATCAGGTCCTGGTCCTGGCCGTCTGGTCTCCCAGTGTGGCATCACTATAAATTCACCATGAGTGCACACTGTCTGTCACAAGCGAATACCCATCCTGATTTGACCTTAGATGTTGTCAGGATGCAAAACTCCAATAACCAACCAACCAATATTTCTTTGAATCCACTCGAAGCATCGGCATCAACTGCTCGCCCTGAGGTTAATCTGACGTTCCTTCAATATAGACGATGATAGTGTCATGGGGGTGATGAAAATGGGAAATACTGCGCCTAGAGCGGGACTCGAACCCACATCTCTTTGCATTCCAGGCCAGTGTGCTAACCATTACACCACCTAGGCTCCCTGATATCAATACACTCCCCACGCCTACCTGTCTATGTGGTTACTTGCCTGAGAGGTCAGTGCAGACCACTACAATAGCTTCAACTCTTGTTGTTTTTCTTGCTTATTGCTCTCTTCGTGCTGGGTCACATTTAGTTACAATCCAGACAGATGTATCAGGGTCACTGTCCTGAAAACTGGCCAGAAGTGTCACATGGAGAGTTAAAATTTAATATTTGAATTATTTACATTTTTTGGTTGCAAATGAAAGCTGGAAATCTCCACTTTACATCTATGTAAAATATAAATTGATGAGATAAAAAATAAAGGTGTAGTCCATGAATACAATATCTCTTATGGCAGCATAACATGTGTGTCACACGTGTAACACATGTTTAGGACACCACACAGTCTGCTAAATAAATATCTAATCAGAATTAAATAATATCATACTTAGAACCATATTAATCATGGCATAATATACAGAAATATCTAGTGCTTATATTGATTCTCAAAAGGAATTCCCAGCCATGCTTTATTCACTGAATAATTAGTGTACAATATTTGTGTGGCATCCAGACACCACGGTTACACATGTGACGGAAATTTATAATGTTAGTTCTGAAGACATCCAATTTTTTTTCTTCTAAATTTAAGCATGCATACATGTTAATAAATACTTCCTCTTTGATATGGGAACTGTTTTGTTTGATATATCAATGCAATACAAGATGTTAATAAGGATTCAACCACATCCCATATGTCATGTTACAAATGGCTGACTGTAAAATGGGTTTTTTTGGTACAAAAACAGTTCATAACTAAAAAGACCAAAGTTGCACACAGTTTTATTCTATTTCCCTTATTTCTTTCATCAAATCTGAACATGAATATGAAAAGCATAAGGAAAAAAATAAGTCGGAAGGTTGTTATTGATGTTTTAAAATCCCATCTCATGCTGACCAGATTTCAGGAGAGTGACCCATCAACATTCCCCAGATGGGTACCCCTCCCCTCATCCTACCATGATGGCGCCCAGCTCAAACACGATCCCAATAAGAAAAAAAGCTTGTTTTATTTAACGACGCCTCTAGAGCACATTGATTTCCGTATCATCGGCTAGGACAGCACATACCACAGTCTTTGATAAACCAGTTGTGGACCACTGGTTGGAACGGAAAATAGCCCAAACTGGATTCCAATAAGACGGTTGCCGGAGACATTCGCTCAGAAGGACCCAATCGTGCCTTATCAGAGGCGAACCGCCGAATTATATAAGACCAATCTCTGCAAGGCATGTCCATATATGGATCGGTCACGTCGGTGACCGGGTCACGCGACGGGGCTGTGACTGTGGCGCCGACTGGTGGCACAGCGGCGAACCACGATGTCGACTTCCGCTCAATTTGGCAGCGCATGCGCAAGGTTGGCACCCCCCCCCCCCCTTTGGTTTGGCCGATTTATAAACGGGTTACCAAGGATGATTCTGACAATATTACACAGAATGGCTATGAAAACAGTCTGCGACAACACCATGCATAGTATATATAATATATATATAATATATATATACGTCATATATTATATATGTTATTTATATTGTATATATTGTATATATTGCACATATTGTATATATATTGTATATATATATTGTATATATATTGTATATATTGTATATATACTATATAGATATTATATATATTATATATTATATATATTATATATATATATTACACATATGTGTACACATATATACATATGCAAACTATATACATATACATATCGATATCCACGTTTATATATACATATACAGTAAAACCTCTCTAAATGGACCTGACCATGGGATCGACTATAAATAGTCCATTTATGGTCGGTTTACTGAGTTTGAATATCGTCACAGTGGTATTGTATGGGCGATTGTTTGGGATACAAAGAAAACGATCGATATAGGGGAGTGGTCGATCTGTGAAAGTGGTCGGTTTGAGAGGATTTACTTTATCTGATATATATATATCACCAGATCACAATGCGGAATGCAAGCTCAACTGACATGAAGAAGGAAGGCGGATTCATTAAAGCTGCATGGTCCGATGAAAACATCAACTTTTCAAAACCGAAACAATTATCTAGATTTGATTCTCCATATCTAACTTAGTTAGTGGCGTATGTATTTAACAGTTGTCACCACCTAGAAGGGAATACTTGGGCAATTTAATAGAACCCATTACTACAGAAACCAATGGTGTCAGAGTTTTGGTGTGCTTGCCAAAAACCAATTTGACATTTCCACTTTGAATATCTCAAAAGTTAGCCATTTAAAATACAAATTATTTCCAACTCGAGTAAGGTAGATTATAACAATCAACCTAATATATTTATCTCAGACAAATGACAGAAGCTGAAAACCGTCGGACCATGCAACCTTAATATAAGGCGATATATAGTCATCAGCAGAACTATAAGAAGAAGAAAGAGAATTGTTTGCCATTGATGATAACACACACATTGGCCTCTAAATGCCACCTCCCTATTGTCTTGCGATCGACAGTGATGCATTTAGGAATGGGGCCCTAACTGCTAAAGGGAGGGCTTAGA
Source organism: Branchipolynoe longqiensis (assembly GCA_030323885.1). NCBI lineage: Eukaryota > Metazoa > Annelida > Polychaeta > Phyllodocida > Polynoidae > Branchipolynoe > Branchipolynoe longqiensis. The sequence continues at coordinate 66,569,877 of CM059189.1, forward strand.
TTGATTTCGTTAGGAGGGTTATGGCCGCTGGATTACTAACGGAGATTTTGTCTGCCCCCCTCAAACAAAAAAAAAGCATCGCAAAAACGATGTTAGGTTCCCCTGTGCTAGCACTACTTCAGGGTTAAAAATAAATTAGTGAATAATATGTGATGTGATTTGACTAATTGTTTGATTCATTAGCAGGCATAGTTATTGTGATGGGCTACAACATTATTTAGCGTCAGAAACCCAAGGTACCAGGGGAGGGGTGCCTGCCCGCGAAATGCTATCCTTATCTTTCACTGCGGCTCTTTGTAGTGGTACGTGTAGCTTCAGCACAAGGCATATTGAACGCGCATCCCGCCCGTCCTCACCCCCCCCCCCCTCCCCCCACATTCCCTTCCTCACCTCACCCCGTCCCCTCATCCCGCCCCTCCTCACACCGCACCTTCACCCCCTCGTCCTCACCCCCTACTCCCCTCCTCACCTCACCTCACCCCGTCCCTCATCCCGCCCCTCCACACACCGCACCCTCACCCCAACCGTCTTCACCCCCCACTCCCCTCCTCACCTCACCTCACCCCGTCCCCTCATCCCACCGCTCCTCACACGGCACCCTCACCCTGCCCATCCTCACCCCACACTTCCCTGCTCACCTCACCTCACCCCGACCCCTCATCCCGCCCCTCCTCACACCGCACCCTCACCCCGCTCGTCCTCACACCCACTCCCCTCCTCACCTCACCCCGTCCCTCATCCCGCCCCTCCACACACCGCACCCTCACCCACCCGTATTCACCCCCCACTCTCTCCCCCTCACCTCACCTCACCCCGTCCCCTCATCCCATCCCTCCTCACACCGCACCCTCACCCCGGCCGTCCTAACCTCCCACTCCCCTCCTCACCTCGACCCCTCAGCCCGCCCCTCCACACACCGCACCCTCACCCCACTCCCCGCCCCTCCTCACACCGCCACTCCTCACACCGCACCTTCACCCCGCCCCGCACCTCCTCACCCCGCCACTCCCCTTCACCTCACCCCGCCCCTTCTCATCCCGATACTCACCTTCACCTCACCCCCCCCCCCCGCACCCCTCCCGGGGCTCACCCCCCTCCTCACACCGCCCCCACACCCAGCCCCTCCTCTTCCTCCTCACCCCGCCCCCGCCTCATCCGGCTCCTTCCCCATACCGCCCCCCGCACTCCGTCAGTCCTCACCCGGGCCGCTGCCCTCCTCGCCCTCCCCGCCACTCTTCGCCACGTCCCCGCCTCAACCCACTCCCTCCTAACACCGCCCCACACCCCTCCCATCCTCACCTTACCCCTCCTCATCTCGCCAATCTTCAACCCACCTCACTACAATTTGCATCACCGCACCTCGCCCCACCTCACCACATTCCAGTACACCCCACCCCACTTCACCCCGCCAAACCTAACCTCGCCCCACCTCACCTCACCTCACCCCGCTCCCCCTCATCGCTCCCTCCCTACTACAACATGTCCCACCTCAACCCTTCCCGCCCCGCCTCACCTCACCTCACCCTCACCCTCACCCCCCTCCCTCATCGCTCCCTCCCTACTACAACATGTCCCACCTCAACCCTTCCCGCCCCGCCTCACCTCACCTCACCTCCGCCTCCCCCTCATCGCTCCCTCCCTACTACAACATGTCCCACCTCAACCCTTCCCGCCCCGCCTCACCTCACCTCCCCCCTCCCCCTCATCGCTCCCTCCCTACTACAACATGTCCCACCTCAACCCTTCCCGCCCCGCCTCACCTCACCTCACCCCTCCCCCCTCATCGCTCCCTCCCTACTACAACATGTCCCACCTCAACCCTTCCCGCCCCACCTCACCTCACCTCACCCCGCTCCCCCTCATCGCTCCCTCCTACTACAACATGTCCCACATCAACCCTTCCCGCCCCGCCTCACCTCACCTCACCCCTCCCCCCTCATCGCTCCCTCCCTACTACAACATGGCCCACCTCAACCCTTCCAGCCCCACTTCGCCTCACCGCACCTTTCCGCAGCCTGCCTCCCATCACCACGTTCTCATACACACACATAAAACAGAACACATTACATCCACAGACTGTGCTTCAGGGTACACTGAAGAGCATGCGCTAACTTGTGTCAACTTCACATTCACTAACATTGCACAGTCGGGGTGACACGCCGTTAACGCAATAACAGCATGTGACAACTTTAAATCAGTTCTTTCTTTAGAGCTGAGGAATCTTGCTAGTGAAACCAAGTTGTTCCAGAACATACATTTGAAGGCACATACGGCACATACGGCACATACGGCGCCCGTCACATAATGTAGAAAGCCAGGATTCAACCAAAAATGATTTAAACAATTTTAGCGTCACTGCAAATGTATGTATGTATGCATGTATGCATGTCTGCATGTACGTATGTGTGTATGTATGTATGTATGTATGCATGTATGTGTGTACGTACGTACGTACGTATGTACGTACGTACGTACATATGTATGTATGTATACAGTATATACTATGTATGTATATATGTATATAGTATATATGTGTATGTATGTATGCATGGTATTTTACATGGTGTTTCATAATCTCAATAGAATACATATTGATTTGAAGAAAATGTCCTTGTGTTTTCAGTATAACCGTTTCTGTGCTTTTTTGTGTCAATCGTTACTATGGACAAAAAACTGAAGAGCTAGCACCTTTTGAGACATGCTCAACTGCACTCTATTCTCATAGTATAAAAAGAACTGTTCTTTGATATTTGACCGGACGCGGTGGCAAACTCGGTAGAGGCCCGGCTTCATGTGATGGAAGTCGGGAGTTCGAATCCTGGCCGAGTCAAACCACTGACTTACAAAATTAAGACTTGTCATTACTTAGCCTGGCACTGGACATTACTAGGATAGGGGAAGGACTGGTTAGCTCAGTGTAAGGATAATGTAACTGAGTCGGAGATTGCGTCTTGGTGCCGATGGGGCTGGTCCCCTAGTATGGTAGGACTATAAAGTTACCATGACGCGGTACCTATCCTGATATAACCTTAGATGCTGCCAGGGTGTACACCCTCCCCAAACAAACAAAACAAACAACCCTTTGATGTTTACAACAGGCATTCTCATCTGTATGTGCCTGGACGTGGTGGCCGAATCGACAGAGAATGAATTTCTAAATTGATACTTGTCACTTCTTAGCCAGGCGCTCGGCATTATTAGGAGAGGGCAAAGACTAATCGGCTCAGTGTCAGGATAATGTGACTGAGTGGGATATCATGTCATGGTACTGGAAACCTGGTCCCTCAGTGGGGAAGCACTATAAAGTTGTCATGAGTGTGCACTGTCACAAGACAGTACCCGTCCTGATATGACCTTAGATGTTGCCAGGACGTAACATTCCAACAACCAACCAGCTTTCTGTTAATATACAAAACAAGTACAACTATCCCGCTACAAATGCCTCGACTCTATATACTACTAGCACCCCACCACTTGTACTCACAAGTTGGTACAGTATAACCCCGTTAAACCAAACTTGAAGGGATCCTAGATATTTGTTTGGATTAATCAATTATTGGTTTAACCGAGCTTTGTCTTCAACTTTGACTTGTGTATTATGAATGTAATGTACAATATATGTGGACACTTTGATTATTGGTTTTTATGTATATACAGCATAATCCTGTTAAACCAAGCTTGGTTAATCCAAACTTGTTATCGGCGGCCCAGCAAAATACTATCATTTATCATATAAAAACGTTGGTGGGGTCTCAGATGACCGTATAACTACATGAAAGTTTGGTTTAGCATACCGGAAGTGGCCTGGGGCCCGACAATTTTGTTTGGATTCACCAATAATTTGGATTAACCGACCTTGGTTTAACCAACTTTGTTATATGATAAAGGGTAGTATTTTGCGCGGCCGCCGAAAAAAGTTTGGATTAACCGATCATTTGGTTTAACTGAGCTTGGGTTAACGGGGTTGTACTGTACTCAACCTGATATGACATTAGATGTTGTCAGGAAGTAAAACTCCAAACAACAACCAACCAACCAATCGTCTTTCTGTGATATACAAAAGGAGTAAAACTATCCCGCTACAAATACCTCGTCACTATATACTACTAGCACCCCACTTGGACACGGAACGGCAAGCACGTCCGTACACCACGGACGGTAACCGGAGACGTTTCTGTTGATGTAATACCCCTGTCACACTCCGACGTAACGAGCGAACGTGAGCCTAACGTGGTCATTTTTCGTCATTACGTTGACGTATGTTGGGTTATGTTATGATGATGTCAGAATAACGTTAGAATGACGTCGAGCTAGGTCACATTACGTCTTGTTACATCGAGTTACGTCGAGGTTTTGGACATGTTCAAAACTGTTGACGTACCTCGAAAGTAAGGGTTAAGTAGCCTACATGAGTAACCCAGCACAAAAGGAACACATCGGTTATTGTGGAAACTCATCTAAGGACTAACTTACTAAGAGAACTGTGTACAGATGTACAAGAAACAATATAAACTACGCCTAAAAACTCAAAAAAGCAGCATAAAGAGTAAAAGAACAGTAAGAGCAAATAAGTAAATTCAAATATGGAAAATAATTGTTTGGGAAAAATGTGTCTCTTTCAACAATTTGACGATGACTGTTGGATGGAATCTAAATGATTCCATCAAACCCTCGCTGTCAAACACATCATCTCTAACCGGCTGTAGTTGAGGACATCTCACCAGAATATGACGCACTGTCAATCTACATTGACAGTGGTCACACTGCAGTGGAGGATCCCCTGCCAAAATATAAACGCAACACAGAGATATTGCAGAGACAGGAGAGTTGGATATACCTCGCAACCTTACTATAAAAAGGTTCTATCTGACAAAATGGTGCTTTCGAGATAATTAAGGCTGAAGCTGTGTAATTGCATGATAGCAAAGCAGATAGAACAATATTATTTTTAATATATCTCAGTAAAAGATACCAGTTGAGAAACAGTTGTGTAACGGCATGATAGTCTTTTGTAGATAGAACAGTTTTATATCCATGACACCAATTCGGTCATTTCATCAGATAGATCTGCCAGCAGTGTCAGTGTAAGGCTTGATTCTGACAATCTACTGTAGACCTGCGGCTAAGTTACAAATTGCCTCCTCTATCCTACAATATACGTATAGTATATATATAGTAGAGATATATAACACATATATGAATACATTAATAAAATAGTAAAATCTTAGAAGTATTAACTGCATTACACTCATAAATGACTACATCGTACTAGATCTAATAGTTCTGGACAGATCAGTCCCTATCCACTGGGTTGGAGCGCAAATAGGCCATTCAGTGACGTCATAGAGAGAAGAGTTGGGTTGAATTACATGGGAGATAAGGCAGGGTCAATGGCTTGAAAGTCAATATTGTTCAAAATAGGGGTTGTCCTACTTCCCTTAGGGAATTATCTAGCAATGCACGTCTTCCTTATAAGCTGTGTCTATAAGTAGTGACCCATGACTGTAAACCAGGTTACAGTTATATTTCATAGAAAAAGCCTAGGCATTTGTAAATAAATTCCCTGTCATACGTCAGTCTAAAAATCGGTAACGGTTATTAACACTGCATGAGCGAGAACTTCATCACAATTACTCTCCACCTTAAATAAGCCCTAAACAACTCCAGAAAATAGGTCGTTCTAATTTTACATAGTCTCGTTTGTTCATGATAGTAGCGAATAAATAAAGTTATGTTTGTCGTGTTACTGGCCCTTTAACTGTTACACGTATGCAGGTACTGCAGGTATGCAGGTATTGCAGGTATAGCAATACCTCAGGGAGTTTAACGCCCCTGCCCTGCAGAGTTGTAAACCACTGCCTTGTGGTACAGGTTCTTGACAGAACCGAAGGCTAAGGGAGCAAACCCTAAACAGAAAACCATGTCACTGTGGTAGCATTAAGGGCGGTTGATGTATGGAACTCCCAACATCTCCTGACCAGCCACTGCAGGGACAAATAGTTTTGCGCCTGTTTTGACATATTCTTGCCAGTGTGAAACCTCTATTTGCTCCCTGAGAGAGTGCGACTGGTAACTTGCAAAAACCAGCAGCACTTCAACACTTTTGCAGGCAGCTTTCATGAAATGTTCAAGTAATGAAAGCAGTCTTTGTCGCATCGCGACCGACAGCATGATGATGATGATGATGAACTGTTACAACTCAAGTTGATTCATACCCGATGCAACTCCATTAATACTATAGTCTCATATGTTCGTAGATTTAATTAGCAGCATGTCAATTCTCAGCAGCTTTGACACCATCTCCTTGCCAACTCATTCTCACTACACCAGGCCACCATACATTCTATTCCTCTAACATTCGCTGAAAACAAATTTACACACAAAAAAGTAAGAAAGAGAGTGACCATTTGTGTCACTCAAATGTACTGTACATCTGATTTGTTGAAGGCCGCGCTTAAGCAAAAGGTTTAACTGACCTTTCTCCACTAGCATTTCCACGTCCTCCTGCGGGTGACCTTGGTGGGTGACCTTGAGCACCTGACGCTCAATCTCCTCCACATGACGCTTCTTGCTCTCCAGTTCATTTATGACGCTCTGGAAAATTTGAAAATAAAACAACATTGTTCCGATATTCCATTAAAAAAGGGAGATCAAATATAACTAGGTTTGGCGAGTATTCTAGTCAGGTCTACCCAGAAAGTCCTCGAGATCAAGTTCATTAAAGGATTTTTGTTGTTGTTGGTAGGACTGGGTAGAACTGAACCGAGTGAGAGAGGAGTCAGCCGGATGCTAGAAGAGCAAATGTGTGTTCTTCATGATGCTCTAGCCTCAAACGCATCGATATTCATAGCAAGGATAGCGAATGCAATATAAATAGAGAGCGATTTTATATATTTAATAATATGTGTACAAGTTTGTTTGTTGGGGTTTTACACCTTAGCAACATATAATGTTGTTTCATGACGTGCATACACTTGTGACAGCGTGCACACATTGTGATTTAATAGTGCTGCCTTACTGGGAAACCAGGCTTCTGGCACCATCATCCGATATCCGATATCTCATCATCCTAACAAATAGTGGTTGCATAATGGCACTGTACCACTAGCATTCTATCCATGAGTGGCATCACTATAAAGTGGTCATGGGTAAGGATTATTGGAAAATCAACACCCTTTCTCCTTTGACCTTACATGTAGCTATGAAGACAAATATCATTCACTGACACATGCATGCATGGTGTCAAGTTGCAAATTCCCCTTGTAGTTGTAGCATTACACTCGATGATTATATAACCAGTACATCCCCCCGGAAGCAATAAACTCCAATGGGTATACATATGTATGTATATAAGTATATACATGTATTCATATATGACTAAATAGGTATACATGTATATATACATACATGAGAACATGAGTACATAAATACATGAGTACTCTAGATGAGTAGCCTACATGGGTAGCCTACACGAGTAGGCTACATGAGTGGCCTACGTTAGTAGCCTACCTGAGTACATGAGTATATGAATACATGAATATATGAATACATGAATATATGAATGAGTACATGAGCTTTGAAGGTGTAACAGCAAGATGATGTGGCTCATCAGGGCACACTCTGACAAAGATGAGTAAGTGGCCAGTCACCTTGGAAAGGAAGGGGAACCTACCAAGTATTTACCCATAGTAAGCAATGGTTGTGGACTTATCGAAGGATGATGAAAATATCATGGACAAAGAAGATCACCAACAAAGAAGTACTCAGAAAAATTAAAAATAAGAAAAGCTTGTTTGCCACTATACAGACAAAGAAACTTATTTATTTTGGCCACATCATTTGTCAGAGTTCAATATACCGTACATTGTTGGAAGGGAAGGTGAATGGCAGCAGAGGGAGAGGGAGACCAAGAACATCATGGTTTACAAATATTTCACAGTGGACAGGCTTGAATTATTCACAGTCGATCAGAACAGCACACCATCGGGACAAGTGGAGAACCATTGCATCCAACCCTCGACTAGAGGACGGAACTATTGATTGATTGATTGACATGAGTATATGAATACATGAATATATGAATATATAAATATATACATATATAAATATACATGATTACATGCATACGTGAATGCATGGACACATTAATACATGACTGCATAATCCCTGTAGAAACAGACGACCATTGATGACAGTTAATTCCTGACTACAACGCCAGAGGGCAGTACTGTGAAATAGCAAACACCGAAAACCTCTGAAGGAATGGTGCCGCTGCCATAGTTCCGGACTTGCACACCAGGTGGCAGGGTATGCCAGCACAATGGTTTGCTTGGTCCCCAACAGATAAAAGATTTACCCGATACTTGTAGTGTCACGGGTGAAGACCAGCCTTATATAAAAACGGTTGAAAAGTCGGGCTAATGAAATGAGTCCTTATAAGAGCCTAATTTCACAATCTAAGAAGCAACATTTATTCTTTGTATATGTCTTCATGTTTACCCGCTACTTTTGAGTTGGAAAATATAATAAAACATATACTTTAATGCAATTTAAAAGTGAAATCGAAGGCGTTCTCTGGCCGCCATCTTGTCTTTTTGCATTCTCTGCCATTTCACCAACTCTGTGCTGATATAAGTAACCATTTGACACTGGTGCCGGCATTCTACTTGTTGTTCCATACTAACGCTATTTTCGCCCGTATTTAGACAACATTGTCGTTCACCCCTGTACTGGAAGTATGGGGTGAATCTTTTATCTAGGTCCCCGAGCCCTGCTTCACTGAGATTATGTATGTATCTGACTATCCTGCCACCTAGGCTTTTCCAACTCTGGAATGATTACAACCAAAGGTTGGAGCTCGTGCGAAGAGCTGGTTCCAGACGACTTTGCGAATGAGGCATTATGTACACAAGCGCGTTCAAATAAGCCTGTTTACACGACAGAAGCTCGTGCATATAGACGGTCCTGAAAGTCGATTGGTGGCAGAGGATACCAAGTATTTACACAAAGATTGAGTCAATATGGAAGTTGATGGAGACAGACATTAAGGCACCAGGTGCAAAATGGTCGCTACTTACATAATTATTTACACAATATTGTGTGGAAAATAACCCATTTAGGCTACACGAGATCATATGCAGCCAGTAGCCGGATTAACCTATTTGATTGTTGGAGCTTTACGTCCTGGCAACATTTAAGGTCTTACCAGGACGGGATGGTAGTATTATTTGCTAGGGAAGTAGAATTAGTATATTCTAGGCAACCCGCACTTGCATGGATTCCGTGTAAAATAATTGCAAGCTATCAATTGGTACCAACATATCGGCAATGCTATCACTGAAATGCCTGACATATTTGTCATAATATCTGGGTGTATATAGCAAATGACAACAACAAAAACCTACTTTAGTATGCAAATAAAACAAGTACATGTTTAATGTCTATGTACATTTGTATAATTGAAGGCCCCTTTTACAATATGTTCTCGGATAGGAATACAATTCATATAATGAATTGATGAACAACAGCTGGTGACGTTCTCCACACAAACCGGTGGTTTCGCATAAGAGTCCGTGACGTCATCACCCAGACTTATAGGAATCTGCTGGGAGGGGCGGGGGGGCGGGGGCGGGGGCCGGGGCGGGCAGAATGACAGTGTTGTTGGGTTGCTACTGTCCGGCTTTGTGTGTGTGGAATGAGGAGGAGCGGGGGTGGGGGGTGGGGGACGGGGGTCAGCTGAGGTGACGATACAGGACTACATCTACCCTGGAATATATGGGCAGGCAGTGATGTAGTACACAATATCTGCACATGGAGTAAGAATTTAGTTAAATAATTTCATTTCATTTTCATTTTGCCGTTAATGTTCCCTACCTAATTATTCAGAACATAATTCATGCATTTACATGATATAATTTTACCATACTCAGCAGTATATTAAATTATGAAAAATTGAAATCATTATCCTCTAGTATGCTTCATTTTGCTACTTGTCGTCACTTGTAAATGTACCTAGGTTCAAAGCAGATATTTAATCGCAGGTAACTCCCCTATTCTGCTGAATCCAATCCATCTTATATAAGCGGGGCGGGGGACACGATCTGTCTTCTAGATTGAACATCAGCGCGTCAGTGCTAATAACAAATGGTTAATTAATGTAAATTAAAACATACTGACTTCAATTTAAAATAGTGAGTGTTTTTTCTTCTGCGAGCTTGATACGTCCTGCCAACATCTATTAAGTTCATATCAGGATGGGTCCTGATTTCGGCCTCGTGCATACTCTTCATGGCTACTTTATAGTGCTGCCCCATTGGGAGGTTGGCCGCCAGTATTACAGTCAGTCAATCAAACACATTATCCTGTTACTGTACAATGTAACCAGCCCTTGCAATATCCTAGTATTGCCGAGCAGCAGGCTAGGAAGTGGCAACTTTCAGATTCGTAAATCAACTATTTGATTCGCTTCCGGGCCAAACCCCATGACTTCCCACAATAGAAGCCAATCAGCACTTCTACCTGGGGTCGGGGTGTTAGGTAGGGAGGTGTTTGTGTATGTTTGTGTGTGTATGTGTGTGTCTGTGCTTGTGTGTGTATGAGTGTGTCTGTGTGTGCCTGGGTGTCTGTGTGTGTCTGTGTGCGTTTGTGTCTGCCTGTGTACGTATGTGTGTCTGTGTGTGGTTGTGTCTGTCTGTGTCTGTGGTTGTGTGTGTCTGTGGTTGTGTGTGTCTGCGTGTGTCTGTGTGTGTTTAGGCAGGGTGTCTGCAGCGTCTGTGGTGAGACGGGTGGGGAGGAGGCCGGGCAGACACTCTCATCCATCTCCGGCGCTGGTCCGTCTCAATTTGCCGCCGAACTGTCCGCCTTTAATTCATCACCTTGTCAGGATGCACTACACACACCGGGTAATCCCAGATCTACAATGCACCGCGCGCCACCCTGCCACGCCCCAACACTGCCACGCCCCAACAATGCCACACCACCAGACCACCACACCCCCACACTGCCACACCATCATGCCCTCACACCGCCACACTGCCACACCGTCATGACCCCACACCGCCACACTGCCACGCCCCCACACTACCACCCCTCCACACTGTCACTTGGCCACACCGCCACACCACCACACCGTCATTCCCCCACACTGCCACTTGGCCACATTGCCACACCACCACATCACCACACCACCACATCATCATGCCCCCACACCGCCACAACGCCATCCCCTCACACCGCCACACCCCACACTCCTACACTGCTACATCCCACTCTGCCACACCGCCACGCCCCCACACTGCAACACCACCACACCGCTATACCACCACACCGCCCTCTCCCACACTGCCACACCCCCACACCACCGCACCGTTACTGCCAAACCGCCATACCACCACGCCGCCATACCACCACACTGCGACACTACCACACTGCGATACCACCACACCGCTACACCACCACACTGCCCTCTCCCACACTGCACACAGCGCCATGCCCCCATACCACCACATTGTGACTGCTACACTGCCACACTGCCATACCGCCACGCCGCCATGCCAACACACTGATACACCACCACACTGCAACACCACCACACCACTACACCACCACACCGCCCTCTCCCACACTGCACAAACCGCCATGCCACCACACCACCACATTGTGACTGCTACACTGCCATACCACCACGCCGCCATACCAACACACTGCCACACCACCACACTGCAACACCACCACACCGCTATACCACCACACCGCCCTCTCCCACATTGCCACACCCACAGGGACTTTTTGCTTTGTTGTTGGAGTTTTACGTCCTAGCAACATCTAAAGTCATATCATGACGGGTACAGACTTGTGCCAGTGCGCACTTATGACAACTGTATATAGAGTCCTGCCCCACTGGAAGACCAGGCCGCTGGCACTGAAACCCTATATCCCTCTCAGTCGCATTATTCTGATACTGAGCTAACCAGTCCTTGCCATATCCTAGTAATTTTGCGGCGATAAATAGTCTCGCTTAAGTTCCAAGTGAGCAGCTCGAGCTGGGATTTGCCATCTTGCGAACAGACTAATGTTGCCCAGACCACTCCTGTAAAGTGCAGCTGTCTTGACAATCGCTGGAATTAGCCATCTCCCTGAGATATTGCACCTGCTCCTCACTCTCCTCCCGGTATCTGTAAGCTTTTGGTCGGATATTTGTATTCATAGTTATTTCTTACCGCAGGGGCTCAATCAATTGTTGCCAATTTGGGATTGTAGTCTTGCCATTCGTGTTCACACTGCTCATACAACCAGATTAGTTATACATGTAGACAGGTGGCTATCGTTGAAGTGGCGTCCTCTATAATGGTATACATTGAAGGGGCACCATGCTACATCCTGTCTACTGTTTACATGAATGATCCGTTGGTTGTTGGAGTTTTACGTCCTGGTAACATCGAAGATCATATCAGGATGGGTACGACTTGTGACAGTGCACGCTCATGGTGACTTTATATACAGTGCTTCCCCACTGGGAGACCAGGCCGCCAGCACCATGACCTGATATCCCACTAAGTCTCATTATCCTGACACTGAGCTACCCAGTCCTTGCCCTATCCTAATAATGCTGAGCACCTGGCTAGGAAGCGACAAGTATCAATGTGTTAAGTCATTGGTTTGACTCGACTAGGGTACTAGTACTGCCAATGACAATGGACGGTTGGACCAGCATTATGTTATGGCAACTGTAGATAAAACGAGTGAAGAGGTTAACCCTCGTCAGTGCCAAACCTGCGTGCCAAGCTAATCAAACACACCAATCCCACACACGCCAGTCAAGGACTGGACAAAGTTGGACTTTGTAATTTGGTTACCACACAAGAGGACATAATTACGGCTATATCTGAGGCATTTCCTTTCATAGACTATGTGAGTACCCACAGATCTCCCCTCTCCCCCCCCCCCCCCACGTCCCCCTTTGACCAATCTGCGCAACAGTACAAAATTATCAACTGCACAAGGATATTATCATTACCTATTACAGCAAAGCAATGTCCACGTGAGTTAGAGAGTCCCTCTCCCATGTTGGTAGATCGTGGGATCATGGGTTCGAACTCTGGTTGAGTCAAACCAATGACTTAAAAATTGATATTTGTCGCTTCCTAGCCAGGTACCCGGCATTATTAGGATAGGGCAAAGAGCAGTGGGATGAGGAAGACCAATCATCCGTGATTGAATTTCCGCTGCTTTAAACAACTGATGTGCCAAAAGAGAAAAAAAAGAGAGAAAAAAGGTTATATCAATTTGAAATGCAGTCAGCAAGATTGGAGAATAGCAGGGACCACCTGAGATACATATGCCTGTGTTAGATATGTATAGTCACATGTTATTTGAGTCACAGCCATATCCCGTCCTGATATGACCTTAGATGTTGCTAGGACGTAAAACAACAACAAACAAACAATATTCTTGAGATTAGTATATTGGCTTGATCATCATAAATCTATAGTACTGATGCGAAGTAACTAGGAATTTCTAACTTTGGCGTGGAAATGTACATTAATTTGGTGTGAAAACCGAAATGGTGGCCAGCAAAGGCTTTTATGATTTTTCAGTTTTGAGAATGTGCGTTAAAATAATGGAATAATGGTTCTAGGCAGGGATACACGTTGCAATGAGTGCACCAGTATCTAACTTAAATGTGGAGGATCAAATCTGGGCAAGTGCTTTGGTTGGTTAGGTATTATGATTTAATCACATTATGCCACTTTAACCTCATTCTTGTACCATTCTGCAGGGTTGGGTGTTCGAGTATGTGGCTATGTAGGTAGGCTAAGGTGAAAAACAATACAGATGGAGAGAAAGAGAGAAAGTACAGCAATGTAAGAGTGTGAGAAGAGAGAGTCCAAGCCTCTCTGGTTTATTATATACAGTACATGGGTTCATTGTAGAGTATCACCCCACCCTTTTCCCCCAATGAGGAACAATAATTCTTGGCTCTGCCAATAGGGATCAAGCATTCCTGGTCCCCGTGGCTACCAGTGGTCTGCCTACCACCACCAAGCTGTGTGGCCCCTCTGACCACCACCAGCCTTGAACTTTGACCCTGAGTGCGGTGATCCTACCCAGCAGAGGGGGACGGGGGTAGGACCTGAGTGCCTCTTACACACAGTCCAGCCAGCACCACTATGTCTATTTACATTGCACTCAGGCACCACCTGCACTTACAGATATATATACACATGCGCCTGGTCATGTATACCTTTTTCGTAATAGAACATTTGCATTCCCCCTGACGTCGAAAATCAGAATATTTTACAATTCGTTCGTTTCAGTGGTAAATGGACATTGGACGAATTGGAATTAAAAGAATATATATTTGATTAAAGCTGCATAGTCCGATGAAAACTTTTTCATAATCAAAATATTTAGCTAGATTTGACCCTACATATCTAACTCAGACACTGGTCCACTTCTGAAACATTGGGCACCACACAGAAGGGAATAATGAGCCTATTCAATGGAAGCTGTTACTGCAGAAGCCTATGGTGTCCAAGTTTTGGCATGCTTGCCAAAATTAATTCTGCGTGTTTGCATTTCAAATATCCCCAAAATTAGTCATTTAAAATAAAAGTTACTTCAGATTAAAGCTGCATAGTCCGATGGTTTAGAGTTTCTGTCATTTTCTGAGATAAATACATTAGATTGATCGCTATAGACTACCTTACTTTAGTTTGAAGTAACTTTTATTTTAGATGGTTAACTTTGGAGGTATTTGAAGTACAACCATGCAAAATTAATGTTGGCAAGCACGCCAAAACTTTGACACCATAGGGGTCTGCAGGAACAGGTTCTCCTAAATTGCACCTGTATTCCCTGCAGTGTGATGCCAAATGTTTAATAAGTGCACCAGTATCTAAGTTAGATATGTAGAATCAAACCTAGATAATTGGTTTGGTTTTGAAAATGTTAATGCAACTTTAAAGCAAAGTATAAAATAACAATCAACCTAATATATTTATCTAAAATAATTACAGAAACTGATGATTGGTGGTTGCTTTACGCCGTGTCAGCAGCACAGGCCATATTCACGGCGAGAAATGTTTGTTTTTTGTTCAAGCCATCGCGTTTACATGTAAAAGCAGACAATCAATTATGTGCCAATAGACACTCATTAAATTAGAAAGCTCACAATCATATATTTGTGGTCAAGGGAAACAAATTCCCATAGAAAAAGAAAATTTTATTAATAATTGATAGAATCTATTTAGTAAACTATATGAGGTCACAAGTCAACTCAAGACCATCGGTCTATGCAGCTTTAATGTTTATCCCTTCACGCCTTAATACAAAATGTCGCAGTCAGCAAGTTGGCTGAATATGGGGAAAGATGACAACACAAATAGGCACCTCCGCTATCAGAACCAGCGCCGCCCTCTCTCAATATGCAACTGCACAAAGACAATCTAGCTCTGAATCAATAACGCCTGTCTGGGACTGGGCGCTTCTAAAGCCCGCCGTACACCTACCGACAAACCGTCGCAAAAACCTGAAATTCGCCAGATTTTGGGAAAATGTGCTATACCGGTTAAATTCAGCTCACGAGTCAATCTAGAAAGCATGTTGTGGTGGTGGGAAGTTAAGGGGTTACGTTTTGGGGGTCACCGTGTTGATGAGAGTCGTGGATCATGTGAGGTGTATGCTGTGGCGTAGACAGGTGATTTGTATGCTATGCACATGCCCGACGGAGTAGTCAGAAAACCGGAAATGCATCCCCACTTTTTGCTATGAATATCCTTCAGGATGAAACCCAATGTACCACGCCCTCTTTCCGATATGCAGCAAGGGGTATTTTATATGCAATTTCCCCCAGACATGACAGCACATACCACAGCATTTGATGAACCAGTTGTGGACCACTGGTTGTAACAGAAAATAGCCCAAACTGCAAATGAGTCCACTGAGCAGGCTTGATCGCATGGCCCATACCATCACAGGTGGACACTCTACTGCCTGAGCTACGTCCCGTTCCGCTGCCCTGGTGGCCAAAAGTGAATGCACAAAAGTGTATGTGGAAATGCATCCTCTCTTTTTGCTATGAATATCCTTCAGGAAAAAGCCCAATGTACCACGCCCACATTATATATATATATATATATATATATATATATATATATATATATATATATATATGTATATACACATACATATATATTATAACTATCCATATTTAGTGAGTTGTCTTCGCGCGATGTATCATGAACACATTAAGCACACATATACAGTGATATATATAATAGCATATTTTATACCATATATTATATCTATACAGACGCAGTGAGCATGAAAACACGCGAAATACATCTCAGAAAATATGTGACTGCCTTTGTGATTTATATTCATATCATATAGAACCTACATTTTCACCGGTCCATATTGCTCGATACAGTTAATCATCAGGCACACCTATTTCTTTGTTCCACATTGCTCGATACAGTTAATTATCAGGCACACCTATTGTCTTTGTTCCACATTGCGCAATACAGTTACTCATCAGGTACACCTATTGTCTTTGTTCCATATTGCTCGATACAGTTAATCATAAGGCACACCTATTGTCTTTGTTCCACATTGCGCGATACAGTTAATCATAAGGTACAATTATTGTCTTTGTTCCATATTGCTTGATACAGTTAATCATAAGGCACACCTATTGTCTTTGTTCCACATTGCGCGATACAGTTAATCATCAGGTACAATTATTGTCTCTGTTCCATATTGCTTGATACAGTTAATCATAAGGCACACCTATTCTCTTTGTTCCACATTGCTCGATACAGTTAATCATCAGGCACATCTATTGTCTTTGTTCCACATTGCTCGATACAGTTAATAATCAGGCACACCCATTGTCTTTGTTCCACATTGCGTGATACAGTATATCATAAGCCACACCTATTTTGTTTGTTAAACATTGCTCGATACCCTTCAGTGTAGCATCTATCAGGTACAGAGATGCTAAGCCTTTCGGCGACAAAATGCCTTCGAGCACCCGTCATTAAACAGGTATAATGGCCTAAAGCCTCCCTCCTCACTCACTCCATGCGAGCCGGAATCACTGCTAACCCCACCTTCACACGACATCACTACTCAGCATACATCTACTGTCCACCAAGGCACCAACACCACACTACCACTCACTTTACACCTACCACTCATCCAGGCACTAACACCGCACCACTGCTCACTTTACACCTACCACTCATCAAGGCACCAACACCGCACCACCGCTCACTTTACACCTACCACTCATCAAGGCACCAACACCGCACCACCGCTCACTTTACACCTACCACTCATCAAGGCAGCAACACCGCACCACCACTCACTTTACACCTACCACTCATCAAGCCACCAACACCGCACCACCGCTCACTTTACACCTACCACTCATCAAGCCACCAAAACCACACCACCACTCACTTTACACCTACCACTCATCAAGGCACCAACACCGCACCACCGCTCACTTTACACCTACCACTCATCAAGCCACCAAAACCACACCACCACTCACTTTACACCTACCACTCATCAAGGCACCAACACCGCACCACCGCTCACTTTACACCTACCACTCATCAAGCCACCAAAACCACACCACCACTCACTTTACACCTACCACTCATCCAGGCACTAACACTGCACCACCACCCACTTTACACCTACCACTCATCCAGGCACTAACACCGCACCACCGCTCACTTTACACCTACCACTCATCAAGGCAGCAACACCGCACCACCACTCACTTTACACCTACCACTCATCAAGCCACCAACACCGCACCACCGCTCACTTTACACCTACCACTCATCAAGGCACCAACACCGCACCACCGCTCACTTTACACCTACCACTCATCAAGGCAGCAACACCGCACCACCACTCACTTTCCACCTACCACTCATCAAGCCACCAACACTGCACCACCGCTCACTTTACACCTACCACTCATTAAGCCACCAAAACCACACCACCACTCACTTTACACCTACCACTCATCAAGGCACCAACACCACACCACCGCTCACTTTACACCTACCACTCATCAAGCCACCAAAACCACACCACCACTCACTTTACACCTACCACTCATCAAGGCACCAACACCGCACCACCGCTCACTTTACACCTACCACTCATCAAGCCACCAAAACCACACCACCACTCACATTACACCTACCACTCATCCAGGTACTAACACTGCACCACCACCCACTTTACACCTACCACTCATCCAGGCACTAACACTGCACCACCGCTCACTTTACACCTACCACTCATCAAGGCAGCAATACCGCACCACCACTCACTTTACACCTACCACTCATCAAGCCACCAACACCGCACCACCGCTCACTTTACACCTACCACTCATCAAGCCACCAAAACCACACCACCACTCACTTTACACCTACCACTCATCAAGGCACCAACACCGCACCACCGCTCACTTTACACCTACCACTCATCAAGCCACCAACACCACACCACCACTCACTTTACACCTACCACTCATCCAGGCACTAACACTGCACCACCGCTCACTTTACACCTACCACTCATCAAGCCACCAACACCGCACCACCACTGACTTTACACCTACCACACATCAAGGCACCAGCACCGCACCACCACCCACTTTACACCTACCACTCATCCAGGCACAAACACCGCACCCCATTCACTTTACACCTACAGTTCATCAAGGCACCAACACTGCACCCCCACTAACTTTACACCTACCGCTCATCCAGGCACCACCACTCACTTTACACCTACCACTCAACCAGGCACCACCACAACACCACTCACCTTACACCTACCACTCATCTTACCCACCAACACTGCACCACTAACCTTACACTCATCCTACCCACCAACACTGCACCACTCACCTTACACCTACCACTCACCCTAACCACCAACACTGCAACACCACCCACCAAACACCCACATTCTACTGCCACCCACCTACCCACCCACCTACACCAACACTGCACCAGTTCCCACCCACCTTTCACACACACCACACCACCACCCACCCACCTAGCACCCACACTACCCACCCACCTGCACCAACACTGCACCAGTCACCACCCATCAATCACACAGAACGCACCACCAACCCACCTAGCACATACACCACACTATGCGACCACCCACCCACTTAACACCCAATCCACACCACCACCCACCCACTCAGCACCCAAACCACACCACCACCCACCCACCTATGACCCACACCACACCACCACCCACCCACCTAGCACCCAAACCCCACGACCACCCACCTGTTATCCACGCCACACCACCCACCCACCTAGCATCCAAATCACACCACCTAGCAACCAAACCACACCACCACCCACCCACTTAGCACCCACACCGCACTAGCACCCACACCAAATCACCGAACACCCATACCACACCACCTAGCACGGACACCACACCACCACCCACCTAGCACCCACGCCACATCACCACCCACCCACCTAGCACCCAGACCACTCCAACACCCACCCACCTGATATCCACACCACACCACCCACCCACCTAGCACCCAAACCACAGCACCTTGCACCCAAACCACACCACCCCCACCCACCTAACACCCACACCACACCAACACCCACTCACCTAACAACCACACCATACCACCTAACAACCACACCACATCACCACCCACCCACCTAACACCCACACCACACCACCACCCACCCATCTAGCAACCACCCCGCACCGTCTACCACCCACCCACCTAACCCCCAAACCACACTACCACCCACCTAACACCCACACCACCACCCACCCACCTAACACCCAAACCACATCACCACCCACCTAACACCCAAACCACATCACCACCCACCTAACACCCACACCACCACACACCCATCTAACACCCACACCACACCACCGCCCAATCAACACGCACCCAGCTTCCCACCCCAACTCGCGTCGAGTAAATGACTGTTATGGGGGTACTCCATACAACCCTCAAAACCTCCCTAACCACATAGGACACTAAGTACCACAGTAACACCTCCCACCCCCACCCCCACCATCCACCCCCGCATCCCCTCTCACGCAGCGTTAACCCATTACTGCCGACAGCTACCACCTTAAAGTTGCATAGTCCGATTGTTTTGAATTTCTGTATTTTTTCTGAGATAAATATATTAGATCGATCACTAGTATCTACTTTACATTAGTTCAAAGTTACTTTTATTTTAAATGGTAAACTTTTGAGATATTTTGTGGTGGGGTGGGGATGGACGAAGCGAGGCGAGGCGAGGCGAAGCGAGGCGAGGCGAGGCGAGGCGAGGCGAGGCGAGGCAAGGCGGGGCGGGGGGGGGGGCGGGACGGACGGGGCAGGGCGAGGCGAGGCGGGGCAAGGCGAGGCGAGGCGAGGCGAGGCGGGGTGGACGGGGCGGGGCGGGGCGGGGCGGGGCGAGGCGAGGCGGGGCGGAGCGGATTGGGGCTGGGACTGGGGCTGGGGCTGGGGCTGGAGCTGAGGCTGGAACTGGAACTGGAACTGGAACTGGAGCTGAGGCTACGGCTGGGCCTGGGACTGGGACTGGGACTGGGGCTGGGGCTGGGGCTGGGGCTGGGGCTGGGGCTGGGGCTGGGGCTGGGGCTGGGACTGGGTATTGGTCTTGGACTGGGGCTGGGACATTGTGCTAACCATGCAGTTCCTCAACCACAGACAAGGTATAATGGGTAGAAGAATGAATTAAGCGCGCATCAGGTCATGGGATTCGAAGTAGCAGGGTATGCATGACACTTTCTCAAACCACTGAGTTAACATTTAATATATATATATATATGTATATATATATATGTATATATATCGCTAACTAGCCTGGTGCCCGGCATTACTTAAATAGGGCAAGGAGAATTGGAATGAGGAAGACCAATAGGATGCGATTGAAATTACCTCTGATTAATCAACAAATGTATAAAAAGAATGTAGTCACAATTACCAATGTTGTTTATTTACCCTGCTTCCATTATCACTATATATATACACTCTATAACTCGAACCCAAGTCCTCGCGGACAGGATTCGGACCCTCTACATACTATCACATCCCGCCCGGAACATAGCGCATAACGACCAAAATAATACTGCCGGTTTCAGAATAGCAGTGTGATAAGAAACACGCATCACACATACACTGTACCACGTGATCAGCCGGGAGAAATGGCCACTAGAACAAACTTCCCTGCAGATTTAAACATGCACGCCCTGTAGCACTAACCCTACTGCTGATACCCATACCCGATGCTACAATTGCACAGATATTTGTGCCTGCGGTAAATTTTACCCAAATAACAGGTGTTTTTTTTAGGAGACTGTGTGCAGGGTTGCCAACATTGGAAAATGAAAAAAACTGAAGATCTTGGGCGGTCTGATATTGGGCGGTCTGATGGTACTTCCCCCAGTAAAATGCTAAAATCCTAGATGCAGTATGGTGCATTTTGGACAAAATAATATAATTATATAAATTTGGAAAATGAAAAACCGAGGAAGAGCGGCGTATGATAAGGGAAATCAAATATCATACACCTTATGACGAAATCGCAAGGGTTGGTAACTCTGTGTGTGTTGGTGTTTGTATAGACTGCATGGAGTGTGGGTGTGAGGTGTGGGTGTGAGTGTGGGTGTGTGGGGTGGGTGGGGGTTAGGCTGCTGCTGCTACCCATACCGATACCCTAACTGCACAGCTATTTGTGCGGGCGGTAAATTGCAGCCCAATAACAGGGTGTTTTGGAGGAGACTGTGTTGGTGTTGGCTGTATGGGACGTGTGTGTGTGGGTGTGTGGGTGTGTGGGTGTGTGCGGGGGGGGGGGCTGGGTGGCGGTTAGGCGGCTGCTGAATAGGCAAGAGATGGATGACTCGCCCCACAGCGGGTCCTATAACTTATAGCGCCACACCCGAATGCACCCCCAGTTATGCGCCACGCGGCGGCAAGGCGGGATTCAGGAACGGGACGCCGCGTGGCGCCACCTACCGGATCTACCTGCAACTAATGACAAGCTACTGCCCCCGCCGTGCCACCAGATAGTGAGAGCCGGATGGGGCGAGGGGGTGAGGGGGCGAGGGGGCGAGGGGGTGAGGGGGTGAGGGTGTGAGGGTGTGAGGGGGTGAGGGGGTGAGGGTGAAGGAGGGGAGAGGTGTCGCCCATAGGAGGGAGGGTGTGAGGGGTGTGAGGGGTGTGCGGGTGGGGGGTGGAGGGTAGAGGTGAGGGTGTAGAGCAGGAAGTATGGTACGCGGGGGTGGTGGGGGGAGGCTGAGGGAGATGGTGATGGTGGGGATGAGGATGAAGGGGTTCAGGATGCGGGTGGTGAGGGTAAGGGTGAGGTTGAGGGTGAGGTTGAGGGTGAGGGTGAGGGGGCTACATTTTGGTGGGCCTGGTGAGGGAGCGGGTGATGGTAGGGATGAGGGTGAAGGTGTTCAGTGTGCGGGTGGTGAGGGTAAGGGTGATGGTAAGGAGGAGGGAATGGGGGCTACAAATGGGTGGGCCTAGTGAGGGGGTGGGGGCAAGGTGAGGGTGAGGCGTGGGGAAGTGGAATGGGGAGGGGGAGAGGGAGGGGGCTGGAGGAAAGGGTGAGGGTGAGGGTGGGGATGAGGGGGAAGGAGTTGGGGGTGCGGGTAGTGAGGGTGAGGGTGACGGTGATAAGGGTGAGGGCGAGGGCGAGGGCGAGGACGATGTTGAGGGTGAGGGCGTATAATTCGTTGTGCCTGGTGTATTATTGAACATGCAACTTTTGCTTTGAAGGAATATTCTCTTCGCACCTCGTGCGGCATAATCGGGCATAAATTACCTTACATTTGAGGCACGCCGAAGACCACCCTCCTGTTTTATATTACACAACCGCGGTTTGCGTATCGGTATGCGATGTGTGCGCACAGTTGCCATGGTTTCCTGGTGCACACATTTGGCAGGAAGTGGCGAGGTCACGTGCTCCACAAATTATACGACGCGTCTCGTGTGTATAGCTCCGGACTGGTTGTACGCATGCGTATGCCACAGTCATAAAGGGCGCATTCCATATACACGTAATGCGTAATGCGTTATGCGTTACGCGTTATGCGTTATGCGAATGCCAGCATTCCATATACGCGTAATGCGTTATGCGTTATGCAGAGAAGTATATAAAAAGTGAGTGTGACTCTGTGTCTGTGTCTCTATGTGTGTGTGTGTCTCCGTGTCTCTGTGTGTGTCTCTGTCTGAGTCTCTGTGTGTGTGACTCTGTGTCTCTGTGTGTGTCTCTATGTGTGTGTCTGTGTCTCTGTGTCTCTGACAAAGAGACACACACAGACACATAGACACACACAGACACACACAGAGACACACACATAGACACAGAGACACAAAACAGAGACACACACAGAGACACACACACACAGACACACACAGAGACACACACACACAGAATGGGACGGTCCAAACATGGCTCAGTTTAGCTTGCTTGGAGGGATGTTAGGACCGTCCCAAATATGAAGACTGCTTCCTAACAGGTCCGCCGCATAAACCTATATGTTTGCACTGTCCCATTTTTCATATTTCTCATGAAGACCGTAATTATCAGTCGCCTCCTCCAGCTTTATATCAATGGACAAATGCAACTGATGCTTTTCTGTTCGCACCACCTCGTCCCGGCTGTCTGTAATTATCAGTCGCCTCCTCCAGCCTTATATCAATGGACAAATGCGACTGGTGATTTTCTATTCGCACCACCGTGACTCTGTGTGTGTCTCTATGTGTGTGTCTGTGTCTCCGTGTCTCTGTGTGTGTCTGTGTGTGTGTCTGTGTGTGTGACTCTGTGTCTCTGTGTGTGTCTCTATGTGTGTGTCTGTGTCTCTGTGTCTCTGACAAAGAGACACACACAGACACATATACACACAGAGACACACACAGAGACACACAGAGACACACACAGAGACAACACACAGACACACACAGACACACACACAGACACACACACAGACACACACAGAGACACACACACAGACAGAGACACACACACACAGACACAGATACACACACAGAGACACAACACAGAGACACACACACATACACACACAGAGACACAGATACACACACAGAGACACACACACAGACACAGAGACACAACACAGAGACACACACACAGAGACACACACACAGACACACACAGAGACACAGAGACACACACACACAGACACAGATAGACACACAGAGACACACACAGAGAATGGGACGGTCCAAACATGGCTCAGTTTAGCTTGCTTGGAGGGATGTTAGGACCGTCCCAAATATGAAGACTGCTTCCTAACAGGTCCGCCGCATAAACCTACATGTTTGCACCGTCCCATAAACAATTATTCTCCATACTGCTTTGTATATGACCAAATATTGCAGTTATATCTATGTAACTTTTTGTACGTCACATGGGAGTTCCTACCTTTATTATAATCAAATTATAGATAAGTATTCATATTTCTGTGCATATGGTAGCATTTTTAGCTTTCCCATAACTGTCAGTCTCCCGATTGGGACGGTCCTAACATCCTAAACTGAGTCATGTTAGGACCGTCCTTTTCGTTCAACAAAATGGCTGTCCATAATTATCAGTCGCCTCCTCCAACCTTATATCAATGGACAAATGCGACTGATGCTTTTCTATTCGCACGGCTTTTACGCATTACGCATTACGCATTACGCACCGATCGCTACATGGAGCGATCGGGATAATGAATTTCTGACGCATTCGCATTCGCATTACGCATTACGCGTGTATGGAATGTACCTCATAGGTTTCAAGGCGTTTCGATTTTTTGTCGCATTCGCATTCGCATTCGCATTACGCATTACGCGTATATGGAATGCGCCCTTAAGTAAACCTGCGCGGAGCCAGCAGGCTAGGGCTCCCCCCCCCCCCACCCACACCACAACCACCCCCTACCCACCCCACCTCACCCCGCAAGACATGTTATCTGAGACGGCATTGGGGGAGTTACGGTAAGGCACATCCAGACATCCACAGATACATTAGATAGTGCAAGTACAACATGTGTATTTTCCGATGCAAAGACATCTGAATACTACTACCAAGTGTTTATTCAACTCATGTCATTTTTTGTGTACATTAGTTGATTAAGCAGGGGAAATTTCAATTGCGGATAATTGGTCTTCCTCATTCCACTGCTTCTTGCCCTATTCTAATAATGCCGGGCACCTGGCTAGGAAGTGACAACTATTAATTTTTAAAGTCATTTGGTTTGACTCGACCAGGGTTCGAACCCATTGGTTTTGTATCCCATGACCTACCAAACCGGACGCTCAACTCATTTGACCATTTCCTGTTTATTTCCTGTTTTACATCCTGGCAATGCATTAGTTCATATAAGGATGGGTACTGATTTTTGACAGCGCACACTCATGGCGATATTATAGTGCTGCCTCACTGGGAGACCAGGCTACCGGCACCATGACCCGATATCCCACAGTCATATTATCCTGATACAGTGCTAACCCTCGCCCTTGTGCTATCCTATTAACACTCAGCGTCAGGCTGGGTAGCGACAAACAATGTCAATTATATAAGGCAATGGTTTGACTCGGCTTGGATTTATGGAACTCACAACCTTCTGCATCGGAAGTGTGCACTCTATCGATTTAACAACGGCGTCCGGTCAGGTTTCGAGTGAGTGAGTGATGGTGATTTTATATCACGTGTGCAACAAAGGCCATATTCATGACGATAAAGGTCTAACATTCACCTATACCCGCGAGTTATGCATGATCAATGACTCAACCGGAAGTGCTTTACATTCTCCAGTCCTGGCGTAGCCATAGGTGGTGGATGGGGAGGAACAGCCCAGACCCAGGTAAGGTTTATTGTTTCTGTCACTCTTTTATTATTTAGGCCCAAACAAACCTCTTGGGTGGGTATTGTACACGTGCACAACAGCCATCAGATAGCTAGTCATTACTGAGCAATAATACTGCAGTTACATATGCTCAGTTCCCTGTAGAGGGAAGGCTGATTGTCTCTGACTACCTCTATATTCTTGCCTGCCATTTGGACCAACATTTTGCCTGAGACAGACCTAACTGTGTATATACTACTCATTATGCAAAACAACGCACGCTGCTTGATATATATATATATAGTACTCGCCGCGAATATGGTCTATGCTGCCAACACAGCATTAAGCAACCACCAATCAATCAATCAATCAATCAATATATATCGTATAACATATCTAACCTACCACCTCCACAGATCGAACACTCCCCTATATCGATCGCTTTATTTGGGTCCTACATGGTCGCCCATACAATACCATTATAACAATAAAAGAAACTCTCTCCAAAAACGACCCCCTCCCTAAATGGACCAGTTAAAGTCGGTCCCATGGTCCGTCAATTTAGAGAGGTTTTACTGTAGTATGTATATATATGTATATATATATATGTATATATAGCTCGCGATGTGTGAGGAATATATATATATATGCATATATACACACACACATATATATATATATATATATATATATATAAAGTCTAATCGATCCACAGCGGGCAGTAAGTCTAATCAGACATAGACGATCGCTGCGTGACGGATGGGATAACAACGCGTCTAACCCTCAATCAGTTCCAACAAACACCCCACAATGATTGCAATTACCTGGGTATTACAGGAACCAATTACAGGAATCACGTTACAGCAATCAATGTTCGACTACGTCACACCCTGTCCCAGTTCTCAGCCAACCGATCAATTCCGATGTCTGAATAGTCTTGTTTTCACCATTAGACAGTTGGTCAATAGAAAACCTGAGCTTACACTTTTCCCGAACCAAGGGATTTTTAACCTCCCACACCACATAAACATTGTATGAGAGCAACTGGGCTTTGATGACGCTGTAAGATATACATAGCGGTGGAAATCCAAATTGCCAGAGGTGATGGCATGGGGGATCGAAGAATCAACCTTCATATTAGGAGTCTGACCTAGACAAAAGTCAGATACTCTAACCACTCCATCACAGAAAACACCAGAGAAAGAATGTACAAGGGTGTGATAAGAAGTGCACCATTAACAAACTGATATAGAAATTCGGGATCAACACACCTGATGCATATTTTAGTTCAGGTAGCTAAACTACAATGCAACGAGAAAGTCACGTCGTCTACCCCAAAACAACCACACACACAAATCCCAAATAAATGAACAAAAAATACCCCAACAATTAAAATCCCCGCCGCTTTGCTTCGTTTCGTTTTAATAATATTCTCTCATAGCTATTTGGATTGAGTGATTGAGTCCTACATGCGTGAGGCAGAGTCAGGCGAGGAGGTAGAAGCCAGGTGGCAGCACGAGGTGAGGCAGATTGGCATTAGTTAGTGTAGTGTCTGTTGATAAGAATAGATAGTCGGTTTCGGATAATTATACTCATATAATTGTTTATACAGCATACATATATAAGCATAATTGATTATACAACATATATATATCAATATATATCGCCATGAATATGGCCATCGCTGCCGACATGGCGTAAATCTTCCAAGTTACTCATTAAATCTATATATATGCAAGTTTAAGTTTGTTTTTGTTTTGTTTTCTTGTTGGTTTACGTCCTAGCAACATCTAAGGTCATATCAGGACGGGTACCGACTTGTGACAGTGCGCACTCATGGCGACTTTATAGTGTTGTCCCACCGTAATACCAGGCCACCAGCACCATGATGCAATATCCCACTCAGTCACATTATCCTGACACTGAGCCAACCAGTCCTTGCCCTATCCTAATAATGCTGAGCGCCTGGCTAGAAAGTGACAAGTATACATTTTTAGGTGTTCGGTCTACCAACATGGGAGACGGGTGCTCTAACTCATTTGGCCATCCCGTCTGGTCCTTATATATATATATGCAAGTAATTTTCACCACAACCAACCTGTGCATGGCTGATATTATATGCAACTCCGGTTTAGCGTTGGACAATGAGAAGCGAACAGTACTGGTGGGGTTGGTATATGGGCCGGGATATGTGAGGGGGATGTGTGTATGTGTGTGTGTGTTTGGTGGAGGGGGGGGGGGGGCTCAGATGGGCGATGGTAGGGTTAGGTCTGTGGAGATGAGATGCTTTGATCTCTGACTGGTAGCTCACCCTATCCACTCCGCGACCAACACAGAGCCTCGCTACTCCCCAGTGTCAACTAGCAATAACCATCGGCAACAATCGCACTGATATCAGAGAAAGCATCATAATAATATTAATACAGTATAACTCCGTTAAACCAAACTTGAAGGGATCCTAGAAATGTGTTTGCATCAACCGATCATTGATTTAACCGAGCTTTGACTTTGACTTGGCTTTGGCAACAACTTTGGTGCATTATGAATGTAATATACAATGTGTGTGGATACCATGAGTTTGATTTATTATGCATATACAGTTTAACCCCATTAAACCAAGATCGGTTAAATCAAACAATCGGTTAATCCAACCTTTTTTCGGCGACCCGTCAAAATACTACCATTTATCATATAAAAAAGTTGCAGATGACCTTAAAACCACATGAAAGTTTGGTTTAACTGTACCGGAAGTGGCCTGGGGCCGACACTTTTGTTTGGATTAACCGATACTTTGGTTTAGCCGAGTTTGATTTAACAAACTCTTTTATATGATAAATGGTAGTATTTTTCCAGGCCGCCGAAAAAAGTTTGGATTAACCGATTGTTTGGTTTAACCAAGCTTGGTTTAACGGCGTTGTACTGTAATATGAACGGTATAAATAATATGAATAGTATGAATAGTATGAAGAGTTCAGGGGCAAATCCACGGAAACGCCAATCCATAAATGATGGAGATAAACATTGGAATTAAACCTACAACAAGTTAGTTATTTTTTTATATTCCTATTTTGTTGTTCATTGCTCCATAACTATATGATTATAAGAAAAGTGGAATTACTGAGAATTACAATTATTTTCCAGGAAATATCTGTCATTTAAACTACAATCTTTGGATTGGCGTTCACGTGGTCTTGCGGCTGAACTCTTCGTATGAATAGTATGAATCGTATGAATAGTATCAATACTATCAATAATATTAATAGCATCAACAGTATCAATAGTATCAATATTATCAATGTTATCAATATTATCAATATTATCAATAATCTCAATAACATCAATAACATCAATAATATCAATAATATCACCAATATCATTAATATCAAAAATATCAATCATGTGAATAATATGAATAGTATTAATATTAGTAAAACTATTAATACTATTAATACTATTGATACTATTAATACTATTGATACTAATACTGCTATTATTAGTATTAATAATATTCATAATATTAACAATATGAACAATATAAATAATATTAATAATATTGTAGTAGTATGCACTGACCTCTCAGGCAAGTAACCACATAGACAGGTAGGCGTGGGGAGTGTGTTGATATCAGGGAGCCTAGGTGGTGTAATGCTTAGCACACTGGCCCGGAATGCAAAGAGATGTGGGATTGAGTCCCGCTCTAGGCACAATATTTCCCATTTTCATCACCTCCACGACACTCATGCCATGACCAGGATCCTGTAAAAGCTATGCGATATATAGTTGTTGAACCTACCCTGTGTATGTATGTGTTAGCGCATTGACTGTATGTATGTAATTGTAAGCATTAAATGACTTACAATTCCAGGGGGACGAGTGTAGTAGTCTGCACTGACCTCTCAGGCAAACAACCACATAGACAGGTAGGCGTAGGTAGTGTGGTGATATCAGGGAGCCTAGGTGGTATAATGGTTAGCACACCGGCCCAGAATGCAAAGAGATGTGGGTTCGAGTCCCGCTCTAGGCGCAATATTTCCCATTTTCATCACCCCCACAACAACATTAATAATTGTTCTTATTATCCCATCCAATCTGACTACTAGTGAAGGGACAAAGTGTGTTCTTTGTTGTCATGTGACAGCTAGCATTGCATAATTGAGCTTAATAGGCTATCACTATCCCGGATCATATATAGAAAATCTAACTTAATATTTTAATATTACATATCGTGAATAGTTTTTCGCTATTGTTGGTGCAAGACCATACAATCAACACAGTTAACGAAATATGCTTGAGTGTCAGTGGAAGATAGTCAGTGAGTGGTTAGTAGGCGGGGACCTCTCGCGGTTCTTATCCACTTTGTGTTTCGACAGACGGTCGCTAGAAGCAGCCTCCTCTCCACCCACCACACTCTCCCAAAAGCTGATCAGGATACTTGATACGGGCACCGAATGGCTCGGCTTAGTCTGTACGTCTGGCAGAGATTAAATCAACGCCAGTGACATTAGTACACGCAACATTAAAAGAGCAACATATATATATATATATATTTATATCATATGAGACTGTCTCAAAAAGTGCTAAGCAATATGGCACAAAACTTTGTCCATTGTAACAATCAACATACTATCTGCTTATGCATTTGCTCAGGATAAACTGATTTGTTTTTTTACATGGTGTTTCATAATCCCAATAGAATACATATTGATTTGAAGCAAATGTCCTTCTGTTTTCAGTGTAACCGTTTCTGTGCTGTTTTGTGTCAATCGTTACAATGGACAAACAAAAATGGATATCACCTTTTGAGACAGGCTCATTATATACAAATTTCCCCGGAGCGAGTTGAGGATTGGCCTCGCGCATGAGGTGGAGTGGTGCATGCTGGTACCGCACCCCCACAACAGGCATTATTACACGCGATGAAGTGTATATCACTATCCATATATTAAGAGACAAATCCCAATCGGAGCAAGATTTATTTAAGTGTTTATTTCTTGGAGCTTTGTGTTTTAGCAGCAACAACGTTTATTCGTTTAATAATTGCACCAGAATCGAAGTATATAGGATGGTATATAAATAAGAGGGTTGTTTTAAGTTTTTTTTTAATGTGATGCTTGCAACAAACTATGCAGCTTTATTGAACAACGTGCACAATAGTTTAACATAGCAATTTGTATTTGACTATATGTGATGGTATCAATTTGTCTTTGACTATATGTGATGGTATCAATTTGTATTTGACTATATGTGATGGTATCAATTTGTCTTTGACTAGATGTGATGGTATCAATTTGTCTTTGACTATATGTGATGGTATCAATTTGTCTTTGACTATATGTGATGGTATCAATTTGTCTTTGACTATATGTGATGGTATCAATTTGTATTTGACTATATGTGATGGTTTCAATTTGTCTTTGACTATATGTGATGGTATCAATTTGTATTTGACTATATGTGATGGTATCAATTTGTCTTTGACTATATGTGATGGTATCAATTTGTATTTGACTATATGTGATGGTATCAATTTGTCTTTGACTATATGTGATGGTATCAATTTGTATTTGACTATATGTGATGGTATCAATTTGTCTTTGACTATATGTGATGGTATCAATTTGTATTTGACTATATGTGATGGTATCAATTTGTCTTTGACTATATGTGATGGTATCAATTTGTCTTTGACTATATGTGATGGTATCAATTTGTATTTGACTATATGTGATGGTTTCAATTTGCCTTTGACTATATGTGATGGTATCAATTTGTATTTGACTATATGTGATGGTATCAATTTGTCTTTGACTATATGTGATGGTATCAATTTGTCTTTGACTATATGTGATGGTATCAATTTGTATTTGACTATATGTGATGGTTTCAATTTGCCTTTCACTATATGTGATGGTATCAATTTGTCTTTGACTATATGTGATGGTGTCAATTTGTATTTGACTATATGTGATAGTATCAATTTGTCTTTGACTATATGTGATGCTATCAATTTGTCTTTGACTATATGTGATGGTATCAATTTGTCTTTGACTATATGTGATGTTATCAATTTGTCTTTGACTATATGTGATGGTATCAATTTGTCTTTGTCTATATGTGTTATCTCTGCTCTTCATTTTCTTCTTCAACAATGCTTTCCTCATAGGACGAATTATGGAATTAATTTCAAACTGGACGCCACAGTTAACGTGGATTATATCCTTCATTCCGGAATATTCTATTACATCGCAATGACCAGATGGGGTGGCCAAATCGCTAAGATTGCTGGCTGGCTTCCAATGCAGAAGGTCGCGGATTCAACCATTGACTGAATTATAAGCCTGATGACTTAAACAATGTATACATGTCACTCCCTAGAATGGCAATCATCATTACTAAGATAGGGCAAGGACTGGTTTACGTAGTATTATTATCATGTGACTGAGTGGGATATTTCGTCATGGTGTTACCACCCCACACAACATGGAAACCTTAAATATAATGCTACCCAACTTTCCAGTTGTGTCAATCAATCAATAGTTCCGTCCTCTAGTCGAGGGTTGGATGCAATGGTTCTCCACTTGTCCCGATGGTGTGAGGTTCTGATAGACTGTGAATAATTCAAGCCTGTCCACTGTGAAATATTTGTAAACCATGATGTTCTTGGTCTCCCTCTCCCTCTGCTGCCATTCACCTTCCCTTCCAACAATGTGTAGCATTGTTGTGTAGCATTATACAATTTGCCATGAGTGCGCAATGCCTGGAAGTGAACTTATTAATTTATTTATTCTTGTGTTGGGTTTTAACGTCCTAGCAACATCTATGCTCATATCAGGACGGAATGAACTTAAATGTTGCTAGGGTGTAAAACACAAAACACAGAACAAATAAAACATTACACTGAAGCACACCGCATCTTATTCCTCACCATAACATCAGGGCATTATGCGATAGCTTACAAGAATCACAGGATTTCATTCTTAGAACGCATCCCTATGTCATGCATCATCACGTGATGCATCATGTGACGAGAAAAGGATATCAGACACTAATGACACCATGTGTAAGATATCACCCATGTGGGATTTCAATGGTGTGCTTCCTTATGCAGGCATGTGATTGGGTGCAGGAAAAAACCCTGAAATGTTGTTTAGATTATCGTAGGGACACACAGCATCCCACTGAGTTGCGAGAGGGATGCAAATAGTGTATGTCAGAGGTGTTTCCGTGGCCGGGGAAAAAAACTGAATTAAAAACCCCCCACAGAATTCCGGTTTGGGCGGCCAGAAAAATAATAGAATTCCTGTTAAAACCAGAGAAATCACATGCCTGTTTATGGCACATCTTTCAACATGGGGCCCTGCCCAGACGGGATGGGTGAACCCAAAGGGTACTAGCTGATTTCCAATGTGGCTAATCGCGCCTCTGAATCCCAGCCGAATCAAACTGATGACTTACATAATTGATATGTGTCGCTGAGTAGCCTGGAACTCCGCATTAATACGATAGGACAAGGACGGATTTGCTCAGTTTGCGGACAATGTGATTGAGTGGGGCAATTGGGTCATGGAGCAGGCGGCCTGGTCTCCCAGTGGTGCAGCACTATACAGTTACCATGGGTCCGCACTGTCACAAGTCTCGACTCGATCATATTATCTTAAAACTGAGCAAACCAATCCTAGTCCTTTCCTAGTAATGCTGAGTGCCAGGCTAGGTAGCGACAAGTATCAATTTAGTAAGTTATTGATTTGACTCGTTCGGAGTTTGAACTCATGACTTCCCACAAGCAAAACCAGTTAGTGCTCTTACTGATTCGGCCATCTTATGTGGTCACGTGACTAGGACAATGACGTATCTGTTATCTCAAATGTGTGCAGCTAATGCTCATGACACCATATTAATGCGGACATCTTAAAGCCTCATAGTGCGATAAATGGATAGGATCTTCGAAAGAAAGACACTAACCTAGGTTTGATCCTACATGTCTAACTTAGATCGGTTGATGGTTGATGGTTGTTGGAGTGTTACATCCTGGCAACATCTAAGGTCATATCAGGACAGGTACCGACTTGTGACATTGCGCACTCATGGTGACTTTATAGTGCTGTCCCACTGGGAAACCAGGCCACCAGCACCATGACCTGGTATCCCACTCAGGCACATTATCCTGACACTGAGCACACCAGTCCCTTGCCCTGTCCTAATAATACCGAGCACCTGGCTAGGAAGTGACAAGTATCAACTTTTAAGTCATTGGTTTGACTCGAACCCACAAGCCAACCATCTACCAGCACGGGAGACGGACGTGTGATGGACACCAGATGGGATGGCCGAATGAGTTAGAGTGCCCGTCTCCCGTGTTGGTAGATCGTGGGGTCGTGGGTTCGAACCTGGGTCGAGTAAAACCAAAGACTTAAAAATTGATACTTGTCGCTTCCTAGCCTGGTGCTCAGCATTATTAGGATAGGACAAGGACTGGTTGGCTCAGTGTCAGGATAATGTGACTGAGTGGGATATCGGATCATGGTGCTGGTGGTCTGGTCTTCCAGTGGGGCAGCACTATAAAGTGACCATGAGTGCGCACTGTCGGTACCCGTCCTGATATGACCTGAGATGTTGCTAGGACATAAAACAACAACAAACAAACAGACAAGATAGTGAGGTACTTGTTAAGGTTTGGTTCCTGCACAGAAGGAAATACAAAGTCAAGTTAATAGAACCTGTTCCCACTTGGCAACTGGGCGCGGTGGCCGAATCGGTAGAGCACAGGCCTCGCATGCGGAAGATCGGGAGTTCGCGAGTTTGGTTCCCGGTCGAGTCAAACCAATGCCGTAACAATTTTAACTTGTCATTTCCTAGCCTGGTGTTCGGCATTATTAGGATAAGGCAAGGACTGGTTAGCTTGGTGTCAGGATAATGTGAGTGAGTGGGATATCAGGTCATGATGCTGGCGGCCTGATTTCCCCATGGGGCAGCACTATAAAATCGTCATGAGGGCGTACTGTCACAAGTCGGTACCCATACTGATATGACATTAGATGTTGCTAGGACGTAAAACAACAACAAACAAACAAACAACCCACTTGGCTGAAACCTATGCTGTAAGCATTTTGATATGCATGCACAAATTAAATTAACATATTTCCACTTTAAATATCTCCAACTCTATCCTTTTAAATAAAAGTAACTTTAAACTAAAGTAAGGTAGCTTATACAGATGAACCTGAAACTTTAATATATAATTCAGGTACATCTGTGGATTTTTAAATCAATGGAAATCATTGACACATCCCTGCAATGTACACTCACTGCTTAAACGTGTTACTGACCGACTTCGGAAACATTCTAATTTGCTGTGAACAAATGATCAGCAGCAGAGGACCCAATGAGAGCATTGTTGGGGATTGCTGTGGGTTTATGACGTCGGTGACTTAGTAAGCCACCCTAGAGGTAGGAATTGGTGGTGGCACACAGACGGCATTGACATACAGACACCCAGCCCCAGCACCTGTTACACAGGTTAGCACGGAGGTTGTTACACATAGCAACACTCCAGGCCCGCTTCGTGGCAATTGAGGTACTGTGGAGGAGAGTGGAGAAAGGGAGGAGAGAAGGGGAAGATAGGGGAGGACAGAAGGAGGGGAGAGAGAAGGACAGAAGATAGAGGTAGATTGAAGGGAAGGAAGAGGAAGGAGTGCAAAGGGGAGGAGCGGTAAGGAGCGAATAGTGAGGGAAATAGGAGGGCACAGAGGGAGTGTTACGGCAGGAAGGACTCCAAGGGAGGGAGAGAGGACTGGATGAATAGGACAGGTAAGGGAGAAGTGGAAAAGGGCGGAAAGGAGAAGAGGAGAGGAAGAGAGGGGGAATAAGGTGAGAGGTAGGGTGAGGGTGAGGGGAATGGGTAAGTGGGGATGGGGGAAGGAAGGGGAAGTGGGGATGCGGGAATGGGAAAAGTGGGGAAGGGGGTGGAGGAGGGGGAAAGGAGAGAAAGGACAGAGATGAGGCTGTAGAGGAGGGAGGAGTGGGTAGTGAGGAAGTAGAATGGAGGAGGGAGGAGCAGGATGCGGGGGGAGGAGGCAGGAGGAGGTAGAGGAGGCAGCAGGAGAGAGGAGGAGGGAGAATGAGGGGGGATATGGGAGAGGGGGAGGAGGGAGGAGGAGTGGAGGGTAGGGGAGGGAGGAGGCTGGAGGGAGAAGGCAGGAGGGAGGGGGAGGGGGAGGGAGGAGGAGGGAGGGGGAGGAGGGGAGGGAGGAGGGGGGGAGGGAGGGAGGAGGAGGAGGGAGGGGGGAAGGAGGGAGGAGGAGGGGGACGAGGGGAGAGGGAGGAGGGAGGAGGGAGGAGGGAGGAGGAGAGGAGGAGGAGGGAGGGGGAGAGGGAGGAGGGAGGAGGAGGGGGAGGAGGGAGGAGGGAGGGGGAGGAGGGAGGAGGGAGGAGGAGGGGGAGGAGGGAGGAGGGAGGAGGGAGGAGGGAGGAGGGAGGAGGGAGGAGGGAGGAGGGAGGAGGGAGGAGGGAGGAGGGAGGAGGAGGGAGGAGTGAGGAGGAGGGGGAGGAGGGAGGAGGGAGGAGGAGGAGGGAAGGAGGGAGGGAGGAGGGAGGAGGGAGGAGGCAGGAGGGAGGAGAGGGAGGAGTGAGGAGGAGGGGGAGGAGGGAGGAGGGAGGGAGAGAGGGAGGAGGGAGGAGGCAGGAGGGAGGAGGGAGGAGGGAGGAGGGAGGAGTGGGTAGTGAGGAAGTAGAATGGAGGTGGGAGGAGCAGGAAGCGGGGGAGGAGGGAGGAGGAGGTAGAGGAGGGAGGAGGAGGGAGGAGGAGAGAGGAGGAGAGAGGAGGGGGGAAGGGCGGAGGAGGGAGGACGAATGTGGAGGGTAGGGGAGGGAGGAGGCAGGAGGCAGGAGGCAGGAGGGAGGGGGAGGGGGAAGAGGGAGGAGGAGGGACGGGGGGAGGAGGGAGGAGGAGGGAGGAGGAGGGGGACGAAGGAGGAGGAGGGCGGAGGAGGGGGACAACGGAGGAGGGAGGAGGAGGAGGGAGGAGGGAGGGAGGAGGGAGGAGGGAGGAGGTAAGGAGGGAGAAGAGAGGAGGGAGGAGGAGAGGGAGGAGGGGGGAGGAGGCGGAGGAGGGAGGAGGGAGGAGGGAGGAGGGAGGAGGGGGGAGGGAGGAGTGGGGAGGAGAGGGAGGAGGGGAGGAGGAGGCGGAGGAGGGAGGAGGGAGGAGGAGGGAGGAGGAGGGAGGGGAAGGGTAGAGTAGGGAGGAGGAGGGAGGAGGAGGGAGGCAGGAAGGAGGAGGGGGGACGGAGGAGGGAGGAGGGAGGAGGGAGGAGGGAGGAGGGAGGAGGGAGGAGGGAGGAGGGAGGAGGGCATAAGGTGAAGGAGGAAGGACCACAGAGGGAGGGGAGTTGGGAGGAGGGAGGGGGAGAAAGAGGATACGAAACAGGATGGAAGGAGGGGGGAGGAGGAAGTGAATGAGTGGTGGCTTTAAGTAATATCGGCAACAAAAGGCTTTTTCATGGCGAGAGAATGAGTTAAGTCCATTTAACGCATATACTATTGTAAACCCGGCTGTTGCCGTTGGTTGCAGTAATGGCGGTTTAATAGGTGTCTGGACTTCTATTCAGTACTAGTATTGAGACTCACTTTCCTTGTTGACCGTACATATGGCTAAGGTTGTTGGAGTTTTACATCCTGGCAACAAGAAGGAACAAAATCCCACCTGACCCTGAGTGTACTAACTGCTTACTGGGTACTGGCACAAAAGGCAAAAGACAGGCCAGAGAAGATGATAGATATTACAAACATGAAAATTAGCCCTCATATGTACGAACAAAATCGTAAAAGACTACACCATATGGCGCGGTCCATGTAGGTGTGTGTACTGGCACAAACCAACACAGAAATTGACAGGGCACGGTCACACTTCCGACCCATCGTGAAATGCATAATAGCTAAGCAATCAAAACAACCATCCCACCTAGTCACAGTCCTGAAGGGTCCGGGGGTCTTCTGGCACACTGGTACACTATCTAAGGACAGGTCTTGGGTGAAAGGATGCTGTAACACATCATAATGGGACGGGATCCTCTCCCGCAGGCCGGTATGTCATCCAAATAGATGTACATAGTCAGCTGAGATATCATATACAGGTTAGACAAAAACTCTCGAAAATACAAAAAAATATAACTTAGAGACTACTAACACCTGAAGCCGCAAAAGGCTGGCCCGAGCAGGAACAGGTAAACAATATCACAGCTGTCCAGCATTGAAAACAAGCATCTTCGCAGGAGCTTATACATTATAGGCAGAATAAATACCTTGTCAATACAAAAATAAAAAAACAAACATATAAGGCCATATCCGGACAGGTACCGACTTGTGACAGTCTTGGTGACTTTATAGTGTTGCCCCACTGGGAAATCAGGCTGCTAGAACCATGACTGAATATCCCACGGAGTCACATTATCCTGAAACTGAGCGAACCAGTACTTGCCCTATCTTATTAATGCCAAGCGCCAGGCTAGGAAGCAAAGAGTATCAATGTTATAAGCCATTGGTTTGACTCGACTGGGAACCAAACACCCGAGCACCCGGAGGCGAGGCCCACGTCCCACCGATTCGGCCACCGTACCCATCCTGATATGATGACATCAGATGTTGCCAGGAGGGAAAACTCCAACAACCAACCCCAGCCCCCACTTTTTTAATTTGTTGCTGTTCCTCTGTTATCTCCAGTCAACCATATACGATGACAGAGACAGCCCAGGTAAAAATGTAAAATGTAAGACCTAAATGCACTGCGATTGGTCCCACTGCTTCTCTGGTCACAGATGGTCCAGTGTAATATTAACAACCCCACCCCAACAACATAATTCATAAACTCACATAACTAGCTACATTAGAGTTACACTAGAATTTTCCAAACAAACCAACATTTATATACCGCTTGCCTAACTGCAACTGAACATTCAAACTTAGTACAAATTTACCAACTGAATACAGAAGATAACTTCTGCTTACATTCTAAATACTATGTAAATGCTCACATTGATCTGACTAATATTGATCTGGTTATATGACACTACTGTACCATATTGTTATGGAACTTTTGGGTTTCAGAATTTCATTGTGTTACATGGTGCAAATTGTCTATTCAACAAGTATTGAACACCTTATTCTATATACCTTTTGTGTAAATAACCCTGAATTGAAAAATGGCTGGAAGACCAGTGCTTCGGCACTGACAAAAGACTTATTCAGCAGAATAAACATATTTACCAAAAAAAAACAACAGGGGACAGGAACTGATGGGGCGTTCTCTGGATTAAGCCTTATGGCGTAGACCTCAGTGATTTGGCGACCACTCATGTTGCCAGGATGTAAAACCCCAATAACCACCCATTGGTCGCAGTACTGACAGTGTTAGCGGTACAGAGCTAGACTGTACGTGAAGTTTCAGTGGAGCGTCACACTGGTGGCAATTTCGGGAATTTTCCCTTGTGGGGCTGGCATTGCTTGCAGTATCGGCTGTTGGTTTACCGGTACTGCTTACATTACAGTCAGCGCCCACGTAGTCGACCAGGGCTCTATTTCAAACCAAATCAATAAACTCACATTTTCCCCCCTCCCTGCATATTGTCGTGGGGGTGATGAAAATGGGAAATACTGCGCCTAGAGCGGGACTCGAACCCACATCTCTTTGCATTCCGGGCCAGTGTGCTAACCATTACACCACCTAGGCTCCCTGATATCAATACACTCCCCACGCCTACCTGTCTATGTGGTTAGTTGCCTGAGAGGTCAGTGCAGACCACTACAATATTCTTTGCAAAATATAATCACAAAATGCCAACAACCACAATTCCCCCTCCGTCCCGCCCTTTAAAAAAATGAGGATCTGCATATGAGACTGTCCCAAAAGGTGCTAAGCAATATGGGACAAAAATGTGTCCATTGTAACGATCAACATACTATCTGCTTATGCATTTGCTCAGGATAAACTGATTCGTTTTTTAGATGGTGTTTCATAATCCCCATAGAATACATATTGATTTGAAGCAAATGTCCTTGTGTTTCCAGTGTAACCGTTTCTGTGCTGTTTTGTGTTAATCGTTACAATGGACAACAAAATAAAGAGTTATCACCTTTTGAGACAGGCTCATATACTGTATTCTCGAGGGTTAACCCACAATTGTGGGTTTAACACTCACCCACCACTTGGCAAATATTTCCTAAATGCCCACCCCTTAAACGCCCATGTGTGGGTAAACGCCCACCCCCCACTTCAGTGATTTGCTCATTTAAACACCCAGGCGTTTAACCTGTGAGAATATGGTAAATCTACTTTACATACGTCACTCATTATGCTTTTCCAATATAGCTCTCAGAAGGAGAGGTATTGGGATAGGATTGGGGCTGTATCCGATAATGACTGATTGCTCGGTGGGGTGGATGTCATTCCTCGGGGCAAACACAAGTTCATTAGCTCTCAATCCTAGTCTTGTTAGCTGTTATCTCACTCTTCTCACCATGCGCTTTGCCACTTATCAACTGTAAATTGAAGTCATATACGCACCACTGTCAAGACATATGCTTGGGGGATGACATATAATTGACGTTATTGCCATCTCTCACAATCTAAGGA
Source organism: Branchipolynoe longqiensis (assembly GCA_030323885.1). NCBI lineage: Eukaryota > Metazoa > Annelida > Polychaeta > Phyllodocida > Polynoidae > Branchipolynoe > Branchipolynoe longqiensis. The sequence continues at coordinate 66,610,405 of CM059189.1, forward strand.
CACTTCTTTTCATATATATTTATAATTACATATATACATTAAAACCTCTCTAAATCGACTGACCATGTGAGCGAATTTAAGTGGTCCATTTATGGAGCTGGTCGGTTTAAGGAGTTAGAATATCCTTACAATCGTATATTGTTGGGCCCCAAATGAAGCGATCGATATAGGGGAGTGGTCGATCTGTGGAGGTGGTCGGTTAGAGAGGTTTTACTGTAAATATATGTATGTATATATATATATATATATATATATATATATATATATATATATGTATATAGATATAAATATGCATATATATAAATATGCGCACAGAGAAAACATTCACCAGAGGAGTTTGTTTGTTGTTGTTTTACGTCCTAGCAACATCTAAGCTCATATAAGGACGGGTACCGACTTGTGACAGTGCGCACTAATGGCGACTTTATAGTGCTGCCCCACTGGGAAACCAGGCCACCAGCACCATGGCCCCACAAACTCATGGGTTCGTATCTCACACTCTCCCAAAACAGGAGACGGACGCTCTACTCATTCGGCCACCCTGTCTAGTTTCACCAGAGGAAAGTCCTCAAAGCAGCATAGTCGAAAGACAGCATCACATTTTCAAAACCAAAACACTCATCCAGGTTTGATTCTATATATCCAACGTAGAATATATAGAATCAAATCTGGATAAGTATTTTGGTTTCTAAAATTGATGTCTTTGTGGTGTTCCTCTGTGGCAGAGTGGTTAGAGTGTCTGACTTTTTTTCTACATCACACCCCTAATCTGAAGGTTGGTGGTTCAATTCCCCATGCCCCCACCTCCACCAATTTGGATTTCAACCAATCTGTATAACTTACAGCGTCATCAAAGGCCGGTTGCTCTCATACAATGTCTATGTGGTTTGGGAGGTTAAAAATCCTTTGGGTTGGTAAAAGTGTAGGCTCGGGATTTCTATCGACAACCTGTCTAATGGTGAAAACAAGTCTAGTCAGACTTATCCATGATAGGCAGTATAAATCTTCAAGAACAAGAAAAAAAATGTCTTCATCAGACTATGCAAGTTTACTATTGCAAGTCACCCGCGGCACTATGCCCATGGCAAGACGTACCTATTGCTAGACAGATGCACAGTGTAATAACTCATTGCGTGTATTTCTTCAGCATCCACCAACCAATATACATTTGTTTGTTTGTTGTTGTTTTATGCCCTATCAACATCCGAGGTCATATCAGGACCGGTACCGACTTGTGACAGTACGCACTCACGGCGACTTTATAGTGCTGTCCCACTGGGATACCAGGCTGCCAGCACCATGACCTGATATCCCACCCGGTCCCATTATCCTGACTCTGAGCCAACCAGTCCTTGCCGTATCCTAATAATGCCGAGCGCCTGGCTAGGAAGCAACAAGTATACATTTTTAAGGCATTGGTTTGACTCGACTAGGGTTCGAACTCACGATCCCATGGTACCAACATACACAAAATAAAACACAACTTGGTGCTGCCTTGAGAGCATTGCGTGCTTTATTCTGTGCACATTAAAATGGTAATAGCTCGACAAATAAATTCCCCGATAATTTCATCTTTTTAAAACATTTTTTGATTAAGCAGGGTCAATTTCAAAGGCGGACAATTGGTCTTCCTCCTTCCACTCCTTGTTGCGTTATTCCAGTAATGCTGAACACCAGGCTAGGTACACTTTTTTTTAGTCATTGGTCTGACTCAACCAGGTTCGAACCTCGGGATTCAAATTCCACAAACTACCAAAACCGGAGATGGACGCTCAACTCATTCGGTATCTCTTCCATATGAATAGGACACACTCTACTTTGCAACCGACAATGCGTGGCCTTGACATTTCTTTTTATTCTTGTTATACCCCCACATTTTTCTTCCAGTTAACTAACCTTTTTTTTTCAGCACGAGGCGCTGGTCTGCTGGCCTTAACAATTATAGTGCATATGAACTCTTTATGGATGAGATGATGAGATGGTATGGACAATAGTAGGTTAAAATCAGGCATTACAAATATAGTGGGGATCTTATTTTGCCCATGTAGACTGGAGAATAGCCGTTTACCTTTAGACTATATCAGTGATTTGCTGATCATACCTGTGAGGATACATTAATACAATGGGCAAGATCCACATCAGGTAGCAGTGGATATTGGACTATTATTTACAATACTTTGTCAATGTATCTAGTGTAGATGAAACCCAATCCCAGAAGGCAGAAGGACTCAACCTTTCATTGTCTCTTCACCCTCCATACCAACTGACTAGCATTTACTCAGAGCCCTATTCTGATATGACCTTAGATGTTGCTAGGATGTAAGACAACAACAAAATAAAGCACATGCACTCAGATGGCAGAAGATCACAGCGTGTATGATCTGTGCCCACTGAACCAGCTGTGTGTTCTTTAGGCGTGTTCATACATAATCGCTGAGAACCCACATTAAATGCCGCAAGAGCAATGCAGCGGACAGCAAGCAGACCGGGTGGCTCCATTTGTAAGAGCGCTGGCTGGATTCCCGTCTGGGAGGCTTCGCATTTGAACCCCGACCCAGTCAAAGTAATGACTTACACAATTTATACTTGTCACTAACTAGCCTGGCACTCAGCCTTAATAGGTGGGTTAGGCATGGGCTGGTTTGTTCAGTATTAGGATAATGTGACTGAGTGGGATATCATTCCCTGATGCCAGCAGCCCAATCTCTCAGTGGGGAGGAATCCGATCTATAAATCCGCCATGGGTTCACACTGTCATGAATCGGTACTTATCCTGATATCACGTTAGATGTTGTTAGGATGTAAAACCCAAACCATCAAGTAAGTGCGTCGATGCTGATGAGTCTATTAATCTGAAGAATAAAGAAATTTACCCCCCCCCTAAAGAACCTCAAAAATCTAAATAACCTTATATCATTTAGGAAAGAATATCTACAAAATATAAGGCCACAAATTGAATTCTCTCCGGTATTAACAATTGCCATTCATAATGAGTTGAGCGTCTGCCTCCCATTTTGGTAGGCTGTGGGATTCAGACCCTGGTCGAGTCAAACCAATGACTTACAAATTGATACTTGTCGCGACCTAGCCTGACACTCGCCATTATTAGGATAGGGCAAGAAGAGGTGGAATGAGGAAGACCAATCATCTGCGATTGAAATGTCCCCTGCTTAATCAACTCATGTGCAAACAAAATAATGATAATCTCCCAACGATATTGTTTTATTTGTGGGTGTACAATGTTTTACTTGTGTCTGATAGATACACGCCTCCCTCCTGATATCACAGCTAATCTAATGATGATGAAAATAGCGCAAAACAGAGGAAAGCAATTTGTCTGGAAAGTTGGCAGTGCTACTGGAGTCCCTGTACAGAGATAGCCAGGGGCGGGTGACTCTATATGAAACAGCTCAGCACTGGCTGATTTTGCTTGGAGTGAGTGAGGATGGAACACTGACACATCAGACACAAATATCATCTGCGTAGCAAGAAACATTTACAAATAATCCATGGAAATGTTAACCAAACAGATTCTCCCGACTCTTAAAAGAAATATTTCAACACCATAGTCTATATAAGCATAACATATCACTTTTTGAAGTTTTGTGTTTGATGCAATATTTTGGTTAGATACACAATTTCCGTGATGCATGCGCAGGGCGTAATCCAGACTGGACTTGTTGGTCACAGAGTCTGTGCAGAGGCAATTGAGGCTCTGTTAAGAATGGCTTCATATTGAGCAACTGGCACTGTCTTTTCGGCACAAATGTGGATTTATTGAAAAAACAAACTTATCATTTTTTAATCATTTTTGATAATTATAGCTGTATCCTATTGATTGATTGATTGAAAAGCTTTATTATAAGTGTAAAACAACACAATGACACACTGTCGACCCACAACATGAGTGTCATTGCCTAGCACCAGGTGTCGTACTAGTCGCGGAAATTGTGTATTAGGCAGGCTCTTTTTTTACCAATGCTTCACTGTAGAGTCTTATATTTGTGAATAACCTACGGTGGACTATTGTTGCCATGCTCCGCCCCTCCCACCATTAATGGTGGGCCCCATTTACTAACAAAATTATCAGAAATACATCCTAAAATAAAAGTGGCAGAAATATGCTCCATGTTTACTTGGTATTTTGTTTAATGTTATCCCCGTCCTGATTTGAACTTAGATGTTGCAAGGTCGTAAAGCTCCAACAACCAACTAGTATTTGGCGATGTTCATATAATCGCGCCATTTGACGACGATAACTGGTGTACCCCCAATTGAACCATTATATCCAGTGTGGAAAACAAAAACAACAACAAAATGTTCAACACCGGAAAAACAGATGGGTGTGAAAAACAATCAGATATTCCAGATTATGGGATGGGCGGTGATTTGTTAGTGCCACACGCTGTCTATAGGTAATATCTCAGAGGTTGGTTGTTGAATGTATGACACCACAGCAAGACAGGCGTTAGCACCCGATTAGGCTGAGGACAGAGATGTCTGGGGGGGGAGGGGAAGGAAGGAAGGAAGGAAGGGGGGAGGAAGGGAGGAGGGGGAGGGGGAGAGGGAGTGCGGGAGGGGGAGGGGGGGAGGTGGAGGTGTAGGGGGAGCGGGGGAGGGGGAGGGGGGGGGGGGGAGAGGGGGAGGGGGATGGGGGGAGGGTTCTGAGAAAGCTGACATGAAGTACACACAACAGATGACATGGGAACAAATGGATGAGGGAAAGACGAGGGAATGAGGATTGAGGGAATAGGGGGTTGAAGGAATGGGGGATTGCAGAAATGGTGGATTGTGGTTCTGCCAATCCAGTCGAGTCCGGGTCGTTCTAGTTCTGGTTCCGGTTCCGCCCCACTCCGGTCCAGGTCCTATGGGTTCTGGTCCCGGGTCCAGCACGTCCGGTCCATGTCCAGTCCATTCTGGTCTAGGTTCCGCCCCAGTCCGGGTCCGGTCCATTCTGATCCCGGTTCAACCCAAGCCCTTTCGGGTCCATCCTGGTCCCGGTTCCACTACATCTGTAGTGTATTTATTTCTTTTAAGAGTCGGGGGAATCTTTCTTCTCCGACCCGGTCCCACCCTTCCCCCATACTAATCCTACCCACCCACCACCACCACCAGCTCCACCCCCCACCCCCACCCCCTCCGGAACAGCCTCTACGGACCCATACCATCGCATACACACATACAATATGGCGAGACGAGACATACGTGGCGGAGCACTGTGCATCGAGATAATTAACCAATCTGCACACCAATTATAACCCCAGGGACAGACAACAATTCTAGACTTTAAGTATTCAATTAAACCGTTGGAATTCCAATATATCGCCAGTTCTGCCATGAGGAGTCTACATTCGTATAGTGCACATGTACTCAGCACGCCAGTGGCAATCCACCCTGGTGTATACCTAGTAGTTGTTCCCGGGGGGGGGGGGGGAGTGAGGGCTGGAGTAGATTCACATGAGCCTTTGTGTATCCTAAACAATATGTCCAAGACCAGACGGGATGGCTGAATGAGTTGAGCGTCATTCTCCTGTTTCGGTAGATTCTGGGATTCAAACACATAAGGTTGAATGAACCCTTGCCGAGTCAACCCGATGACTTAACAATTTATACTTGTTGCTTCCTAGCCAGGCGCTCTGAATTATTAGCAGTGGGCAAGGACTGGTTGGCCCAGTTTCAGGATGGTGTGATTGAGTGGGATATCAGGTCATGGTGCTGGTGGTGTGATCTCTCAGTAGGGCACAACTATAAAGTCACCATGACAATGCATTGTAAGAAGTCGATACCAATCCTGATATGACCTTAGATGTTACCAGGACGTAGCACTCCAACAACCAACCAACAATATGTTCACAGACAGTCGCTATGATGCAGTTCTTATCTGGCATCAGTGGCAGACAGTGACCCTCACCACAAGCTGCTCGTCCCAGACACACAAATGTCCGTGAATAAGATGACTTGCTGCATATTCTGATGGATTTCTTTTTATCACAGAAACCACAGCGACTGAAGGTATGTACATCTGGAGATTGTGCAGTTTTTAAATATTTGTTTTCCCATTAAAATAGTTTTAGACACAAAGGATGTGGTAGGTTGCACCAATAGATGATTTAGTTCAGGCTCCTCCAGCCAATGACTGATGGAGGAGTTAGGGCTGAGGAGCAGATGGAAGTTTCCGGCCTTATTACACTCGCATAATGCTTATACAGCAAATTCTTTTCTTTTTTTCTCACTGATACCACAAGCACTATGGTATGGAAGTAAATCTGCACATTGTTCAATTTCAATGTTGATAATTCTTGTATTATTCATTATTTTTGTTCGCACACACCACAACCAGAAAAGTGTATAAATCAGCAATGTCCAACTTCCTTTTCTTTTATAATTAAAACTAATCCCTGTTTTACAGATACAGTAAGGTATTTAAATCTGAAGATCGGCCAACTTCTCTGTTTCTCTCTTTTTTTAAATCCTCTATAACATATATCCTCTATAACATATATCACGAGTAATTTATTATTACCAGATATCACAACACCTAAAGTATACAAATCTGCAGATTGCCCAACTTCTCCAGGCATGATTTTGCACCACACAATCTGCCTCAAAGATTGCCCAACTTGTCTAGGCATAACATTTCACCACACACTCTGCCTATTAAATTACCGAAGTTCTCCAGGCATGAGTTTGTGCCAGACAATCTGCCTCAAAGATTGCCCAACTTCTCCAGTTGCCCAACTTCTCCCGGTATGGTTTTGCATGGCATTATATGTCTCAAAGATTGCCCAACTTCTCCAGGCTTGATTTTGCAACCATACAATCTGCTCAAAGAATGATAAACCTCTCCAGGCATGACTTTGCACCACAAAATCTGCCTCAAACTAGACTGCTCAACTTCTCCAGGCATGACTTTGCACCACAAAATCTGCCTCAAAGATTGTTCAACTTCTCCACGCATGACTTTGCACCACAAAATCTGCCTCAAAGATTGTTCAACTTCTCCATGCATGAATTTGCACCGCAAACTCTGCCTCAAAAAATACTGAAGTTCTCCATGCACGAGTTTGCACAGCACAATCCGCCTCAAAGAATGACCAACTTCTCCAGGCATGACTATGCACAGCACAACCTGCCTCAAAGATTACCCCACTTTTCCATGCATTATTTTAAGAATTATTCAAAGAATGCCCAACTTCTCCAGGATGACTTTGCACCACAAAATCTGCCTCAAAGATTGCCCAACTTCTCCAGTATGACTTTGCACCACAAAATCTGCCTCAAAGATTGCCCAACTTCTCCAGTATGACTTTGCACCACAAAATCTGCCTCAAAGATTGCCCCACTTCTCCAGGCATGGGTTTGTGACACAAAATCTGCCTCAAAGATTGCCCCACTTCTCCAGGCATGGGTTTGTGACACAAAATCTGCCTTAAAGATTGTCCCACTTCTCCAGACATGACTTTGCACCACAAAATCTGCCTCAAAGATTGCCCCACTTCTCCAGGCATGGGTTTGTGACACAAAATCTGCCTCAAAGATTGTCCCACTTCTCCAGACATGACTTTGCACCACAAAATCTGCCTCAAAGATTGCCACACTTCTCCAGGCATCGGTTTGTGACACAAAATCTGCCTCAAAGATTGTCCCACTTCTCCAGACATGACTTTGCACCACAAAATCTGCCTCAAAGATTGCTCAACTTCTCCAGGCATGACTTTGCACCACACAATCTGCCTCAAAGATTTCTCCACTTATCCAGGCATGAGTTTGTGCCACAAAATCTGCCTCAAAGATTGCCCCATTTCTCCAGGCATGAGTTTGTGCCACAGAATCTGCCTCCAAGATTGCTCAACTTCTCCAGACATGAATTGGCGCCACACAATCTACCTCAGTGACGCCCCGCCGACCTTCAATCATGAATATGCCCCAGACACCGCCACACACATATCAGCTAGCTAAACATATACAGCATATTAAAACAAAAAGAATAGAAGATAAAATCCCCTCTCACACTCGCTCCCCTTTTTCCTCCCAAATGACATGCAATCTGTTGATGGCTATGTTTTTTTTTAACTTGCAGTGGTTCAACGTGAGAATGATTGGTTAGTTGGTTGTTGTTGGAGTTTTACGTCCTGGCAACATCTAAGGTCATATCAGGATGGGTACCAACCTGTGACAGTGCACACTCGTGGCGACTTTATAGTGCTGCCCCACTGGGACACCAGTACCAAGCCCTGATATCCCACTCACTCACATAATCCTGATAATGTGCTAAGCAGTCCTTCCCATCCTACTAATGCCGAGCACCAGGCTAAGTAGCGACAAGTATCAATTTGTGTAAGTCATTGGTTTGACTCGACCGGGAATCAAACTCTCAAACTTCTGCATGGGAAGCCTTCGCTCTAACGATGATTTGTTCACCAGTGTAACGATTTCAATTTCCCCCCTTTCCAAGTTCCCCCCGGGAATCAAAAAACGTTTTTAATTTCCATCCCGTGAAATTGAAAACGTTTTCAGATTCCTGGGAGGGAAATTAAAAACATTTGTCAGATTCCTCCCCCTATTTTCAAATTCCCCCCTCCGGGAATTTAGAATTGTTTAAAAAACTTTAATAAACGTTTTAAAATTCAGACCTATCATATTTGTTCTTAGCCATCTTGGAGACTTTTTGTGTCATTTGGGGTGAAATATGTTTTTGATGTACTAGTAATAATTTCCATTATGCTATTCTCTGTGTATTATTATATTTGTCATGAAAAATAAAAGAAAATAACAAAAATAAAGAAAATTCCCCAAATATGGGGGGAGGGAAAGTTTAAACGAGGGAGGGAAAATGAAAACGTTTTCAAATTCCCATGGGATGAATTTGAAAACGTTTTCAAGTTCCCGTGGGAGAACTTCAATCAGGGGGGAATTTGAAATCTTTACACTGGGTCCGGTTACACTGAATAATCTTTGCTGAAGGGGCAACTGGAAAAGTATAGTAGTAGGGAAGCCTTAGTGGGTAGAGTGTATCGTGTAGAGTGTAGAGTGTACAGTAGAGAGAGGTGGGTGGTGGAGATAGAGTGTGCGCGGGGGTGGGTGGGTAGAGGGAGGGTGTGTGTATCTGAGGCGGTACCTAAGCCCTGGAGTCACACCAATCACACAAGTGCTAGGTCTGGTCAATAAAAGTGTTCCCATGGCAACTAGCCAAGATGGTCCGGGTGGTTGGGGTTGGTCAGATAAGAACTTGAGTGGAGGACGGAAGGAAACCTATGGTGTTGACACGGGGTGGCGCACACCACCGTCCAGCCCCCTCGTGTCCGCTCCTCATCGGGATGGCCGAATGAGTTGAGCGTCCATCACCCGGGTTGGTAGATCACACGATTCAAACCCATGGGTTCGAACCTTGGTCGAGTCAAAACCAATGAGTTACAAATCAAGTCATTGGAGATTTGCGTGTCAGGATGGGCACTGAGTTGTGACAGTGAGCACTCACTTTATGGTGATGCCACACTGGGAAATCAGGCCCACAGCACTATGACCTGACATCCCACTCAGTCACATTATCCTGACACTGAGCCAACCAGTCCTTTCCCTATCCCAATAATGCAGAGCACCTGGCTATGAAGCGACAAGTGTACATTTTTAAGTCATTGGATTGACTCGACCAACGTTTGAATCTGTGCATTCGAATCCCACGATCTACTAATAGTAATACTAATATGCTCAACTCATTCGGCCATCCCATCTGGTCGCGTCGGCAGGAGATAGTGCAGGTATCATGTGGGAATATTACCAGAATCGGATAGCTCTTCCACCCCCCCCACACACACACACACCCCAACCAACACCACCAACACCACCACCACCACACGCCGGCATCAGACCTGATACAATTACAGGTCTGTGACCCAATCAGTGGAACCCCTCGCCCCAGCTCGCTCAGCTGCCCGACAACGAACGGGGTAGGGCATTCTCTCATCCCGGCCGCCACAGCACCGGCTACGCCCTTCCACGCTCGCCCTACCCTCCTCCCCCTAACTACCTACCCACGATCCCGCTCACGCTGAGTGCCACCTCCGATCCAATATTATTTATTACATTTGATTTCGCTTTGGTCTGGTTGTGTGTGCGCACCGGTATGGCAAAAGCCAGCCTCCCCACGAGGGGCAGTCCATCTAGCAAGTCATCGACATCCAGCAAATAGCTATGTTTTTGGTGGTCGTGGGTTCTTTCATATGCACCGTGTACATGCGCAAATATATATATATATATATATATATATATATATATATATCGTTTTTGTTTGTTTGTTGTTGGCTTACGTCCTAGCAACATCTAAGGTCATATCAGGACGGGTACCGACTTGGGACAGTGTGCACTCATGGCTAATTTAACGTGCTGCCCCACTGGGTGACCAAGGTGCCAGCACCATGACCTGATATCCCACTCAGTCAGATTATCCGGACATTGAGCCAACCAGCCTTTGCCCTATCCCAATAATGCCGAGCGCCAGGCTAGGAAGTGACAAGTATCAATTTTTAAGTCATTGGTTTGACTCGACAAGGGTTCGAACCCACGATCACATGGTCTACCAATATGGGGGACAGACGCTCTAACTCATTCGGCCATCCCGTCTAGTATATATACATATACTACATAATTTATTATGTGGATATAAATAACGGCAGCCCCTTAATGTTTCTCTCTAACCACCTTAACTTCCATGTTATTCACTGCGGAGCGGGAATTCTCTCCTCCCCTACCCCGAGAGCCAATTGTCATTCTGCTCACTTTCAAACATATATACATACAGACATAGAGAGAGTGAGAGAGAGTTCAGTCGTAAGAACTGACAAATCATTTTGAGTTGTTCTCTGTAAAATAGAATGTGTTGTGGTGCTTTTACAGGTAAAGTCCATCAATTTCATATGGATTACGTAGATACTCAAAGGGGATGTGTTGGTTTCTGCGGGGGGAAAACGAATTTGATTATCGGAATGACGGCAGCTTCAGCTCAAACCTGGTAGTTAAGGTTTCATTTTGAACTGGAGAGCATTTGTCGGTTTTTGCGCCTGAACTATAACATTATTTGGGGGGGGGGGGAGGGGATTAAATTGTATAAAAGAGATGTACACACATATAAGGGGCCGTGCAGGGAGGAAGAACAATTATACAGGGTCTTTCTTTAATAAATGAATACAATAATGTGAAAGTAAATGGAATTATTACTATCATTCTTGTTATTATGGTTTCTAATTGATGAATGCCTGGCAAACAGTATTTCCGCATATTCTGTTTATTGATGTTTACTTAATGGTCGCCTTGCTGGTCAGATGTCCCCTCCACCATACAGACCCCTGTGGGATATTCCCAGAAAGCACCTTGACACAGCCTCCTCTCTCTACACGAAAAGAATTATGTGGGCGTATGTGGTAGGGAGGGTGGTTGGTGGTTGGAGTTTTACGTAATAGCAACATCAAAGGTCATATCAGGACGGGTACTGACTTGTGACAGTGCGCACTGATTGCGACTTTATACTGCTGCCCCACTGGGAAATCAGGCTGCCAGCACCATGGCCTGATATCCCACTCAGTCACATTATCCTGACACTAAGCCAACCACTGAGCTATCCTATTAATGCCGCATGCCAGGCTAGGAATCAACAAGTTTCAATTTTATAAGTCATTGGTTTGACTCGACCGGGAACCAAACTCCTGATTTCCTGCATGTGAGGCCTGCGCTCTGCCGATTCGGCCACCGCGTCCGGTGGAGGTAGGGGGGTATGGGTGTGTGGTTGGGGGGTTGGGGGGTTGGGGGGTTGGGGGGTTGGGGGTTAGCGTGTGTCTGGGGACATTGCCTCGTATAGACACTGAAGGCAATAAGCGAGATCTAGCAATACTTTCATACAGTTGAGTACATCGACCAATTCAAACATTGACGACAGGTAACACCTACGATGGAACAAGCTATATCAAAGACACTCCACGGTGTTCATTCAACCTTTATCTTCATGAAATCAATGGATGTAGCAGAAGCACGTCTCGGAGGTGGACGGGTTTATAATTCACAAAAAGGAACGAGGCATTTCAATCGATGCTCTGCTGAAATGGGAAACTCCGATAATTAAAGTTTCATAGTCTGATGGTTTTTGAGTACCTGCCATTATTTTAGATATATACATTAAAGTTGCATAGTCCGATGGTTTTGAGTTTCTGACATTTTTCTGAGATAGGTGTATTAAATTGATCATTCTAATCTACCTTACTTTAGTTTGAAGTAACATTTAATTGAAATGGCTACCTTTTGAGATATTTGAAATTCAAACATGTGCAAATAATGTTGGCAAGCACGCCAAAATTCTGACACCATAGGCTTCTGCAGTAACATTAAATCGACTCAGTATTCCCTTCTATGTGGCAACAAATAATTAATAAGTGCATCAGTATCTAAGTTAGATATGTAGAATCAAATCTAGATAATTGTTTTGATTTTGAAAATGTGATGCTTCATCGGACTATGCAGCTTTAAGATGATTGTTATTATATACTTTACCTTACTTTGAATTAGATTTTATTACAAATTGTTACCTTTGGAGATGCTTGAAATGGGAAAAAGATAAATTAATTTTGCCGCGAATATAAATCAACATTCTGACGATATAGGCTTCAGCAGTAATATACAGTAAAACCTCTCTAACCGACCACCTCCACAGGTCGATCAATCCCCTATATCGATCGCTTTATTTGGGTCCCAACAATACCATTGTAACCATATTCTAACTCCCTAAATCGACTACCTCCCTAAATGGACCACTTAAGGTCGGTACCAAGGTCGGTCGATTTAGAGAGGTTTTACTGTATTCTAGTAAAATGAGGTAGTTTTCTTTTCTATGAAGCAACAACTACCGACTAAATGTACCAGTATCTAAATTGGATATGCATAATCAAATGTATATTATGTGAATTGGTTGACCTCTCAGGCAAGGAGCCGCATAGACAGGTAGGCGTGGGTAGTGTGGTGAGGTCAGGGAGCCTAGGTAGTGTACTGGTTAGCACACTGGTCGGGAATGCAAAGAGATGTGGGTTCGAGTCCCGCTCTAGGCGCTGCATTTCCCATTTTCATCACACCCACAACACTGGTGCCGTGACCAGGATCCTATACAAACTATGCACTGTCTGATTGTTGAACCTGCCCTGTGTATGTATATGTAAGTGCATTGACTGTATGTATGTAATTGTAAGCATTACAAAACTTACAATTCCAGGAGGACGAGTGTAGTAGTCTGCACTGACCTCTCAGGCAAGGAGCCACATAGACAGGTAGGTGTGGGTAGTGTGGTGAGATCAGCGAGCCTAGGTGGTGTAATGGTTAGCACACTGGCCCGGAATGCAATGAGATGTGGGTTCGAGTTCCGCTCTAGCACAATATTTCCCATTTTCATCACCGCTACAACACTGGTGCCATGACAAGGATCCTATACAAATTGTTGAACCTGCCCTGTGTATGTATATGTAAGTGCATTGACTGTATGTATGTAATTGTAAGTATTACAAAACTTACAATTCCAGGGGGACGAGTGTAGTAGTTTGCACTGACCTCTCAGGCAAGGAGCCGCCTAGACGGGTAGTGTGGTGACATCAGGGAGCTTAGGTGGTGTAATGGTTAGCACACTGGTCCGGAATTCAAAGAGAGGTGGGTTCGAGGCCGGCTCTAGGCGCAATATGTCCCATTTTCAACACCCCCACGACACTATCATCGGATTATGCGGCTTTAAAGAAATATCACCAGTTGTTGACACTCACCTTTTGCTTGACGATTGCCTCCTCGGTTTCACGTATATCCCCGACCTTGACCTTTGTCTTCTTGCGGATATGCTGCAACATTATCAGCCAATCAGAGAGCTCGCTGATCTCATTGCTAAGCTCGGCGAAGGGTTCCTCCGGTGACGTCACAAGTCGCTCAGTGTGGTAGGACGGGGTCTCTTTGACTGAAAGCAAAGAACATTCAGGTTTGAATGTCTGTTGTTGTTTTACATCCTAGAAACATCTAAGTGTATATCTGGACGTGCAGACACCTGTGACAGTGAACATTCATGGTGACCTGATAGTGCTTCCTCACTGTCAGATCAGGCCACCAACACCATGACCTTATATCCCATACAGCCACAACTGTTGTAGTAGTAGTAGTAGTAGTAGTAATAGTAGTCGTAGTACTAGTAGTAGTAGTAATTACACCTGTAGTAAAGTATATCAACGGATTTTCTTTTTCTAAACATTATGGCAGAGACTCAAACCAGTCCGATCACACGACATAAAATAGGTTAGGGAAATGGTGATTATTATCAGGAACGTCGTCGTAGTATATGAAATGTTTCTCAGTTGGTACTTTTATGTCCTAGTAACATCTCAGGTCAGGATCAGCACGGGTACTGACTTGCGACTGTGTGCACTCATGGGGACTTAATAGTGCTGCCTCACTGGGAGACCCAACTGCTGGCACCATGCCATGAGACTGTTACTGATGGCACTGAGCAAATTAGCTCCTCCTCTATCGTATCAATGCCGAGAGCCAGGCTAGGTAGCGACAAACTTAAATGTTGTAATTCATCAGTCGAGGCTTGACTCGGTAGGGGTTCGAATCGCAGGCACCCCGCCCCCCACCCCCACACACACGCATGGGAATCCAGTCAGTGTTCTTAGAGATTCAGCCTCAGCCATCCCGTCTGGTGAATACACGTACTGTAAAGAAAGTGTAGTGGTCTGCACTGACCTCTCAGGCAACGAACCACATAGACAGGTAGGTCTGGGTATTGTGTTGATATCAGGGAGCCTAGGTGGTGTAATGGTTAGCACACTGGCCCGGAATGCAAAGAGGTGTGGGTTCGAATCCCGCTCTAGGCGAAATATTTCCCATTTTCATCACCCCCATGACACTGGTTGCTGTGACCATGATCATGTACAAGCTATGTGCTGTATAGTTGTTGAACCTACCCTGTGTATGTATGTGTTAGTGCATTGCCTGTATGTATGTACTTGTAAGCATTAAAAGACTTATAATTCCAGGGGGGCGAGTGTAGTAGTCTGCACTGACCTCTCAGGCAAGTAACCACATAAATAGGTAGGTGTGGATAGTGTGGTGATATCTCCCGACCAGCCACTGCAGGGACAAATAGTTTTGTGCCTGTCTTGACATGTTCTTGCCAGTGTGAAACTTCTATTTGCTCCCCGAGAGAGTGCCGCTGGTAACTTGCAAAAGCCAGCAGCACTTCAACACTTGTGCAGGCAGCTTTCATGATGATGATGATGATGATGAGGTGGTGTAATTGTTAGCACACTGGCGTGGAATGCAAAGAGATTTGGGTTCGAGTCCCGATGTAGGCGCAATATTTCCCATTTTCATCACCCCCACGACCAAGGCGTGGCCCGACGTCATCGGTCATGACCTGACCTAACCTCTGATATATATATATATATATACATATATATATATATTACACCCACTATCTGACCAACAAAATGTGTCTAGGGCACATCTGCTTAGCTCACTTAGTGAGCTGCTCAGACCTTTGTCCGCCTGCACTAATTCGCCTCTGTACACACTTCACAAAGCACGCCCCCCCCCCCCCCCTCCCCTATATATTTAGGGCAACCACGCGCCGAAGAAAACGGGATCGATGCAAGCGACTCAGTTGCCATAGTTACATAGCTAAAAGGTTGCTGGCAGAGTACGCCGTGAGTAGTGTGGGGTGGGGGGGTGACGGGTTTCTTCATATTAATTCCTTTGACATAATCAAGGGGGTAATTATTGAGCTTGAATAAATCAAATACTCAGTGTACTCCGTATTTTATTTGAATAATTAAGCAGTATGCACCTGTGGGTATTTGCTACTGATATGATGATTCTTTTTTTGTTAGTTTAACGTCGACGGATCGGTTAATGTTTAATAGTAGGGGTTACAGCGAGGCGAGTGGAGAAGGGGTGGTGGGGAGCAGTGCGGCGGAGGGGGGTGAGGGGGGAGGGCGGGTCCCCATCGACTAGGTGCCTAAGTGCAAGAAAAGATTGTGCTACGGCGAGAGGCGGGAACATGTGCGTTTGATGTCTAGACAAACCACTAAAGGGCAAGCCGCCAGAAGGTCACGTGATAATCGCGCCAATACATATATAAATATATATATAAGCTTGCTAAGAAAAAAACAACTCTTGCATTTAACGGTAATTACCCCGTAGATTTTCACTATAAGACACTCGTTTTAACTATCTTTACACAACCTGTCACCGCTTGTTTAAGAAAGATACTAATGTGTCGTCTTTCTGTTATACTTATATAAGTACATTTAAAGTAACTCTTTTCAGAGTTATTCCGTAAAAGCATTGCAGTGTATGTCTAGCTATGCCAACGTTAGTGCAAATAATATGACAGTGTGTACCTGCTTGCCCAACGTCATGTGCTTTCAGAATGAAGCACTGAAAGGCTGTACGCTTTAATTATGGAGTTGCAAATATAATTGATTGGCCTAGTTATTTGAAAGCCCTCTTAGAGCTAAGTATGCATATATGCATATATATATGATTGATTGGACTGGTTATTTGAAAGGCCTCTTAGAGTTAAGTATTTATATATGCATATATATATGATTGATTGGACTGGTTATTTGAAAGGCCTCTTAGAGCTAACTATTTATATATGCATATATATATATATATATATATATGATTGATTGGACTGGTTATTTGAAAGGCCTCTTAGAGCTAAGTATTTATATATGCATATATATATATGTATATATATATGATTGATTGGACTGGTTATTTGAAATCCCTCTTAGAGCTAAGTATTTATATATGCATATATATATGATTGATTGGACTGGTTATTTGAAAGGCCTCTTAGAGATAGGTATTTATATATGCATATATAATATAGATATGATTGATTGGACTGGTTATTTGAAATCCCTCTTAGAGCTAAGTATTTATATATGCATGTATATATATGATTGATTGGACTGGTTATTTGAACGCCCTCTTAAAGTTAAGTATTTATATATGCACATATATATATGATTGATTGGACTGGTTATTTGAAAGGCCTCATAGAGGTAGGTATTTATATATGCATATACATATATATATATATATATATATGATTGATTGGACTGGTTATTTGAAAGCCCTCTTAGAGCTAAGTAATTATATATGCATATATATATATATATACATATATATATATATATATCAGGAAACAAAATAAGTGAATTAAGATATCGCCTAAAATGAAGCCAATTGTAATGGTATAACTATAAATGTATACACAAATATGCATTCCTCTATTATATGATATATTATTCATGAAGGGAATTTAAGTGAATTAATAATAATACACGCCTAAAATAGAACCAGCAGTATATATATATATATATATATGTGTGTGTGTGTATATATACATGCTCTATAATCTATTATGGGAATATAAACAAGGACACTACCATCTGCAGTTATATTTGTATTGTTAAATTGCGAACCACAGCTAGTGTATGACATCGTTTAGTTCCAGGTTTGGCCATGCGGCGCCACCTGTAAGGGGCTCTAACCTCATATATAAGCCAGCTGTGTCTGATCGTTAGCGCCTCTCGACCCACTCGAGCAGTTAAATTGTTACTTTAGGTGGGCAATTATCTATATTCCTGCGAGAGAATAAATACCCTTTTATATGGATGCACCTTCAGGAATAAATAACAATGAAGTGAATGAACACATGCCATGGATATAGCCAAAGCTATATAATCCATTCCTCTTATATATGGACGTAGTATTCAGGAATAAACACGAATTAAGTGAATTGATGAGAATTCAGAGATATACCAACGATATAGGCAACGGTATAACGACAGCCCTGTTAACATTCATGACGTTGACTTGCAGTAGAATCTAACAAGATTACACAACGCCTTCAGGCATACATATAATATCATTTAATTGAAGAGAATTAAAGAGCTATAGCAACAATATATTCATATGCATAGCTACAGTCCTGTTAACATTGATTATCATGACTTTAAGTCGAATCTAATAATAAGATTACACAACGCCTTCAGGCATACATATAACATAATTTAATTGAAGAGAATTAAAGAGATATAGCAACAATATAGTCATATGCATAGCTACAGCCCTGTTAATATTGATTATGTTGACGTTAAGTAGAATCTAACAACAAGATTACATGTCACCGTCAGGAATAATTTAAATTAAACTTAATTGAAGAGAATTAAAGAGCTATAGCAACAATATAGTCATATGCATAGCTACAGCCCTGTTAGCATTGACGATGTTGACTTGCAGTAGAATATATCAATAAGATTACACGACTCGCAATCATGCGCAGCCCTGTCACATCCATTATGCACACACCGGCCATGCACTCACCTTCTATTACGTTATCGGCCTGATCGAGACTTTTCGACAGCTGCTGTATTTTCGTCCAATCAGCGTTCATAGTTTCCATCTTCTGCTGCACGTGCTCCGCTACCGGATATCCGGACTGGCGTCCCTCTGCCTCCAGGTCTTCAAAGATGGCCGTCACCTGGTCCATACTCAGCTGGCGGGCTTCCAGGGCCTCCTGCATCGTCTGCGATAAGAAAAGAAGAAAACATATGCAAATTAGGTCATTGGAGTATTTTATTTAAAGGGACAGTCACACGACCACAACAAGTTTACTTATTCACAACTTTCATCATCAAATATGACTGGTCCTAATTTGCCTATCTTGAAACGACTGGACGATATGGCCCAATCGGGGAGAGCATCGGCTGGGTTTCTGCGTGGGATTGGTTGGTTGTTGGAGTTTTACGTCCTGGTAACATCTACCATCATATCAGGATGGGTACCAAATTGTGACATTGCGCACTCATGGCGACTTTATAGTGCTGCCCCACTGGGAGAGCAGGCTGCCAGCACCATGACCTGATATCCTACTCAGTCACATTATCCTGACACTGAGGCAACCAGTCCTGACGCGCTGACGCTGTACGTCATAATGTGACAGTGCCGTAAGGTGTGGAAATTGCCAAGACATTTCTTTCCATCTTCTCTACCCTGAAGACAAACTGGATATGATGCTACTCCGTATGTGAAGAGGGGGGGGGGGGGAGGGTTAGAGGGGGGGGAGGTCTAGCATTCATTTTAGCTGAAGACCAATAGGCTTTAAATAGATGAAATTGTTAAGTGATTACATCCAGAACATGCAATATAATGCCGCATGTACTTGTGAATATATATGGTCTATATACTGTAGTATGTGAGTATAAAGGAATCAGTATCAATATGTACATTGCCAAACTTCCTCCCAAATAGAACACTATCAAGTCTTGTCTACATCAGCCTACATTTATTTATCATGTGTGAGTGACTTCGGGGTTTTATGCCATGTCGGAAACTATGGTCAAGGTGATGTACATTTATCATTCCACTTCCAATAGTGACGTGATATAAACTAGAATAAATAATACTTAGTTCTTATTTGTTTTACATCCTGGAAATATCTACGTTCATTATAGGATGGGTACCGACTTGTGACAGTGCACACTCATTTATATTGCTTCCCCATGAACAGACTAGGCTACGGGCACGATAACCCAATGGGGAGCTTTCAGTTTGCATAACTCTCCCATCAGATGGCACACCATGCCGGTATCTGAAATGCTTTGGTTGGATAGAAGTAGTTCCTTCTACTAACAAGTGTGTGTAAATGAGAGGGTGTTGAGAGGGTGTAGTGGGGGTTGAGGGATGTAGGTGTGTATGGTGGGGTGGGTGTGGTTGGGGTGTAGATGTGTATGATGGGGGCGTATGTTTGTGTGGTGGAGGTGTAGGGGTGTGGTGAGGATGTTGGTGTGTGTGGTGGGGGTGGGGTATTTAGGTGGGTGTGGTGGTGGTGTATGGTGTGGTGGGTGTGTTTGGGGTGTTTGTTTGTTTGTTGTTGTTTTACGTCCTAGCAACATCTAAGGTTATATCAGGACGGGTACCGACTTGTGACAGTGTGCACTCATGGCGACTTTATAGTGCTGTCCCACTGGGAAACCAGGCCGCCGGCACCATGACCTGATATCCCACTCAGTCACATTATCCTGACACTGAGCACACCAGTCCTTGCCCTATCCTAATAATGCCGAGCGCCTGGCTAGGAAGCGACAAGTATCAATTTTAATGTCATTGGTTTGACTCGACCGGGACTCGAACACACGACCCCACGATCTACCAGCACGGGAGACGGATGCTCTAACTCATTCGGCCATCCCGTCTGGTCCTGGTTGGGGTGTAGATGTGTATGGTGGGGGCGTATGTTTGTGTGGTGGAGGTGTAGGGGTGTGGTGAGGATTTTGGTGTGTGTGGTGGGGGGTGGGGGGATTTAGGGGTGTGTGGCGGGGGTGTATGGTGGGGTGGGTGTGGTTGGGTCGTAGATATGTGTGGTGGGGGCATATGTTTGAGTGGTGGAGGTGTAGGGATGTGGTGAGGATTTTGGTTTATCCTCAGCAAATGCATAAGCAGATAGTATGTTGATCGCTACAATGGACAAAGTTTTGTCCCATATTGCTTAGCACCTTTTGAGACAGTCTCATATATACACATATATACATACACACATATAGAACAGCACTTAGGTTGGATGCTTGATGGAGTTTTACGTCCTGTCACTGGAACTGTCAAAGGTCATGCTGCCAACAAACCAAGGTATCCACCTTACAAATTATTTCCCCAACAACTGCAGAAAATGCATATCAGTCTGGTAGAATTGCTATAAACATAGACACTAATAAAGACTGTACTAGACTAGTAAATGACTGAAATGTACAGTCCTCCAAGCATCGTTTATCCCATCATTACTAACAATCTACTTACTCAAACTACTTCATGTAGTCAAAAACACCCCCGAGGTATTAACCTTTTAAGCATAACCCTACAAGCTAACCACACTCTATTTAACATAATAAACAAACCATTCTACTAACACTCCATCTCAAAATTCTATCTCCAACAACATGATAATTATGCAATTCACAACACAGTAGGTATACACACCTGTGAAGGGAAACTATACACCTAACCACTCCGTAGTGTAACAATCTAATCAATACACATATATGTATCTAAGTATGTATGTATACAACATATAACTACTATTTTATATGTGAATTGTCAAACTACACCATGTGTAAATCTTGAAATGATTAATATTGTTATTTCAGCTGACTTGAGCTAGCTGCTGATGACAATATCAGACTACATATACATATATTGTCATGTCACATGGCTAGAAGACCATTGCCACAGCGCTGACAAAAGACTTTCTTCAATGAATAAACTATATTTACAACGAGGACTGGTACCGACTTGTTACAGTGCACACTCATGCCAACCTTATAGTGCTGCCCCACTGGGAAATCAGGCCATCAGCACCATGACCTGACATCCCACTCAGTCACATTATCCTGACACTGAACGAACCAGTCCTTTCCCTATCCTATTAATGCAGAGCACCTGCCTAGGAAGCGACAAGTATCAATTTTTAAGTCATCGGTTTGACACCGGCCGAGAACCCAAACTCCCGATCTCCCGCACGCGCTCTACCGATTCGGCTACCGAGTCCGGTATAGAACTAAACTACTTTACTAGTGGACTGCAATCTATAGGAACAAATCAGACAATCAATCCATCAGATTCCACTCATTCTAATCGGTTTTAATCTCCAGGCAGCAGGTAAGTTAATGAGGTGGGATTGTGGCCCGTGGGGCACTTTTAAATCATTGTGGTTTTTCTCTCACAGAGCATGTTATCTAAACGCTGGGCTGAGCCATGCCTCGTTCTGATTCCCACACCCCCACACCCCCACCCAAACACACGCACTCATCGCGTCACCTTTCATCAACAAATCACCGGACCAATTGGGGGAGAATCGCACCAAAGTTTTCTGCAGCGAATCAATTCCTTATAAGATATTGCAAAGCACAGATCCAATTTTCCCAGCCACACACACACACACACACACAAAAGATTACCTTGTGAATAATAAATAGTCAATACAGGCCATCAGAGTTGGTTGAACTAATTTTGATTTGAAACAAAACACAGCTGGTACATATAAAGTTTCATAGTGCGATGCTTTTGAGTTTCTGTCATTTTTCTGAGATAAATATATTAAATTGATTGTTATCGCTGGTTAAAATCTACCTTACTTTAGTTTGAAGTAACTTTTATTTTAAATGCCCAAGTTTTGAGATAGTCGATGTGCAAACACATCAAATTAGTTTTGGCAAGCACGCCAAAACTAACGCCATGTCAGTAGTATGAGGTTCAATTAAAGCCTCAGTATTTCGTTCTATTTGGCAAGAAATGCTTACTAAGTGAATCAAGACCAAAGCTAGATATCTAGAATCAAATGTATATAATTGTCTTGCTTTTGAAAATGTGATACTTCATCGGACTATGTGACTTTAAGTGTGAATTGGAAGGAAAGAATGGGGATTTGCATATTAAATTGCCTCGGCACTCCTTTCTATTTGGCAACAAATGCTTATTAATAACTGAATCAGTATGACCTAGATATGTAGAATCAATTCTAAAATAATTCCTTTGGTTTTGTGAAAAGTTGATGCTTCATCAGACTATAATTAAATTTAATAAACATCCGGTGAAATGCTAGTGCAACGCGGCGCGCGTGCCATCCTACGCATGCGCGTGATGCAGGCTGATTAACTATTCATAACACACAATTAATCAACAAGTACTCAGCTGACACTTGACCCACATTAAAACGCCTTAACCCACAGGCGGCCGGCAAATAAAGGCTGGGGATCCATAAAATTGTATCTCAAACATCTCAAACGCGCGTCAAGGAGGGCCGACGTGGCCCTTAATTGGCCGGAGATGCATTAATATTCTGTCAAATGCGCCGCCCTTTCTCAAACACACATGTAAGTCGCGTCTTGTGAAGAAAACAAAATGAAGAACCCCCCCCCCCTCCTCCCCACTCCCCAAGGGTATTGTAGTATTGCTGATTAACATTACCAGCCTTAAGGGCCATTCAAATACTACGTAACCCTGGTCAGGGCGTGGTTGGTTGGTTGGTTGATTGGTTGTACGAGTTTTACCTCCTGGCAACATCATAGGGTCATAGCTGACGAATAAAAGAAAATGAAGACCTCCCCATCAACCCACACCTCAAGGGTATTGCTTTACTGCTGATTATCATTACCTGCCTTATGGGCCATTCAAATATTACGTAACGCTGATTAGGGCGTGGTTGGTTGGTTGGTTGGTTGGTTGTAGGAGTTTTACCTCCTGGCAACATCAAAGGTCATATCTGACGAATAAAAGAAAATGAAGACCTCCCCATCAACCCACACCTCAAGGGTATTGTATTACTGCTGATTAACATTACCTGCCTTAAGGGTCATTCACATATTATGTAACTCTGGTTATGGGGGATGGTTGGTTGGTTGGTTGTAGGAGTTTTACGTCCTTGCAACACCTAAGGTTATACCAGGACGGCAGGGTAGGTCCAAGCGTTATGTGGCTTATGGTATAGCGTTATGGAGCGCTACAAAGGGGTCGGGAGGTGTTTAATTTGGACAAACATAGCGTTACTTAATATTTGAACGGCCCCTCATTGAGGGCAGGGGTATCTAAAGTTGAAACTACACCATTTCATGTTCCATCCTGATATGACCTTAGATTTATGTTGTTTGTTGTTTTATGTCCTAACAACATCTAAGGTCATAGTATGACGGGTACCGACTTGTGACAGTGCACACTCATAGTGACTTTATAGTGCTGCCCCACTGGGAAACAAGGCCATCAGCACCATGACCTCATATCCCCCACCAGTCACATTATCCTGGCACTGAGCCACCCAGCCATTGCCATATCCTAATAATGCCGAACACATTACTAGGAAGCGACACATATCAATTGGTTTGACTTGACCAGGGTTCGAACCCACGCATTCAGATACCCCGATTTCCACAAAACAGGAGGCAGACGCTCAACTCATTCGGCTATCCCGTCTGGTATATGACCTTAGATGTTGCAAGGACGTACACCAACAACAAACAACAAACCATTCCATGTTGCTGAACATTCTTATTTAGTATGGGGTAGCATTAAGAGTGAGACGTATTACGGTATGCGACCATGTATAACTTTTTGGGGGGGGGGGTCCATTAGTTGTTTAAGCAGGCGAAATTTCAGTCATAGACGACTGGTCTTCCTCATTCCACTGCTGGTCGATAGAAAGTCCGAGCCTACACTTTTACCGACCCAAGGGATTTTTAACCTCCCACACCACACAGACATGGTATGAGAGCAACCGGCCTTTGATGACGCTGTAAGGGATACACAGCGGTGGAAATCCAAATTGGCAGAGCTGGGGGCATGGGGAATCGAACCGCCGACACTCTAACCACTCCGCCACAGAGAACACCATGTAAGCACTTATGTAAGCCGATTTTGGTTGAGACCAGACTCACTCTCCATTAAAACAAACGATTAGCTTTGTCTCATGTATGTTCTATTGTTGCGTTCTTTGATTAATCTTTGCATAGTCCGATGACAGCATTACATTTTCAAAACCACAATTAAAATTGATCCTATATAGCCTATGTATTGCTGCATTCTCAACTGTCTTCTGGTTACAGAAAGAGAGGGCGCCCTCATCTCCTGTTCAAGGATACCATCAAGAGAAACCTGAAGGTGAGAGACATTAAGACCGACTCATGGACATCACTCTCACAGCAGAGAGCTAAATGGAGAGCGGCAGTCAAGTAATGAAAGCAGTCTTTGTCACATCGTGACCAACAGCATGATGATGATTATGATGATTGCTGCATAGCTACTGACCAGACGGGATGACAATATGAGTTGAATACCCGTCTCCCGGTTTACTAGGTGATGTAATTCTACCCCACCTCCAGATTCAACCCCTGGCGAGTCGGCTCAATGACTTAAACAGTGATACGTGTCACTACGTAGCCTGGCAGTTGGCATTAATAGGATCGGGCAAGGAACAGTGGAATAAGGATTTAGACGGGAAATGGAAGAATGATTTTATGAATCTTCCATTTCCTTTCTGGATAAATGTATTCGATTTTTATGACCGACCTTACTGATGCCTGTAACTTTAATTATAAATGATTAATTTTTAAAGATATTTGATTGTTAGTTGTTAGTTGGAGTTTTACGTCCTGGCAACATCTAACGTCATATTAGGACGGGAGGAGATATGTGAACTGTAAACATGCCAAAGTCATGTTGGGTGTACGCGTCCAAATTTTTACATGATAGGCTTCAACAGTAAACGATTATATTAATTGTCTTATTAATCGATTTTATCAATTTTGTTTGTACTAATATTAGTTGACTAAGCAGGGAACATTTCAATCATGGACAAGTAATGTTGGCAGGCACCTCAAAATACTGGACATTATAGGGCTAAACGGGAAAGGTTCTATTAAATTAACATATTGTACAGTAAACAATCCGTAATCCTTAATGCGCGCAATAGTGCATAAGTTCACTATCTAGGATCAATTCCAAGTAAGTATTTTGGATTTGAATATTGTATGCTTTCATCGGATTATGCAGGGTCAAAAGTGGGTCAGGTACCAAAACAATTCATCAACTTCAATAAATTAGTGAATGTGAATCGGCAGTGTAAGTCTACTAGTGTATAATAATCAATATGACAGTTAATTAATTGAGTAATTAATGTTCCTATGAGGTGGATGCAAAATATATACCAATTGCAATGACACACATGATAAACCAAAATATCTAGATTTATGTAATTCATCAAAAAGATCCATGGTTTCTTTTTGCTCCGATGATGACATTCTTTATAGAGAAGGTGTTAACGGACCGTTGTGATTATGGTCGCAAAGGGCTGGTCAAATAACAAATCATCTACGAAAATAACCCAAATTATGTGAAAACTCCATAAAGTAAATGAAAGAAGCAATGTTAATGTTTAATCTTGCACAAGCAGAACTCACAGAGTACGGTCCTGATACTGACCTTAGATGTTGCTAGGACGTAAAACACCAACCAACATAGGGTAAAATCAAGTGTTCTCGTCCTAATAAACAACACACAAGATTGTCCGAAATATCCCATCCAACGGGATGGCCGAATAAATTGAGCATCCGCCTCTCATGTTGGTAGTTTGTGGGATTATAACCCATGGGTTTGAACCCTGGTCGAGTCAAACCAATGACTTAAACATTGATACTTCCGCTACCCAGCCTGCCGCTCAGCATTATTAATGGGGCTGTCACACTATGACGCTTCTCACCGGCGACCCATCAACGTGTTGCATTTTTGGGGAAACGTCGGCATGCGTTGGCACACGTTAGCGGCGCATTAGCGGCACGTTAGGGGCGCGTTAGGGGCGCCTTAGGGGCGCGTCGGTACACGTCGGTACACTATCTTTGACGTTGATGGTCGGCGGACAACATCGGCGTGCGGTATTGGTCGCTGAGTGTTTTCAACATGTCAACAAAAAACAACGACCGGCAGCGCGCGCAAATATGTGGGTAAGGAATTTAGGAGGACGTTAGGCGGACGTCGAGCTCCGTTGGACGCGCCGGAAGAGCGTTATGCGAATGCTAGGCAGATGCCACGCACACGGGCGGGTCGTCTCCACACGTTGCGCCAAATGGTTGCTTTGTTGTTTTATGTCCTACCAACATCCAAGGTCATATGAGCACGTCACGCCAAACCTTTTTTTTTTTTTTCCTCCCTCGTCAAAACCCGTTGGCCGCACGCTAACAAGATGCTACTCACACGCTGCGCCAACGTCCAATTGTCCCATATTTCCCCTAAATCTTTGACGTTTCTCGATGCTTTAATTTTATTTTTAACGCTGACGGGTCGCCGGTGAGAAGCGTCGTAGTGTGACAGCCCCATTAGATAGGGCAAGGAGTAGTGGAATGAAGAAAACCAATTTTCCACGATTGAAATTCCCCTGCTTAATCAACTAATGTACCCCCCCCCCTCCAAAAAAAAAGGGGGCTTAAAGGAAATAAATCTTTGGTAGAATAATGCCGCTGGCTTGTTAGTAGAGCTCCCCCCCCCCCCCCCCCCCCCCAGTACGCGGTACGATGCGCCAATTATCAAGTGGCCCGGGGGCATGTCCTTTTGTTTTCCGGCTCAGTGACTTGGAACGGTCAGTGGGATTAACTATGAATACCGCTGCCAGAGTTAGCAGCCATCGCACCCACTCGGAGAGGAGTGTGGTTGAAAGAGGTGTAAGCGAGAAAGGACAGGGCACTCCTCCATGCTGAACACCGGTGTGGGCAGGTCTCTGTCTGCCTCAGTCAGTCTGGCACTCTGTCACTCGGTCTGTCCCTCTGTTTCTCACAGTATGTCCCTCTGTCTCTCACTGTCCCTCTAGCTCTCACTGCTTGTCCCTCTGTCTCTCACTGTCTGTCCTTCTGTCTCTCACTGTCTGTCCCTATGTCTCTCACTCTCTGTTCCTATGTCTGACATTCTGTCTATCAATGGCTGCCCCTATGTCTGTCACTCTGTCACCGTCTCTCTCCGTCTGTCACTATATTTGTCACTCTGTTTCTCAGTCTGTTTGGCACTCGGTTTCTCACTTTGTATGTCCCTCTGTATGTCACTGTCTGTCATTCTGTCTCACTCTGACTCTCACTCTGTCTGTCGCTATGTCTATCACTCTGTATGTCACTCTGTTTGGCACTCTGTCTCTCCCTATGGCTGTCACTATGTCGGCCCCTCTGCCTGTCACTATGTCTGTCACTCTGGATGTCACTCTGTCTGTCCCTGTCTGTCACTCTGGCTGTCACTCTGGCTGTCACTATGTATGTCACTCTGTCTGTCCCCGTGTCTGTCTCCCTGTCTGTCCCTCTGTCTGCCCCCTATGTCTGACCCTATGTGTGTCCCTATGGCTGGCCCTATGCCTCACCCTATGTCTGTCACTATGTGTGTATCTCAGTGTATCTTAGTTTTAATCTGTATTTCAGTCTGTAGTTCAGTTTACCTCTAGGTCTGTCTCTCAGACTGTCTCTCAGTTTCTCTCGCAGTCTGTCTCAGTTTATCTCTTAGTCCGTCTCTCAGTATGCCTGCATCTGTCTCTCCGCCTCTCCGCCTGTCTCTCCCTCAATCTGTCTCACATTCTGTCTCTCAGTTTATCTCTCCTTCGTTCTCTCAGTATGTCTGTATCTCTCTGACCATCTGCCTGTCTATTATATATGCATCTCTCTGTCTCTCCGCATGTTGGTTTCTCAGTCCATCTGCCCGTCTGCTATGTCTGTCTGTGTTTATATGTGGTTCTTTGTCGCTATTTATCTATTGTCTTCATCTCACTCACTCAACTTAGCTGTCCATATATCTATCTCACAATCTGTCTCAATCACACTGTCTGTAACTTTCTGTCTCGTTGAGGCCAAAATCCATCGGGGCAGACGACCACCACAACGAAGATGAGGGCAGTTTTTACAAGAAATCTAGACCGGCGCGCGTGGTTATGATAATTGGACGAACTATTATTTCAGTTACGAGATGATTGAGTCTATTTTTAGACCGAGATCGCAGCGTGCAGACAAATAAATATACAGCAATAAATTCGCTCATGAATATTAAAATTGGCAACTGGTTTGCACAGACTATGTGCACTGATATCATCTGCTACGTGCTAGATTCCATCTAGAGAAAGATTTGTTTGTTTGTTGGGGGGTTGATAATCTGGCAACATCTATATTCTAAGGTCATATCAAGGTGGTACTGACTTGTGAGAGTGCACGCTCATGGCAACTTGATAGTGCTGCCCGACTGGAAGACCAGGCTGGTTGGATCATGATCCAATTTTCCACTCAGTCATATTATCCTGATAGGGAACCAACCAATCCTTGTCTCATCCTAGTAATGCTAAACGCCAGGCTAGGTACCCGTCGTGATATGACCATATATGTTTCTATGACTTACAACCCAAGCAAACTAAGCAAATACGTGACTGACTCTACAATCTCACATGTAGTGTTGTCACCATGGACTGGAGTCAACTGACTGGTTTCAAACAAATGGTGTTTGTTGTGAGGTGAGTGTTCGAAGCTTCTAGGTCAAAACCACTGTTGGCAAAATGTGACTCCCCTTCTCCCCAGTTGCTGACACATGAACAGGCGGCGAGAACGAACAGCTTTGATCGTGAACCGGAGGTAAGAGGTCGCGAAGTGTCACTGGGCAGCTCTGGGATGGAAATCGGGACTAGGTGTTGGTGGTGTAGTCTGGTGTGATGTGGTAGTGGTGTGGTGGTGATGGGGTGATCGTGGTGTGGTGATGAGTGGTAGTGAGTGCTGGTGGTGGTGTAGGTAAAAGATTCACCCCATACTTCCAGTACAGGGGTGAACGACAACGTAGTCTAAGTATGGGCGAAAATAGCGTTAGTATGGAACAACAAGTAGAATGCCTGGCACCAGTGTCAAATGGTTACTTATATCAACACAGAGTTGGTGAAATGGGAGAGAATGCAAAAAGACAAGATGGCGGACAGAGAACGCCGTCGATTTCACTTTTAAATTGCATTAAAATATATTTTTTATTATATTTTCCAACTCAAAAGTAGCGGGTAAACATGAAGAGATATACAAAGAATAAATGTTGATTGTGAAATTAGGCTCTCATAAAGAGTCATTTCATTAGCCCGATTTTTCGACCGTTTTTATATAAGGCTGGTCTTCACCCGTGTACTACAAGTATCGGTTGAATCTGTTATCTAGTGGTGGTGGTGATGGTTGTGTGATGTGGTGGTGATGGTGATGGTGGTGTGGTGGTATGTGGTGGATGTGGTGTAGGTGTTGTTGAAGGGGGTGGAGGGGGATGCTAGAACAAACACTACAACAGTAGTATTAGTGCTAGCGGAAGTGATATTATTGAATGTGGAGGTGGTGATGGTGGATAGAGTATAAGTTGACAGAGGGTGTAGGGGGTGTGGGATAGCAGTAGTATTATTGCTAGTGCTGGTGATATTGGTGAGTGTGGTGGGGCGTTGACGGTGGTCGAGGTGGTGGGGATGGTGGTGAGTGTGGTGGGGCGTTGATGGTGGTCGAGGTGGTGGTGGTGGTGGTGGTGGACGGAGGTGGAGGTGGTGATGGTAGCAGTACTAGTAGTAGTGGTCCTAGTGATGTTGGTGGAAGTGGAGGTGGTGCTAATAACAGTAATAGTGGGGCTAGTGTTGATGGAGGTGGAGGTAGTAGCAGTAGTAGTGGTGCTAGTGATGTTGGTGTTGGTGGTGGTGTTGGTGGTGGTGGTGGTGGAGCGGCGGCGGTGGGTTACTGGAGTTCAGGTGATGGCTCTCCCCATCATATCTCAAAGCAGGCTGACTAACTACCCACCACACCACCACAACGCTCCCGTATCGATCTACACCCCGACCCATCCGTCCGGCCCCAGATGACTAAATAACCAACAATAGCTGGCCTAGACAATCGAACTGCCTTAACTGTGCAGGTGTTTAGTTCACACATTTTAGCTGATACACTCATCCCACTCATTATGTATCTACTTCGCCAGCATTGGTATATTATAATATATATATTATTATATATATAATATATGTATATAATATATGTAATATATATAGTATATATTATATATAATATATATAATATATAATATATATAAGATACATACTATATATAATATATATAATATATGTATATATATATACATATATATATTAATATATATAATATATATAATATATAATGTATATAATATATATATACAGTAAAACCTCTCTAAATCGACCGACCATGGGACTGACTTTAAGTGGTCCATTTAGAGAGGTGGTCGGTTTAGAGAGGTATAATATTCTTAAAATAGTATTGTTTGGACCCAAATAAACGGATCCATATAGGGGAGCGGTAGAGCTGTGGAGGGGTCGGTATTATATAATATATATAATATATATACTATCTATAATATATATAATATATAATATATATAATATATAATATATATTATATATAATATATACTATATAGTACTATATATATATACTATATATATAATATATATACAATATATATAATATATATAATATATACATATATAATAATATACATTAAATATATGTAAATACTCTTAATTTTATTCAGTGTTTTACTATATAATACATACATGTATGTATAGGCATGAAGAACTAGTTACTTATTTATTAGCTTTCTTTTCGCTGGGACTGACACTGGGGCACAGGAGATTATGGGTTTTGGGCGCGGGCGCCAGCCAGTACTATACTAAATGTGTTGGTACTTTCATGATTTATATTCGCATAATTTGTCATAAAGTGCATACATTTATTATATATCTCTGTATATTTCTATCTATTCATATTAATTTATACACCTCAATATGCATATATGGATAACTATTATATGACCCTGTCTCAAAAGGTCTTCTTTTTTTGTCCATTGTAACAATTGACACAAAACAGCACAGAAACGGTTACACTGAAAACACAAGGACATTTGCTTCAAATCAATATCTATTATATTGGGATTATGAAAAACCATGTAAAAAACAAATCAGTTTATCCTGAGCAAATGCATAACCAGATAGTATGTTGATCACTACAATGGACAAAGTTTTGTCCCATATTGCTTAGCACCTTTTGAGACAGTCTCATATATATATTAGCCTGTCTCAAAAGGTGATAACTCTTTTCTTTTTTGTCCATGTAACGATTGACACAAAATAGCACAGAAACGGTTACACTGAAAACACAAGAATATTTGCTTCAAATCAATATGTATTCTATTCGGACTATGAAAGACCATAACTCACTTTATCCTGAGCAAATGCATGAGCAGAAAGTATGTTGATCATTACAAGGGACAAAGTTTTGTCCCAAATTAATTACCACCTTTTGACACAGCCTCATATACATTTTCGTAACTGCTGTCTATATATTTATTGATGAAACAAATATATATTTTGCCAACAAATGCAGGCACGCTGAGTCTTTACGATTAACACCCTGTCAGAAACACACCATGAATATTGACTGTTTTAGGAATACCCCCCCCCCCCCTTCCTCCTTTCTTGAGTCGCTCAGTAGACCAGCCCGGTGTGGAGGAGGTAGTGGTGGTGGTTTCTGCGCATATCCATACTTAATGCCACGTGCTTTACAGGATTGCACCAACACAGCCACAAGCCGATTAGCACCAGCACACCGGTTGGTTGGTTGGTTGTTTGTTGGAGCTTTACGTCCTGGCAACATCTTAGGTCATATCAGGATGGGTACTGACCTGTGACAGCGCAAAATGATGGCGACTTTATAGTGCTGCCCCACTGGGAAATCGGGTTGCCTGACCCACTTTTGACTCTGCATAATCAATGACCTGACATCCCACCCAGTCATGTTATCCTGATACTTATCCAACCAGTCCTTGCCATATCCTATTAATGCCGAGCGTCTGGGTGGGAAGTGACACGTATCAATTTTTAAGTCATTCGTTTGACTCGACCGGGAACCAAACTTCTTTCTGTTTTTTTTGTCTTTTTGTCTTTTGTGTGTTTTTGTAAAGACCCCCCCCCCCCACCATCACAAGGGAACCAAACTCCCGACCTTTCGCACGCGAGGCCCGCGCTCTACCGATTAGGCCACCGCGTCCCGTCCCAGCGCACGGGCGACAGGCACGATGATTCGCCGAATCACAACTGACACTGCGGCATTAATTATTCCACCTTATTTCCATGGCTACCGGCATTGGCGGTAATTTAAATGCGGTATCGATTTATCGACTCTCTCCCTGTGTCAGTGATAATAAGGCCAACCAACCTGACGCTTTATCGAACGCATCGTTTATTGATGTTGCTATCAGGTCAATTAATGTTAGTCCTTAAATTCGGTTTTTAGTTAATTGAATAGTTATTTGGACATGGACCGTGGAAGGTCTAAGAGAAGTGGAATTTAGAGTATTCCATATTAGGTCAGTTGATTGGTCGAAGTTGACTTCCTGGCAACATCTGAGGTCATATCAGGATGGGTACTGACATGTGAGAGTGCA
The DNA here is from genome assembly GCA_030323885.1 of Branchipolynoe longqiensis. Lineage (NCBI taxonomy): Eukaryota > Metazoa > Annelida > Polychaeta > Phyllodocida > Polynoidae > Branchipolynoe > Branchipolynoe longqiensis. The sequence continues at coordinate 66,643,467 of CM059189.1, forward strand.
CACTCATGGTAGCATTACAGTGCTGCCCCACTCAGAAATCATGACACTGACACCATGACCCGATATCCCATTCAGTCACATTATCCTGACACTGAGCTAACCAGTCCATGCCCTATCCTATTAATGCTGAGCGCCAGGCTCGGAAGCGGCAAGTATCAATTTTATAAGTCATTGGTTTGCCTTGACTGGGAACCAAACTCCAGATCTCGCAAATGCGCGGCCGGCACTCTATCAATTTGGCCACCATTTTATATAATACTTATTAATAAAGGGTCTGTATATGGGATTCATGAGACTTATATGAAAATAAATACAGGAAGTTGCATCTCCCTCCACCTCAGATCTGTAGTGCCTCACTCTTCCCACCACTGTTGTGCACCCGTCTCACTAACTGTTTCACTGTCACTCTCAGCGAAAAAAACATTAGTTAAGGGGCAGACAGCTTTTGTCAAGGATTATATATATTCAACCCCAATACTGGTGTGGTCATCCTTTCAAGCTGAAACCATTATGTGTATATGTTATAAATAAGGTATATATGCATATGTATGCATTATATATGAGGTTACATTCATATGAATAACCCTATCGAAATATACATATTTACACCTACATAAATATAGACACCCACATTTATAGACAAATAGACACACGCTTATGTACATATATAAACATGCAAAACTACATACGTACGCACATATACACACATATATACATATATACACATCTACATATATATTTATATATATATACACGGATACACATATATACACATATATCCATAGTTACATATATATATATACACACACACATATGCACACATATATACATATATGCACAGTTACATATATATATATATATACACACACATATACACACATATATACATACATATATTCATATACATAAACGCATACAATAATCTACCCATGAATACATATATATATATATGTTTTGTAGCCGGTATCTTTGGCTCACTTCTGTATAATGCCAGGCCTTTATGCATGATTAACCGTGAACTAATCTGTGACTATATAACACGACCCCGCTGCACTCCCTGAGTACCCTCCTGTACCTCATCACCCATCCTCCTCCTCCACCACCCACTCCTCCTCCCTCTCCTGCTCCCCCTCCTGCTTCCCTTCCTCCTCCTCACATCCTCCTCCCCCCTACCTCCCCTCACCCCCGCCCCCCTCCACCTCCATGCGCAAAACCTCCTCCTCCTCCACCACCCACTCCTCCTCCCTCTCCTGCTCCCCCTCCTCCTCCCCTTCCTCCACCTCACATCCTCCTCTTCCATCCCCAAAGCTCCTCCTCCCTTCTCCCCCTCACCCCCCGCCTCCCTCTCCCCCTCCACCTCCATCCGCAAAACCTCCTCCTCCCCAAATCTCCTCCACCCCAAACATCCTCCACCCCAAACCTCCTCCACCCCAAACCTCCTCCACCCCCTTCCACCGTCCTCCTCCTTCCCACCCTCCTCCCCCTCACCCCACTACTCCTCCTACCCACACCTTCTGTTATCCCCTCACCCCCCCGCCCCCTCCCCCATCCTCCCTCCCCAGCTCCACCTGCATCCCCACACCCCATCCCCTCCACCCGCCCCCCCTCATCTCCCCCCTTCTGCTCTACCAGACAGCCCACCACGCCCTCACACAATGCCGACAGCCATGTTTGTATGAGCAGCTCGTGATACAAATTCACCACGTCACGTCTAAACTAATAACCAGACTTATCACACCACGCTATCCCATTACACCACCTCGCCGCAGGCTGCCCCCCCCCCCCCCCCCCACTGCACACCCTCCCCGCTCCTGCTCTCACACACCCTGCCACACCCACCGTCCTCCCCCTATACCTACAGCATGCCCAATATCACTCTACCCTTCCCCCTCCCCTTCAAACCCACATAAATACTCTGTGGACCTCACCCACCATCACACCCCTCCAATCGCCCGCACCCCAATACCGAAATCCCTCTGCCATGTATTGCATGTTATGGTTTAGAGTGCCGTGATAGGATCGCTGACATATTGACTCTTCCGGCGGGCGCCTGCGCACCGCCCTCCCCCTCCCACTCCCCCACCCCCAGCCCTAGCCATTCTCTCTACCATGCCAGCTAGACATACAGTGGGACGTCCCTGTCGAATGGGTCTGTCACATTACGACGCATCGCGCAAATGTATGGTACGGTATACGTCAATGTGCGTCGACGTTCGTCAACATACGGCGGCGCGCGTCGACAGCCCGGCCAGATTCAGCAAACTGTTCGCGGCTCTCGGAGCTGCTGAAACCCACGCCCCGACGACGGAGCTGTTTGATGCGTCGTAATGTGACAGGGCCTTAAAACTGCCAGAGGATCGCCGCTCCCCACACGAGAAACTGGGTTCCTTCCTCCTATTTATCTTCCCATTTTTACTCCCCGTCTCCTGCCACTGCTCTCCCCACGACTTCCTCCTCCTCCTTCTGCTCCTTGGTCCCACTGGTCTTGCCCCCCTCCTGTTTCCCTCGTCACCTTCTCCCTCACACTCCGTCTCCTCCCTCTTCCTACCCCTCCCCCTCTTCCCCTCCTCTCTCTTCATGACCCTACTTCCCCTCTTCCTTCCCGTCCACTCCCCTCTTCCCTTCCTCCCCCTTTCTGTCTCGCCGCCTCCCTCTTCCTGCCCCTCTTGCCACTTCCCTCTCCTCCTCCTCCTCCTCCTCCTCCTCCCATACTCTTCCCTCCTCCTCCCACTCCTCCCATACTCTTCCCTCCGCCCATCCCTCCTCCTCCTCCCATACTCTTCCCTCCTGCCCCTCCCCCCTCCTCCCATACTCTTCCCTCCGGCCCATCGCTCCTCTTCCTCCTCCCACACTGTTCCCTCCTTCTCCCCCTCCCTCCCATACTCTTCCCTCGAGCCCACCCTTCCCCCTCCTCCTCCCATACTTTTCCCCCCCTGCCCCCATCCCCTTCCTCCTCCCATACTCTTCCCTCCGGCCCCACCCCTTCCCCATCCTCCTCCCATACTCTTCCATCCTGCCAATCCCCCCTCCTCCCATACTCTTCCCTCCGGCCCTACCTCTTCCTCCTCCTCCTCCCATACTCTTCCCTCCTGCCCCTCCCCCCTCCTCCCATACTCTTCCCTCCAGCCCATCCCTCCTCCTCCTCCTCCCCACACTCTTCCCTCCTGCCCCTCCCCCTCCTCCCACACCCACACTCTTCCCTCCTTATCCCCCTCCTCCCATACTCTTCCCTCTGGCCGCACCCCTTCTCCCTCCTCCTCTCCTACTCTTCCATTCTGCCCCTCCTCCATCCTCCCATACTCTTCCCTCCTGCCCCTCCCCATCTCCCCCTCCTCCCATACTCCTCCCTTCTGCCCCTTCCTCCGATACTCGTCCCTCCTGCCCCTCCCCCCTCATCCCATACTCGTCCCTCCGGCCCTTCCCCCTCCTCCTCTCCTACTCTTCTCTTCTACCCCTCCTCCTCCTCCCATACTCTTCCCTCCGGCCCTCCCCCTTCCTCCTCCTCCTCTCATGCTCTTCCTTCCCCGATTACTGCTCCCCTCCACCTCCTATAACCGCCTTAATATCATATAGCAGCGAGATCTGAAATCAGTCAGGGCGCGTACACGGTAGACGTAGGTATATGATGTTCTCGGCGCAACGCTCACCGACGTCAATACGCTCATAACACCGGCAGCGCGCCTAGCGGTGAGCTAACCGGCAGGGCGCCACCTAGGGTTCGGCAAGTACAGGTGAGCCGTGCTCACTGAGGGGGGCGGGCCCTTCACGCGACGTGCCTGCATGCCATGGGGAGGTGTGTGTGAGTGTGAATGTGAGTGTGTGTGATTTTGTGTGAGTGTGAGTGAGTGTGAGTGTCCGTATGTGTGAGTGTGTGTGTGAGTGTGACTGAGTGTGAGTGAGTGTGAGTGTGCGTCTGTGTGAGTGAGTGTGAGTGTGTATGAGTGAGTGTGTGTGTGAGTGTGGGCGAGTGTGCATGTGGTTGGGTCGTTGTTGGAGTTTAACGTCCTGGCAACATGTACGGTCATATCAGGACGGGTATCGACTTGTGACAGGGCGCACTCCTAGCAACTTTATAACACTGCCCCAATGGGAGATCATGGTGTCAGCAGCATGACCTGATATCCCGCTCAGTCACATTACCGTGGCACCGAGCCAGCCAGTCCTAGCCTTATCCTAATAATGCCGAATGCCTGGCTAGGAAGTGACCAGTCTCAATTGTTAAGTCATTGGTTTGATTCGGTCAGGGTTCGAACCTGTGGTTTCGAATGCCACGATCTACCAAAACGGTAGACGGACGCTCAACTTATTCGGCCATCCCGTCTGGTCGTGTGCATGTGACTGAGAGTCTTTATGTGTAAGTGAGTGAGAGTGTGTGTGAGTGTTAGTGAGTGAGGGTGAGTGAGTGTGTGTGAGTGTATGTGAGTGTGTGTGATTAAGTGAGGTTGAGTGAGTGTGAGTGAGTATGTGTGCATGAGTGCGAGGGAGTGTAACTATGAGTGATTGTGGGTGTGAGTGATAGTACATGAATGAGGGTGGTGGCAGTGAGTGTGTATCATTGAGTTTGAGGGTGCGTTAGAGTGTGCACGAGAGTGTGCATGAGAGTGTGCATGAGAGTGTGCATGAGAGTGTGCATGAAAGTGGGCATGAGAGTGTGAGTGAGTGCATATGAGTGAGTGCATATGAGTACAAGTGTTAGTGTGCGTGAGAGGGTGAGTGAGTATAACTGTGAGAGTGGCAGTGAGTGTAAATGCCACATATGTCTAGGGGAATACCCGTCCCTTACCCCCTTCCCCACCCCACCCTACCCCCACACACTACCCCCTTCCCCTATCCCCACATATTTATACAGGCACCATTCCACACACCTCCCCTACACACACATACACACACTACACCTCCCTCATCAAACATGGCACAATCTAAGCTGGTACACGCATGCAATGATTCAGGGAAGTCAGTCCAACAACTCGAGGTAAAGCAACTCATGAACTGTGGATGAAGCATACAGAAAGGTGTCGTTCAAAATTAGCACAGCTGAATGTGCATGGAATGCTTAGTCTGAACTTACTGCCTCTGTATGTGTATGTATGTATACATGTAGGTACAAAGTTACTTTTATTTAATGACACCTCTAGAGCACATTGATTTGCCATTGGCTATTGGACATCAAGCCTTTGGTCATTCTGACATATTTCTTTGGCGGAAACCCACTGTCACCATATAGGCTACTTTTTCCGATAAGCAGCAAGGGGCCTTTTATATGCACTTTCCCACAGACAGGACATCACATACCGCAGCCTTTGATGAACCAGTTGTGGACCACTGATTGGAATGGAAAATAGCCCAATCTGCAAATGGGTCCACTGAGCAGGATCGATCGCATGACCCACACCTTCACAGGTGGATACTCTACTGCCTGAGCTACGTCCCGCTCCCTATACATATATACAGTAAAAGCTCTCTAATCGACCACCTCCACAGATCGACCACTCCCCTATATCGATCGCGTTATTTGGGTCCCAAACAATTGCCCATGCAATACCACTGTATCAAGAATAAAACTCCCTACACCGACCACCTCCCTACTTAAAATCGGTCCCATGGTGGGTCGATTTAGAGAGGTTTTACTGTATATGATTACTGCCGTGGCTCTAGACAGCTATAGTGTAGGAGTGTAGGGCCTGGCGGGTGACCAGCTGCAATCAATACATAACCCTTACCGCCACCTAGCGCCGTGTTATCACAAATATACTTAGACAATCACAGACACAGATTGTAGCAGGTCATTCTTAATATCGACTGCTTACCTGAGAAGAATACAAATTAATAAGATAGCGGTACTTAGTAGAAACACTTGCTAAAACAGCAGGCAGTGCGCATTCATGCAGAAGCGATAATGATGTGTTGGTGGTAGCTATGCATATGTAATATTATTGTTTGTTTGTTGTTGTTTTACGTCCAAGCAACATCTAAGATCATATCAGGACTTGTGACAGTGCACACTCATGTCGACTTTATAGTGCTGACCCACTGGGATATCAGGCCGCTAGCACAATGACCCAATATCCCACATAGTCACATTATTCTGATGCTGTACTTCTAACCAGTCCTTGCCCTATCCTAGTAATGCCGAGCACCAGGCTAGGAAGTGACAAGTATCAATTTTTAAGTCATTGGTTTGACTTGACCAGGGTTCGAACACACAAACTCATGGGTTCGGATCCCCCGATCTCCCAAAACAGGGGACGGATGCTCAACTCGTTCGGCAACCCCATCTGGTATATTATGTTTGTTTGTAAAACATGTATTGGTTGAGATGTGTGTGGGATAAAGGTAATAATTGAAAGAGGCTGTGTTGTCTGCTGACAAGTACATAGTATAAATAAGAACTGCAATATATTCAGCTACCTCCCCCCTCCCACCCACATACGCATTCCCATTATTATGATTTACTTTACACAACAGCACTATTCCAGGAAAGCCAATTTTGGACATATTTTACATTTTATTGATTAAGCAAGAGGAATTTCAATCATGGATAATTCATCATCCTAATTCCACTGCTCCTAGAAATAGCAAATACCAGCCGAGGGAGTGACATGCATCAATTCTTAAGTCATCGGTTTGACTCTGGATTTCGAACCTCTGGCATCAATCCTACAACCTCCCACACAAGAAGTGGGTGCTCAACTATTTCGCCCATCCTGTCTATCAGTATTCATATAATATCCAGAGGATTGGCTTTTAGTTTTAGGTCCTAGCAACATCAGAGCCATAACAAGCCGGCTACCGGTATACAAATTACAAGACTTAACATCGGATTTATAATTCTGTTTCACTGAGATAATATACCATTGGCATCATAGTACAATATCTGACTCAGTCATATTATCCTGACACTAAGCCAACCAACCGGTCATTGCCTTTTCCTAGTAATATCAAGAGTCAGGAGAGGTAGCATACTTCATAATTGGGAGTAGATTGTCAGTTTGATTAGAACGGGGATCGAACCCACGATTTCTAACTCTCATAGCGGACACCTTTCATCCTAGGCCATCATATCATGTGACTGAGTATACGCTATGTAGGTTATGATAGCATCACCTATATATTCTTTGTTTGTTGTTTTACGTTGTGGCAACATCTAATGTCATATCAAAACGGGACGGGATGGCCGAATGAGTTAGAGCATCCGTCTCCTGTGTTGGTAGATCGTGAGGTCAAGGGTTCGAACCCTGGTCGAGTCAAACCAATGACTTAACAATTTATACTTGTCGCTTACTAGCCAGGCGCTCGGCATTATTAGGATAGGGCAAGAAGTGGAATGAGGAAGACCAATCATCTGCGTTTGAAATTTTCCCCTGCTTAAACAACTAATGTACAAACAAAAATAAAACAATAATGGGGCACCAGCTGTAAACAGTAGATATTAGTTGTTGTGCCTAATCAGAAAACAAGTATAAAACTACATATATATTATGACATACAATATATAATCTCTCCGCGTCCGCGCGTCAATATGCCAATAATATCCAGCGAGGCTAAGTTACAAGAGGTGATGGCTAGGGGGCGTTGCGAGCAAATATTTCCTCAGCCATTTGCATATCACTATGGACAAACAGGATCCGGCTTGTCTGTCTGTGCCCACATTGTGTAAACCTTGCGTCAATAAACATCGAATGAACCATACAGGATGGCTGAATGCATTTAGTATCCGATTTCCATGTGGCAAGTTGTGGTATGCTAACCCCCCCCCCCGCCCAGGTTCAAACCCAGGCTGAGTCAAACCGATGAGTTAACCGATTGTACTTGTCATTAAATAGCATGATTAGAATATAGTAAGGAGCAGTGAAATGAGGATGATAATTGTCCATGATTTAAATTTGTTCACCTTAATCTGCAAAAATGAAAATCATAATGCTATTATTTATTTTAATGAAACAAGTGATTGATTGATTCATTGGTTTCTTTATGCCATGTCAGCAGCATAGGCCAAATTCATGGCGATAATTCTTTGTTTGTTTATTCAACCATCACTTTTAAATATAATGTAAAAACATACAATCAAATATGTGCCAATAGACACTCATGCATTAACAAAGATCACAATCCTATGATATGTGGTCAAGGTAGATACAATTCTAGATAACAGTAAAAGGTGGTGTTATCATTATTTGATAATTGATTTAATCAAATATTTTGTAAACGCAAAGAACGCACATGCGAGCAATAACAGAACATAATCATCAAATTGTGTGGTAATTAGCTGTGCATGTAAAATATCTTCGTTATAGACCTGCTTAGTGCCCTTAAACCTGAAGATATTTGGATAATGGATTATCGGTAATGTATGAACGCGATGAACAAACTCACAGAGGTTTGGGGGATGTGGGAGAATGCTTACAAACAGAGAAAGAATGCATGCAGTAGTTAGCTACACAACAAGTGATAAAAAAAAGAAGGGGAGTCACAAGACTATGACTGTCTAGCGGCGAAAACAAGTCATTAGACTTAACCGTTATGGGCAGCATGAATACAACCATCACAAAAAAAAAAGAATCCTGTTAGTTAAAGGGCCCCGCTATGATCTGTCGGGCCGTGTTAACGTTGTCATCGGTCAGTGACTGCCACCTAGCGGCCTGTGAAGCTAACTAATGGGCCGGCTATCTATCACAACCACCCCCCCCCCCAACACACTCACGCCACACCACCACCAACGCGTCCACATGCATTCTCAACACTACACAGGTGGATAACACATTATATAGCCTACTGCAGCCATTTGCCACCCCCACCCACACCCACACCCACACCCCCAACACCGACATCCTAAAACACACCTGCTTACTCCCATTCATTACCGAGGTGACGCAGCCTACCAAAAGAAGATCACCTCGTTTGGAAACAAAAGTCTTTTGTCCCTTTTGGGTTTCTTTTGGCCATATAATAATTCCGACAACCCCCACCGTTAATTGATGAATTCACTTGTTGCTGGCGGTCTTGGTACATTAATTGATTAAGTAGGGACAATATAAAATACTACCAATATTAATAGTATACATACATGGTCGCCGATATGAAGTCAAGTTGTTAAATGCATCATGACTTGCCATCCTACAGGATGCCTGCGTCAAAGCTCCAAGTGATGAATTACTACTACTTACAGGCCGTCTACCTTAGTACCGCCTATCCTTTTTTTCTTCTTTTTTTTAAATTGAGGCTGTATTTATACTGTCAATAGCATATAAGCCCGGGTACCCAGGCTTGTTTTCAATGCTGGCCAGTTGTAGTGTTGGTGTTACCTTACCACACAGTATCTGCTGATAAGTTATTTGATTGCCTGCATTTCAGTAGCAGATAGATAATTGGTTGGTATCCTATTATCGCTTTCCTCCTACCCCATGCCCCTTTACAGTGACACTTGACCTAATCTGCTTGTTATTTCTAATAAAGCTAACTTCTTGGATATATCTCAATTTTGTACACTCCCTACTGCTCAGTGTCCCCTACTTTAATAAGCACACTATTACTTTATAGCCCTGTCACACCTCACCGGATTGGGGGAAATGGACAGAAACTGAACAAAGTCTGTTTTGTATTTGTACAAGTTTTGAACATACACAAAACTAGGAACGGATGCCACCGGACTGATGTCCACGGTTCTTGTCCGGTTTGAGTTTGTTTCATCCGTTGGCTATCCGTTCATGTCCGTTTCATGTCCGTTTCATTCCCGTTTCATGTCCGTTTCATGTCCATTTCATTCCCGTTCGTCCAGTCGCCATTGACTCGCTAGCACAACATTTTGACAACATTTTGACACATTTTAATACATTTTGATACTTATCACCACCAGACTAGACAATCCGGCGAGGTGTGACAGCCACTTTAAAAGTTTAACGGAGCCTTTTCACTAGTAGGACTAGGACACACTCTAATGTATTTTCTATATTACGACCATAATATGGTTGATTTTTTAGTTTTACGTCCTGGCAATATCTAAGGTCTTAGCAGGACGGGGCCCTAATATAAGGATTTTGGTAAAATAGTTGAAGGATAGAGAAAATCCATTGGCCATTTAAAAAGGTACCTGTAAGTTGCAGAGTCAGCTATTTTCAACCAAACCGGTGAACTTGATTTGATCCTAACTATCCAACTTAGACACTGGTGCACACAGAAAGTATGTATTGCTGCAGATGATTACAAATTCAAGTCAATAAAAATGACCACTGTTGATGCCTATGATCTCAAGCATTTTGAAGTTCACGCGTATTATAATAAACATTACGTCAAAGTAAAGTAAACTAGATTTCAGTGAGCAATCTAATATATTCATCTAAGCGATATAGCCAAATATCTGAGACACCCGACTTGGCAATTTTAAAGGGACAACTCTTCAAGACGAATTAATCATTTTCAAGCTATACTGCTTTTCTCACATCCTCTGGCAACTTATTCCACGACCACCACCCCGATCTCCAGATACTTTACCTCTCCCAGGACTTCCCTGCCGAATCTATTTGTTGGGGTTTTAAGGCTTAGCACAATCAAAGGTTAGATCAGGATTGGTAGTGACTGGTGACAGTGTGTGCTCAGGCTTACTTTATCGTGCTTCCCCAATAGGATACGAAGCCGCAGGCAGCATGACTCGATAGCCCACTCGGTCACATTATCCTAATGCTGAGCAAACCAGTCCCCTCTCTATCCTATTAATGCTGAATGCCAAACTAGGTAGCGACAAGTACAAATTGTGAAAGTTATTGATTTGCCACGGCTGTGGTTCATATTCACTACCTCCCAGACAAGAACGCAGCCAGCGCTCATAAAGATTCAGCCACCAGGTCCGACCCCCCCCCCCTTCACCACTCGCCCCAGTTCCCTACTACATACCTGTTCTGCCTATCACGTCTAATCAGCCATACTTCTTCCATTCTTATCTCCATCTGTCACTCTCGCTATCTCTCACAAACCCAAACCACCCCATATGACCCCCCCCCCCCACACACACACAGTCCATCCTCCAAACCATCTCCTCCTGCTCCAACAAGCTCCCCCCTCACCACCACCTCCCTTATCTTGTCATTTACCTGTTCTCCTTGGCACTACTAATCGAACAATCTTCTTCTATTCTTATCTCAACCTTTCTCTCTCAATATCTCTCCCCCAGCGCCTACTGCCCCACTCCAAACGCCGACGCGCATTCCCCCCTCCGACCATCCCCCACTCGAAACGGTGGCTGAATCGGTAAAGTAGAGTGCAGGTTTCCCTTGGGGAAGGTTGGGAGTTTCAATCCCAGCCGAGTCAAACCGATAACTGATAAAATATTTACTTTCCACTACCTAGCCTGCCATTTGGCATGAATAAGATAGGATAAGGACTGGTTAGCACAGCATCATGATAATGTGACTGCGTGGGATGTTATATCATGGTGCCAGTGGCCTGGTCTCCCCAGTGGGACAGCACTATGAAGTCGCCATGAGTGCGCACTGCCACAAGTCATGCCCGTCCTGATATGACCTTATATGTTGCTAGGATGTAAAACAACAACCAACCAACCAATCAACCAATCAACCAATCAACCAACCCACCCCGACCCTCCGCCCTCCCCCCGGACTCAGCTCCTGGGGCCATATGCAGGAGTCAGTGTTAGCGGGGTTTGGTGTTAGAGCCTATTACCGTTTAGCTATCACCGATGTTGGGAACTGTGTCAAGTCATATGCAGGACCGCGTAACACTTTCATTATAGTTAAACGTGAATTTATTTATAGATTTGGGAAATCCCTCTGCATCTGTACCCATATATTAGGCTTAAATATATTAAATGCTATCATATTTAACAGAATTAGATATGCAATAAGTGAAATTTGATGAAATTAACCCTAAATTCGAAGCAATATTAACACTGCAGCCATAACGGCGGAGATATTAATAGTTATATTTTCGAATCGACGAACGTAAAGTAAACAAACCGCCGCCACCGCCAGTATGGAAAGCGACGTCGATGCGGCAGCGGCGGCGATTTGTTTACTTTACGTTCGTCGATTCGAAAATATAACTATTAATATCGGCGCCAATGCGGCAGTAGCCTTAATAATGCTTCGAATTTAGGGTTAAATTGATCAAATTTCACTTATTGTGTATGTAATTCTGTTAAATATGACAGCATTGAATAGATTTGGGCACAACCTTACGCTAACACCGCCCTTAAACGTCCTATGAAACAGGGTTAGTGTTGCAGACCTTAAACGTGCGGTGTTAGCATAACACGGCCTCCTGCATACTGACTTTTCGGCGCTAAACCAGAAATCCCGTCTAAATGCGTTTTGGCTCGCTAACACTGTCTCCTGCATATGGCCCCTGTTCCCCGCTCCCCATGTGTACACTGGCACACTAAGAGGTTGCCTTGTGTCTACTCCTCAGTCTACCCACAGTCTGCCAACAGTGCCAGTGAGGGCCTCCTTATCTGAGACAAAGCCAGGACCACCGGTTACTGGTATGTTATCCACCACTGCCTCATTTGGACCGGACGCGGTGGCCGAATCGCTACAGCGCAGGCTTCCCGTTCGGAAGGTCGGGAGTTTGAATCCCAGCCGACTCAAACCGATGACTTAAAAAATTGATACTTGTCACTACCTAGCCTGGTGCTCAGCAGTAATAAGATAGGTCAAGGACTGGTTAGCTCAATATCAGGATAATGTGACTGAGTGGGATATCAGCTCATGCTGCTGGGCACCTGGTCTCCAAGTGGGCAGCACTCAAACTCACCACGAGTGATCACTGTCACAAGTCGGTATCCGTCCAGATATGACCTTAGATGTTCCTAGGACGTAAGACAACAACAGCCACTTACCGACGCTGGTAGAAAACAATGCTAAGCGTACATATATATATATATATAAAGGCTGGAAATATGTAACCATATATATAGCTACATATTTCCAGCGGATAATTTTCTTCATGCAGAATGCAGGCTCCTCAGGAGGTTTCACTTTGATGTCTACACCTGTAAAGGGTGTATGGAGGAAACAGGTAATATTGACCTACATAATTCCGGCATGACCTAGTTCGGACAGTAGTTAGCTACTGGGTTCGGTGTGTAAGTTTATAAGGGATATGGCTATATCCAGCCAATTGGATTAGCTGAGTTTAACATTTAAACAACAAACAAATTATTATGTACAATTTATTGTAAATATACCAACTGAATCAACATATTGTAGTGGTCTGCACTGACCTCTTAGGCAAGTAACCACATAGACAGGTAGGCGTGGGTAGTGTGGTGAAATCAGGGAGCCTAGGTGGTGTAATGGTTGGCACACTGGCCCGGAATGCAAAGAGATGTGGGTTCGAGTCCCGCTCTAGGCGCAGTATTTCCCATTTTCATCACCCCCACGACAATATCAAACTCCAAATATAAAAGAAAACTATAGCCAAAGCTAGTCTTTTGGTGTGTTTTTTTAATTCAATGTTTGTGTATCAAGAATATCATGTAGAGGTTAAGGATAAACACCCACACAAATTAATACTATTTCTCTGTCAATTGTAGATGTGACAGGCTATCATTCAAAGAGGCATCAACGACTATAGGATTCACCCAGTTATATAATTGTAGCAATTTGACCCTGCCTTAAGCAATTTGACCCTGCCTTAAGTCCATAGAGAAACCTTCGCTACCTAAAGTAATACATCCTTTGTGATTTGTTTTATAATTGGTATAAATGCTGTGCAGGATTGGAACCTGTAATCATTATTACAAGAGGTTGTTGGATTTTGATCAATTAATGAAGGTAATGTTTGCAGCGGGTCTGGCAGCAGTAGTGACCAGACGCAGCTGGTACCAGGGTGGTCAGGAGCCACACACAGGTGGCAGACTAGTGGAGGATGAAGGAACTAGACTAGGCAGCAGCACAGTAGGTAGTACTAACTCAATGCTCTAGTACAGTAGGAGTAAATCACATGACAGTACAGGATGTAGTAACTAATAGAGAGAGAACCGCTAGGTGGTCATGTCCTTGTTTATATTCCCATAATAGATTATAGAGCACATAATATGTATGTGTATATAATCACTTGAAGACCAGCACCTCGGGGCTGAAAATAAGAATTATTAAGGTGAATAAACATTTTGACCAATAACAACAAATAATACGCAGCAATTAATAATACCTGATTGTCATAGTCATCCTCCTCTTCCGAATCAAAGTAATCCGCCTGAGTCGATTCATCCACGGTCCACACCTCAACTCTTCCTTCCACAGGATCCTCCTCATCATCCTTGACTTCCTCTTCTTCATCCTCATCTCCCTCCTCCTCCTCAATATTCCCCTGATCCTCATTCCCATCCTCATCCTCATTAGCATCATATTCCCCCTCGTCCTCCTCCTTCTGGATATTCTCCTCCTGTACCTCCTTCTCGGTGTCCTCATCTTCCTCATCCTCCCCATCCTCTTGTATTACGTCATCAACGTCACCCTTCTCCTCTGCATTCCCCACCATGTCATCAGCAGCAGTAGAATCATCAACAACATCATCATAATCCACAAGGTCCAGATCATGTCCGTTTGGGTCCTTTCCACCGTCCTCCTTCTCCTCCTCCTCCTCCTCCTCCACCTTCCCCTCTCCTTCCTGCTCCCCCTCATCGCCCTCCTCTTCCCCTTCCTCCTCCGAAGAAGACCCATGCAACAGAGCAGACACAAGGGGGGTGATGCAACCTAAGGAGGAAGAATCCAGCGATTCCAGGGTAGGTGACCTATCAGGCGGGGACAGAGTCAGAGTGGGCGACTTGCCAAAGGAGAGTACCTCCAGTGACCTGGACTTGGTCGGCGAGAGAGGCACCGACGATATGGTCGGCCACGCCCCTTCGTCCTCATCCAGGGTGAGCATGCGCGACGAGCCCTCCAGGGTGGGCGACGCGCCCATGAGCAGGGAGGAGGACTCGGAGAGAGTCGGCGACTCCAAGGTGCGATAGTGTCCTTCAAGTGATGGAGACCTGTCGTCTATGCTATTGAAAGCCTCATCCAGGGTGGGGAAAGCCTCTTCCAGCGTTGGAAAGCCTTCTTCATCATCTTCATCATCACTATCGTCATCAACCAGGTCTGGAGACTCTGGAGTTGTTCGGGACCGTCTTGCCTGGGTGAGGCAGTTCTCCTCCGTTTGCTCTAGGCCGTCATATTTATCCATATGTATGGGTGAGCTGCTCTCCTCATAAATAGGCGATGCCAGGGTGAGCATCTTCCGTGACAGTGTCGGGGACTTGGTGTCCATCTTGGACTGCGTCACCCGGTTCTGTACCGGCACCTCCTCCTTGTCACACTTACACGGCGTGTCCTCCCGGTCCTTCCGGGAGCAGCCCCCATTGAGGCTGAGCAGCTTCTCGGCCGTCGAGACCCCGTCGGAAACCTCCCGGCGCTTCCGATACTCCGGGACGGGGATGCCCTGTTCTTGTCGGTCCCCGCCTCTCTCACCCCCGGGCTGCCCCTCTCCCCCAACCCGCCTCCGAATCGAGGCTCCCCCGCAGTGTTCGCCGTCCGCCCCACCGGGACAACAGCCGGCATTCCCACCCTTGTTCTCCGTTTGATCAGCACCGATGTCCTTACTCCTGCTGCTCTCGGTGGTATCCCTGCTGCTGACACTTTCCTCCCCGTCTTCCGGCGGCGGCTCCTCGCCTGTGTCCCCGTGGTTCGAGCCGAGGCTGTAGCTCCTGATGAGGACCCTCAGGGTCGCCCCGGCTCCCTCGGCGTCTGGGTCCGTGAAGGAGTAGCGCCGGACCAGCGTCGGCAGCGTGCTCGCCCCACTCATAATCTACAAAGGAACACATGCTCATACCTGCTCACACCTGCTCACACTTGCTCAAAGTATGAGCAGCATGCATAGCCATGTGATGTGAAGTAACAGGGATCAGCTTTATGGTGTTAGGGTCATAACTGGATAGCTGCACCCACCCACCCACACTCCCGAAGGGTGTTAGGGACATAACTGGATAGGGGCACACACCCACCCACACTCCCCAATGGTGTTAGGGTCATAACTGGATAGCTGCACACACAGACCCACACACCCGAAGGATGTTAGTGCCAAAACTGCACCCACCCACCCATACTCACCAATGGTGTTAGGGACATAAATGCACAGCTGCACCCACCCACCCATGCTCCCCAATGGTGTTAGGGACAAAGCTGCACCCACCCACCCACACTCCCTAATGGTGTTAGAGACAAAGCTGCACCCACTCACCCATACGCTCCAATGCTGTTAGGGACAAAGCTGCACCCACCGACCCACACTCCCCAATGGTGTTAGGGACAAAGCTGCACCCACCCACCCACTAACACTCCCCAATGGTGTTAGAGACAAAGCTGCACCCACTAACCCATACGCTCCAATGCTGTTAGGGACAAAGCTGCACCCACCCACCCACACTCCCCAATGGTGTTAGGGACAAAGGTGCACCCACCCACCCACACTCCCCAATGGTGTTAGGGACAAAGCTGCACCTACCCACCCACACTCCCCAATGGTGTTAGGGCCAAAGGTGCATAGCTGCACCCACCCACCCTACACCGCCCCCAAGGAGCCAATTCCCCCCCCCCCGTTTCAAGGTGCTAGATTGATTACACACTATTAATTAAATAGACGCCCTTTCCCCTCCACACAATCCATCTTCACCTTTTCTTCTAGTATAACCCAAATAACGCATGCAAATAGCACAAGCACACAGCCTCCCGTCCCCAACACAGCTACCGTTGTTTACATGATGCCTACGAAGTAACGTGAGTACGGGCACTAGTGATTTGTAAAAAATTAAAAAAACACCCACAAAATACATTCCAAGCTACCTGTCACTCGCTCTTCTCCTTATAATATTACCACCAGCAACTAACCGCAGTGAGTGCTGTTCTCTGTGGCGGAGTGGTTAGAGTGTCTGACTTTTTTCTAGGTCGGACTCCTAATCTGAAGGTCGGTGGTTCGATTCCCTGTGCCCCCACCTCTGTCAATTTGGATTTCCACCGCTGTGTATAACTTACAGTGAGATCAAAGGCCAGTTGCTCTCATACCATGTCTATGTGGTGTGGGAGGTTAAAAATCCCTTGGGTCGGTAAAAGTGTAGACTCAGGATTTCTATCGACAAACTCTCTAATGGTGAAAACAAGTCTATTCAGACTTATCCATGATAGGCAGTATAAATCGTCAAGGAAAAAAAAGAAGAAAAAAAAGAAGAATTATTACATCTTTCTGAGCAGGTCCTGTTAAACCAACATTTAACCTTACTACATGGTAGTTTGTGGTTAAAGACAAATCAACTGAACTCAGCTTGAAACAGTCCCCTGCTTAACGGTGCATAGTCCGATGAAAACATCAAATTGTTAAAATCGAAACACTTTAACTAGACTTAATTCTACATATTCAACTTAGATACTGGTGCACTTATTAAGCGTCTTTTGCTGGATAGAAGGTTATAATAAGTTAATGTAATACGAATAGAAGCTCTTACTACTGAAGTATATGGTGCGAGAGCTTTGCTGTGTGTAACCAGCGTGCTTGTGAAAATTAATTCAACATGTCTTGATGTCAAATATCTCCAAAGTTAGCCATTTAAAATATAAAATGAAACTAAAGTAAACTATAATGATTAGCATAATGTATTCATCGCAGGAAATGGCGAAAATTCAAACGTATCGGACTATGCAACTTTAAGAAAGGGTGCATGGAAGAGTCGTGCATTAATTATAAACAAAGAGCTGCTCCTAAATTGTTATATATATATAGGTTTAGAATTTGCTCGGAGGGGCTTCTCTGTGAGCTGCTCACTATGGAGATGGACGGAGACTATGGGGTAATTCAAAACTGAGGCTGATCAGACGAGGGGACCTGTACTAGGATTCCCGCGGATCCTTAAACAATTTTTAAAAGTCTTAAATTGATTATTCAATTTTCAAGGGCATGACAAGTCTTAACAATGGGATCTTTTCCGTGAAATGTCTTAAAAGGGTCTTAAATTGGGATTTTGCCACTATAATATTTAGTCACGATGCTTTAGCAGTTATCTTCACAAAGCACAAATGGAGTGGAGCTGTAATATCCATATATTGATTCACCTCACTCATTTCCGTTATTATTTCAATTCAATATGTACTTAACATTTGTCGTGAAAATAGGTCTTAAATTGTATGAAAATTGGTATTACTTAAATAAGTATGTTACATTTGCCCCGAAAATAAGTCTTAAAACGTAGAGAAATTTAGTCTTAAAAGTATTTAAATTAAAGATTTTCCGCGAATTTAGGTCTTAAAATGTATGGAAAATTGGTATTAAAAAGTCATTAAATGAGTTGTTAAACACTTAAATGTGATTGGCTGATAAAGGTCTTAAATGTGATTGGCTGAGAGGTGCAGTAACCCTGCCTGTGTACCTGTTCGGACATACTCCGCATGAGCGCCTTCCCCTTGCCGAACATATCGGCGGCCGTCGGGGAGCAACTCAAGTGGTGCTGGGAGCAGACAATGCAACAAAGCAGAGGCTGTACGCAAGCAATACATCCAGGAAGCGAGAGCGCGTGAGGCGGTGAGCGGCCCGAGGCATTGCACTGACGGCCCCGGGGTGAGGAGGGGGGGGGGGGGGGGGGGGGGGGGGGGGCAGGCGGTGCCGCGGTGCGCCGGGGGCCGGGTGATCCGGCGGTGGTGAGCTGTGAGTCCGATAACACTAACTGTGGTAGGAGTAGTGGTGGTGGTGGTGGTACTCCACTATGGAGGCACGCCGCTGCAGTGTAGCCGTGTACTAGTACTACTACATGGTCCACCGAAGCATCATCATCATCAGCATCATCATCATCGACGGGGCACAACCACCCTGAAGATCCAAGGCGTTACTGAAGGGACAGAGACGTGTCACAGAGACATGCAATCTAATCCTGCAGAGCAGTCTGACTGTGCTGATGGTTGGTCCGCCACCTCACACTCCGCCCCTCTGTGGTGTTGGTAGTGGTGATCCACCACCTCACACTCCGCCCCTCCCAGCCCCTCTCTGGTGTTGGCTCTGGTGGTCCCTCACCTCACACTCCGCCTCTCCCCATCCCTCTGTTCCTCCTCGATTGCTGTCTGACGACGGCGACTCCTCCAAAGCCTTGTACTGGCTTATGCGCTAAGTTGAGTTACAAGCCTGTGCTGTGTGTGCCATAGCGGTGCACCGTCTGAGATCTGCGTGGTATACACGTACACGCACACGTACACGTACTGCGTGACCCTGCAGGGTAGAGTCTGTGTGGGGACTGGGGGTGACACACTGCCCCGCTATTGCTGGCCACTCCCGGGCGCCACCACGGCTAAGCCACCACACCCCACACGGCGCACAGTACCGCAAGCAGCGCCTCCTAGTGGCCGAATGCAGCGCGTATTGCAGACAGGTTCAGCGTGCACGCGCATTCACCCACTGACAGCCAGCGCCACCGCCTCCCGCAGCCTCACAGACACCGACACCAACACCGACCTGACACTGACAGAGACAGAGGCACCGGGACATATGGCCTGAGAGCTGGACTCAGGTGGCACGTCATGCAACCCTGATAGTCAGAGAAAGCTGTCACATCGTGGAGCTGCAAAAATACAGAGCTGGCAGTCAGAGAGAGCTGCCACGTCGTGCAGCTGCATAAATACACAGAAAGAGGTGTCCACCTCCCCTGGAGATCGACAGTTAGACCTCCACATTTGCTGTTCCAGACAGAGGGGTAACCTCCTAGAAACTGACAGTCAGAGAGAGGTGTGACTTCTTTGAGCCTGACAGGCAGACAAAGGCATGACTTCTTTGAGACCGTCAAACAACCACACCTCCTCCTCAATGAGCCGGACAGTCAAATAGAGGCTTCATCTCTTGTGGATCGTGACAGTCAGGCAAGTGTCACCTGAATAAGTCTTGAAGACAGATATTTTACATCCTGGAGAGGTTTCAACCTAGCAAGCCGGACAGTCAGACAGAAGTGTCAGCTTATCAAGCCTGACAGTCAGGTAACGGCGTCCGCATCATCAAGCTTAACGGTTAGAAAGAACTGTCACCTAATGGATCCCAACAGTCACATACAACCGTCACTTCCTAGATCCTGCCAATCAGATAGAACTGTCACCTCCTAAATCCTGACAGAAAGAGCTGTCACCGATTGGATCCTGACAATCAGATAGAGCCGTAACCTCGTGGACGCTGACAGAGCTGTGACCTCCTAGATCCTGGCAATCAGATAGGACCGTCACCTCCTAGATCCTGACAGAGCTGTCACCGAATGGATCCTGACAATCAGATAGAGCCGTAAGCTCATGGATCCTGACAAAGCTATCACCTATTGGATCCTGACAGTCAGACAGACACAGACACAGGTATCACGTCCTCGTGTCTAACAGGCAGAGGTGTCAGCGGCGATTCAGTGCTAAACCCCCATCGGCCTAAGTCAGTCACACACACACACCCCTTCACCATGCTGCTCCAGCTCAGAGTCGTTCCTCCCGTACCCGGACACTGGCTCCACTCCACACCACACCACACCCTCCTCCCTGCGCACCATCCACGCCCTGCCCTCCTCCAGGGGTGTGTGCTTGTGTGCACGGCTAGCAGCAGCACAGCACAGCATAGGCGGCAGTCTACAGGACACAGGAGGAGGATTGAGGGAGTCGGTGGCGGTGGCGTCGGCGACGGCCGAGGGGGTGGCTTTGATTCACTGCGTCACTTACGCCGCGGCGCGCCGTTTCTATCATGTTATGTGGTGTGGTAGCATTAGCATTCAAGCAACCCTAGCTTACCCTGGGCGGGATATGGACAGGCAGTTAACGCCCGGTGTGTCGGCAAGCAGTCATGGGCATGCAGGCTGTCAGGCAGGTTTTAAAGTACCGGAGGAGGTGCTGCTAATGTACATTCCGGACACACCGGTACATTGGCGCCAGTGTGCCAGTGTACACACAGAGATCTATGGGCAGGATGTGCACTGCACGTGCAATATAGATGCGTCTTTGTCTCTGCATGCTGAGAGGGTGTGTAACTATATATATTATATATATATTACATATATTGATGTATCAATGTATATGCATATATATATGTATATACATATATGTGCTCTATAATCTATTATGTGAATATAAACAAGGACACTACCCTCTTCAGTTATATGTGTGTTGTTAAATTGCGAACCCCACGAGACAGTAAAAACCTCCCTAGCCTGCTGCCTCCACAGATCGACCACTCCCCTATATCGGTCCCTTTATTTGGGTCCCAAATGATTGCCAATACAATACCATTGTAACGATTAAAAAAACTCCCCAAACCGACCACCTTCCTAAATGGACCATTTAAAGTCGGTCCCATAGAGGGTCCATTTAGAGAGATTTTACTGTATATATATATATATATATAATATATATATATATAAATGTTATATAATATATATATGTATATATTACATTGATTTATGAATATATAGATAGATATTCATAGAAATAACCGGTACACAATAACCAGAAGGAAGACAATTAGTTGATTGTGTTCCTCCTGTGTATGAGGTGCGAATACATTGATCATGACAGATGGGGCGAGGGGAGTCACTCTCCAACAGTGCCTATGGAGGAATGGGAATAATAATAATAATGAAGTAAATGTTCCGCTAGAATTTGTACTCGTATAATATGGTATATATCACGTATGAATATATACATATACATATGCATATATGGATCGTGATGAGACCGTTATCGCGTGTAATAAGATCTGGAGTGCCACCCCCCCCACCCATGTGGGTGGGGGTCCCGGCATGCACCGCTCACCTCCTGCATGGGGCTTGACTCTCCACTCACTCGACAGTTTTATTTTTAATAAAGGAGTTGGGGTCTTTTTTATACCTCCAACTCATATCGCACTACTTGTTTGTATGTCTTTGCATCTCGTTATATATATTCTTCTATGTTATATATACAGTTACCTCCACTAAACGGAAGAATTATTATATATATATGTATATATGTGTATATATATGTATATATGTATATATATATATATATATATATATATATATATATATGAAGAGTTCAGGCACAAAACCCGTAAATGCCAATCTAAGAATTGACTTAAATCTTTTAAAATTTACCTGAAAGTAATTTGAATTCCCTCTAATTCCACATTGGTTATGAAGAACTTGTTATGGAGCAATGAACTAAAAAATAGGAATGTAGACAAAATACTTCTTTGAAGGCATGATTCCAATGTTTATGTCAATTTTTGGAATGGCATTTAGGGGCTTTGCGCCTGAACTCTTCATATATATATATATCCCCTGTCTGTATATATGTATATATATATATATATATACAGACAGTGGAGGCTGGAGAGGACGAGTGGTGAAAGTTGATACAGTGTTAGCGGTTGTCATGGTGGATAGTAATAGTTTTAGCATAAGTATGTGTTTGTAACGACAGTGATGGTGATTATATCTATAGGATTGTCAGATGGTGTAGCGGGACTAATGCCGTAAGAAGGAACTGTATGTATATGAGTCAGTCTCACGAAAATAGGTGAGTTGGTGCATGGGGGAAAGATGTCAGCGTCGACCATTAGATGTCAGCATCGAACAGCATACCCATAGTTTAGCATTGACAGAGGTGTTTGAAAGTTCTTAAATTGATCCTGAATGTAAAGGTAGAGAAAATACAACAACCCTATTTGTTTCAAGGATAATGTAATATGAAACAAAGAAATGCACTACACTTTAACAATTGTGATGCCGACATCTGTTAAAGATGTCGGCGTCGACCATTGGATGTCGGCGTCGAACAGAATAATTATAGTTTAGCATTGACAGAGGTGTTCGAAAGTTCTTAAATTTACCCTGAATGTAAAGATAGAGAAAATACAACCTTTTTTCTTTCTAGGATAATTTAATATGAAACCAAGAAATGCACTACACTTTAACTATTGCGACACCGACATCTGTTAAATTGACCAAAAATCGCTCTTTTAAAATAGGTCATTTAGACAAATATGAACCCTTTTTTTTACGGGTTTCCCTCAATGTGTACAGTCCATAGGAATTTGTAAGGACATCTCCATAAATGCAACCTCCTTTTTTATAAACTACGTAACCAAAATGGAAAGTTTACCATATTTTGTCTTCTTTTTGGTCAACAAATAAAATTGCCGCTGGTACCAACGGGGCAGCCTGTACCACCACAATACATACCAGTAGGGTACTGGAGAACATATAAGAGACATGGTATACAGTCAGGTAGACGCTGGAGGCGCCTGTACGCTCCGTTCTGGAGGCGCCCCCTACCTGACCAATATACACAGCCCCTCCAGGGTGGGCAGTGTTAATGATACCGATGGGAGTGAATATCCCCGCCTCTCCCCCCCCGCCCCCCCCCATCTCCAGCGGTCAGGACTTAATGATCCTATTCCAGGTTTGCTCCCATACATATACTATGTTAGGCAATGCTTTAGTGGACATTTTTCCAGTTGTTGATATTTTGGGGTTTTATCCCCTAGGAAACAGGTATGGTTACAATTTTACTCTATGCGACTTCATAGTGCAGACGCATCGGGATGGTTGGTTGGTTGTTGGAGATGTATGTCCTGGCATGGTCATATCAGGAAATCTGCCTGAAAGTAGACAAACTACACCCCACTTATGACCTACACAAAAGAACTAAAGTAAAGCTACTAGAAAACAGAAGAATAATCCACCTACAAACATTAGCATGTGGATATAGCCAAGACATTAAGTGTCTAACCAAACCACTAAGGGACACTAGAGCAAGCAAGGCACCACTGCTAAGGCAGACCAGAAGCCGGATCAAAGCCCATGAAAGGAGCACGCTGGAAATGGCTGCCAAGGCATGGAATGCCCAAACGGTGAAAGAAAGACAAATCCCTGACCTAAAAACATACAAAAAATATCTGTGCAAAATAAAAAATGGAAACCCCAACTGAACTGCACCACAAGGGGGCAGGTGATATGTCACGGCCCACCAACTGGACAGCCCAGGGCGGGACAACCGGAAATATAAAAGCCAGATAACATATCCAACAACAATATAAATCAAATCAAATTCAAACAAACATAACTCAACCATCTATTACATACATGCCTATGGACATGTAACTAAAATAGGCTAGTATAGAATTAAGTAGAAAAAGCGGAAAACTCTTCCTAAGAAAACCACAAAACACTAACATAGAACCTTAAGAAAACAACTAACATAGTAATAAGAATAGAATAAAAATACAATGCCAAGAGGGCCCAACAAAAAAAACTAACATAGGCTACTAAACATACCAACAGACTATCTATCTGCTACTGAAATTCAGACAATCAAATAACTTATCAGCAGCTACTGTTTGGTAAGACAACACCAAAACTACAGCTGGCCAGCATTGAAAACAAGCCTGGGTACCCAGGCTTACATGCTATGGACAGTATAAATACAGCCTCAATAAAAAAAATAAAAAAAAAAAAATCAGGACAGGTACCGATTTGTGACAGTGCACACTCATGGTGACTTTATAGTTCTACCCCACTGGGAAATCAGATTAACCAGTCCTTGCCCTATCCTCTTAATGCCGAGTGCCAAGCTAGAAGTGACAAGTATCAATTTTGTATGCCATTGGTTTGACATGACCGGGTCATGGTGTCATGTCGGGTCATGGTACTAGTGACCCGCTATCCCAGTTGTGCAACACTATAAACTAGACATAGGTGTGCACTGTAACAAGCCAAATCAAAGGCTGTGGTATGTGCTATCCTGTCTGTGGGAAAGTGCATATAAAAGACCCCTTGCTGCTTATCGGAAAAAGTAGCCTATATGGCGGCAGCAGGTTTCCTAAAAAAAAAAAAGTCAGAATGACCATATGTTTGACTCCAATAGCCGCTGAATAAAATCATTGTGCTCCAGCGGCGTCGTCAAATAAAACAAACTTTCTTTGTAACAAGCCGATGCCCATCCTGATATCACAGTAGATGTTGCCAGGATGTAAAACCCCAACAAACAAACATCTCAGAAAGTCCGGTCCTCAGCCTACGATTCCAGCTTCCCCCACGACTTCTCAGCATCCCATCCCCCACCCCCACCTACCACGCACCCCCAATCCAGCAACCCCCCTCGCCCCCCCCCCCCACACACACACACCGGCGCGTTCTCATCACACATGTGAATCACGGACTCTCCACAGCCTCCGTCCCCAGGAGTGAGCGGATTCCTGTCGCCGGTTCACAAATATTTCACACCCACTCCCCGATTCCCAAATATTAACCCTAGCTGAAAATCCTGCCACCCAAATCATTTATTGATATGCCTGCATTGCGGCTACACTCACTGACTCTTACCGGATATCCAAAGTGTGCCAAAAGGTGGAAGATGGTATGGAAATGGATCTTATAAGTGAGTCTAAAATTGAGCAGTCTGATACAAGCATTCAGCTTAGATACTAAGCAAATTCCCAAGTCTTCTATGCCGTGTGTTTGTTAGTTATTGCTTTACGTCCTAGCAGCATCTAAGGTCATATCAGGAAAGGTACCGACTTGGGATATGGGACGCTCATGGCAACTTTCTAGTGCTGCCTCACTTGGAAATCAGGCCATGGGCAGCATGACCCGATATCCCACTCAGTCACATTATCCTGACACCGAGCTAAAAATATGATGTATGTAGAATAAGCACTGGCAAGTTCTTAAGGTTATTTATTAATTCTCTTACTACATAGGAGGGCATCCTAAGTCAATTTCAGAAAACCTCTTACTGCTGAAGCCTATGGAGTTTGGTAAGCACCCCAACATTATTTGTTCAGTGTTTCCATTTTGAATATCTCATAAGATAGGTATCATAAATCAAAGTTAATTCAAACTATGGAAAGGTAGCTTATAACGTCCAACATAATAATATTGTCTCCAAAAAATGACAGAATCTCAAATGCATCAGACCATCCAACACACATACACACACACCCTTCCCTAATGCATTCCAACACACGCACACACACACCTTCCCCACAAACCCTCAGCGGCACTCTGGGTAACATCCAGGACCGAGGCAGTCTCAATGAGCGCTAGGCTCAGTCATTGCTTTACATCCCACACTCGGCAGATTCAATTCCAGGCCAGGCTGCGAGCCATGCTGGTCGTCTCACTCTGGTTAGTCCACGTGGTGGTGATGGGAGTGGTGGTGGTGGTGGGTGTGGTGGTGGTGGTGTGGTGGTGGTGGTGGTGTGGTGGTTGTGGTGATGGTGGTGGTGGTGATGATGTGGTGGTGGGTGTGGTGGTGGTAGTAGTTGTGATGGTTGTGGTGGTGTGGTGGTGATGGTGGTGATGGGAGTGGTGGTGGTGGTGGTGGTGGTGGGTGTGGTGTGGTGGTGGTCCTAGTTGTGGTGGTGGTCGTATTTGTGGTGGTGGTGGTGTGGTTCTGGTGGTGGTGATGGTGGGTGGTGTTGTGGTAGTGATGGTGATGGTGTTGTAGTGATGTGGTCGTAGTGAGAGCGGCGGTGAGGTAGAGGTGGTGGTGGTATTAGTGGTGATGGGTTGTGTGGTCGTTGTGTTATGGTGGTGGTTTTGTGGTGATGATTGTGATGTTGATGGGTGTGGTGTTGGTGTTGGGTGTGATGATCTTGGTGGAGCTAACAATATGATGTATGTAGAACAAGCACTGGCAAGTTCTTACTGTATAACTACTGTATAATTATCATGTGAAGTGTGTATTCTTTATCTAAATTCATTCACAGTAAATCCTGTTAGGGCATAGTGACTATTCCAACCTCTCCATCGGGTACCAATATGTAGAGATAACCTTCCTTCAGGTATCCATTCATACAGCACTTGTTCTTTCGCGTCTAATGTTGCTTAGTTCAGCAAGCCCGACTCATGTCATACTGGTCAAGAGGATGGGCGTAAACCACTGCGGGATTTCTCCAGGGACGAAGGGCTACCATCTACTAACAGGCCACCTATCAAAAAGTAAAGGCGTCAAATGGTTCAGGATTGTGTTTTCATTGCGGATGCCCTGGTATACCAACCGAAAATAATTGTTTACATATGTATATATGAGTCAGGATCACGAAAAGCGGCCAATTGGGGAAAGTTGTCTGCGTCGAGCATTGGATGTCGGCATCGAACAGTATAATTATAGTTTGGCATTGACAGAGGTATTGGAAAGTCCTTAAATTTATCCTGAATGTAACGGTTGAGAAAATACAACATCCTTATTTGTTTCTTGGACAATTTAATATAAAACAAAGAAATGCACTGCACCTTAAGAATTGCGATACCGACATCTGGTAAAATTGTTGGCGTCGAGCATTGGATGTCAGCGTCGAATGGCATAATTATAGTTTAGCATTGACAGAGGTGTTGCAAAGTCATTAAATTTATCCTGAATGTAAAGGTAGAGAAAATAGAACAACCTTATTTGTTTCTAGGATAATTTAATATAAAACAAAGAAATGCACTACACTTTAAGAATTGCGACGCCAACATCTTAAATAAACCACCAATTGGCCCATTTTCGTGAGGCTGACTCATATATATATATCGAGGGGTGATGAAAATGGGAAATATTGCGCCGAGAGCGGGAATCGAACACACATCTCTTGCATTCCGGGCTAGTGTGCTAACCATTACACCACATAGGATCCCTGATGTCACCATGGCTACATGGCTACCTACGTAAGCAGCTCCATGCCCAAGAGGTCCGTGCTAACTACTACATATACATTTTTTTTTAATGTGTTAGATAGCGGATTTAATTCAAGTGATTAAGGCACATTGATGCAAATGCAGGCAGGTTAATTTTCTCACACGAATAACAAAATGTATGTGCTTACTACATTTACCTACAACAGTTGCCTACTACATTTGCCATTACACCACCTAGACTCCCTAATGTTACCACCATATTCTCGCGTAGCTGCCTATGTGGCTCCTTGGCTGAGAGGTCAGTGCAGACTACTACATATATATAGATATATGTGTATATATATATATATATATATATATATGTGTGTGTATATATATACACACAGTAAAACCTCTCTAAATCGCCCGACCATGGGACAAACTTTAAATTGTCCATTTAGGGAGGTGGTCGGTCTAGAAGTAGACTATCCCTACAATGGTATTGTTGGGACCCAAATAAAGCGATCGATATAGGGGGGGGGGGCGATATGTGGAGGGGTCGGTATAGAGAGGTTTTACTGTATATATATATATATATATATTTGTTTGCTAGCTCATTTAATTTAAGTGATTAAGGAAGATTGATGCAATTGCAGGCAGGTGGCCTTTCTTACAATGATAACAACATGCATTTGCTACTATATTTGCCTACAGGCAAACGTACTTGCCCTGGAAGAAAGATGTGTTAACGAATGTTCTGGATGGCGATGAATGCATCCGACGAGTATAAGTGGTGTGTGCAGGTTTTAATTGGTTCTTTAAATACATCATTATAATCAAAACAATGTAGACATTATTGCACACGGCCCTCACTAATTGCAACAAAAGCAAACGATAACATAAAAACTATTTAAGCAGTTTCTAATTGATTCATTATCTATTCAGAAGATTCAGAATCTGTACAGTTGCCAAATTTAAGCTGGGCCATTGGAATCTCAGATGGGTAATAGACAATATTTTATTTTGTAAATGTAATTTTATTAATTGAATAAGTTATATTTCTAATCACTGTAGGGCTGGTCTTCTAGCCATGCTTTATTACGGTTACTTAGACAATTTTCGTCAGACAGGTCAATAGAAGGAACTGAGTGTTTAAGAGTATGTGACGTATGAGGTCTTTTCGTTGTTGTTTTTTTTGTGACAAGTTTTTTTATTCAGCCCATAATGTATAAGCTCTGGTGAGGGTGCTTTTTTTCAATGCTGGACAGTTGTGCTACTGGATTGGTCTGGTCCCACACTCAAGAGTGTTTACCTGATCTTTCTCGGGCCAACCTTTTGTGGTTTTGGGTGTTAGTAGTCTATATCTTAGGTTTTTTGAATTTTCAAAGTGTTTTCCTAACTTGTACATGATAACTTAGCCTACTATATACATCTACCCATATGACATACAGGCCTGAGGGAGAGGATTCGGTCCCATTGTGGTTTGGTATAGCATCCTTTCACCCACACCCTGTCCTTAAATAGTACACCACTGTGCCAGACCACCCCTGGACCCTTCAGGACTGCGACTAGGTGGGATGGTTGTGTTGTATGGTTAGCAATTTTGTATTTCAGGGTGAATCGGATGCATGACCATGACATGCCCGGTTCTGCCAGGTTTGTTGTTTGTTGGAGGTTTACATCCTAACAACATCTAATGTTATATCAGGGTGGGTACCGACTTGTGATAGTACACACTCATGGTGACTTCTTTTGTTTTCTTGAGGATTTATACTGCCTATCATGGATAAGTCTGAATAGACTTGTTTTCACCTTTAGACAGTTTGTCGATAAAAAGCCTGAGCCTACACTTTTACCGACCCAAGGGATATTTTTAGCTCCCACACCACATAGACACGGTATGAGAGAAACTCGCCTTTGATGACGCTGTAAGTTATACACAGCGGTGGAAATTCAAATTGGCAGCGGTGGGGGCACAGGGAATCGAACCACCGACCTTCAGATTAGGAGTCCGACCTAGAAAAAAGTCAGACACTTTATAATGATGTCCCACTGGGAGACCAGATCACTGGCACCGTGACCCGATCTCCCACTCAGTCACATAATCCTGATACTGATCAAACCAACCCTTATTCTATTATAGCAGAACACTGGCTTTTTTTAATTAAAAAAAAATTCCCATTTTGGATCAGTGCAAAATAGTAAAAAAGAATGATACAGTGAATAAATAATGCTTAATATCTGCACCAGTAACACAATTAGATATGTCCGATCAATCTAAATAAATGCCTTGCTTTAGAAACTAGTATACCTTCATCGGATCAAAGAACTTTAACCAAGAAGCAAAAAGGATCCAAAAGTTGTGTGGAAATAGAACATGCATTACTATGAGCAGCGGCGGCCAAATTGGTAGCGCGCAGGCCTCGCGTGCAGAAGGTCGGGAGTTCAGTTCCCGGTCTAGTCAAACCAATGATTTATCAAATTGATACTTGTCGCTTCCTTGCCTGGCACTCGGCATTAATGGGATAGGACAAGGACTGGTTAGCTCAGTGTCAGGATAATGTGACTGAAAGGGATATTGGGTCATGCTGCTGGCAACCCGAATTCCCAGTGGGGCAGTACTATAAAGTTGCCATGAGTGTGCACTGTTACAAGTCGCTACCCATCCCGATATGACCTTAGATGTTGACAGGACGTAAAACTCCAACAAGCAACCACCCAACTGTGAGCCCCACATACGAGTTGTGAACTATGCAAATTCCGGACCCAATTAGTGGAGATCTGAGGCAGGCCGACTGAAGAGCTGTATGCCCTGAGGTGATCGCAATCACAGTGGCTTCAGTCTGCGGCAGTTTACGATGCTGATCCACTGGGCCAATTCTACGCACGCATGCGCGTTCCATTCTGCACGATTCACCATTTAAATTTCACTTTATTTGTGCTAAATATTTTCTTAGTGAGGTTGCATCATTCATCAGTACCATAATAAGCACTGGTCTTCCAGACATACGTGGTGACATTTATTTGTTTGGGTTCTTTGGGGTTATACATCCTGGTAACATCTATGCTCATATCAGGATGGGTACAGACTTATATTATAACAGTGTGCACTCACGGCAACGTTCAGAGTCCTGCCCCATGACCCCATTTCCCACTCACTCATATTATCCTGACACTGAGCTAACCAGTGCTTGCCCTATCCTAGTAATGTCAAGTGCCAGGCTAGGTTAGTGACACATTTCAATTTTGCAACTTATTGGTTTGATTCGGCCATGATTCAAACTCTTGCCCTTCCAAAAAAAATCTGACGCTCTACCGCTTCTGCCACGGAGTCCGGTGGAAAGCTAGGATGAGCTGGGTTTGGAGAAACTCAGTATGGTGCATAACCCCCCCCCCCCTCCCCTCCCCTTCCCCCAACACGCACATAGGAACAGACCCAGGGAGAAGCTGTCCAGGGCACCATCAGAGCGAGAGAGCAGTTCGTAAAAATCTCACCAGGGGACTGCCCCCTAGGGGCGCACTTAGGGATCAGCTCCCAGTGCAGCTGAGATTCAGAACGAGGCTCGGCTAGCCGTATGCATTCGATACGGCGTCGGCGCAATCACAGTTTATCAGAGGATTATTACGCGGCGCCCAACTTGGAACGGCGTTAGCGATCAGCACAGCGCATTCCAGGCTCCTACAGCAATGCACGTGCATACGTGGGCTGAGGTGGATGCAGCGGGGAGTTAATACTGATTTAGGGAGCGCTCAATTCCATCTAGAAAAGGAAGAGGTTGGTTGTTGGAGTTTTACATCCTGGCAACATCTAAAGGGGCCATACGCCGATGTATGTGATTTTTGCCAGCTACGTCGGGATACGTTGTTATGCATTATGCATGCGTTAGGTGCTTGTTGGTATATGTCAATGTATGTCAACATTCGTCGAGATATGGCGTCGTGCGGTGTTAGGGGGTCGGCAAAGTTTTGTGCATGCAAAAAACTTTCGACGTACAACAACGTTCGACAACGTGTGGATTTTACGTCGGCCGTACATTATGTATACATTAGGCATATGTCGATGTATGTTAGACATACATTAGACAAACATTGTTCACTACATTGCACTATGTTGACCTACATTAAAGGCAGTGGGAATGTACAGTCCGCGTATTGACAATGTATGGATAACTTATGTCTAACGTATATTTAGCGTTTCTCCAGCGTGTCTTGAGGTATGTAACATATAACATGCATAGTTCTGGTGATCGAATAACGTATATAACATTCACCGACATTCTGTGATCGTACCGTGAGCGTAATTCGAGTGTTTTTCGCCTGGAAGCATGTTAGCCATACATTGGTCATACGTTGGCCATACACTATGTATACGGTATGCATACGTCCAACTTTGCCCCCTGCGCCGAAAAGTTCAATGCTTGTCAACATAAAAAGTGATTATACGCGTTGGGCGCTCGCTTGTGAGATGCGTCTTAATGTGACAGGGCCTTAAGGGCATATCATGGTGGGTACCGAGTTGTGACAGTGCACACTCATGGTGACTTTATAGTGCTGCCCCACTGGGAGACCAGGCAACCAGTACCATGACCTTATATCTCACTCAGTCACATTATCCTGAAATAGGCCTTGCCCGTCCTTCTATGACCTTAGATGTTGGCAGGACGTAAAACTCCAACAACCAAGCAACCACCCCAACCTTTGATTTGGTGCCGAACCTCATTCTGTGTAAATGAATGATAATGCATGACATGTATGGTAGATGAATGTATAATAGTGTAACACTGCACACAGCTTCAGTCCAACTGAACTGTTTACCCAACACGTCCCAGTCCAGCATCCACAGCCTGCCCCTGGATATCCTGACAGCAAGTGACGAGATACAAGAGACAACCAGGGTAGGCAGCGACCCGCTCTCCAACTAAAAGTTCACTGACCATTTAACCTTTTTGAATTATCATTTGCATAAGAGGGCAGGGTTCCTTACATTAACTGGTTTAGGGTATTCTGGCATCCTGTAGCAAGACTCAAACTGTAATAGATAGATAGATATAATATATTAGCTATAAAGTGGTACGGCAAAACTTTGCCCATAGACCGCTCCTATTATTCTATCTCGGTAATGCACGTAGAATCGCTATCTTAAAGGCAGTGAGCTGCTCCGATTGGATTGGTTGTTTGTTGGGGAGGGGGTTACATCCTAATAACATCTAAGGTCATATCAGGATGGTTGCCGACTTGTAGCAGTGTGCACTCGTGGGAACTTTGTCACGTGGCCCAACTGGAGATTGGGCAGCCCTCACCATGACACGCTATCCAATGAAATCATCAATCATTCTAAACAAAATCAGAGAACTAGATTTGATTAAAGTTGCATAGTCCGATGAAAGCATCAAATTTTCAAAAGCTAAGCCATTATGTCAATTTGAACCTACATATGCAACTTAAATACTGGTGCAGTTATTAAGCATTTGATGCTACATAAAAGGGACTACTGAGGCCATTTAGCAGAACCTGTTACTACTGAAGCCTATGTGGTCAGAGTGTTGTCAAGCTTGCCAAAATTAACTTAGCATGTTTTTACTTCAAATATCTCCTAAATTAGTCATTTTCAAGCAGAGTTACTTCAATCTAAAGTGAGATAGATTATAATGATCAACCTAATATATTTATCTCAGAAAATGACAGAAAATCAATACCATCGGACTATGCAACTTTAAACTTATCAAACTCAGATACTGGTGCAGTTATCAAACATTGATCATATCATATCCAGCATTTTGAAACATTAACCAAAATAACAAGTATATATTGTAGTAGTCTGCACTGACCTCTCAGCCAAGGAGCCACATAGACAGGTCGGCGTGTGTAGTGTGTTGATATCAGGGAGCCTAGGTGGTGTAATGGTTAGCACACTGGCCCGGAATGCAAAGAGATGTGGGTTCGAGTCCCGCTCTAGGCGCAATATTTCCCATTTTCATCACCCCCACGACAATATTTTCAACTCAAATATATCTGGATTACCCTTTAAAATAAAAGTTCTTTCAAGCTAAACTAAAGTAGATTACCATTCCCAATATATTTATCTAAAGAATGTACATAACAGAAGCTCAAAACCATCGGATTATGTAACTCTATTTTGTTTATAGTATTAATCCCATAAGTAGCATGCAAGCATTTATGCATACCTTTAGCAGGACGCAAGCTGCATTATGAAAAATAAAAATTTCCTTTACGAGGAATACAAAAATTGAAATCAGAAATGACCTTAAAATATCAAAAGTGATTACAGAAATTAAATTAGAATTGATATATATTCACTGATGATAATATAAGACCGATCAGGATGATGATGATCATTATCATGGTGACGGGGGTGATGATGATGTTTTAATGCAACGTCAGCAGGAAGGTCCATATTCATGGCAAAAGATTAGTGGAATTTGCTTGTTTTATCAGTTGTGTTACTAACATTTATATGCCTACATTGAACATTCATACGGAAATCTGTTATAAAACCAGACATAATAAGCAGGCACTATAATATCATCCTTGGCTATGAATGCGGTTACATCAGAGATAACGCAAATGGAGTAGCGCATTGAAAATTGGCACACTGAGCGGGTTAAAGCTGCATAGTCTGATGAAGCATCAAATTTGCAAAACCAAAATAATGATATAGATTTGATTCTACGTATCTGACTTAGATATTGATGCACATATTAAGCATTTATTGCCACATAGAAGGGAACACACTGAGATAATTTGATAGAACCTGTTACTGTTGAAGGCTATGGTGTCAGAGTTTTGGCATGCTTGCCAAAACTAAGTTTACATGATTGAATTTCAAATATCTCAAAACTCATCCCTTTAAAATAAAATTACTTCAACCTGAAATAAGGTAGATTATAATGATCAATTTAATATATTTATCGCAGAAAAATGACCAAAACGCAAAACCATCGGACTATGCAACTTTAAATAAATAGCTTTCCCCAGACATGGCTACAGGTTTTTAGTAGTTATTGCTTATTACTGGCGATATTGGCTGACCATTTATTATAAGCAGTTTGCATGGTGAGCAGGCTGTGGCCTGGCTATGGTAGGTAGGGCAGTAGTGCAATAGCGGACGGGTAATGTTTTAGACAGAAAGCACCTGCTTACTGACCAACGCTCTCCCTGCGCTATTTAAGGGTAACATACGAGACTTTGTGGATCGAAAACACTTGCGTCCCATAGGTTATACGACCAGCCCATATTCAGTAAGCACGACTCATGTCGCACCGGTCAGGGGATGGCTGTAAACCACCGAAGGATTTCTCCAGGGACGAAAGGCCACAGTCTACTAACAGGCCACCTACTATGCTATAAAGTTTGCCTATATAAAACGCTGGTAGGTGGGAATAAATGCTGCCATTTGAGCAACAACAACAAATAATTGCCTAACTACAGTTTGCAATTAAGTATCACTGTATGATTTTACTTGTTTGAAATTGTTTGACAAAGAAATATTTTATGGATTTGTTATTGTTTGACATTTTTGTTTTGTTTTTAAAGATTTTGTATTGTGACTGTCTATGAAGGAATTGGAAGAATGTTCATTTCGGGGGAAATGCATGACGGACAGGCTGGCGAGGTTCCGGATGTACCTTATCTGAACAACAGGCTGGGACATGGTGCCTGACAAAGCAGAACAAGGAGAGCTGATGGTGTACTGCACTGATTATTGCCACAGTGAATGGTTTATAACAGAACTGGTTCCCGACAGTCAAGCTTTGTTAACTCTAGTCCTTTATTTACTAACAGTATACAATGAGCCTGTCTCAAAAGGTGATAAGTTGTTGTTGTTTGTTGTTTTACGTCCTAGCAACATCCAAGGTCATATCAGGACGGGTACCGACTTGTGACAGTGCACACTCATGGCAACTTTATAGTGCTGTCCCACCAGGAAACCAG
Organism: Branchipolynoe longqiensis; assembly: GCA_030323885.1. Lineage (NCBI taxonomy): Eukaryota > Metazoa > Annelida > Polychaeta > Phyllodocida > Polynoidae > Branchipolynoe > Branchipolynoe longqiensis. The sequence continues at coordinate 66,679,042 of CM059189.1, forward strand.
GCCACCAGCACCATGACCTGATATCCCATTCAGTCACATTTTCCTGACACTGAGCACACAAGTCCTTGCCCTTTTCTAATAATGCCGAGCGCCTGGCTAGGAAGCGACAAGTATCAATTTTAAAGTCATTGGTCTGACTCGACCAGGGTTCGAACCCACGACCCCACAATCTACCAGCATGGGAGACGGATGCTCTAACTCATTCGGCCATCCCGTCTGGTTCAGGTGATACGTAATATGGGACAAAACTGTGTCCATTGTAACGACCAACATACTAACTGCCTTTGCATTTGCTCAGGATAAACTGATTTGTTTTTTACATGGTATTTCATAATCCCAATAGAATACATATTGATTTGAAGCAAATGTCCTTGTGTTTTAAGTGTCATCGTTTCTGTGCTGTTTTGTGTCAATCGTTACGGCGGAGAACAAACAAAAATTAGTTATCACCTTTTGAGACAGGCTCATTATATACGAAGAGTTCAGATGCAATTCCCCATAAACACCAATAGAAAATTCAGATAAAAATTGGAATTAAACCTTCAAAAAGTTATTTTTCTTTACATTCCTAATTTTTGTTCATTTCTCCATAAGCATTTCATCAGAAGAAAAGTAAAATTAGTGAGAATATTAATTACATTCAGGTACAAATCGTATAACTTAGTTAAGTTTTTTGATTGGCGTATACAAGGTTTTGCACCTGAACTCTTATATATATGCTATATATAGCATATAATCTATACATGACTGTCAGCCATAGACATAGACCGGAGGCGGTGGCCGAATCGGTATAGCGCAGGCCTCCGTTAGGCATCCGTCTCCCGTTTTGATAGATCGAGGGATTCGAACCCATGGGTTCGAACCATTGTTGAGTCACACCAATGACTTAAAAATTGATACTTGTCGCTACCCAGGCACTCGGCATTATTAGAATAGGGCAAGGACTGGTTGGCTCAGTGTCAGGATAAGTTGACTGTGTGGGATATCAGGTCATGGTGCTGGTGGATTGGTCTCCCAGTGGGGCTGCACTATAAACTTGCCACGAATGTGGACTTCCACAATTCAGTACCCATCCTGATATGACCTTAGATGTTGCCAGGACGCCAAACTCCAACAAGCAACCAACCAACCATCCTCAGGGGACACCGCTAATCCGGATTCAGTCCTTCCAGATTGACTTTCAAACTCCCACTCGGGAAGTGCCAGTAATTGCCCCTTGAGCCTGCTTGCACCTGCGCAGATTGGATGGAGCATTCTGATCGGCGCAGACATCATCGTGACGTAAGATGTTGATTTAGAAGTCCCCTCCACGTAAGCCTCAACGTCAGAGCGAAAATTATCAGCATATTTATGGATGCACAAAATGGAATGAATTGCCCAAATTTGGCCACTTCACCAATTAGCGGCAATGCGGTCAAGCCTGCTTGATCGGCGCAGACACAATCCTCGTGTAAGATGTTGATTTAGAAGTCTCCTGTAAGTAAGTTTCTACATCAGAGCAAAGATTATCAACATATTTATGGGCCCACAAAATGGAATTAATTGCCCAAATTTGGCCACTTCACCATTTACTGACAATGCGGTCAAGCCTGCTTTATTAGCGCAGACACAGTCCTGGTGTAAGATGTTGATTTAGAAGTCTCCTGCATGTAAGCTTCTACATCAGAGCAAAGATTATCAGCATATTTATGGGCCCACAAAATGGAATGAATTGCCCAAATTTGGCCACTTCACCATTTAGTGGCTACGCGATCAATCCGGACCTCACCCGTTCCAGATAATTGGCCACCCAATAACCCTAGAGTCGGAACTGTGTAGCCCAGTAATACTCTGTCACTTTCAGCTGTAACCAGCTGCCTCCTGCTTCTTCAGACAAAGGCCACATTATATAAACATAAACCCTTACACCTGCCATATATCATGTAGACTTTGTTCCCACAGAGCAGCTGCTTCCCGGTAGTTCCTGTCACTACCATCAGAGGGTGGGATATTTGTGGAAATCTTCTATAAATAAGACCTTTTGCACAGAACATGCTGCACAGTGAGCTGTTACCCATTAGTTATTGCCACTGCGATCAGAGGACGAGATGGTTGTGTAAATCCTCCATAATACATTGATCCCTCAGTATATTGCACAGTGAGCTGGCATCCATAATATTAATTCTTACAAGTGTCATCAGAGGATGAAATGGCCGGAGAAATCCTTTATAAGTCCATTTACACGGAGCATATTGTAGAATGAGATGTTAGCCATAACATTAGTTCTTGCCACTGCCATCAGAGGGTGGGATCGTTGGGGAAATCCTCTACAAGACCTTTTGCACAGAGCATGCTGCACTGCGCGTTGCTATGCACTACAACAGTTCTCCCAGTGCCAGTCCACTCTGAGCCCTTGTGCTCAGAGCACACTGAAGGTGCTAGGTAGTACAGTAGACCTTCCAAGGGCGGGCTGATGGTGGACATGGCATATATATATATATATATCCCAATACTCAGGGGCTTCCACGGGGATTCACCGCCCGAGCATTACCGTACTTCCCTCTACCCACCACCTCTACTCCATCTCCCTATTCCACCCACTTACCTCCTCCAGCACCCTCCCTACTCCACCACACTCCACCACCAGCTTGCTCCACCACATTGCTCTCCGTCCACCACACTCAACCGCACTCAACCCTCCTCCAGCACGCTCCGCTACCCACCACTCTCTTCTACCACTCTCTTCTACCACCACCCTCTTCCATCAACCTCTTACACCCTCCACCGTTCTCCTCCTTCACCCCTGTCCCCTTCACCCTGCCCCCTTCACCCTACCCCCTTCACCCTGCCTCCTTCACCCTGCCTCCTTCACCTTGCCCTCTCACCCTACCCCCTCACCCTACCCCTCACCCCACCCCATTTACCCCACCCACTTCACCTTGCCTCCTTCACCCTGCCTCATTCACCCTACCTCCTTCACCCTGCCCCAGTTACCCTGCCCCCTTCATCTTGCCTCATTCAACCTGCCAACCCCATTTACCCCACCCCCTTCATCTTGCCTCATTCAACCTGCCTCCTTCACCCTGCCTCCTTCACCCTGCCCCAGTTACCCTGCCCCCTCATCGTACCCCTTCACCCTACCCCCTCACCCCACCCCCTCACCCTACCCCTCACCCCACTCCCTCACCTAACCCCCTCACCCCACCCCCTACCCTACCCCCTCACTCTGCCCCTCACCCTGCTCCCTTCACCCCAACCCCTTCACCATGCTCCCTTCACCCCACTCTCATAACCATGCCCCCATCACCCTGCCCTCCTCACTTTGCTCCTTTCATCCTTCACCTCTTTCTCGTCACCCCTCCCCCTTCACCCCGCCCCTTCACCCCGCCCCCTTCACCCCGCTTCCATCACCCTGCTCCCTGCCCTCTCCTGTAGCTTCCTCTGCTATCCCAATGTGTCCCCTTCCCGAATTATTCAATACAAACAAAGCGGCAGAAGCATCGTCCCCTGAGACCCTCTTCCGTCATCCGTGATGGGAACACAGGCACTGTGCCCCCCCCCCCCCACCCCCACCCCCACACACACACCTGCCCCACACTAGCAATACCTCTCACCACCACTACCACCACCACCACCACCCACCCTACACTCACCTATCCCCAGTCAACGTCCTCCTAGCCCTATCACACCTACACATGACCCTGACCCCCCTCCAACCCCACACCCCCCCCTCCACACACCCACAAACACAAACGCCGACGCCAAACCTCCTCCAGTAGCCAGTACTCCACCTTCTAAGTTCTAAGTTCTAAGCTCACTCGCAAACACGCGCACTGCCAGGGTACAATGCCAATTAAACCCTACAAAGGAATCGTGATGGGGGGAAAAAGGTCTGGGATGGTGTGTGAGTGGGTGGGAGGGTGGGTGGATGGGGGGAGAAGATCGATCTCACTGAGATGACTTGTCGTCGGCTTACACAAGCACCACGCATCAATGGTTGGTGGAGCGAAGGTTCTGAGCAAGAAGGAATCCAAGTAAGACCTAACAATATAGAACGTAATAGTGGGGCGAAGGTTCTGACCAAGAATAATCAGAGTAAGACTGCGCAACACCAGGATGCACCAATGGTTGGTGGGGGAAAGGTTCTGAGCAGGATGGAATCAAAGTAAGACCACAATGCACCAATAGTTGGTGGGGTGAAGGTTCTGACCAAGAATAATCAGAGTAAGACTGCGCAACACCAGGATGCACCAATGGTTGGTGGGGGAAAGGTTCTGAGCAGGATGGAATCAAAGTAAGACCACAATGCACCAATAGTTGGTGGGGTGAAGGTTCTGACCAAGAATAATCAGAGTAAGACTGCGCAACACCAGGATGCACCAATGGTTGGTGGGGGGAAAGGTTCTGACCAGGATGGAATCAGAGTAAGACCCCAATGCACCAATAGTTGGTGGGGTGAAGGTTCTGAGCAAGAATAATCAGAGTAAGACGTTATACCATCAGACACCAATGGTGGGTGGGACGAATGTTCTGAACAAGAAGGAATGAGAGTAAGGCGTTACACATCATACATCGATGGTTGGCAGAGAAAAGGTTCTGAGCAAGAAGGAATCATGGTATGACATGGCAATACCACAATGCAGTAATGGTTGGTATGGCGAAGGTTCTGATCAAAAAGCAATCAGAGTAAGACGTTACAACACCATCATACACCAATGGTGGGTGGGGAGAATGTTCTGATAAACAAGTAATCAGAGTAAGACCCTATAACACCATCATGCACCAATGGTGGGTGGGGAGAATGTTCTGATAAACAAGTAATCAGAGTAAGACCCTATAACACCATCGTGCACCAATGGTGGGTGGGGAGAATGTTCTGAGAAAGAAGTAATCAGAGTAAGACACTACAACACCATCGTGCACCAATGGTGGGTGGGGAGAATGTTCTGATAAAGAAGTAATCAGAGTAAGACCCTACAACACCATCATGCACCAATGGTGGGTGGGGAGAATGTTCTGATCAAGACGCAATCAGAGTAAGACGCTAGAACACCATCATGCACCAATAGTGGGTGGGGAGAATGTTCTGATCAAGACTCAATCAGAGTAAGACGCTACAACACCATCATGCACCAATAGTGGGTGGGGAGAATGTTCTGATCAAGATGCAATCAGAGTAAGACACTACAACACCATCATGCACCAATGGTGGGTGGGGAGAATCGTCTGATCAAGACGCAATCAGAGTAAGACGCTACAACACCATCGTGCACCAATGGTTTGTAAGGTGAAGGTTGTGAGAAAGACGTTACAGTTTCACAATCCGATGCTTTTGAGTTGTTGCCATATTTCTCTAAGTTATTAGGTTGGTAAATATAATCTACCAGATTATATTTACCAACCTTTAGGTTGGTAAATATAATCTGGTAGGTTAGGATGAAGTAACTTAGGATGAAGTAACTTATTTTAAATATTCATTTCGGAGCTATCTGAAGTGATAACATACCAAATTAATGTTGGTGTGCATGTCAAAATGTTGGACAGCATAGGCTTCAACAGTGATAGCGTTCTATTGAATTAACTTATTATTTCTTATATATAGCCATAAATGTTTGATGAGTGTACCTGAATCTAAATTGGATATGAACTGAACAAATCTTGGTATATATTTTTGATTTTGGAAATGTGATATTGGCATCGTATAATGCAGCTTTATAACCGTATCAGTATCACACACGAATAGTTGGAGGCGAGAGCATTCTGATCTTGAAGGAATTTGATTAAGACATTGCAATATTTTACGCACCAATGAGCAAGTGGAGGAGATTCTGAGCAAGAAGGGATTAAACTAAATCGTTACAACACCATACAACACGCACCAATCGTGGCAGAGGTTCTGAACAAGGTGGCCTCAGAGTTAGATGTGCCACTAACTGAAATTGTTCAACTTGACTCTTATTGCTAGTTGTAGGCATACGGAAGAGTTTATAAGCGAAGTGTTTCAGAATTGTGATATCTTTAAATTATTAAAATTAGCCATGTTTATCCTGCTTGATTTTAGTCTTTCTGGAAGTGCTATTAATTCAAATTGTCCAACTCGACTCATATAGGTACACATATATATGTGTAAGCATAGGGAAGAGTTTATAAGCAAAGTGTCTCAGAATTGTGATATCTTTAAATTATAAAAAAATTAGCCATGTTTATCCTGCTTGGTTTTAGTCTTTCTGAAAGTGTTACTGACTCAAATTGTCCAACTCCACTATTATAGCTAGTTGTAAGCATATGGGTCAGTCCAGAAGCGGAGTGTTTCACGTTTAAATTATTAAAATTAGCTATGTTTATCCTGCTTGGTTTTAATCTTGTTTTCTTCTTGTTTCCTGGGGAGGTGGCAGTTTACATTCTATTAACATATATCAGCATATCAGGATGGGTAGAGTCTTTTGAGAGTGCGCAGTCATGGCAACCACTGGAAGAAGGGGGCCGCCAACCCCATGACCCGATATCCCACTCACTCATATTATCTAGATACTGAACAAACCAGTCATGCCTTTTTTTTTTTTTTTTGGTCCATTAGTTGTTTAAGCAGGGGAAATTTCAGTCATAGACGACTGGTCTTCCTCATTCCACTGCTGGTCGATAGAAAGCCCGAGCCTACACTTTTACCGACGCAAGGGATTTTTAACCTCCCACACCATATAAACATGGTATGAGAGCAACCGGCCTTTGATGACGCTGTAAGTTATACACAGCAGTGGAAATCCAAATTGGCAGAGCTGGGGGCATGGGGAATCGAACCGCCGACCCTCAGATTAGGAGTCTGACCTAGAAAAAAGTCAGACACTCTAACCACTCCACCACAGAGAACGCCACATCCTATTAATAGCGAGCGTCAAGCTAGGCAACTAAATTATGAATTTATAATTATTCCATTGTCTGATTTGGATATATTGGTGGGTTAAGGTGGGGGACAAATCCAGTATGACTTCCTCATAATGCGTGATCTATCAGGATCTCAGGAGGTAATTATAGGTTTGAAAAGAAAGAAATATATGTCTTTGGAACACTCCCGGTTATATCATGCAAATACAATGCCGTACACAACTTTTCTTTTGTTTTTCTTTTTGTAAATATAGTTTATTCATTGAATAAAGTCTTTTGTCAGCGCCGTGGCACTGGTCTTCCAGCCATGTGACATTACAGTTATTTACAATATATGCAGCTAGCCTAAATCAGCTGAAATAACAATATCAAACATTCAAAGAGTTACATATGGTATAGTTTGACAATTCACATACAAAAATAGCAGGTATATGTTGTATTCCTACACACTTGATACATACATGTGTATTGATTAGACCTTTACATTACGGAGTGGTTAGGTGCATAGTTTTCCTTCATAGGTTTGTATGCTAGGTTTGTATGCTTCATGTATGCTAGGTTTGTATGCTTCATGTTACATTTCTCCACGCAACACTAAAAATACACTATAATCAAAAAGACATGGCTTTACACATCCCTAGGCATAGGCTAGTGGTATCTGAAGGATCAAAGCCGAAGGCTGAGGCCCATTGAAATCACTTCATCCCGCCAAAAGAATCATTAGTATACCATATACAATAGCATGCTATTTCTGTTAAAGAAAAATGGCACAAACTGAAACCATCGCATTATACGACTTTAACTGAATGTTAATCGATATTTAAATAGGCTGTGAATTATTTAGTACAACCGATTCCATTCTCCCACTCTGTGATGGGTTGGCAGTCAGCCATTTACAACAGATTCTCTTTGAAGAGTACCCACGGGACGTTGAGCAGCAATGAAATATATATAAAGCCCCCTGAAGCCATGGTCTTCCTCATTCCACATGAGGTGGAAAGGGCATTTCAGTTGCGGAATAATCAGGTGCTGCCTTTTTCTCTGAAGCTTGTTTTATTTAACAACACCTCTAGAGCATATTGATTTGCATCATCGGCTATTGGACGTCAAACATATGGTCATTCTGACACATTTCTTTGGAGGAAATCTGCTGGCACCCCATAGGCTACGCTTTCTGATAAGCAGCAAGGGGTCTTTTGTTTGTGTTTCGTTATTTAACGGCCCCCAGCACAAAAAGTAGACAACAGCTATTGGGGGGTCATAGGGTCTTTCATATGCACTTTCCCACAAACAGGACAGCACATACCATAGCCTTTGATGAACCAGCTGTGAAACACTGGTTAGAACAGAAAATAGCCCAAACTGCAAATGGGTCCACTCAGCAGAGCCATTTTCTCCAAGCATTCGTCTCCCAAAATCTAAGTCACCTTCAGAAACAAATGATCACAAAGTGACAGAGACAACCCGATACAGGCTTATAGCCTACCAAATGAGTAATAGACACGTTTCACTCATCAGGAGGACAAACTATGGCAGGACAAGAGTGACAATTGTCAATAATTATTAACTCTAGCTTGGCATACCTGTATTGATGGGGAGGTGACCTAATGTTGTGTCAAGTCTTGATGTCCAAATTTCTTGCCGATTCTCATTTACCCAATTTGAGGATATTCTAAGTCTTGGTCTTAGTGTTGATGTATATAGCTGTTCCCTGTTTTTTTCCAGCCCAAGTTGAGTTGACAGTTTGAGTTAACCATAGTCATACCATCTAGTAGTATGTGGCTATGTTGTATCTGCATAGATAACAGTGCGGATCTCTTGCACCGGAGAATGATATGCATATTATTTGGATCTAGTGGTTCTGGCTATTACAACATTTCAGAGCCTCCAGATTTCAAAATTGTCTGGGGCTGCATACGCGCCGATCCCCCCCCCCACCCCCCAACCCCCTAACACCTGGCCACTTTGGCACTCGTTTGTTGACATACTTTACCTGGTTTCACAAACAAACAATCCTAGAGACAGCCCTTGTAAGTCCTGAACTACTGTGATGCACCCACTTACTTCTCCAACAGCTTCTAAGTCCTAGATGGCGCCACTGTGGCATATAGTAATTACATGCCTCCATAGCTAATGGCCCATTATTCATATTTAATCCTGCCCCTCTTTCCTTTCCGGCTAAAGCTATTTGCGATTCTCAAAATAATTTATCTGCGAACATAAAAATAGATTCATTGCTACAGCCCTGGAAGGTCCAGTACTACTGGGATGCCGCCACTTAGGCTACTTCCCCAACAGCCTTCTAGATGGCGCCACTGTGGCACATAGTAACCATATGTATCCATAGCTAATAGCCTATTATTCATATTTAATCCTGCCCCTCTTTCCTTTCCAGCTAAAGCTATTTTTGATTCTCAAATGTTATTACCACTAAAATAAGTTATCTGCCAACACAAACAAAAATTCGTAGCCCTGGCAGGTCCAGTCCTGTTGTGATGCCGCCACTTAGGCTAGCTCCTCAGCAGCCTTCTAGATGGCGCCACTGTGGAACATAGTAATCACAAGACTCCATAGCTGCTGGCCTATTATTCATATTTAATCCTGCCCCTCTTTCCTTTCCAGCTAAGGCTATTTTTAATTCTCAAATGTTATTGACACTAAAATAATGTCTTTTCAAAACAGACGTGCCGGCAGGTGGTTTTACTGAGACAATGCAAATGGTGTCATCGACGCGCTAAAAACCAGAAGCGATCCCTTGCCATCTGTGCTTTAACTAATAGTGTTGTTGGAAAGAAGTCAGTCATGTTTCGTTGACAGCGCTTGTCCCCGGTGAATTTAAGTTGTTGGCACATCAAAGCAGGTCATCGCTGTCCTGAATATGGACCAGGTAATCGCTGTCCTGAATATGGACCAGGTAATTGATGTCCTGAATATGGACCAGGTAATTGCTGTCCTGAACATGGACCAGGTAATCGCTTCCTGAATATGGACTAGGTAATCGCTGTCCTGACTATGGACCAGGTAATCGCTCTCCTGATTATGCACCAGGTAATCGCTGTCATGAATATGGGCCAGGTAATCGCTGTCCTGAATATGGACTGCTTCTATTTATTTGACGACATCGAATACATATAAATCTTAGTCTTCAGAGGAATACACGTCTAAAAAAGTACCCATCAAGAGAAGAAAGGGGAATAATAAGAAAGATAGCTGGTTCGCACTGGCAACAAACAGACGACTAAAATTGTCAATGCAGAAAGAAAGAAAGACAGAAAGAAAGCCAGAATGAAAGAAAGAAAGAAAGAAAAGCAAATTAAGGAAGGGAGAGAAAAAGAAGAAGAAAAAAAAAAAAAAAAAATAAAAGAAAGAAAGAAAAAGAAGACAAACCTACGCAGGAACAAAACAAAGGAATGAACACAACAGAAGCAACTTAACAAAACTAACGGAATAAAAATCAATGATCAGCATGCTGGTATGTGATTACACATGAATTGTTGCATGATTTCACTTCACTTCAAATATATCCTTTAGAATTAAACTTATTTAAGATTAAAAAATAAACTATTTCATGTTATGTATAAGTATTCATGCATATATTATTATGATGTAATTATCCGGCTATTTTGATATTTGTCACCTCTAATTGCGATCGATCCAGATTTTAAAAACATAAGATAGTGGTGAATATGCTGTACAATATGAATATTTTCCTGCTTAGTAAATGAATATAGGAGAAAGTTAAGTGCCTGATGAATATGCTTTAAAAATCTAGGTTGGTTGGTTGTTTGTTGGAGTTATACATCATTTTAGGGTCAATAGCATTTGAGAATTAAGGACAAAGTGACAAATAAAGAAATACTCGAACGGACAGGGCTGCCCTCTATGGAAGATCTTCTGATCAAAAAGAATCTCCGGTGAACTGGACACCTCATGGGGATGTCATCAGACAGGCTACCAAAGCAGATCCTCAACTCTCAACTGTCTTCTGGTTACAGAAAGAGAGGGCACCCTCGTCTCTGGTTCAAGGATACCATCAAGAGAAACCTGAAGCTGAGAGACATTAAGACCGACTCATGCACATCACTCTCACAGCAGAGAGCTAAATGGAGAGCGACAGTCAAGTAATGAAAGCAGTCTTTGTTGATGATGATGATATGACATACTGGCAAAATCTAAGGTCATATCAGGATTGGTACCGACTTGAGACAGTACACACTCAGTGACTTGATAGTGCTGTCCCACTGGGAGACCAGGCCACCAGCACCTTGACCTAATAATATCCCACTCAGACACCCTATCATAATAATGCCGAGTGCCTGGCTAAGAAGAGACAAGAATCAATGTTTAAGTCATTGGTTTGACTCGACCATGGTTCAAACCTGTGGGTTTGAATCCCACGCTCTACCAAAAAGGGAGACGGATGCTCAACTCATTCGTCCATTATGTCTGGTCAACAACAAACAAGTAGTTCATATTTAGCTAGTGTAGATAGAAAGAAAAATAATCTAGTGGTGAATGTGCTAAAGAATTTGTTTTTATTTGTGTAAGAAGTCCTAATTTATTCAGTGGATACAAAGCAAACGAGACCACTGGTGAATGTGCTAAGACAATGAACCAATAAGCAAAATAAGCTAGTGGTGAATATGCTGAAGAATTAGTTGTTATTGTTGTAAGAAGACCTCATTTATTCAGCGCATACAAAGCAAACCTGACCAGTTGTGAATGTGCTAAGACAATGAGCTAATAAGCAAAATAACCTACTGGTGAATATGCTACAGACAATTGAAAAAGGTAAAGAATTCCTCATTTATTCAGTACATACAAAGCAAACCTAACCATTGGTGAATGTGCTAAGACAATCAGATGAACCTCCCTGATGAATTTGAAGGAGCACCACCCTGAAGGACTCAGGCCCATCCTGGTGGTGAAGTATCTAGCCCAGCCTGTTGGCATGCATTGGCCATCCTGCAGGAATTGTCCTGCTGTGGTTAAGGCAGAGGTGCCCATCGATCGTATTGACCCCGCGCCCCTACACCACCACCCGGCTTTAGACCCACATTGTAACCATTATATATAGCACTCTGGGATTGTCTTTCCTAACCAATAATACTAATGTAATGTTCAAGGATGACACCAGAATCACTGTAGGTTAATACGCATGCAGGAGATTATATATATATATATATTATACGAAGAGTTCAGGTGCAAAAACCGGTAAACACCAATTTAAAAATTGAGATAAACATTGGAATTCAACCTTCAAAAAGTTCAATTTCTTACATTCCAATTTTTACGTTCATTGGTCGCTAATCATTTTGTCAAAGGAAAAGTGGAATTAGTGAGAATTCAAAGTAATTATTTATGTACACTTGTGATTTGACTCAGAACTTCTTTAGCTTTATTTAAATCCCTTTGAGGAAGGTTTGTTCATGATTGATCCCTTCGGGTCGGCTCGGTTAGATTGGCGCTTGGGATTTGGGCTTGGGCTGGAGCTCAGATTGAGGCTGGGATTGAGACTGGGACTGGGACTGGAGATGGAGCTAAAGTTTGAACTGGGACTGGGACTGAGACTGAGGTTGTGTCTGAGTCTAGGGCCTGGGACTGGGTTATGACTGGGTCTGAGGGCTGTGACTGGGTATATGACTGGGACTGGGTTTGGGAATGGGTCTGTGACAGGATTAGGGACTGGGTCCAGGACAGGAACTGGTACTGGGATTGGGACTGTGGCTGGAATTGGGACAGGAACTGGGACTGGGGCATAGGACAGGAACTGTGACTGTGACTGTGATTGTGACTGGGACTGGAACTGGGACAGGAACTGGGACTGGGACTCTGGCATATGACAGAAACTGGGACTGGGACTAGGACTGGGACTCGGGTATATGACAGGAACTGGGACTGGGACTGGGACTGGGTCTGGGGTCTGGGACCTGGGACCGGGGCTGCGGCTGGGGCTGGGCTTGGAGCCTTCCCTGCGCTCCCTTCACACACGCCTCACCCCCCACCCCTGCATACCCACAGGAGGAAACGCCCCGTTACAGAAGACCATCAGACACAGCGAAGCCAGGTCCCTCAGGCCGTGTTGTGTTAATACTACAGGGATAGGCCATCAATTATCACCACAGTCTTCAACCATGCAGCTGGACCGCTCTGCCCAGTGTGCCAACTAGGTCAACATCCCTCAGGGATGGGCTTGTCAGCCAATGTAAGCCTTTCAGCTAAGGTGTAGTTATGTCATTTAGAGTTATATAATCTGATGTTTTTGTATATTATATATTTGTGCTTGTTTCAAGTTAATTTGATTTTAGTGGGTTAACTTTGGAGATGTTTGAAGTGAAAATTTGAGTATGCACTTAATTACATGTGTTTACCTAGAGTGAGGGTGAGGGTTGGGGTGAGGGTGAAGGTGAAGGTAGGGTGAGGGTGAGGGTGAGACAGCCAAAGTATTTAACCTTTTAGCTAAGGTGTAATTACATCATTTAAATTCATTGTTATATGATGTTTTTTTTAAGTTTATAGCATTTTCAGACGAATCTAATAGCCTGATCATTATAATATATGTTATGTGAGTTTGAACTTGAAGTAAGTTGTATATTAGATGGTTCAATTTGGAAATATTTGAAGTAAAAATATACCTAATTAATGGTTGTATACATCCAAATACATTTGTTTACCTAGAGTGAGGGTGAGAGCGAGGGTGAGGTCGAGGTTGAGGTTGAGGTTGAAGTTGAGGTTGAGGGTGAGGGTTAGGGTGAGGGTGAGGTTGAGGGTAAGGTTGAGGGTAAGGATGAGGGTGAGGATGAGGTTGAGGTTGAGGGTAAGGTTGAGGGTAAGGATGAGGGTGAGGATGAAGGTGAGGATGAGGATGAGGTTGAGGTTGAGGCTGAGGCTGAGGTTGAGGATGAGGTTAAGGATGAGGTTGAGGGTGAGTGAGGGTGAGCTTGAGTGAGAGGGTGAGGTTGAGGATGAGATTGAGGGTGAGGTTGAGGGTGAGGCTGAGGTTGAGGGTGAGGCTGAGTGAGAGGGTGAGGGTGAGGTTGAGGATGAGGTTGAGGGTGAGGTTGAGGGTGAGGGTGAGGGTGTGGGTGAAGGGATGCGTTAGAGGGACAGGAAAAGATCGGAGGGAGCCCGGGAATTACAGTTAGATTTGGCGGTGTGTCTGAGAGGGACAGCGGGGGATTCGATGAAGGAGAAGGGAACGGGATAGGGAAAGGGTGACAAGGAAATCAGAGTAGTGTGACAGGTGCAGAGGGACAGAATGGGGAGCTTTGGAGAGGAGGGGAGAGGGGAGGGGAGCTTTGTTTGTTGTTGGTTTATCTCCTAGCAACATATAAGGATGGGTACCGACTTGTGACAGTGCGCACCCATGGTGAATTTATAGTACTGTCCCGCTGGAAAATCAGGCCGCCAGCACCATGACATGATATCCCACTCAGTCACACTATCCGGACACTGAGCGAACCAGGCCTTGCCCTATCCTAGTGATGCCGAGCGCCTGGCTAGGAAGCAACAGCTATCAATGTTTAAGTCATTGGTTTGACTCGACAAGGGTTTGAACAGGGAGGGGAGGTGAAAGGAGAGGAGGGAGAGGAGGGAGGGGAGGAGCGGAGAGGAGAGGAGAGGAGAGGAGAGGAGAGGAGGAGAGGGGTGGAGAGGAGAGGAGAGGGCGGAAGAGGAGAGGAGAGGAGAGAAGAGGAGAGAAGAGGAGAGGTGATGAGAGGAGAGGAGAGAGAGAGGAGAGAGAGGAGAGGAGAATGAGAGGAGAGGAGAGGAGAGGAGAATGAGAGGAGGGGCATGGCAATCACATCAGTGCACGGTGGAGGGAGATGAGAAGAGGCGATCGGGAGTGGGGAGGGAGTGGGGGAGGGAGAGGGGAGGGAGAGGGGGGGGGGGGGGGTAGAGGGGAGGGAGGTGGGGGGGGTCGGGCAAGGGGAATGGGGATGGCGTAGACAGCCGGGCAATCACAGTTGTGTGTCAGGGTGGAGACGAGGCGGTATAGTTGGATGGGAGGGGGGAGTAGGGGATAGGAGGGGAGATGAGGGGATGGGAATCGAGGGGTAGCAAAAGAAAGTGGAGTGAAGGGGATGGGGTAGGGAGAGGGGAAGGGGTGAGAGGGGAAGGGACGGGATGCGAGGGACGGGAGGGGAGGGAAGGGAGGGAGGGGGAGTGGAGGGAGGGAAAGGAGGGGAGGGAAGGGAGGGAAGGGAGGGAGGGGAGGGAAGGGAGTGGAGCGAACGGAGGGGAGGGAAGGAAGGAAGAGAGGGAGGGGCTGAGTGGGAAGGGGAGGTAAGGCAAGGGAAGGCAGCGGGATGTGGACAGGAGGGGAGGGGAGGGGGGAGCGGAGAAGAGGGAAGGGGAGGGGATAAGGGGGAGGGGGCTGAAGGGGAGGGAACGCGGCTGGGGAGAGGGGTGGGAAATGGAAGAACAGAGGGGAAGGGAACAAGGGAATGGAAGAGGGGGAGGGGAGAGAGGAGCGGAGAGTGGCAGGGAGAGGCGGAAAGCGGTGGGAGGAGGAGGATCGGGGAAGGATTAGCCCGCACCGGAAGCGATGCACCGAGTCAGCTCCTACCGGCGGTACCACCAAATGGCGCGGAGTAAAATGCACATGCGCGGCGGGCTTTATGGGGGCCGGGGATGAGGTAGGCAGCTGACTGCAGAGGGGCGGCGCAGGGTGCAGTGGGGGAGGGGAGGAGGAGGAGGGAGGGAGAAGGGGTGGAGGAGAAAGAGGAGGGAAGGGAGGGTGGAAGGTGGTGGAGGGGGAGGAGGGTGAAGGGTAAGCGAGGAGGGGGAGGGGGGAGGGGGGGGAGGGGGAAGAGGGGAGATGGAGAGGGGATTGGGGAGAGAGGAGAGGGGAGGGAGCAGGGAGGGAGGGGGGGAGGGGGGAGGGGGAGGGGGGAGAGGGAGGGAGGGGGAGGGGAGGGGGGGGAGGAGGGGAGGGGAGGTGGGGGAAGGGGAGGGAGCGGGAGGTAGGGCGAGGGGTAGGGGGGAAGAGGGGGGAAGAGGGAGGGGGAGGGAAGGGGAAGGGGGGTGTGAGGGGGAGTGGAGGGGGAGGCCGGAGGGGGAGGCCGGAGGGGGAGTGGAGGGGGAGGCCGGGGGGGAGTGAGAGGGTGGATGGGATGGGGATGGGGATGGGGGAGGGAGGAGTGGGAATGGAGGGTGCCTCGCTGGCGGTGCCAGGGCAATAATCCCACGGAGTTGACCACCTAGAGGATGAGAGCAGAACTAGGACATCTATACGAATTGACCATATATAATATACAATACTATATTCGTTACAGAATATTAGTGATAGAACTTAGCATGAATAACTATTATTATACTTTATAGTGCTATTTGTAATATAGTAAGAACAGGACGTGGACAGGAACTGAGACTGGACGTAGCCTTCAATTTTAAACCGGTTCTGACTACTGCTATAAACAGAGCAGGCAAACAATTCATCGACCATTTTGGACAGATTAAACTATCAAAAAAAGCCAATGAGGCATGCATTCCTTTTTATTCGAACTTTACTATAATTATGATTACTATTTCCCATTTCGGGGCGAGAGGGGGGTCGCGGTGTAAACACATGGAATATTTTATTTGTTTAAAGTCAGTTGTCAGCTATTGCAATTGCGTCCTGCTGATTTATTAGTAGCGTCAGGCTGTTCCTCTACCGCCCCTTGCCCGACCCCGCCGCGGCCACGCCCTGTCCGGTCCCCGCCCTCTACCCGCCCTCGCTCCCCGGGCCCTCCCCCAGTCCCTCCCCGGCACTTCACCGCGACAAATCCCCGGCCCTTCACCCGCCCCTTCCCTCATCCTCGTGCCCTCCCCGCCCTTTCCCCGACCCCTCACCATCCAGCCCCCTACCCGGTCCATCCCCTCCCCGCCCAATTCCCGACCTCTCCCCCACCCTCTCCCCGGTCTCTCTCCGTCCCCTTCCCCGTCCCTTGCCCGCCTTCTCCCCACCCTCTCCCCGTCCCCTCACCACTCGTCCCCATCACCTCCGCCGCCCTCTCCCCCACCCTCTCCCAGGTCTCTCTCCGTCCCCTCCCCGTCCCCTCCCCACTCCTCCCCGTCACCTCCCCCGCCGTATCCCGGCGCCTCTCCCGCCGTATCCCCGGCCTCTCCCCCACCGTCTCCCCGGCCCCTGAGGACGCCGCGTGTACGGCCCGGGTGGCCGCCCCATCTATCATGGCCAGGGCGCCGTACAGCAAGCTAACAGGTGGCATCCCCATGGTTTCCCCACTAGGTGGCGCCTCCACGCTCCAGTATTGGCCTACCGGACGGTCTCCGTTGAATACCTACGCCCAAAAAGAAAAGAGTTTACTCACACACCGCGAAGGCACACAACCGCTGCTCAGCTCAATTCAGATTAAATTGTTGTTTTCTTGGAATTTTACATTCTAACAAAATCTATGGTCATATCAGGACTTGTGACACTCTTGGAATCGTTATAGTGCTGCCCCGCTGGAAGATCAGGCCGCCACAACCATGACCCGATATCCCACTCAGTCACATTATCCTACTACTGAGCTAACTATCAATGTTAAAGTCATTGGTTTGACTAGACCAGGAACCAAACTCCGACCTTCCGCACGCGAGGCCCGCGATCTACCGATTAGGGCACCGCACCCATACCCAATATATATTTATTTTTCTACTCTTATTACTAGACTAGCCTACTCCTATTTACATATCATATGCTTGTACGTAGCTGTGTGGTGTGTTATCTGGCTACTTTTGGCATGGTTACCTTCCATTGGGCGTCCCACTGGTGGGCCATGACATATGACATGCCCCTTTGCAGTGCAGCTTAGTGGGGGTTTCCTAGCCTTATTTTGCACAGATATTTTTTGTAAGTTTTTAGGTCAGGAATTTGACGTTCCTTTACCATTTGAGCATTCCACACCTTGGCAGCCATTTCCAGCGTGCTTCCCTCATGAGCTTTTATTTGGCTTCTAGTCTGCTTTAGTAGTGGCGCATTATTTGCTCTAGTAGCCCTTTGTGGTTTTGTTAGAAGTTTAATGTTTTGACTATAGCTATATGCTAATGTTTTCAAATGAA
The DNA here is from genome assembly GCA_030323885.1 of Branchipolynoe longqiensis. Lineage (NCBI taxonomy): Eukaryota > Metazoa > Annelida > Polychaeta > Phyllodocida > Polynoidae > Branchipolynoe > Branchipolynoe longqiensis. The sequence goes on from CM059189.1 coordinate 66,696,952, forward strand.
TTATTCTCCTATTTTCTAGTAATTTCACTTTGGTTCTTTTGTGTATGTCATAGGTTGGGTGCAGCTTGTCTACTCTTAGACAGGTTTTTAGGGCTCTGTTCTGCAGTGTTTGCAGTTTTTTTAGTAGTTCTTTTCTCGCACCCATGTAGTTTACATCTCCATAGTCAAAATAGGGGAACACCATGCCCTTGAAGATTGTTATTGACATTTCTTGTGTCATGTAGTCTCTTAGCTTTGCAAATAGCCACAGTTTGTGGTTTACTTTTTGTATAATTTTATTTATACATAGGTTGTAGTTTAGTTGGCTGTCCAACTCAAGGCCTAGGCATTATTAGGATAGGGCAAGGAGCAGTGGAATGAGGAAGACCAATCTTCCGCGATTGAAATTTCCCCTGCTTAACCAACTAATGTACCAAAAAATAAAAAATAAAAAATGATCACTTGTTAATGAGCTACACAGTCTCAAATTACTGTTCCTTTTTTTGCATCAGGAGACCACGTCGTGCACCTTATAAGAAGCTACACGGGGCTGTTCTGGGAATTGGATCGTCCCGGGTAGTACGGTAACTCGAGTCAACGTTGTCATGAATCTAGTTGATGAATACATATATGGCTATGACGCATTGTGGTTTTCTGACATGACAGCCTTGTTCAGACAGAATAGTCGTGGCCTTAATTAGAAATGGAGACTATGCATGGTTTTTCCCTCGTTAATTTAGGAAGTAATGACAGGAAAGCTGTCGAATACCCTTATTAGAAGTAATAATGCAGGTAGAATTGAGATAATATGTGTTGACTGGATCTACTTGTTATTACTGGCTCCACACGGATATTTGCATGTATTAGTGCAATGTGCTTCACTTTGGGGTTTGGCCCATGCATAACCTGTCCATTAATAAAGATGATATAAGCCTACCCACGCCTACCTGTCTATGTGGCTCCTTGCCTGAAAGCTCAATGCAGACTACTACACTCAACCCTCTCAAATCTGAAGTCTTCTAAATGGTTTCTGTCCATTATTTGTTCGATGCTTACAATTTCAGACATTCAGGCAATGTACTTATATATATACACCATTGTGTTTTACAGGATCATGGTCATGACATCTGTTGTCATGGGAGGGATGCAAATTGGAAATATTGTGACCAAGAGCAGGATTTGAACCCATACCTCTGACCATTTTGGAACTAGGGTCCTAACCATCAGACTATTTAGGTTCCTTAATGCATTCACGCTGTCCATGCCTGCCTTTATATTAGTTTGAAGTAACTTTTATATAAAATAGCTAACTGTTGAGATATTTGTAGTGCAAGTATTCTAAATTAATGTTGGCAAGCACGCCAATCCACTGACACCATAAACATCTACGGTAAAACATTTTTTAAATTAAATTGTCTCAGTATTCCCTTCAATGAGGCGACAGATGTTTAATAAGTGCACCAGTATCGAAGTTAAATATGTAGAATCAAATCTAGATAATTGTTTTGGTTTTGAAGAATTTATGGTTTCATTTGTTAAATTGCCTCAGTATCTCCTATGTGGCGACACATGTAAGTCAGATGTGTAGAATCAAATCCTACCTTATCAGCAGCTACTGTGTGATAAGATAACACCAACACTACAGCTGGTCAGCATTGAAAACAAGCCTGAATACCCAGGCTTATATGCTATGGACAGTATAAATACAGCCTCAATAACAAAATCAAAAAATCTAGATAATTGTTTTGGTTTTGAAAATTTGTGTTTTCAACGGACTCTGCACCTTTAAGCTGTAATTGATGCACTAGTGGCGCCACATGGCTTACTCTGTTGGTACTATCACCAATAGAAGCCATTTCTCCAGCCCAAAGCCAGCCATCTTTCAAAGCTGGCGAGGCATTCATAGTCCAGGCCAGAGATGATCTACCTTCTCACACCCTGCTGTTGTGTCTGCTTTACACGCGCCACATATTAATAGGACATCTGTACCAATGATATTAGGTTGCCACCGGTTGTGAATGCAATTAGCATATATTGGAAAACTACTAGATAGCATTAACCCGCCAAGTGAATTATTTTGTTTCGTTTTTTTGGTACATTAGTTGTTTAAGCAGGGGAAATTTCAGTCGCAGGCGATTGGTCTTCCTCATTCCACTGCTCCTTGCCCTATCCTAATAATGCCGAGCGCCTGGCTAGGAAGCGACAAGTATCAATTTTTAAGTCATTGGTTTGACTCGACCAGGATTCGAACGGACGCTCTAACTCATTTGGCCATCCCGTCTGGTTACTCATTTGGCCATCCCGTCTGGTTTTCCTTTGCAATATTGTAGCATCGATTTGATTTCACTTTAATGGATGTATGTCACTACCTGCCTGTTACATAGAATATTAAATGTAAACAAAATCAAATCAAACCAGGACAGTCATTCATGAGGGTTTCGTGGTAGAAGGGTTAAGTGTGAATTTGTAGCAAAGGAGGGGTGTTTGACTCGCTTTGGAGATGGCATTTCTTGATGTGCAATTGGCTCTTTTGAATTTGTGGTCAAAGAGACGGCTGGGAACAGATATGCTGCTTGAAGGCCAATCTTTCATTTGACTATCAATTAATCTACAGGTCACAGGATGATGAACTCTACCACCAAAGACGAGTGAATAGGAGTAGGACAGCCGACTCATATATGTGTGATATAAAAAAGGGATTATCCGAAAACCATCAACTTCCCAACCACATTTAAAGTTCCACAGAGTCCGATGTTTTTTTTAATTCATTGACACAGATAAATATGGGTGCAAGATCCATCCAATGATCCTGTATAAGCTATGTTCCGTATTGGTGTTAAACCTACCCTGTGTGTATATATATATATATATATATATATATATATATATATATATATTTAATTGCATTGCCAGTATGTATGTAATTGTAAGCATTAAATGACCATTTAAAAGACTTACAATTCCCGGAGGACGAGTGTAGTAGTCTGCACTGACCTTTCAGGCAAGGGATCCACGTAGACATGAAGGTGTGGGCAGGGTGGCGACATCAGGGAGCCTAGGGGGTGTAATGGTTAGCACAATGGCCCGGAATGCAAGAGATGTGGGTTCGATTCCTGGTCTAGGCGCAATATTTCCCATTTTCATCAACCCCATGACACTTACATGAAACCTATTCATGAAACTAGTGCTATGACCTTAGACGTTGCTCGGCCGTAAAACAACAACAGGTAAGGCACCAATATTTATAGGGAGCAAGATGTGGAATGAACTACCATCTGCAATTAGAAGTGTAGCTTGCTACCAAGGCTTTAAATCACTGGCCAGAATGCAGCTCACTGGCAAGGCCCTTGAACAAGGACCATATTGTGTTTCCTGTGCCCTGCCTTGCCCCCCTCCCTCCTTGTCCGCCCCCCCCCCCACCTCAAAGTTGCATAGTCTGATGAAGCATCAAATTTTCAAAAGCAAAACACCTACCTAGATTTGATTCTACATATTTATCATAGATACTGGTACAGTTATTAAGCATTTGTTGTCACATAAAAGGGCATAGGGAGTCAATTTAATAGAACCTGTTACTGCATAACCCTATGGTGTCGGAGTTTTGGTGTGCTTGCCAAAATTAATTTGGGATGTTGTCACTTCAAATATCTCCAAAGTTAGCCAATTCAACTAAACGTTACTTCAACCTAAAGTGAAGTAGCTTATAATGATCAATTTAATGTATTTATCTCATAAAATGACAGAAACTCAAAGCCATCGGACTACGCAACTTTAATTACTTACCTCAGCTATATAGGCAACTAACCTCCCTCTATATATCAGGTGCCAGAGCATACCAGGTTGAGTGTGGGGACTTGAGGGGGGGGGAGGGCGAGAGGGCTCCATTTTCTCCTATGCGGCGACAAATGCTTAATACCCATCATCTTAGTCCATAATACTGAGTGTATTATCGCTAACCCACAAACACAATAACCGTCTTCATAATCTACTATTCTCCCCTACCTAAGTAGCCGCTGATCTACCTATTTACAATGTAATGTAAATAGCCGAAAGACCAGTGCTTCGGCGCTGAAAAAATGTATGTTCTGATGAATAAACTGTTCTACCAAAACAAAACAAAAAAACTGAAACTATTGTTTGTATGATCATTTGACATAGCTATACTGTACCTCCGTGTAACTTAGCCATCCACCTCCACCCTAGATAAAAGATTCACCCCATACTGACAGTACAGGGATGAAAACCAACCCATTAGAAAAGCTGGCGAAGAATTTTGACATGCTGGGGAAATTAATTGAGTGAATAATGTCTTAATTTAAGAAGCAATATTTATTCTTTATTCTTTTATCGCCATCATCTTGTCTTTTTGCATTCTCTCTGATTTCACCAACTCTGCGCCGATATATGTAGCCATTTGATCCTGGAACGAGAGTTTCTACTTCCTGTTCCATACTAAAGCTATTTTCGCCCGTATTTACACAACGTTGTCCTTCACCCGTGTACTACAAGTACATTGTGAATCTTTTATCTACCCCCACCCCTACTCTACACCCCCCCTACTCTACACCCCCCACCCATACTCTACACACCCCCACCCCTATTCTACACCCCCCCCCACCCATACTCTACACTTCCACCTACACACACTACCTCACACACACGGCCAGCACACACTCCCCTCACATACACTGCCACACACTCCCCCTCATACACACACTCTCCCCACACACTCTCCCACGCTCCCCCTCATACACACTCTTCCCACACACACACACTCCCCCCCCACACACACCCCCACACTCCCCCCCCCCCCCACACACACTGTCAGAGGAGACGGTTGGCGGGGACTGAGTGGCCTGTCAGAATAACACGTGCGTGGACGCGGCCAATTACGCACTGCTTCATATCCTCTTGTTAGTCCAAACGCCCGCCTGACGCGCCTAAGGAATGTAGGCGAGCTGCAACCCGACATGCGCCCGCCACACTGCCGCCCCCTGGTGGCCGTCAAGGTCACACACAAGCTACACGGTCAGGCCAGAAGGCGACTGGTATATCACTGAGCAACAGGTGCCGCAGAGCCCGATGGGGTAGTTTAGGGAATTGGGGAGAGGGGATAGGGTGGGGGATGGGATGGGATCCGTAGGGGGAGGGGGAGGGGGGAGGGGGGGGAGGGGAGGGGGGGGGGGAGGGGAGGGAGGGGGGAAGGGAGGGGGAAGGTTAGAAGGAGGGGAAGAGAGGCGAGAGAAGGGGGCAGTGAGGGTAGTAGGATGGGGAGGGGGTGGGAGTTTGGGGATTGGAAGAGGGTGAGGTAGGGGGGTGGGAGAGGGAGGGGGGAGAGGTTGAGCAGGGGAATGGGGAAGGGGAAGGGAGGGAGAGGGGAGGAGGAGGGGAGGGGGACGGGAGGAGGAGGAGGGGGAAGGGGGAAGGGAGGAGGGGGAGGGGAGGGGGGGGGGAGGGGGAGGGGAGGGGAGGGGGGAGGGTAGGGGGAAGCGGGGAGAGGGGACGGGGGAGGTGGGAGCGGGAGGGGGAGACGGAGGGGAAGGGGGGAAGGGGAAGGGAGGGGAGGGGCAGCAATGGAGGGGAAGGGAATGGACGGGGAGGAGAGCGGGAGGTGGAGATGGAGAGGGAGAGGTGGAGATGGAGAGGGAGAGGGGAGGGGGCAGAGGGGGACGGGGAATTGGAGGGGGATTGAGATGGGGATGGGGAAGGGGAAGCGAATGGGAGGGCAGCGCAGAGGGGCGGGAGGGCGAGGGGAGGGGAAGGGTATGGAAAGGGGGAGGGGGAGGGAAGAGGAGGGGAGTGGAAGGGGAAGGGGAGTGGAAGGGGAGTGGAAGGGGAGTGGAAGCGGAGTGAAGGGGTCCGACTGCACAGATGGAGGCGGAGAGAAAACTGATTTGTAATAGTATAGGATGGAGAAGCAGGGGCGAGTATATGGATAGGGAGGAAAGTGAACACAATCTAGTCTTTTTTTAAATGTTATATTTGGTGATTAAGCAGGGACAATTTCAATGACAGACAGTTCATCTTCCTCGTTCCATTGTTCCTTGCTCTGTCCTAATAATGTTGAGTACCAGGCTAGTCAGTGAAAAGTATTAATTTGTTTAACTCATTGGTTTGAGTCGGTCACACTTCGAGGCCATAATGTACACGATGGGAAGCGAGGGTTCAACAATTAATTTGAATATCGTGTCTAGTGTCTGGAGAAAAAGGAAATCTGACTTTCAAGTAATGATTGTGCTGGTTCTCTGCCAGTAGAAGCCAATCTATGAAGATGTATCCCCTTTTATTTATTTTTCAGAAATGAGGGGGTAAACCTGGAGATCTTTCCAATCGAGTGCATGGTGGTTTAATGATTGCTGCGTGTATACATGATACTTGTGGTTTTAACCACACATAAAAAGGAAAGAATCAATGTTAGCGCTTTCATTTGATGCCTTCACACTGAGCTCCATGAGGAATTGACTCAATTGAGTTAAACTGGGCATCCACTGCCAAGTGAACTGAATCATTCTCACTCAAGAAAAACTCACTGAATACATAGCCATTGGTAATCTCACATTTGTGCAATATAACAAGGCATTATCCTAAAGCCATCAAACTTCCCAACCAAAATAGAGTTGCACAGTCCGATCCTTTTGAGCACTAGTACCAATGTGTGACAGTTCGCATTCATGGTGTCTTTATAGTGCTGCCCCACTGGGAGACCAGGCCACCAGCACCATGACCCGATATCCTGCTCAGTGACATTATCGTGATACTTAGATAACCAGCCCTTGCCATATCCTTGTAATGCCGGGTACAAATATATATTTTGTAAGTCATCAATTTGACTCGACTCCGATTCTCACTCCAGACCTTCCGCAAGAGAAGCCAGCGCTCAGCCGATTGAGCCACTGTCTCCAGTCAGTCAGGTTACTCAGTACCGTCAATCACAATTAAAGACAAACAATGTTTACGCTTATACATTCACAATTTCACCCAGCGCTCAAAAATCTAATTTTCAAGTTTTAGATCCACCCGCACCCCCTACCCCACCACCTTCATTGTCACGCACCCTATGTCGGCACTTAGCAGTAACTAAATGTAGGCGCGACTCGATTTAGTTCTAAATTTCGTCACCAGGTGGCTGCAGGGCCGACATGCCTGTTCCGGGATTGCGTTAGTGGGTGGGATCCGGGAACGTCCGGTAGGCAGCCCACGTACACGCACGTGCACGGAAAACGGAGACGGACGAGGCCAAGGGGAGTGACTGGCGGACGGAGACAGCAATTGAGCGGCCGCACCACTCCACACGCAAGGTTCCCCTCAGAACGGTCCATACAACTACACACACCACGCCCTGTCTACCCACAGCGGAAACTTCCTCCCACAGACGCGGTCATCCAATCGGTAGAGCATAGGACTCCGGTGCGGAAGGTCGGGAGTTCAATTCCCGGTCGAGTGAAACCAATGACTTACAAAATTGACACTTGTCGATTCCTGAGCCAGGTGCTCGGCATTATTTAGGATCGTTGGTTCAGTGTCAGGATAATGTGATTGTACGTGTGATATGTGGTCCTGGTCCTGGTGGCCTGGTCTCCCAGTGGGGCAGCACTATAAAGTCGTCATGACTGTGCACTGACACAAGGCAGTACCCATCCTGATATGACCATAAATGTTGCCAGCTCATAAAACTCCAATAACCATCCAAACAACCCCCAGGCTGGGTGGCAGTAGCAACAACAACAACACCCAGCCTCTCTTACACCCGCCTTGGCGATCAAGACCATCGCAGTGGGCCTCCAACACCTCCACCCCCACCCCCACCCACGCCCACCCACCCCCAGCCCACCTCCTACTCCTCCATCAGGCCACACCCTGCAGGTCATGCAATCTGGCACCACACCCACCGCCATCACATGCCTCACTTCTTCCAGATTACCCCCATCCTTTCAAGGCACTCCCTGACCTATATATTTATATATGCACACATAACCCAATTCTTCACACCTCGCTTCATGTCCAATCCTCAAACCCACCACCTGCTCACAGCAACCTGCCTTATCTATAGTAGAACCTGCGCACAGTCACATCAACCTGCCTCAGATACAACCTGCTCACATGAATGTGCCTTATCTAGAACCTGCTCAGATACCTTATCTAGAACCTGCTCACATCAACCTGCATCATCTAGAACCTGCTCACATCAACCTGCATCATCTAGAACCTACACACATCAACCTGCATCATCTAGAACCTGTTCACATCAACCGACATCATCTACAACCTGCTCACATCAATCTGCCTTATCTAGAACCTGCTCATATCAACCTGCATCATCTAGAACCTGCTCACATCAACCTGCATCATCTAGAACATGCACACATCAACCTGCATCATCTACAACCTGCTCACATGAATCTGCCTCTTCTAGAACCTGCTCACATCAACCTGCCTCATCTAGAACCTGCTCACATCAACCTGCATCATCTAGAACCTGCACACATAAATCTGTCTCATCTAGAACATGCTCACGTCAATCTGCCTAATCTAGCACCTGCTCACATCAACAAGCCTCATCTAGCACCTACTCACATCAACCTGCCTCATCTAGAACCTGCTCACATCAACCTGCATCATCTAGAACCTGCACACATAAATATGTCTCATCTAGAACATGCTCACGTCAATCTGCCTAATCTAGCCCCTGCTCACATCAACAAGCCTAATCTAGCACCTGCTCACATCAACCTGCCTCATCTAGACCCTGCTCACATCGACAAGCCTCAACTACAACCTGCTCACATCAACCTGCATCATCTAGAACCTGCGCACATCAATCTGCCCCATCTAGAACCTGCTCACGTCAATCTGCCTCATCTAGCACTTGCTCATATCAACCTGCATCAACTAGAACCAGCTCACATTAACAAGCCTCATCTACAACCTGTTCACATCAACGATCCTCACCTCATATAGAACCTGCTCACAACAACCTGTTCACATTAAACAGCCTAATCTATAAACACCAATGAAAGGCACCCAGTAGAAGTCCTAATGTCTGCTTTCTTTGCAAGTTTACCTGACTCTTTAGCAGTGCTAAGATCAATTTATTTATTCAAAGTTATCCATTGTTTTGTGGACGATTTTGGAAATTATGTTAACACGCTGACATCATTCAATCCCAACTGACTGACTTGCACCAGACACAGGGGACACCGAACCTCCCGCACGGTGGCGCCCCAGTGACAGCTCCAGACCTGAGCCGTGCACTGGTTGAGTGCAGAAAAGGCCGGGCGTGGCGGGTGGCGGCCGAGAGTGAAATTGACCCGCGAGTAACTCGCGACCAGCTCACAGTGACAGGGGCGCCGCTCAACGGTAGGGGTGGGGGTGTAGGGGTATTGATTCATGTCTCACCGGTCACCAGCGCCCGGGGGGGCCGGGGGGAAGGGGCCTGGGCGGGAAGGGCGGCGGTGTCTGCCGGAGGCGCCGGGGTAGAGACCGGGGATTGGTCAGAGGCACCGCGTACTACTCTGGACCATCTAGAACCTTACCATACCCCCACCCTCTCTCGCATACTCACACACACACACACACACCCATAGAACCACACACACACTCACCCCGCCATAGACCCCCACCCCCACCCCCACACACGCACACTCACGCACCCACACAGAACCACACACACACGCACACATCCACACACACACCTACACCCCACACACACAGACACTCCGCTTACTGCCCACCTTCGACACCCCCTTAACCCTCACATTGACAAACTAACATGCTAAACACAAACACCCTCCAGACCTCCCTCCCTCCCTCCATCTAACCCTACCCTAGCCTACATCCCTAATTCACCATCCCTATACTCTACTAACCTCCCTCCCCTAATCACACTCACACACAGACCTCACTCTGCGTTCCTCCCTAGGTTATTCAATCTCCATCCACCCTAAACCTCCCATCATTCCCAGCTTACACTCCCTGCATTCTTCAGACTGTCAGTGTCACCAACCTCACCATCCGTCCATTGCTGAATCTGCTCTCCACCCTTCTACCTTCCTTCCCTCTAGCTCCCACTCCTTTTGTCTGTAAGATTAATACTGCCTATCATGGATAAGTTTCAATAGACTTATTTTCACCATTTGACAGTTTGTCAATAGAAAACCTGAGCCTACATGTTTACCGATTCAAGGGATTGTTAAGCTCCCACATCACATAGACATGGTATGATGGAGAGCAACTGGCCTTTGATGTCAATGTAAGTCATACCCAACGGTGGAAATCCAAATTGGCAGAGGTGGAGGCATGGGGAATCGAACCACTGACCTTCAGATTAGGAGTCTGACTCTCCAGTCAGACACTCTAACCACTCTGCCACAGAGAACCCCAATCCTTGCATTGTTCAACGTCCATTCACCCTCACCCAAGCAACCTACTTATCCCCTTCTCTACCCCCGTCCTGATATGACCTTAGATGTTGCTAGGACGTAAACCAGCAACAAACAAACCTTCTCTACGGTGGGCAATGTCTCTACATCCCTGACCCTGTGTGGCTATAGTGAAATCAATACAGGCAAAAAGAGAAAGGAAGAGTATAAAGAGTGAAAGCAGAGAGAGACAAGCCCTCAGGTTTATTATTTATATGGTACATGGATCCAGTATAGTGTATCACCTCACCCCATTCTCCCAATGAGAAACACGCATTTCTAGCTCCACAAATGAGAAACAACCATTTCCGGTCCCCATGGTTAGAGTGATCTGCCCACCACCACCAAGCGGCATGGCTCCCCTGCCCACCACCTGCCTTGAGCTGAGTGTGTGGTGATCCATGACTAGCAGAGGGGGGAGGGGGTAGTGGGTAGGGCTCTCTGTGTGCCCCTTACACACTATCTTACTAGCACCACAATGTATATTTACCAATCTGTAATGTATCTGAGCAGTGGACACAACAAGAGCTAGTTCGTAACTGCTTTATTAACGATTCACCATTCACCACTACAACTCCCTACCAGTCACGTGGCCACCGCTGTTCACGGGGGCATTCGTAAAGTCTCTTACATCTCCTTTTTTATCACAACAAATAGATCAAAGCTTATACCTTACATTCTCGTCACCTCTGCTTCCACCTCTATCTGAAAGTTTAATTCTTTTTAATTTTTTAATTTGTTATCTTACCTCTAACATTTTCAACATCACAAGCTGTGTTTACACGGACAATTCCAAACGGATTTAAGAGAAAGCGATTTATATGAATCGATTTAGTGGCGCGTTTACACGCACCAAGTTTGAAGGCGGAAATCGATATCTGCGCATGAACAAGTCCATGTGAACCAGCGCCAGTTTCGGTTAGTCAACGTCGCCAGTAGAGAGTGGGTTCGACCTAGATCTGTATGGACTGAATCGTATTGGTTTGGAATGGTCAAAACTTCTGCTGGGCAGTGAAACCATAAAAATAAATGATGAAACAAATATTTGTGGACAGCTCGCAGTCTCATAGACTAAATTCTATAATATGCGCTTTTGATCGACCGGAAAGTCAACAAACTAAGGTCTTGACTGCGCATGCGTGTGACGTGCTTCAGCTAGACCACTTCATCTATACTACCTCGCAAAGTGGTTTACATGTACCAAATTATATGAATCGATTCAGCCCTAAAACGCCATAGCATCGCATTTACACAGGAAATGTAAATCGATCTAGGCAAGTGGTTTTATATGAGGCGTTTTAACTCGTCCGTGTAAACACAGCTTATGTACAACATGGTTTGCAACCTGCACCTACATATATATGCTGTATAAGAATTATACGAGTATAATAACATGGAATAATATACTATCCTAGCACCCACACACCAGTGATCGGGTGCTGGAACCTCACCTACTCATATACTGCTCATGCCTCAGCTCCGACCCATTTACCTCCAATATTCCCACACCCATTAACCCCCCCCCCCACTTATTATCCTACCTACTCCCCTTAAACTCCCCACACCCCTTACCCTCCCCACACCCCTTACCCCACCCACACCCATTAATACCCACACACCTATTAACCTCCCCTTTAACCTCCACACAACCCCCTCCCAATTCCCCACCCAACCAACCCCCACCCTCACCGACCCCCCTCTCTACACCCCACACCCCCAGTACACACTGCTGCCGTTCAATATCCTGACCATGTGACCTCTCTCCCTCATCATTTAGCATCCTCCCCTCCCCCCTCTCTCATATGTCCCTCTCAGGCTTCATCAGTGGGCTCATACATGCCAAGCGGTGTGTGTGGTGTGTGAAGAGATTAGGCCAGCCACACACTCCTCTTTCATTATACTACTCTCCATCATGCATTGTTGGTCCTATAATTGCGAATTAGCATAGCGGCACTGTGTGTGTGTACGCGTGCCCTTCTAGGTTCATCATAGGCGCCAGTGAAATGGGAGCGCTGGTCTCCCTACCAAGCTCCGGTGTGTACATAAATACCATTTGTTCATGTTCAGTGTCCGGTAAATGTGGAAAGTGTAAACCTGTAAGTGGGAAACAGTTCACTGGGCAGCAAGGTAAGATCCTATCTGAGCATAGAGAGTGCATAGATGGTGGACTGAGCATAAAGAGATATCCTGAGCATAAAGAGAGCATAGATCGCACAGAGAGCATAGAGAGAGAGAGCAGAGACAGAGCAGAGAGCATATAGAGCAAAGAGAGAGCATAGAGAGAGCATAGAGAGAGAGCATAGCGACAGCATAGATCAAGCACAGAGATACCATAGCGACAGCATATATCAAGCACAGAGAGAGCATACATAACATCGAGAGAGCACAGAGATAGCCTAGTGATGGCATAGAGATACCATAGGCAGAGCACATACATAGCATAGATAGCATAGAGAGCATAGAGAGACCATATAGGGCCCACAGAGAGCACAAAGATAGCATCGTGATGGCATACAGACCATAGAGAGAGCATAGTGATGGCATAGAGAGACCATAGAGAGAGCACATCAATAGCATAGAGAGCATAGGGAGACCATAGAGAGCGCACATATATAGCATAGAGAGCATAGAGAGACCATAGAGAGCGCACATAGAGCACACATATAGCATAGTTATGGCATAGAGAGACCCTAGAGAGAGCATATTGATGACATAGAGAGACCATAGAGAGAGCACATAGATAGCATAGATAGCATAGAGAGCATGGAGAGACCATATAGGGCACACGTAGAGCACAAAGATAGCATAGTGATGGCATAGAAAGACCATAGAGAGAGCATAGTGATGGCATAGAGAGACCATAAATAGAGCATAGTGATGGCATAGAGATACCATAGAGAGAGAGCACAGAGATAGCATACAGAGAGCATACAGAGAGTATACAGATATCATAGAGAGAGCACAGAGAGAGCCTGCCTGAGGAACTTGTTCAGCGGGAAGAGTGACTGAGTGTTGCCAGACAAGTTACCACGTTTGCAGACAGGGGGCGCCACAATCGGGCCGGCAGCATAGTCGATGAAGAATTAATAGTAAGAACAGTACAACGGATGAGTTAGGATAGTAATATGGAGTGAAAGCTTCCAAATAATTATAATGATTATATATCGGATATAATATATATATATATATTTATATATACAGATTAAATGCATATAAACCTGCCCACCTCTACCTTACAAATCCAACTGACATTCACTGGGGATACATACACATTGTTTGTTTGTTGTTTTATGTCTAGCACCATGTAATATATATATATATATATATTTCATATGATAGCATTCAAGGCAAGGAATGTGACTCTGTACCACCTGATTAGATAGCTTGGCATGGCAATAATATATGACAGCCATGACAGAGGCTACACATAGGCATGTTGACCGATGGGTCCCCTCCGCGCCTGGTGATTAGACATGGAGTTTTCTTAAGTGACAACAAAAATGGACTGGATCATAGTTCCTTATCCGATTATGCCACTTTGATGTTCTTGCGAAAGCAGCGAAATAATTCTCATCGAATTGATGCGATAGGAGTATTGCAAGAGTCAATCCAATAATGCATATGTTGCATGTCTAAAGTGGTGTGTCACTTCTTATATTCCCATTTATAGTATATATATATATTGTAGTCGTCTGCACTGACCTCTCAGGCAAGGAGCAGCATAGACAGGTCGGCGTGGGTAGTGTGGTGATATCAGGGAGCCTAGGTGGTGTGATGGTTAGCATACTGGCATATTTCCCATGTTCATCACCCCCACGATAATATTATATATATTTGGTTTTAAGATGGTTGGGTGGGCAGTTAGAGGTGGGGAATCAAGCAAGAGAGACCTGAGACAGTGCAAACTGACTGGTGGGTCTCGGTTGTTGGCTTCGTATCGGCAATGGCTTATTTAACTATACAACACATTGGTGGTCTCGTTATTTATATCCGCATAATGTATGATATAGTAGGTCCTACATATATATGTATATATTATATGTAATGAAAGGGGTGCGAAACAAATGGGCCACCACCTCGAGCGGCACTCAAACCCACATGTCTATAATTCCAGTGCAAATTGTCCTACCATTGAAGCTTCCTGAATCAGCAGTGAATATCCACTTGTATGGAGGCTTCTGTATATGTATTGTTTATATTGTGTATTTACTTTTGGTACATTAGTTGATTAAGCCGACGAATATTCCATCGCAGACAATTGGTCTTCCTCATTCCACTGCTCCTCGCCCAATCCCAGTATTGTTGATCACCAAGCTAGGTCGCCAAAAAAGTATAATATTTTAAGTCATCAGTTTGACTCAAGCTGGGTTTCAAAACGGGCGATTCAAATCCCATGACCTACCAAAACAAGAAGTAGGTGCTCAACTCATGTAGCCACCCCGTAAAACCTCTCTAACTGGCCACCTCCACAAATGCACCACTCCCCGATGCCAATCGCTTTATTTGGGTCCCAAACGATCGCCCATACAATACCATTGTAACAATATAAAAAAAAAACTCCCTAATCCGTCCGCCTCTGTAAATGGACCCTTTAAAGTCGGTCCCATGGTCGGTCGATTTAGAGAAGTTTTACTCTGTGTGTGTGTGTGTATATATATATACATATATATATATATATATATACATCTATATATAATATATATATAATATATATAAACGTAGCTCCAGTGCAAATCAGGAAGAAAGAAACAGGTAGGTAATCCTCCAGTGCGACCGACACTGGTCTACATCCGGTGGAGGCAAGGAGACCGCAGGTGGCGCCACCGGTACAGTCTTGGGTCTTACGGAGTATAATAATAATGACAATAATTCCCTTATGTATCTTTATACTTGCATAATTCGTCATACATCACATACACCACGGCGCGCTCACAGAAGCTCATCACTGGCTACGCACACCTACCTTGGGGTCAACGAGCGCCGTGGCGTCGCGTTGCCATGGCGACGCGCCTGGAGGACGTTGGTGCGCCTGGAGAAGCTGCTTGGTACTGCTCATCCAGACGCTTAGCTCCTCCGCCTCCTCCAGGAAGGAGCGCCACTCCTGGAGCCGCGCCTCCAGGGTCCGGCGCCGGTCAGGCAGCGACTCGGCCACCTGGCGGAGAAGATGGCGAAGGTTAGAGATAGTTTTATATCAAGCAAAGAATTTATCTAGATTTGAACTTACATATCCAACTTAGATAGTGGTGCACTTATTAAGCATTTGTTGCTGCATAGAACATGGCGAAGGAGACGGTGAATGTCAAAGAATTCTGTTATATTTATTTTTATTGGGTGATTAAAGCTGTATACTATTTATCTAGATTTGGTCTTACTTATCCAACTTAGATACTGGTACACTTATTAATTATGTGTTGCTGCATAGAAGGACATATTATCTCAATTCAATCAAATCTGTTAACGTTGAAGCCTATGGGGGATCAGAATTTTGACAAGCATGCCAAAATTAAGCTTGTATGATTAAACTTCAAATATCTCTGAAGTTAGTTAGTTTAAATCAAAGTTACTTCAAACTCAAGTAAAGTAGATTAGAATGATCATCCTTCTGTATTTATCTCAGAAAACGACAGAAACTCAAAATGATCGGACTACGCAACTTGAAGTGGGAGAAATTTCAATCATGGACAATTAGTCTTTCTCATTACGCTGACTCCTTGTTAGATCCTAACAATGTCAGGCTAGGTATCAAGGTGTAACACATGGTAAGGCATTAACTTAACTAATGGTGGGGATTTTGTCTTTCTTTCTTGTTGGTAAATTAACTGTATTCACATGAATGTCATTTCTCAGTGACTTGTTATTCGTCCTCCGCCAGAATAATGTTTGTTTGTTGTTTTATGTCATAGCAACATCTAAGGTCATATCAGGACCGGTACCGACTTGTGACAGTGCACACTCATGGTGACGTTATAGTGCTGTCCCACTGGGAAACCAGTCTGCCAGCATCATGAGATGATATCCCACTCAGGCACATTATCCTAGCACTGAGCCAACCAGTCCCTGCCCTATCCTATTAATGCCGAGGGCCTGGCTAGGAAGCGACAAGTGTCAATTTTTAAGTCATTGGTTTGACTCGACCAGGGTTCGAACCCACAAACCTACCGGCACGAGAGACGGACGCTCTAACTTATTAGGCCATCCGGTCTGTCGCCGGTAGAATAATAAGTTATTGTCAATATAAGTCCGGAGATGGCCCGACATTATTGCTAGCTTCAATAAAAATAATAAATCAAGACATGTTTAGCAAGAAATAATCTTCATTTCCAATGAATCACTTTCAAGTTTCATCCTTACCATATTCCACTGGTCGTTAAGGGCCCGCAAGTCGTCCTTGACCTTTGACCTCTCCATCGAGGAGAGTCCATCCTGACTGAGTAGCCGCTGACCGGAAGTGTTAACCGCCTTCAGCGCCTCCTGCTGGGAGGGCATGTCATCCATGCGCTCCTAGTGGTGGGAACAGGAAATGCCATTGAAAGTATGTAGTATCATTAATCTACGTTCAAATTCCCTACAATTAAACATACTGATAATATAGGTTTGGCTCATGTAAGGTTACTGTATTACTACTATTAATAACAATAATAACATATGCTACTTACCTTGATTTATTAAATACCACATTTTACAATCCACTCTCAGAATTATGTTTCTTCAATGCCTCTTTATAATAATTATTAGAAATATTGGAATTTTCGACGTAGCTTCAATTCTCTAAATTCAAAACTATGGACCACATTGCGAATTAATATTGTCAAATTAGCAGTCCCTGTCAAATTTCACTAGCACAATCCTTTATGGACGTAAAACCCGAAACCCCAAATACCAAACAACAATCATAAAGAAATGGTCCCCTCCTGATATAACGTTGAATCGATAATGCTAGGACAAACAAATAAAACAAACTAAAGAAATTCCCTCTAGGACTGGAATTGAAAGAAGGGGGAGGCACATGTTGACTAGTATTTTGAACAGCGCTGATTACAGCATGACACCAATTACATCTCACATGGGCTACCTGCCTTATGCACAGAAACACAGTCCTGACTCCGCTTCGGCCACCCATATAGGGATGCTGCTCTACTGACTGAGGAGGTGAGGACCAGCGTGTGCATTCAATCGCCACAGCGTGCCCAAGGATCAGCAGCAAGGGGCTGCCATCTGGTGAGTAACACCAGAACTACTCACCACTGCTGCAGAATGCTTGAGAAGCGCAGCTACTGCTCAGTTGGTTGGTTGTCTTGGTTGTTGGAGTTTTATGTCCTGGCTACATCTAAGGTCATATCATGAATACCAACGTGTGACAGTGCGCAATCATGGCGACTTTTATAGTGCTGGCTCATTGGTAGTCCAGGCCGCCAGCACCATGACATGATATCCCACTCAGTCACATTATCCTGACACTGAGCCAACCAGTCCTTTTCCTATCCTAATAATGCTAAGCACCTGGCTAGGAAGCGACAAGTATCAATCTTAAAGTCATTGAATTGATTCGACCAGGGCTCGAACATCTGGGTTCGAATCCCACGTTCTACCAGAACGGGAGAGGGACGCTCAACTCATTCGGCCATCCTGTCTGGTGCTTCAGCTTAGATGTCAGCTTAGATGTCAGCTTAGATGTCAGCGTAGATGTCAGCTTAGATGCCCCTCCCTGTGATAAATTTCCCTAGAGATCCTAGAGACCGCACTTGCCAAAGTAAGCAAGAGTATGCAGCAGCAACATAACATGCATCAGAACTACCAAATTATTGCACCATTATTCTGATTGCATAAACTACAATATTCCACTGCAAACAAATATATATAATTAGACATTCAGTAGAGCACAGTGGATGTAGTCACTACCACTGCTAACATCTTCTGGGCTGGATCAGGACCTATTGGGCACGATGAAAAGAAACCGGCAGCAAACTATAAGAATAAAAAGCTTGTTTCATTTAACGCCACCTCTAGAGCACATTGATTTTCATCTCATCGGCTATTGGACATCAAACATATGGGTATTCTGAAATATTTCTTTGGAGGAAACCTGCTGCTGCCACATAGGCTACTCTTTCCGATAAGCACTTTCCCACAGACAGGACAGCACATACCACAACCTTTGATGAACCACTTGTGGACCACTGGTAGGAACGAAAATAGCCCAAACTGCAAATGGGTCTACTGAGCAGGATCAATAGGATGACTGACACACCTTCACAGGTTGGCCCAGCAGCAAACTAACCAACTCTGAAGCACATCGTTGTTTGAAATTCAACTGACCTTGATTTTCTCGAGTAGGTCCTCCAGGGCTTCATCATCGGCAGGCCGGACGCTCCCGTTGAGCACATTGCCCGCCTCCTCCAGCCAGGCACGCACATCCTCCAGGTCCTCAGTGAACTCAGCTGTCTGCATGCTCTCCTCCTCAAGCCTGCAACGGAAGTCAAATGGCAATGTTCGGGTCAAGGTCAACATTGGCAACGACGGTGAGTTTGATAAGGGATACACGAAGGTGAATGAGCCAGGAAATCTAGCCTCTAGCGTTAATTGAGTGCTACAGCAATGTTACAGCATTAACGGCCAATATCGCATTGGAGACAGTGGTTTCTCTGAGCTGATCACTGATTGTTTGCTTGTTGATGCAATGCAAGCATCGTGGCAGTCAATCAAGTAATGCATGTGTTGCATGTCCAAAGTGTTGTGTCACTTCTTATATTCCTATATATACTATCTATGTGCTCTATAATCTATTACGGCAATATAAACAACACCCACCCCTGACCCTCACCACCCATACCCCTAATCCCCACCACCCCACTCTTCGCCCCCACCAACCGGTTCACTGCAACATCTAAGGTCATAATAGTGTCGAGCGCTAGTCAAGGAAGAGGCAAGTATCAATTTTGTAAGTCGTTGGTTTTACCCGACAGGGAATCGAACTCCCGACCTTCCACAGGAAAAGGCTGTGCTATACCGATTCGGTTGCTGAAGCTGAATCAACGTTGAGCCTTATCAATACTTGGATTCGTGACCAGCTGGAAGGACAATATGGTGTAGACACCCTGTTACTTATAAGTTATAAGCTACCAAATCAGTAGTGAATAAGTAGTAAATGAACATGGGGACTCACTGCAGTAGGGGCATTCAGGCATTCAAGCTGAGCAAGGTCAATTCAAGGTCAATGTCGGGCATGGAGAATTGCATATGTCGAGTGGTAAGGTTAGGGATGGCAGGGTCATTAATTATATGGATGATGGGAGGGGGGGGGGAGGTTAGGGCTGTTATTATGTGAATCTGGAATATTATATATCATATTGCCTACTTTGGGCAGCAACGGCACTCAGTTTCAGTACGTGTGGGCAAAATAATTCAGTTATATCACGCAGAGTAATGGGTTAATTAATGTCAGTCAGAGCATTACGGGCGTGTCATGCATACCCCAAGGTAAGACTCTCACGAAGATGGATGGCAGCAGTCAAGGTCAGTGAGGTCATGGGAGGTCAAGGTTACAGGAGCTCTGATTTAGTAGTACAGTTAAGGTGAGTTGACACAGGGAACGGGAAACAGGGAACATGGTCACTCCTATTCAAGCTTAGTCTACCTGAGTCTTGCGTGTGCTACCAGTTCTCCGTACACAGCAAACCTGAGGGGAATGGTACATCAAAGAACGCAGCCTACAGCATGAGCTAATCCGCAATCAACCTAACAGGTAC
Organism: Branchipolynoe longqiensis; assembly: GCA_030323885.1. Classification (NCBI taxonomy): domain Eukaryota; kingdom Metazoa; phylum Annelida; class Polychaeta; order Phyllodocida; family Polynoidae; genus Branchipolynoe; species Branchipolynoe longqiensis. The sequence goes on from CM059189.1 coordinate 66,717,095, forward strand.
ATCATGAGCAAATCCACAATCAACAAAACAGGTACAGCAGGAGCAAATCCACAATCACCCAAACATGTACAGCAGGATCAAATCCACAATCAACCGAACAGGTATATCATGAGCAAATCCACAATCACCCAAACACGTACAGCAGGAGTAAATCCACACAGAATCAAGATAGCATGTACATCATGAGCAAGTCCACCATCAACGTTGCATGGACATTATGTGCTAGTCCACAACCAAGGTCATGTGTACACCATGAGCACATCCACAGTCTAGATCACGCATACAGCCATGAGCTAATCCGCAATCAAGGTCACATGTTCAACAGGATCAAATCCACAATCCAGATATTGTGTACAACCTGTGCTAAGCCAACAAAATGTGGTAATAATGTACATCTTGATTGTGGATTACCATATTACATAATTACATGTACAAGGTGTGCAAATCCAGCATTAGTATTAGCTAAATCAAAAAAAGGAAAACATGTACAGGACCAAATCCACAATCGATGTTATATGGACTGAGCTAGTCATGAGCTAATCCACAATCAAGATATCATTTATGTCACAAGCAAATCTACAAGCAATGTAACATGTACATCATGAGCACAGCCATAATCAATGGATGATGTACATCGTGAGCAAATGCATGACCAAGACATCATGTACATGTTGAGCAAAGCCAAACTCAGGATAACATTACAGCATGAGGTAATGCAAATACACTTTGTAAGCGAGCAGCACCAACATGATACACAACTAGTTTTGCTTGTTTGTTGTTTTCTGTCCTAGTAATATCAAAGGTCATATCAGGCTGGGTATCAACTTGTGACAGTATGCACTCATTATGACTTTTCGGTGGGGCCCCACTAGGAGATCAGGCTGCCGGTAGCATGACCAGATATCCCAACCAGTCACACTATCCTGATACCGTGTGAATCAGTCATTGTCCTATCGTATTAATTTAATACCGAGTGCCAGGCTAGATAGCAACAAATATAAAATTGATAAGTTAATTGGTTTGACTCGACTGAGATTCGAACTCCCGACCTTCCACACAGGAATGCTGTGCTCTACCAATAGTTGCCTCCAACAACGAAAGGGGGAAACCGGACTTCCAGTCGCTTTGACAGCATATGAGGGGAAGTGACCCATATAAAAGAAGACAGATATTGCTCATCCTTACACAATAATATATAACATATGCCTTGCTGAACCACAACTGGTAAACAAGATACACAAAACTAGTACACAACAAGTACCCAACTAGTACCCAACTAGTACCCAACTAGTACCCAACTAGCACCCAACTAGCACCCAACCAGCACCCAACTAGCACCCAACTGGTACCCAACTAGTACCCAACTAGTACCCAACTAGTACCCAACTAGTACCCATATAATACCCAAATAATACCCAACTAGCACCCAACTAGTACCCAACTACTACCCAACTAGTACCCACCTAGCACCCAACTAGCACCCAACCAGCACCCAACTAGCACCCAACTGGTACCCAACTAGTACCCAACTAGTACCCAACTAGTACCCATATAATACCCAAATAATACCCAACTAGCACCCAACTAGTACCCAACTAGTACCCAACTAGTACCAAACTAGTACCCAACTAGCACCCAACTAGCACCCAACTAGCACCCAACTAGTACCCAACTAGTACCCACATAGTACCCAAATAGTACCCAAATAGTACCCATATAATACCCAAATAGTACCCAAATAATACCCAACTACTATGCAACATGCACACACCTGGTACATCCCTGCTGCATGGCTGATTCTTGCTAGGTTATCAAAAGCCTAGCACCCAGTGAAATATGTACAGGTCCCCACATCTACTTTTACTTCCATTTATTGATACAGTCAAAGTTGCATAATCCGATGCTTTTGAGTGGTTGCGTTTGGTGTACCTGGTATCACAATGAAATAGAATTACTATACTTCATATGCAGCCCCAAATGATCAATGCGTGCACCAGTGTCTTAGTTAGTTCGCTATGTAGGATTGCTGTTTTGGAAAATGCAGTGCTCTTGTCGGATTATGTAACTTTAAAAGTTAGCGCATGGTCGATATAATTCAACCAGTGCTGCTGACTAACTGCACTATCTGTCACCGCTAACCATTATCTCTCCCATCCTAATCCCTACCATTCCCCACCCCTAACCCCCCAGCATTCCCCACCCCGAACCCGCACCATCCCACCCCCTAACCCCCCAACCCTAACTCCCCACCCCTGACTCCCACCATCCTACCCACAATCCCCAGCACGCTACCCCCCACCACCCTCACCCTTAAACCTCACAAGCATTTCCGCTAACCCCCCTACCCCTACCCCCAACCACCAACCCCCACCACCCCCGCCTCTAACTCCCGCCCCTAACCCCACCACCCTAACCCTTAACCCCCACCACTCCCACCCCTAACCCCCATCACCATCACCCCCACACCACCCCCACACCACCCTCCTCCACCCCCTCCTCCCCCAACCCACCTGACTCGCCCCGCCCACTTACCTCTCCTTCCGGTTGGCCACCTCGGAGCACACTGCCCTCCAGCGGCGGTTGAGCGCGTCGAGCTTGTCGCTGAGCAGTGCGCAATCAGGCGAGCTGCTCTGCCCAACGATGTCGCCCCCCGCCTGGTTCAGGCTGCTCACCGTGCCCTGGTGGATGCGGATGTCATTCTCCAGCTCCTCGCACACCACCTGCCGGCAGACAGAGAGACCACGGTCGGTGTGGGGTGTCGTGTGGGGGGTAGATATGGGGACAGGTGTGTGGATGTGCCGACGGGTGGGTGAATGTGGGGGTGGGGGGTGGATGTGGGGGGACATGTGTGTTTGTGTGGGAATGGGCGTGTGGGAATGCGCGTGTGGATATGGGGACAGGTGTGTATGGACGCGGGTGTGGGTGTGGGAGTGGGTGGGTGGATGTGGGCGTGTGGATATGGGGACAGGTGTGTGGATGTGGATATGGGTGTGGGGATGGGGTGTGGATGTGGGGAGAAGGTGTGTGGGTGTGGATGTGGGTGTGGGGATGGATGCGTGGATGTGTGTGTGGGTGTGGACGTGGTGCCTGGATGGGTGTGTGTATGTGGGGGATATGTGTGTGGGGGATATGTGTGTGTGGATGTGGATGTGTGTTTGTGGGGACGGGGGTGTGTATAGTGTGCAGATGTGTGGGTGTGGGTGCGTATGTGGACATGTATTGACGCGGGGATGGGCGTGTGGATGTGGGTCTGGGTGTGTGGATGTGGGGATGGGGGTCTGGGTGTGGGGATGGGGGTGTTAATGTGCGGATGGAGGTGTGGATGTGGGGATGGGTGTGGGGAAGCGGGGACAGTTATATGGATGTGGGTGTAGATGTTTCAATGTTGGCATAGGTGTGTGGTGTGGGCATGGGTGGGTGGATGGCTGGCAGGATGTGAGCATGGGTGTGTGTGGTGTGGGCATGGGTATGTGAGTTAGTGGTGTGTATTTGGAGGTGGGGATGGAGGTGGAGATATGGGGATTGTTGTGAGGATGTCAGAGTGGGTGTGGGGGTGTAAGAATAGGTGTCTAGCAATTGGTGTGTGGGCATGGGTGCATGGATGGGTGTGAGGATATGGGAATGGGTATGTAAGTTGGTGGCGTGTGTTTGTAGGTGGAGATGGGTGGGTGGATATGGGGGATAGTTGTGAGGATGTGGGTCTGGGTATGTGGGTGTGGGCATGAGTGTGGCTGTGGGTGGAGGGTGTGTGGATGTGGACATTGGTTTGAGTAGGTAAGTGTGTTTGAGTAGCTAAGTGTGGGTGAATGAATATGTGTTGGTGAGGGGGTATAGGTAGTGCCTGGTGGTATTTATTGGGGTTCTATGCTCTAACAATGCAGGGGAAGGAGTGGGAGCGTACATGCTATACATGCTAGTGCTGGAGACATCCTCAGAGTTCATAACTGTTGGAAACCATGCAGCTGCCATTGCATGTGAGCACGTATATGCAAGCTGCGTTGTCCGAACACGCCAGTCTACAATGGCAGGATATCCTAATATGGCTCCACAATAAAGCAGGTCTCGACTGACTATTTCTGTACATAATGGCATGCACCAAATGCGTGTATTAAAACATATATTTAAATAAATAGCAAAACAGGTAATTAATTATGAGTGTATGTAGTGAAAAGTATTTGCAATAAACAGGTAATTCATGTCTTCAACTGCATCTATATATATATATATATATATCTCCATATATATATATATATATATATATATACCTATCTCTCTATATATACGATTCATATAAATATGGATAGGTCATACCTATCCATAGTAAACAGTTGGACCTCAAGAGTAGCTTCACAGAAAAATAGATATGTAGATGCCCTTATCAATCCTGTATAGGGATTCAATAGATAATATACAATGCTCCTGGAAAAGGATGTCAATCTCCATTAATAATGACTGACAAATATTATATAGGGAGTAGTTCATAGAAATGGCCTTATCCCATTATCAATACTATGCAGGGATTCAATATATAGCATATATCTCATGATCATGGATAAGGTGGTATATCTCCATTAATGATTACTTACAAATAAATAGCATATAGGGAGTGGGCTAAACAAATTCCCTATATGAACATTATACAGGAATTCAATATATATCATATATATATACCATGACCATGGATTCAGGAGGTCTAGGTACATTCATAATTACTGGCAAATAGCCTATAGAGAGTGGGATAGACAAATCCCCTAATGAATATCATACAGGAATTCAATAGATATCATATATACCATGACCATGGACAAGGAGGTCTATCTACATGGATAATTACTGACAAATACCCTATAGAGAGTGGGATAGACAAGGTCCTCTATGAAGATTTTACAAGAATTCAATAGATGTCATATATATCTCCCTATCCATGATCACGGATAAGGACGTATATCTACATTGATAATTACTGACAAATAGCCTATAGAAAGTGGACTAGAGAAATTCCCTAACAGACATCATATAGGTCCCTAAAATCAGGTACAACTAATGCGTGCTGTAATGCTCATGCCTTCCTCCATGCGCGCAGGTATTGTTTGTTTGTTTGTTGTTGTTTTACATCCTAGCAACATCTAAGGCCATATCAGGATGGCACAGGTAAACGTAATGGAGGTATGCATGACTATCTATCAAAAGGGGCCATGTGTGCTGCATGCAGCACATATGCCCTGAATCCATCAATTACTAAGCTAAAATAAATTCAAAACAAAATGAAAACTCGCAAAATCAAGCAACCACTATCCTAAAAATATGATTTAAAGTAAGTAAAATAAATCTGGTAGAAGAGATTGAATGCAAACTGGGAAGGGGCACACACATTGCCCACCTAAACTGCCAGAGCACACCCAATAAAATAGACATAATAAAAATGCATCTAAAAAAAGACAATCTAGATGTACTAACGTTATCCGAGACATGGTTCACGGAGAAACACCAAAACAACACCCTCAATATAGACAGATATAGGTTGCACATAATGACAGACAACACATTAATGAAATCAACCAAACAAAAAAGGGTGCAGGTGTTGGCAATTACTACAAAGCCACCACGGAAAGACACTAAAAAGACACTGAAAGGCTAATACCAACAGATCTCTCAAATGAGCACATAGAACTACTATGGTGCATAATAAAAAATGAAAAACAAGCAAATGTAGCCATAGCAAGCCTCTATAGGCCACCGTCAGGTGAAATTGAAGTATTCCTTGAAGCACTAGAAAATAGCATACACACTGTAAACAAATCAACAAATGCACAAATCTTTGCACTAGGGAACTTCAATGTGAATTACAACAGCAATGAAAAAAGAAAACCGAATCTGCAAACCACCATCAAACTCTTAGGCCTGCAGCAGCTCAGCACTGAAAGCACAAGGCTAAGCACCAATAGCTCAACAATAGGTCTAATACTAACCAACTCAAACCATGCCACAAAATGGGGCACTAGAAGCTGGGGTATAAGTGACCACAAACTAGTATATGTAACCAGGAAAAAGCTCAAAAGGACAAATCACTATGAATACAAAATGGGCAGGTCCCTAAAAAAATACTCAGAAGATACATTAAAAAATCATCTGCACCAAAACATAAACAACATCACACAAAACAGAGATGATGTTGATGTCTATTGGGATAACATCATCACAGAAATAAGAAAATCAACTGAAGAGATGTGTCCCATTAAGAAAATAAAAATACGAAGAAAAACAGGACCCCTGGGTAGGCAATGACCTGCTAACACTCATCACAACCAAAAGTAAACTGGGTGATACAGCAAAGCGCACAAAAACGATAGAAGACAAACTGGCCCACCATATCACCCGAAACAACTCTCACAAAGCTGTGAGAACAGCAAAAATGAAATACATAATAAAGCAGGACAAAGACTGGGGAAGCAACGCAAACAAATTCTGGAAAAATGTAACCCTAGTATTCCTCAAAGATAACAAAGAAGGGCATACAAACTTCCAAAATAACAAAGGGGCAATGCTCAGAGACAAAGATGCAGCAAACAAACTGAACACACACTTTGCCAAAATAGGGCAAAATCTGTCAGAAAGATTTTTAAAAAGATGGGGAAACAGATCAGGAACTGTGCAGAATGAAATCCCCACCTGCAAAACAGATATGATAGACACAAATAAACCATGTGGAATAGATGAAATACCAACCAAAATAATACCAACCAAAGAGGCAGTCCAAGCCATCCGGCCACTATAGTAGACCTATTGAACATCTCCTTTGAACAGGAGTGTTTTATCTCAGCCTGGAAAATGGCAACCATCACCCCCAATCACAAAAATGGAGACAAACAAAACATGGGAAACTACAGGCCACTATCAATTCTTCAAACCCCAACAAGTTCATTGAAAAAGTGTTACATAGACACATAAATGAACATCTGGGAAAAAACGATATACTAAACAAAAGACAAGGGGGCTTCAGGAAACTGCACTCCACATCAACAACAATAGCTAAGCTAGCAAATGACATACTGGCATCAATGAACCAAAAACAATTAATTGGAGCAGCATTCATTGACTTCAGCAAAACATTTGACACAGTAGACCATACAATACTACTGGAAAAACTAAAAACCATGGGCATGAAACCCAACACTTTGGATTGGATAAAATGCTAACTGAACAACAGCCAACAGAAAACAAAAATAAACAATACACTATCAGACAACCAACCTGTCACATGTGGTGTACCCCAAGGGTCAGTGTTAGGGCCACTGCTCTTTATAATCTATATAAACGATCTTGAAAAATCGTTGCAAACTGAATGCCTCCAACTATATGCAGATGACACAGTCATATATGCAAACTGCACCACAGAATATGAGGTAATTGCTAAACTAAATAAACTCTTACTAAAACTAGACAAGTGGTGTGAGTCCAACCAAATAACCATCAACACGAGCAAATCAAAAACAACTCTTCTCGCATAAACACATGCCAGAAAGAAAACTACACTGTAAGTTAGGAAACCAAAGATTAGAAAACGTAGATCATTACAAATACCTAGACCTTGAGTTGGACAGCCAACTAAACTACAACCTATGTATACATAAAATTATCCAAAAAGTAAACCACAAACTGTGGCTATTTGAAAAGCTAAGAGACTACATGACACAAGAAATGTCAATAAAAATCTTCAAGGGCATGGTGCTCCCCTGTTTTGACTATGGAGATGTAAACTACATCTGTGCGAGAAAAGAACATCTAAAAAAACTGCAAATACTGCAGAGCAGAGCCCTACAAATCTGCCTAAGAGTAGACAAGCTGCACCCCAACCTATGACATACACAAAAGAACCAAAGTGAAATTACTAGAAAATAGGAGAATAATCCATTTGAAAACATTAGCATACAGCTATAGTCAAAACAATATCCTCCTAGCAAAACCACAAAGGGCTACTAGAGCAAATAATGCACCACTACTAAAGCAGACCAGAAGCCAAATAAAAGGTCACGAGAGAAGCACGCTGGAAATGGCTGTCAAGGTGTGGAATGCCCAAACGGTAAAGGAAGACAAATTTCTGACCTAAAAACATACCAAAAATATCTGTGCAAAATAAGGCTAGGAAGCCCCCACTAATCTGCACTGCAAAGGGGCATGTGATATGTCATGCCCACCAGCGGGACACCCAATGGAAGGTAACCATGCCAAAAGGAGCCAGATCACACACCACACAGCTACAAACAAGCCTATGATAAGTAAATAGGAGTAGGCTAGTCTACTAATAAGAGCAGAAAAAAATCAAATACATATATGCCGAGAACATTTTAAAAAACTAACATAGGATACTAACCATACCAACCAACTATCTATCTGCTACTGAAATGTAGGCAATCAAATACCTTATCAGCAGCTACTGTGTGGTAAGATAACACCAAAACTACTACTGGCCAGCATTGAAAACAAGCCTGAATACCCGGGCTTATATGCTATGGACAGTATAAATACAGCCTCAATAAAAAAAAATAATAAATAACAAATAAATATAAAAAAACAGGAATTCACTAGATATCATATATCTCATGACCATGGGTAAGGAGGTATATCTACATTAATACTTACTGACCAAATTATTTAATAACTTCAGTTCTTCAATAGATAAAATGTATACAATAACCATAGATTCCGGATGTCTATCTACATTTATAATCAATGACAAATAACCTATATGCAGTGATGCACACCCTAATGTGAAATGCCAAGCTGGCAGTGCGAGAACGAGGCTGACCTTCTGCTGTGACCGTGCGGCGGTCACATTAAGGTCACTCGACGAGTGGCGGGAGCTGCTCAGTTTCTGCTCGGCATCGCTCAGCCATGAGGCCAGGTCCTTCATGTCGCAGTGGAACTGGCGCCACTGCTCCACGGCGTGGCTCCAGCGGCTGGAAGAAGGGTGACGGGTTGTGGTCAGGGTTACATATATTATTAATATATTCCATAATAACCAAGACAGACGATATGACTGGAGCGAGTCGATCACTCTGGCTGGCTCAAAAGACCCTCCGTTGCAGTTTTTTAAAGCAAAAGTTGATGAGGAACTGGGCAGATGACGAGCGATGGTAGCAGTACCTGGAGGGAGAAATGGGAAACAGAAGGGTGCCTACCTAGTAGCAGACCACTTCATCACACAGGTCGCTCACTGCGTCCCAAAGGACCTCAAATAGCAGGTGGATGTTATAGTAGATAGTTGATATATATATATATATATATATATATCATCACAATTACAAAGAGAGTAGATAACAATTACAATTACAAGACAATTACATAATTAGTAATATGTTTATAATAACATTTACAAAATTAAACAGGATTGTCAAGCATTACATATTTTCTTTTTAACAAAAATACACTGACACATTACTGCGGCAAAATGCAGATGCTTGCCAAAATTAATTGTGCATGTTTACACTTCAAATATATCAAAAGGTAGCCATTTAAAATTTTTAAAAGTGACTTCAAGCTAAATTTAGGTAGATTATCAACCTAATATATTTATCTCACTACATGATAGAAACCCAAAACCACCGGACTATGCAACGTTAAGCCCTACTGACATCTCAGATGAGATCAAGCCAGGACAGAACCGACTTTTGACAGTGTATGCTTATGACGGCTTAATAGTATTTTGTGGCCAACACCATGATCCAAAATCACACTTAGTAGCATTATCCTGGTACTGAACCCACTACCAGCATTTTCCCTATGCCAAGCACAAGGTTAGTCAATGTGCTGGGAATGAACAGGCCTGAAGGTTGATAAGTGTCAGAGGGCAGTGGAGAACAGAAAAACACTGGTTGTAAAGTCATCTGTGCTGCAACATTGACCCTTGTGGTCAAGGGATTGATGATGATGATGATGATGATGATGATGCTTATGCTGATGATGATGATGAATGTGCAGTGTCAATTCAACAAGAGTTGGTTTAATTTGGTTTGACATGATTGGCAATTGATTCTGAAACCATGCACACATTTCTAGTAACTTAACCATTCTGTCCTGTTGAGTACATATATCATACGTGAATGAGTATACAAATGCATTTATACAGAAATACAAAGAGTTTAGGTGCAAAACCCCATAAATGCCAATCCAAAAATTGAATTAAATCAAAAGATTGTAATCTGAGGGTAATTGTAATTCTCACTAAATTAGTTTTTCTTGTGATGAAATGGTTATGTAGTGATGAATAAAGAAATATGAAACCAAAAGAATGCACCCTTTCAAGGTTTTAGTCCAATGTTTATCTAAACTTTTGGATTGGTACTTACAGGGTTTTGCGCCTGAAATCCTCATAGACATGCCGGTAGAGTGGCAGTTATACCCCTGTCACACTACAATGTAAGAGACAACGTAACCGTGGCGTAGGTGACTTTTCATCATTATGTTGAGGTATGTTGGGTTATGTTAGGATGATCTTAGAATGACGTTAGACTGATGTCGAGCTACGTCACGTTACATCGTGTTACGTCATATTACGTCGAGTTATGTCGAGGTTTTGGACATGTTTAAGACTTTTGATGTAGCTTGATGTGAAGCCGATACGTCGGGATAACGTCATTCTGATGTTAGGCCGACGTTAGGCAACCGCTACAGCTGCGTCGGTGACATTAGATCTACATTCCGTTACGACAGAGCGATGCACAGTTGGGGAGGAACGTGCAGCCAGCGTTAAGTGAATGTTGCTCGAACATCGGCCGAACGAGTCTGTCGCGGGTGGCGAATGTCGCTCCAACGTTTCGCTAATGTGTCCTGACGTAGTTGATGACCCTTTAGCGTGTGCGTAACATCAATGACATCATTCAAACGTGTTCCGAACGTGGTGTGAACATATATACATAAGGCGCGGGTGGGTCGAGTGCTTTGACTGATGTCGGCCCACGTTCCCGTTATGTCGAGCGCATCAGCCACGCGATGTGATCACGCTGACGATGTTGCCGTGATGTCAGGGCGACGTTAGGCTATAACGGTCGAGTCGGACGTGCAAACTTTCGAGTGAACATGATCACGCTAGGCCGACGTTAGAGCAGCGTTGGAGTCACGCTAGCCCGGCGTCGAGCGCGCTGGAGTGTCGCTACTCTGACGTTGACACAATACGCTAGGCTGACATCACGGTGACATCACACCCACGTCAACTATCCTGCATCGACGTCCAACTTCTGCCGAAATTTGCATACTACACCGAGAAGTTGGACGTAATATAATTATTTTCACGTTGTGCCTACGCTGACGTCATTATGTCGTAGTGTGACAGGGCCTTTAAGGAAGTAACAGGTGGACAGGTTTACACACCTGCATTAAACCCAAAGTTCGATTTTCTTTTGTTCAGAAATTGTATTGCATGCCAGTAAAACAGTTTACTGGGCCCCCGATTTCACTAATTGCCAAGAAATCTACCTATGGTAAAACGCCAGCATATCCGTGCAAGATTTGGTTTCTCAGTGCCTTTGAACTATCAAAATCATACAGCGAGAAATAGTATTACCTGTGTAGACTCAAATTATATATGGCGACTGTGCCTTTCACCTGGTATTTCCTACTTCATTGAAGAAGATGCAAAACAAACAAAGTGAAACAACTTTTGTGGTGTTCTCTGTTGCGGAGTGGTTAGAGTGTCTGACTTTTTTCTAGGTCCGACTCCTAATCTGAAGGTCAGTGGTTCAATTCCCAGTGCCCCCACCTCTACCAATTTGGATTTCCACCATTGTGTATAACTTACAAAGGCCAGTTGCTCTCATACCATGTCTATGTGGTGGGGGGAGGGGGGAGGTTAAAAATCCCTTGGGTCGGTAAAAGTGTAGGCTCAGGCTTTCTATCAACAAACTGTATAATGGTGAAAACAAGTCTATTCAGACTTATCCATGATAGGCAGTATAAATCTTCAAGAAAGTGATTTTTTTTCCTAAACGCTCACCTGTTTCAGGTTCCATTTATAGTAAGTGAAATTGATCCATCCTTCACCTATGCTAACCCACTTGTAACCATTGTTATGTCATAATATTATTACACAGTGTCTTCAAAAGGTTCCTTCTATTGAGTGTGCTCCATTAAATTTACATTAGTATTATCTGTCTGATTAGAACGCCTCGTCTTATATCTGTAAATGGCATACACATATCGAATTCACTTGATCATAATATTAAATGTTCAAAAATCATCTATATGGTTCTACAAATGTATAAAAAGAAAATCTATAACCTTTCCGAAAGTGAAATTAGATAGTAATCTAGTACACACAATGATATGTAATTTAAAGGCTATGTTAATTTAATTTGTAAGTTTACATTTTTGTATTTGCCATTATTTATTATTTGTATAGTATTACTATTAGTAATGTATATGTGTTATTTGTAACTGGTGAAAAACGCCTCATAAGTATTGTACTTCTGCTTTCTCTTTTTTGCATGTGAACCATTACTGATATAAATATCAACTTGAATATACAATGATGATATGGAAATAAATATCTTATTCTTATTATAACCTGTAAGGATATTCCACTCTGCCCAGTCTAACACAGTTATTTTTGTGTGCACATCGCGTGCCTGGATACTGTCTACATCCATGTCTACCACCATGATACTGCAGGAAAATCTATTTCGGTAATAGATATATACGCAATATATGTTGGTAATTATACAAAGTGGATATTCTATGTTTGCTCTAGACATATATAATGTGTCCGTTAAAATAAAGAATCTTTTTTGTTGTTGCTTAACTATGGGAATTCAATTAAACAGGTAGTGGGAAAACGGTCTCTCCAAGTATAATATAGCCATTTAACTGTTGTGTTTATATGTGTTTGTTTTTGTGGTGGGTTTTGTACAACCACACAACATCTGAGACCAAGTATAGGTACCGACTTGTGACAGTGTGCACTCACGGTGGTTTTATAGTGCTGCCCAACTGGGTCCCCAAGCTGCCGGCACCATGACCTGATTTCCCATTCAGTGACATTATCCTGATAGTGAGCTATCCAGTCCTTGCCATATCCTAGTAATGCCGAACGCCAGACCAGGTAGAGACTAGTATCACTTTTGTTTAAATCATAGGAACAGGTGCCTTAGTAATACCGGTAGGCTAGTCAAAGACCCTATAATACTAAGAAGGCTCACTCCCTATCTCTCCCATGGTAATGTACATTTTGCAGTGTCACATTGTGGTGGGTTTGATTAGCCCGGCTGCTGGTTGGTGTTTCACATGTAAACATATACAATTATATTAATTATTATACATGATATAGGTAAGTATGAATACACATCAATATGAAATTGCTATGAACAAATACACATCCTCCTCAGCATCATCATCATCATCATCGCCATCATCACACATCTCTCACATACATATAATATAGGAACTGTTTAACAAAGAGAACAGCCAGCGCACCAAGTGGTGGGTTTAATCATTTTGATTACACAGTACAGGCTGAGTGAGCCTTCTTAGTATTATAGGGTCTTCGGGCTAGTGCATCATCTCCCCTCATCCTTCCCCGTACACCCCTGTGGTGGCGCCGCCTAGTGCTACTCAAATCACTTAGCATCGGGGCTGATCATAGAAGCAAACGCGGAGCAATATATGCACTCAAACACTGTTCCAACATTAGTATCTGGTTACTGTTGTGTTTCCCAACGGGTCTGCGCGAGCTTGACCTCTCCCCAGATACTTAACTTCCTCTATTCCGAAGATGAAGTCGGAACTGACAAAATACAGGTACCTCATCTCACCAGCCTACATACGAAAGTGTTAACTCTGTAAGATTGAGATACACTGCCATAGAGAAATGTGAGACAATGTTAGGATGGGTACAGACTTCTGAGAGTTGTCCTCTACCCTGCAGATTCAGTGCTACGTGGGTGAGACAGGGATATACAACACGGCGAGTCCAAAGCACTTGTAGTTAGTTATCTGGATATATTTACTATTTCCATGACTGATAATGTTTCCCTGATTGGTTCTGTGGTGAATTCAGGTTGCATAATCCGATTAAACTGCATCGGTTAAAACTAAAGTACCGGCCAAGAGTTTAACCTATATATATCCACATTAGATACTGGCACATTTATTAAACACTTAGCACTGCATAAAAGGAATATGACGTCAATTTATTAGATTATGTCACTGCTGCAATTTAACACATTTATGCACAAATATCAAGCATGTTGGTGTGCACACCACAATTCTGTTCAATGATTTCAGCTCAAATATCTGCAAAGATAACCAGTTAAATTACAAGTATAAATTATTCCAACTAAGAGTACCGAAAATTATAAAGATAAAAGTAATATATAATAATCTGGCTGGCTCAATTCCCGATGCGCGAAAAGGAAGAAAGGAAGGCGGGTGTGGGAAAAGAGGCGTTTATTGGTACGCCTCGAGAAAAACAACAACATACAGTGAAAGGTAACATAGCAAATACAGTGAGGTGCTCATGAGGAGCAGGCTAGCACTATCAGATAAACATGACAAAAAAGTACAGAGAGGTGCTCATGAGGAGCAGGCTAGCAAATAGAGGGTAAATGTGTAGAGCGCCCAGGGGCAATGTCAGAGTTTGAGTCTTATGAGTTCATGTGAGGGGGGGGGGGGGGGCGCGCCGAGGAGCCCTCCACCAGCTGAGAAAGGAGTAGGTGTTTAGAAAGAGAGTTGGGTGGGTGGGTGGAGGAGAAAAGGCAGAGCGGCGAGGAGGCGTGGAAGGCGAGTGACTGAGGGAGGCGGCGGGCGGCCTTATAAGGGGAAACAGGAGGGCGATGGCAGGGGAGGTGTGAAAGCAGCGAGGCCGGGGGAGGGCGAGGGAGAAAGTGAGAGGCCGGCGTCGGGGGAGGCGTGAATGCTGCGCCACAGCCCGGGGGGGGGGGAGGGTCTCTTCCTCTCCACGCATCAAGCGCAATGCTCGCATTACGACCAATGCCCCACCTCTGCCAATTTGGATTTCCAGCACTATGAATAACTTACAGCGTCATCAAAGGCTAGTTGCTCTCATACCATGTATATGTGGTGAGGGAGGTTAAAAATCCTTTGGATCGGTAAAAGTGTAGGCTCAAGCTTTCTATCGACACACTGTCTAATAGTGAAAACAAGTCTATTCAGACTTATCGATGACAGGCAGTATAAATCTTCAAGAAAAAAAAGAAATATATATATATATGTGTGTATGTATAAATGTTTACCTTTATGCAAATATTATATAAGCATTGAAGGTGAATCTATTGTGTGCTGCTTCTGGAAGGTTCAATGGTACAGCTAGAGTGGCTTGGAGCCATGTTGCTTGTTGGGGCAGGTAAGCAAGGCCTTGCAGCTGGTCAGGAGTGCTTCCTGTCATAACACCGGGTGGTCACTTCTACCTGAATTTGTCTTCTATTATCCATGAACCATGCACCATGATCCACTCCATCATATTATTATGGTGCTGGGCTACCAATTCCTTGCCCTGTTCTAACAATGCCGAACGCCAGGCTAGGAAGCGACAAGTATCAATTGCGTAAGTCATTGGATAGAATTGGCTGAGACTCAAACTCCCAACGTTCCACATGGGATGCCTGCGCTCTACCGATTCAGCATATTCGGTCCACACAGAAAGAATGGCGTCCTTATACGAAGTAGAATGGACGTGGGGACATTGACTAAGCGCAAATGGAAGTTAGGACATTAGACAAACCTGAGGGTTCAAAGTTTTTGTAACTTGGCCAAGTTTCGCTAGGGGGCGTCAGAGTCGGATTTCATTAGCGCGCACTTGAAAGCCCTGGGCCAAGTACTACTCCCTATGTGCTACTACTACTCACACTCTCAATGGTATGCGCCTAGAGACTACATCACCGTTCCAGCCGTGCGGTGCATTGTGGGATGTGTCAGAGCAAAACATACCCGCGAGAAGCACATGCCACATGTTAATACACTGGGTACAGTTATAAAATGTGCTAGTTTCAGCTCTTGTTTGAAACATAGAAACACTTACTAAAAAAATATATATAATAAATTAAGATATTAATCTTTTATTCAGCATTGCATTTACATCAATATAATCAGCACATCCTATGCCATGTGCATTTAGATTTAGGCAAATCTGGGCACTCAGACTAGTGTTAGAGCCATAGCCAGAGGCAGTTTTACTTATTTTATTCATGTTTTTATGTATATCCTATGAGTGAGCCATAGAAAATGAGTAGGGTTAATAGATATTGGTTATATATTTCTTTGAAACAAGTTTTTGTTGACACATTTGACATTTTAATATTTAGAACAAGATTTACTTCTGGGTAATCAATGGTGATGTAAACATCAGCCTGTAAAGTGACTGAAATTGTATGTTTCTTAGCTCAAAATGCTTAATTATGGAGAGTTGTGTGTTAAACATATTCATTCTATTATTATATTGCATCCTTCCATCCATGTTTGTGCCAAATTGTTATTTATTTCTATTAATTTTGAATAAAATGGCAGTTTTGCCCTATGCGTATCGGCAAATTCAATGGCCGTATGCCTTTACTTTGCTCCCAACACTGTTTTCAGAGCATGCAGACTCGGAACCGTGATCTCGTCTATTGTCATCTTACCCAGTACTAATAGGCCACATACATGTACATTACCTGTTCCCATACTCCGAATACCGGAAGTTAAGTATCCAATGAGAGGGGCAAGCTTGCATGGGCACCATTTAATGCTTACAATAATACATACACGCAGCTTGAACATGGTTCAAGTCACGGCAATCAATGTCAGGGGGAGGGGTTGATGAACATTGGAAATATTTCAGCTAGAGTAGGATTCAGACCCATACATAATGCCATTCCGGGCCTGGTGTGTTAAGCATTATACTACCTAGACTCCCTGATGCAATCGCCCTACGTATGCCTAGCTGTCTGTCAGATTCCTTGTCTGGGAGGTTAGTGCAGACTAGTACAAGTTTGTTTGTTATTGTTTTACATCCGAGCAACATCTAAGGTCATATCATGATATATACCAGCTTGTGACAGTGCGCACTCAATGCATCTTAATAGTGCCGCCCCATTGGGAGACTAGACTGCCAGTATCATGACCCGATACCCAACACAGTCACATTATCCTGACACTGTGCTAACAAGTCCTTGTCATATCCTATTAATGCTGACCGCGATGTTAGGTTCTGATAAGAATCAATTCTATAAGTCATTGGTATGACTTGGCTTGGATTCGAACTCCCGACCTTCCGCATGGGGAGCATGCGCTCTACCGATTCAGCCACCGTGTCCGGTCACAACCACAGGACATACTGTAACATAGCAGTGAATATATGGAGACTGCTTCCTAACAGGTAGTTTGCCTTTTATAGTGGTTACAGGACATGTTTGGACCATCCTACTTGTCCCAGCTCTTCGTTAGGACTGGCCTACCCAATAACAATATAAGGAGCGTAGTCACACACTCTCGGCACTCTACTCCCAGACATCGAGGCGTCAACATCTCCAAGTCAGTTAGGCCTGAAACCTGATCTGGCTAGTTACAGCTTATGGGATGGATTCAACTTGCTGAGCTTCTACAATATGGACCAATGGACGTGAGGAGGATTAGTGACTGTGGTGTCTGCCTTTTCCCACATCACTGCTGCTTAGGCTGACATGTACATCCATCATCAACTGAGACGCTATACCTGTATGGATGGCGACGGCTCACAGACAATGGATCATCTCCTCAAGGCAACTGAGACATAGAAGAAGCACCAAGAGGACTGAGTGTATCTATCATCCATATGGACTACACAGACAGTTGTGAGTGTAATATCATACCATTGAGAATTTATATGTAACTGTACACTTTGTAATTGAGAATATATGTTATAAGTACATACATGTGTATCATTATTTGTCTTCTTTACTAAGAATAGAAGATATTCCAAATTCTCTTTTCTCCTCACTATATTAGCTAGTCTATAAGATTAGGCATTAGTTATTATACGTGACAATACACACAGAGACACACATACTTTTCTTTATTGAAGATTTATGCTGCCTATCATGGATAAGTCTGAATAGTCTTGTTTTCACCATTAGACAGTTGATCGAATGAAAGCCCGGCCGACACTTTTACCGACCCATAGTACTTTTAACCTCTTACACCACATAGACATGGTATGAGAGGAACTGGCCTTTGATGATGCTGTAAATTATACACAGCATCGATGTAATCAAAGCACCAATCTTCAGATTAGGAATCTGACCTAGTAAAAAAATCAGAATATAATACTCTAACCACTCCAGCACAGAGAACACCTACACACACCTGCACACACCTACACACACCCACACACACCCACACCCCTACACACCTGTGCCTGTCGGCGTAGTCCCGGTTCACCATGTTCCACTCCCGCCTGAGCTGCTCCATGAGGTTGTTAATCCTGGTCTTCTCCTCCGGGTTGGCGTTGCTAAGCAACTCATCGCGCGATGCCTCAGCAGAGTCTACCGACGGCTGGATGGTGTCCAGGGCCTCCTTGATAGCCTAGTGAGAGCAGACAACAGCGGACAATTAACTCCAGTGTCTGCATGGCCTCTCCTATCAACTGAGCTGGTTCATCCCATATAGAAAAGGGAGAACAAGAGTGTTGTGATGGAAAGAATGCCGAAAGAAATATTGTGCAGGAATATATCTATCAGCACTTCCATCATCTTTGCAATATATAATACATATAATATATATGATATATATAATATATATAATATAACACATAACATATAATATATAACCCATATACTATATACAATATATATATATATATCATACATATGGTATAAATATAATAGATACAATACATATAATATTTAATATATACAATACATAAAATAGACAATACATATACAAAAATCCTTGGGTGCGACTGAGACCGGTCTACATCCGGTGGAGGTGAGGGGGGTAGGTGGAGGCACCGGTACAGTGTTGGTCTTACGGAGCATAACAAATAATAGTAATAATTAACCCTTATGTATCTCTATACTTGCATAATTCGTTATACATCACATAATGTACAGTATATATACAAATAAATAGTAAATATGCTTGCTGCCTTCATTTAACACAACAGTTATAGAACAGCCCAAGACTTCTCGTTCAAGCACCTTCTGGGGTGCTACTATACTGGACGGAAAAGTGGTGGATAATTAAAGTTGCCTATTTCGAAGATTCTGTTTCTAGTTAGTTAAAGCGCCATCGTGTCACCAGTATCGTGTGACACGAAATAAAAACAAAAGAAAATACAATAAAATATAAGGAAATTACCTCCCCCCGCCCCCCCCCCCTCCAAAAAAAAGAAATTAATAAAAATTATTTTTAATTAAAAAAAAGAAGAGCCGACCTCCCTCCAGTGGAGTGATATGCACCCATGTCGGGCAAACAATGCGTTAATACACATTGTCTGTTCTGTGTTCTCCTGAAAGGCCAAATGTTGGAACAAAGCCAAGCGCATTGTGCAAGCCCTACTGACTGGAAGCAGTAATAATTTAACAGCCTCGAATCTGTCGAGTCGCCCGTCGCAAGACAGACATTCGGCCTGGCCTCCTGGCTTTGAATCTCAATACCCCCGGCTACTACTCCGTCCCTGGCTATTACTCCGTCCCTGGCTACTACTCCATCCCTGGCTACTACTCTGTCCATGGCTACTACTCCGTCCCTGGCTATTACTCCGTCCCTGGCTACTACTCTGTCCCTGGCTACGACTCTGTCCATGGCTACTACTCTGTCCCTGGCTACTACTCCGCCCCTGGCTATTACTCCGTCCCTGGCTACTACTCCATCCCTGGCTACTACTCTGTCCCTGGCTACGACTCTGTCCCTGGCTACTACTCCATCCCTGGCTACTACTCTGTCCATGGCTACTACTCCGTCCCTGGCTATTACTCCGTCCCTGGCTACTACTCTGTCCCTGGCTACGACTCTGTCCATGGCTACTACTCTGTCCCTGGCTACTACTCCGTCCCTGGCTATTACTCCGTCCCTGGCTACTACTCCATCCCTGGCTACTACTCTGTCCATGGCTACTACTTTGTCCCTGGCTACTACTCCGCCCCTGGCTATTACTCCGTCCCTGGCTACTACTCCATCCCTGGCTACTACTCTGTCCATGGCTACTACTTTGTCCCTGGCTACTACTCCGTCCCTGGCTACTACTCTGTCCCTGGCTACGACTCTGTCCATGGCTACTACTATGTCCCTGACTACTACTCCGTCCCTGGCTATTACTCCGTCCCTGGCTACTACTCCATCCCTGGCTACTACTCTGCCCATGGCCACTACTCTGTCCATGGCTACTACTCTGTCCCTGACTACTACTCTGTCCCTGGCTACTACTCTGCCCATGGCCACTACTCTGTCCATGGCTACTACTCTGTCCCTGACTACTACTCTGTCCCTGGCTACTACTCTGCCCATGGCCACTACTCTGTCCATGGCTACTACTCCGTCCCTGGCTACTACTCTGTCCATGGCTACTACTCTGTCCCTGACTACTACTCCGTCCCTGACTACTACTCTGTCCATGGCTACTACTCCGTCCCTGACTACTACTCTGTCCATGGCTACTACTCTGTCCCTGACTACTACTCTGTCCCTGGCTATTACCCCGTCCCTGGCTACTACTCCGTCCCTGACTACTACTCTGTCCATGGCTACTACTCTGTCCATGGCTACTACTCCGTCCCTGGCTACTACTCTGTCCCTGGCTATTACTCCGTCCCTGGCTATTACTCCGTCCCTGGCTATTACTCCGTCCCTGGCTATTACTCCGTCCCGGTCTGTCTGGCATAGGCGTTTTTTTTTCGTTTTTTGTTCGTCCCTGGCTATTACTCCATCCCTGGCTATTACTCCGTCCCTGGCTACTACTCTGTCCATGGCTACTACTTTGTCCCTGGCTACTACTCCGTCCCTGGCTATTACTCCGTCCCTGGCTACTACTCCGTCCCTGGCTACTACTATGTCCATGGCTACTACTTTGTCCCTGGCTACTACTCCGTCCCTGGCTATTACTCCGTCCCTGGCTATTACTCCGTCCCTGGCTACTACTCTGTCCATGGCTACTACTTTGTCCCTGGCTACTACTCCGTCCCAGGCTATTACTCCGTCCCTGGCTACTACTCCGTCCCTGGCTACTACTTTGTCCCTAGCTACTACTCCGTCCTTGGCTATTACTCCGTCCCTGGCTACTACTCTGTCCCTGGCTACTACTCCGTCCTTGGCTATTACTCCGTCCTTGGCTATTACTCCGGCCCTGGCTATTACTCCGCCCCTGGCTATTACTCTGTCCCTGGCTATTACTCCGTCCCTGGCTACTACTTTGTCCCTGGCTACTACTCCGTCCTTGGCTATTACTCCGTCCCTGGCTATTACTCCGTCCCTGGCTATTACTCCACCCCTGGCTATTACTCTGTCCCTGGCTATTACTCCGTCCCTGGCTATTACTCCATCCCTGGCTATTACTCCGTCCCTGGCTATTACTCCGTCCCTGGCTATTACTCCGTCCCTGACTACTACACTGTCCCCTGTCCCTACGGGTGATATTTAATCTGAATATGGTCCTGGCTACTACGCTGTCCCTGGCTACTAATCTGGCCCTGGCTATTACCCCGTCCCTGGCTACTACTATGTCCCCTGTCCCTACGGGTATTTAATTTGAATATGGCCCTGGCTACTAGTACTACTCTGTCCCTAGCTACTACTCTGGTCCTGACTATTACTCCCTCCCTGGCTACCACACTGTCCCCTGTCCCTACGGGTGATATTTAATTTGAATATGGAGCCACTGTGCGTCACGTCGTTTGCATGGTCTTGATGTTTCAGATCAATTATGGCGTGTGGATTACCCATCGCTAAAGTTGCATATGCGGGTTTTTTTTCGTGTTTTTTTTTTTTGGGGGGGGGGGGGTATTTTGTTCATTTGCTTATTTTGTTTATCTTGTTTTTGTGTGTTTATTTCTGTGGTATTTTAGATAAATATGTTGGGTGAATTTGCTATTATCAACCTTACTTCAGTTTGAAGTATCTATTATTATGAATGTCCAGCTTTGGAAATATTTGAAGTAAACATATGACAAATCTATTTTGGGATGCACATCAAAATCGATCAACGGCAGTGGTATGTGCTATCCTCTCTGTGGGAAAGTGCATATAAAAGACCCCTTGCTGCTTATCGGAAAGAGTAGCCTATGTGGCAGCAGCGGGTTTCCTAAAAGAAAAATGTCAGAATGACCATATGTTTGACGTCCAATAGCCGATGATGAAAATCAATGTGCTCTAGAGTGGTCATTAAATAAAACAAATTTTCCCTTTTTTGCATGTCAAAATCCGGATACCATTAACCTAAGCAGTAATAGGTTATATTAAATTGCATTAATTAATGTGTATGCCATTCTATGCAACTATACATATTTAATAATTGCATCAGTATATAAGTTGGATATGTACAGTAGGATCAAATTTAAATAAGTGCTTTTGTTTCGAAAATTGGATGTTTCCATCGGACTCGGTAACTTTACCTCACCCACCCCCCCGTCAACAAAAAGTGAATTTGCCTATTTTAAGAATACTCCCGGAGATTGCATATGTAGCGAACGGTAGGGTTAATGGAGCCCTATACATCATTGAATTATGATTTCTGGGGGAAAAAAGAACAAGACAGAGAAAACAAATATACTATTTTTAATTGGTTTCCCACAAAAATAAGAATAATCCTGCAAAGAAAAGGCTGCCACCATATATATTCACAGGTAAAACACAACACAAAACAGGACCAATATGATGTGTTCTTCTGGACTATGCAAGAGCAAGCTGTCATTGTAGATAGTTCAGACATTACGGTAGTTTATCGCAACTAACAACAAAAATACACAAACACAACAACTTTTTATTTAAAACAAATAAAAAAGGTAAAACAGAAAGATAGTTCTTACACATTTACTTAGACTGTCTGCCTAGCATGCGGGCACTATCCTGATAGCAGCCGGGGGTAAGGTCCCGTTATTTGTGGATATTGTGAGGTGGGGGAGGGGGTAGTAGGGGGGAGTAGGGGGAGGGGAGCGGGTTCATGGGGAGTATGGTCGACCTGAGATGATGACGGGGCCCAATGCATTGATTGCTGCTTTTGTAGCTTTGGTCCACTGTTGCTAAATGTTCTCCCCCACTTCCCAATCATTATATAGATATATAATAGGTGTAAAGAATTGTATGAATGGTTCCGCAATGGGGAGTGTGGCTGGCGTCCTGCCAGATTTGTATTAGTAGCTGTTTAATGGGTAGACTCTGTAGGGTGTTGCTAATGTATGGTGTATGTATGGGGAGGCGGGGGAGGTGGGGGGGGGGGGGGGGGGGAGTTGGGTGACTGACCTGACTCGTAGTGAATTAAGGGATGTTGGGGGGGGGGAGGGGGGGGGGGAGATGGCAGGACGGTGATTGGCTGAGAGATTCCCGCGTGACCGCAGCGCCCCCTGCCCGCCTGGCGTGGGTGGTAGATGGGGTTGTGCGGGGCGGGTTTGGGGCGGGGTTTGGGGCGGGGTTTGGGCGGGGCGGAGGCGTGGCGGGGCGGGGCGGGGCGGGCGGGGAGGGGCGGGGCGGGGCGGGGCGGGGCGGGGCGGGGCGGGGCGGGGCGGGGCGGGGGCGGGGCGGGGCGGGGGCGGGGCGGGGCGGGGCGGGGGGGGCGGGGCGGGGCGGGGCGGGGCGGGGCGGGGCGGGGCGGGTGGGTGACTTCCGGTGGGTGGGTGGCTTGCTTTTTCTTGGGTTAGTTGGATTCGTGCGTAGTCATCAATACTGGACCAGTGCTTATCGCCCGGGAACTGCCCAGCCTTCATTACTCAGAGAAGGGGGGAGGGGGAGGGACTAGGGGGAGGGAGAGAGGACAAGGGGCAGAGGGGATAGGAAGGGGAAGGATACACGGAGGGGGAAAGTGGAGAGTATATGATGGAGGGGAATGGGAGATATGAGAGGTAATAGGGGAACAGGGTGAAGGGAATGGAGACAGGGGAGAGGTTGAAGGGGAGAGAGGAAGGGGAGTGGATAGAGGGGAGGGGGGGAGTGTTGGGGATAGGGAAGGCGAGGAGAGGGGAGCGAAGGGCAGAGAGGAGCGAGGAGAGGGGAAATAGGAGAGAGAAGAGGGGAAAGAGGAGAGAGAAGAGAGAGGAGAGAGGAAAGAGGAGAGAAGAGAGAGGAGAGAGCAGAGAAGAGAGAGGAGAGAGAAGAGCAGAGAAGAGAGAGGAGAGAGAAGAGTGGAGAGAGGCACAGGGGAGTGGGATAGAGGGGAAGGGGAGTGGTGGGGATATGGAAGGCGATTGGTCTTCCTCATTCCACTACTCTTTGCCCTATCCTCGTAATGCCAAATGCCAGGCTAGCGAGCGACAGGTATTCATTTTTAAGTCATGGGTTTGACTCGGCCGGGGCTCGAACCAGGAGACCAGGCTCCCAACACCATGCCCTGATATCCCACTCAGTTACATTATCCTGACACTGAGCCAACCAGTCTTTGCCATATCCTAATAATGCCGAGTCCCAGGCTCGCAAGCGACAAGTATCGATTTTGTACGTCATCGGTTTGACTCGACCTGGAGTCTTGAACTCCTGGCCTTCCGCACGTGAGGCCAGGGCTCTACCGATTCGGCTGTTGGGGAAGGGCGGGGGGAAGTGTCAGGCAAAACAGAAGCGTCGTTCTTTGGGTAACATGAATTAAGCCTAGTGACGCTTGGAGATGTAAACCTACGTTAATTTGTGACAATACCTGCACATTCACAGATAAGCCCTAATACAACAAAATAGTGGACGTTACTTAAACACCATTCACACACGTCTAAAAGCTACCCATCGGCCCGCCACTACGCACACCCACGATGATCTAACACGATTCCCGCCAAATTCTCACAGCATGGACCCCAGTGTCAAAGGACCAATGAGACAGTATTACTGGTATGAATAAGGCCAAATACACTGCGTCATATTTTAAGTTGCATATTCCGATAAAACCATACACTTTTCAAAAACAAATCACTTGGTTTTAATTTGATCATGAAAAGTATATATATATTTTCTTACATTTTTTATTTATATATATTTACATATATATTTACATGCATACTTACATATGTTACATATTTATATATTATATATTTATATATCTATACATTTTTTAATTCATATATTTATATATTTGTCATGGGGGTGATGAAAATGGGAAATATTGTGCCTAGAGCGGGACTCGAACCCACATCTCTTTGCATTCCGGGCCAGTGTGCTAACCATTACACCCTCTAGGCTCCCTGATATCAACACACTACCCATGCCTACCTGTCTATGCGGCTCCTTGCCTGAGAGGTCAGTGCAGACTACTACATATTCATATATTCACCTATTCACATATTCACCTATTCACATATTCATATATTCATATATTCATATATTCATATCTTCATATATTCATATATTCATATATGTATATAGATATATATATGTATCTATACATTCATATATTGATATATATATATCTATACATATCTATATATCCATATATTGTTATCTATGTTGATATATATATTTATGCAATTATGAAACATTTAGTGCTGGATATATACAGCGGAATTCAATTACTTTAATAGAAAGTATCACTGATCCAAATTATCCAAGCATATTGGTGTGCACGCTAAATTTATTGTGTAGGTTTTCACTTCAAATGTCTTCAAAATTATCCATTTGTTTTAAGCAAAGTTATTCCAAACTAAAGTAATGCAAATCATAACGACCAGCTTCAATAATATTTATTTTAATAAATTAATATCTTCATTTTGAAAATATGACAGGAATAATTCAAAAAGTATCGTATTATGCAACTTTAACTAGATTAGCAGAGCAAGGTTCAATACTTAAGGGAACAACATTAGAATATATATGGTCCTGATTCTGATAGGGAATATGCCAAATGTGGATAAAGGTAGCCATAATGGGAGCAGCAGAAGCTGCTTGAATGGTTGGGGCACGGGGAGGTGAGAGATGGGGGAGGGGGGGGGGTGTCAATTTTAGGCATTGTTATTATATGGTTTCACTTGAATTGTTTCAACCTTTACATACTAGGCCACTAGGCCTCCCTGTCCCTGCATTAGTAGGTGGTGTGATGAGAGACATGCACCCTGGTGTGAGAATTTGGCATTACGCGGGTCGCTGGTTCCCTGAGACCTGTGCACTGTGTAGCATGCATACCTGCTTGTCTAGGAAGCCAAGACTCCCGACACGCGTAGACGCGCGTGTGTGGCGTGTGAGACGCGACACGCGCGCTTACGCGCACAGGGAGTCTCTGCTGCAAAGGAAAGACGACACAATTACGTGTACGTGTGAGTGCGCCACCTATCGGGCTAGAGATAAGATATGGGAGATTACCCATCAGGCACCTCCGACGTATACGCCCCTGTGAAGTCTTGCGTTGTAGGTCGGTGCGGATATGACATCATTACACTACTTAGTATGTGTGCCCCCCCCCTTCCCGCTTTACCGATCTTATCTATAATTAATCCTGGTTCTAACACAAGACCACTGCCAGTCTATATCGATGAACATAAGCGTGAAATAATCACCCGTGACTGGGAGTCATCCTGTAGAGAAAGGGGTGAAAAGTGGGGGAGGGGGAGTAGAGAGAGAATATTAATCAAAGATTAAAGCGCAGAATAAACTAAACAAAAACAGGAAGTTAATTATATGAAGCAGTTCAAGTTCAGGGGGGGGGGACCCAGCAAAATTGTAAAAACAAAAACAAACTAAAATTTATTATTAAATTTAACAAAAGAAACCTACAACAAATGTTCCATTTAAATCAGTAATTGCAGAGGTGAGGTACACAAAAATTGATGGCGATATATTGTTATATTCTTAGATGTTCTCAGTGTAAGGAAGGTGAGAGGAGTTGGTGAAGTGGTTTGTTATGACCTTCATGTAATTTCCGCTGAAATGCACTTACCCAAAATAAATTGACTTTCAACATCACAATGCACACCTACAATTGGGGCGGGTAAGACATGGCGACAGGTTACAAACACAGAACAGGTGGGCGGAAGTCGGGTGTGACAATATAATGAATAGCCATGCGGTGACAACTTTAACATAAAAGTGGAGTGTGAACAAATAGGGAGCCATACTGCGAAATCTTTAACATGAAAGTAGGTGTGAAAATATAAGTAGCCATACTCTGAAATCTTAAACATACACAATGGACAAAACCATTTCGAGAGCCAACACTCTATTACTGACCAACAATATATCGATAATTAAACAAGTATCGATACAAATTATTATCGATGAACGAAAGTAAATCAATAACTGCTTTAATAACCTATCAAATTACTTGACTTGTAATCATAATTCCCCGTGAATATGACCTTAAGTGCCGACGTGGTGTAAAATTACCATCAACTAATCAATCAATCAGTCGTGATAAATAAATCCTGGTTGGTTGTTGGGGTTTTACGTCCTGGCAACATCTAATATCATAGCAAGATGGGTACCGACTTGTGATAGTATGCCCTCCTGGGAACTTTATATAGTATTGTGCCACTGAGAGACCAGGCCACCAGCACCATGACCTAATATCCCACTCAGTCACATTATCCTGACAATGAGCTAACCAGTCCTTGCCCTATCCTAATAATGCAAAATGCCTGGCTAGGTAGTGACAAGCAGACATGTTATAAGTCATTGGTTTGACTCACTCGGGAGCCGAACTCCGAACCTTCCGCGCGCGAGGCCCGCGCTCTACCGATTCGGCCACGACACCCGGTAAGGAATTAATCAGAAGATGTCGGTGTATATGACTTCATTATTGTACGGGAGCGGCGTGAGAGGGGAGAGGGGGTGGGAGGGAGGGGAGAGTGGAGATCGGAGAGGGGAAGGGAAGGGGAGGAGGGAAAGGGAAGGGGAGGAGGGAAAGGGAAGGGAGGAGGGAAGGAGAAGGGGAGGGGGAGGGGAGGTGGGATGGGGATAGGGATAGGGAGAGGGATAGGGATAGGGAGATGGAGAGGGAGAGGGAGAGAGAGGGAGAGGAAGGGGGAGAGGGAGAGGGAGAGGGAGGGGGAGGGGGGGAGAGAGGGAGAGGGAGAGGGAGAGGGAGAGAGAGCGGGAGAAGGAGAGGGAGAGGGAGAGGGAGAGGGAGAGGGAGAGGGAGATGGATAGGGAGGGGGAGTCCAACAGGTGTGCCTAGACATGAGCTCGCTAGGTCGGCCAGCATAAAGGCTCAGCATCTGAAACAGCAGTGCACAGAGCAAATACACGTATACAGAGCACTGACCATACAGAGCAAATTGATACTCAATTCCTGATATGTATCTGTAATATTTGCATTTAGTGATAAAGAGAGGCATACATTTAATGATAATAGAGAATTCATTCTTGGATCATCACCAGGGTGGGACTGTGCGGGATGTTGGCTGTGATTCCCGCGACGTGACTGGCCGGTAGAGTCATGGGTATCTCCGGGATGTGCAAGTAGTTAACACTAACAGGTTACCAGGGAGGGGCCGGAGACTTGGCCACCTACAGAGTATCTTTGAGCAGGACCGAGCAGTTCCGCTCACACACATTAGACATGTCTGAGTTGAATATTGCTTTGCTCTCAGCTCTAACCATTGAGCGGACTGATAACCCATAACCCTATTGCCCCCCTCCCAGCCACCGCCCCAGCACCTCACACCACATATTGTATTTACCCCTACCACCACCACCACACATACGCAAAGCACAGGCTTGCAGTATCAGGGATACTGAAACCCTCCTTCTCCCCCTCCCCCACTCACACACAACACATGTTACCCACCACCACACACACAGAAACAAAATATCAGCATCAAGGTTATCTCTCATTAGATATATATATATATATATAGTATTTATACACATATACATATATAATCGTAATGTTATATGTATTATGTGTTCTATAATCTATTATGGGAATATAAACAAGGACATTACCAATTATCAGTTCCCTTCTCTATATTAGTTATTATCTATTATCTAACTGTCACAGGAGTTAGTTCCTGCTTCTGCCACACCAGCGCCACCTGTGAGTGGCTCCTGACCACCCTAATACCACCTGCATCGGGTCACTAACTCCTCCAGACCTGCGTGGGCGGTCAGATTTTAACGTATATATGTGATATGCAAATATTCTCCATACACAGCACTACTAAAAGGGATATGTCACTGGCCCAATGTGACATTGTGTTGACTCGTATTTTGTTATATGCTGAGACTTTTTAATTTCACCTCCAACTGCTCAAAATCAAAGGCTAATTGCATTCATTCAATGCGTTTTCGCCGAAAGAATATCGATATCGACGTTTCTTTAGTCAGTTTCCAATCCCATAATCCCTCAGGTCCCAAACCTCTTATCGGGAAAGAACTGCTTAATATAGGCGAACTAGGGTACTTGTAGCCACGGCCAGTCAGGCCCCGTGACTTGGCTCACAGAGTAACATACTATACCCCTTCACCTACTAATTCCTCCAGGGTTTGGTTGTAGTTTATAGAGCCCGACCCCACCACCACCCCTAGCACCATCCCTGCAATCTACCACATAGACCGGACCCTCTCGGACTGAATCGGTAGAGCGCAGACTTCCCGTGCGGAAGATTGGGAGTTCGATTCCCGGTTGACTCAAACCACTGACTTACACACTTGACACTTGTTGCTTCCTAGCCTGATGCTAAGCATTAATAGGATAGGGCAAGGACTGGTTCGCTCAGTGTGAGGATAATGTGACTGAGTGGGATATTGGGTCATGGTGCTGGTGGCCTGATTTACCAGTGGGGCAGCACTATAATGTCACCATGCGTGTGCACTGTCACAAGTTGGTACCCGTCCTGATATGACCTTAGCTGTTGCCAGGACATACAATTCCAACAACCAACCACTCTACCAAATAGATTGAGTAAAAATCAGATGTTTGTTTGTTTGTTGTTGTTTTACGTCCTAGCAACATCTAAGGTCATATCAGGACGAGTAAAAATCAGAAACAACAAGGCACTGACAATTATTCTACCAACGAGGGAGCATTTAAATTCAGGGACATAAGACAACAACAAATCACTATTGATTATAGTATAATCAATAGTGATCAACATGTCGCAAAGCAGTATAATTAATACTGCTTTGCGACATTTTGTTGTTGTGTCTTTGCTTTGAGACTGGGCGCGGTGGCCTAATCGGCACCATGAAGTCGTTAAGAGTGTGTACTGTCACAAGTCAGTACCCGTGCTGATATGACCGTAGATGATGCCAGGACATAAAACTCCAACTTTGCGTTGAAATGAAATAGCAATGTTACTGAAAAGCCCGATAATGTTTCGCTAGTTCAGGATATCAGGTTTGAGATGGATAGCTTTTCAGTGGATTGTTTGTTAGTGACACGGGCCACAGCAATAGAAGGCCTCGGAGGCTGATGGTGGGAGATAGTCGGCCCAATGCCCCCTGACAATGGCTACTGGAGGCACTGATTACACTCCGCCTCCTGTCACCACGTCACATACAGAGTAGGGAGCATGTGGGGGTGGGGGTGGGGGTGGCGGTGGGGGTGGTGGTGGTGGTTAGAGATAGAAAACCACCACAGAGGACAAGGTTGTTGTCCGGTTTATACACCTCTAAATGGCTGATGTAGCTGATTGGTTGTTGGGTTTTTACCTCCTGGCAACATCTAAGGTCATATCAGGACGTGCCAACCGATGTATGTCATGCTAAGAGTCAGGTTCACGTTCAGATTGATGTTTGTTTATTTGGTGTTGTTTTTGGTCCTACCAACATCTGAGGTCATATCAGGACGGGCACAGACTTGTGACAGTGCGCCCTCATTTCGACTTTATAGTGCTGCCCCACTGTGTGACAACACCGCCGACACCATGACCCGATATCCCACACAGTCACAGTCCTTGTCCTATCCTATAAATGCTGAGAATGAGGCCAGGTAGTGACAAGTATCAATTGTATATTTCATTGGTTTGACTCAGCTTTGATTTGATCTCCTGACTTTCCGCAGGGGAAGTCTGCGCTCTACCGATTCGACCACCGTGTCCGGCCACCGCATCCGGTCAGTTCAGATTGAAGTGGAATTTAATGTAGAGTTCTTTCTCCTAATTCCATCTGATTTCCCATTTGAAACTTCATCCAAATACCAAAAGCTATGGACCAATTGTAATTTGACTTGAAGGTTTAACTTTGCAATTTAATAATAGTAGCCCCCCCTTTCCGTTTTTCACTGAATAACCCTACATGCAGACCAGTGTTGGCTTGACATAGCAGTTGTCCGAACACCGGAGAGACAGTCAAAGAGCTACTAGTAGAGCACACATTGGACCGGTACCATGTGTTGGAGGAAGCAACTTATTTGTGTTGTGATGGCTTTTCTATTGCTTTTTTTGCAACTAGAACTTAGTGGAGCCATGTTTCCGTCATATACATGGTCTCGTAAAGTAGAATTAACACCCACAGCAATCCACTTGCAGCGAGAAGGGGTTGGAGGGGAGGGTGGAGGGGGAGGATGGAGGAGGAGGATGGAGGGGAAGATGATGAGGGAGGATGGGGAGGGTAGAGGAGGAGATTGGAGGGGGAGGGTGGAGACAAGAACACCAATGTATCTTCGCACGCGTTTTGCCGAACTAGCAAAAAGCAATGTCTTGCTCTAAGCAGCAAAACTGTGTGTAAAAAAGTTTGAAGTCCTGGCAACATCTAAGGTCATATCAGGACTGGTACCGACTTGTGACAGTGCACACTCATGGCAACTTTATAGTGCTGCCCCACTGGGAAATCAGGCCACCAGCACCATCACCCAATCTCTCACTAAGTCAGATTATCATGACACTGAGCTAACCAGTCCTTTCCCTATTATAATAATGCTGAGTGCTAAGCTAGGAACTGACAAGTGTCATGAAAAAGAGAAATATTGCGCCTAGAGTGGGACTCGAACCCACATCTCTTTGCATTCTGGGCCAGTGTGCTAACCATTACACCACATAGGCTCCCTGATATCAACACACTACCCATGGCTACCTGTCTATGTGGTTACTTGCCTGAGAGGTCAGTGCAGACTACTACACTCGTCCCCATGGAATTGTATATCTTTTAAATGGTCATTTAATGCTTACCAGTACATATGTACAGGCAATGCATACACAGAGTAGCTTCAACAACCATACAGCGCGTAGCTTGTACAGGATCACAGCCACGGCAACCAGTCATAGGGGTGATGAAAATGGGAAATATTTTGCCTAGAGCGGGACTCGAACCCACATCTCTTTGCATTCTGACCCAGTGTGCTAAATATTACACCACCTAGGCTCCCTGTTGTTACCACACTACCCACGCCTACCTGTCTATGTTGATCCTTGCCTGAGAGGTCAGTGCAGAACACTACCCTCATCCCCCTGGAATTGTAAGTCTTTTAATGCTTACAATTACATACAGACAATGCACTTACATGTATATATATATATATACATATATATATATATATACATACACAGCGTAGGTTCAACAACTATACAGCACATAGCTTATATCATGGTCACGTCAACCAGTGTCATGGGGGGTGATGAAAATGGGAAATATTGCGCCTAGAGCAGGACTCAAACCCACATCGCTTTGCATTCCGACCCAGTGTGCTAACCATTACACCACCTAGGCTCCCTGTTGTCACCACACTACCCACGTCTACCTGTCTATGCGGCTCCTTGCCTGAGAGGTCAGTGCACAAGTACAAATTTTGTAAGTCATTGACTTGACTCGACCGGGAATTGAACACCCGATCTCCCGGACGGGAGGCCTGCGCTCTACCGATTCGGACACTGCACCTGGTGTGTAAAGAATGACTTGACATGCATATACATTACACTGTGCGGATAGGATATGGACTAGATGTGGACATTCGTGGGGGGGGGGGGGGGGGGGGGCGGTGCGGGTGGACACACATAGCACCCCCTATATCACACTACCTTTTGACTCTAATTGGGTAGAATTAGCCAGATATGGATCAATTTAAAAAGTTGTCGGTTTGATTCAGTTGGGTTTCCAGGGATTAAAGTCGTCTCCGGGGAAAAAAGCGGAAATGCTGATATTCTCCCATAGGTTTAGCATTGTCAGGGAATCGCGAATAATTCCCGGAAGTTAGGTTTCATATATATTGGTATAAGCTGATAGTGCTGCACCGTTTGAAGCACATATTAGTATACGCTGATGGTGCTGCAGAGTAAAATAGTAGAGCCTATACGTTAATCGTGCTGCGGGTTTGAAAAATCCCGGAAATCTGCGAAATCGCGGGGATCTTTCATCCCTGGGTTCGAATCCACGACATCCTGCAGCTGTATTAAATCAATCTTCAACTAGAAATAAGAACAAGATGCAAGGCTCAACATAGATATGAGAATGGGTTAAAACAACACTAACTGGCAGAGGCATGAAGAGGTACTTGCGCGGCATTCTCGTAAGGTGGCGCTTCTAAATATCCAGACCACAATGCACAGCGGCTCCTCGGGAGGCCGCCACTGTATCCAGGTCAGTGGATATCCTCCAGCGAGCAGTTCCAGAGTATGAGCAGGTAGTGAGCTGCTCTAGCACCGGAAGCTGAGAGTTCCCACGTGTTGCGCGAGCTAGCATGCGGAATAATCCTCTCCTCCGTCCTGATATGACATTAGATGTTGGCAGGATGTAAAACTCCAACAACCGACTATCTCCTCAGGAGAACCGGACTGGCACTCTCCTCACATCATCCAGCTCACTCACACACGGGTACTGACTGACCACGCACTATTCCACTAACACACCGCGACGCGGAAAAGGTAAGCATCCCCGCCCGGCCCCGCCCCGCCTCCTAGCGGCACCGGCACAAACTGATCACTCCTGGCCGAAGTGGACTGACGCATAGCGCCCACCGTTCGTTTTCGCATAATGGATTAGCGCAAATCTTCGTGTATGGTGGTGTGGAGTGGTGTGGTGTGGTGTGGTGTGGAGTGGAGTGGAGTAGTGTGGAGTGGTGTAGAGTGTGGTGGGGTGGGGTGGGGTAGGGTAGGGTGGGGTGGGGTGGGGCGTAGCGTGGGGTGTGAAGTGGTACGGGGTGGTGCGGAGTGATGTCGTGTGGTGTAGAGTGGTGTGGAGTAGTGTGGAGTGGTGTAGAGTGGTGTGGAGTGTAGTGGCGATGAGTGGCGGGGAGTGAAGTGGCATGCAGTGGCGCGCCGTCGAGTGAGTTGTGCGCCGGGGAGTGGAGTGGAGTGGAGTGGTGGGGTCGACACTCTGCAGAACACCGCTGTCACCTAATCCAGACAGGACCCATAGACAAACAGATAGACCTTTCCCCCATCCTCCAGCCCCGTGTTGCTTTGTGTTAGCCTGGGACAAGGTTCACGTGCCCGCCTGCCCGCCTGCCCGCCTGCCCGCCTGCCCGCCTGCCCGCCTGCCCGCCTGCCCGCCTGCCCGCCTGCCCGCCTGCCCGCCGGCTCGCTGGCCCTTCCTGCCTGCCTGCCCGCCGTCCGGCCCTCCTGCCTGCCTGCCTGCCTGCCTGTTCGCCTTCCCGCGCTAACCCGCCGCCTGCTTGCCCTCCTGCAGTGACAGGGACCAAACCTATCCAACCCGCGGATCCAACCCGAGGCTCTGAAAGGACCTCCTCCCCCCATCCCCCACAACTGACGACCTGTTGTTCAGCTCCACCCTCCAGTAATGGTAGCATTCATGGATCCCTCTCAATCTTTAGAACCTCTCAGCGGGTAGACACTAGGCAACCCCCCACCACCACCAACACCCCCACCCCCAGAGGCGATGAGGTTCTTCTCACTGATGAGAACGAGGTCAGGGGTCAAATCGCTCTCAGTGTTCTCGCCATTATCTGTCAGATCCTGGAGGACACGCTGCTACACAAAGATGTTGCCAGGAGGTAAAACTCCAATAACCTGCCAACTCTGTTACACAACGGCGGGCTCATTGTGGAGGTGTCCAGGTTAAACTCCCAGCAGCGCAACAATTCATAAGTGTCTATTGACACATAATTGATTGTATGCTTTTACATTACATGTAAAGTCGATGGTTGATTAAAAAACAACCAATACTCGCCGTGAATATGGCCTATGCTGCCGACATAGCATAAAGAAACCACCAATCAATCAATCCCCGCAGCGCTTATTTGTTCAAAACGAGGCCACCGATCCTTGTAAAGGAATTAAAATTGCATAGTCTGATGGTTTTGAGTTTCTCTCATTTTCTGATATAAACATATTAGGTTGTTCATTATAATCTACCTTACTTTAGTTTGAAGTAACTTTTATTTTAAATTGCTAACTTTTGAGATATTTGAAATGGAAACATGCAAAATTAATGTTGGCAGGCTTGCCAAAACTCTAACACCATAGGCTTCTGCAGTAACATGTCCTATTAATTGACTCAGTATCCCCTTATATGTGACGACAAATGTTTAATAAGTGCACTAGCATCTAAGTTAGCTATGTAGAATCAAATCTAGATAATTATTTTGGTTTTGAAAATGTTATCTTTTCATCAGACTATGCAGCTTTAAGCTGAAGGGTTAAATCTGAGTTGCTCATATTGTGAGCAGGGCAATCGGGTTTATCATACTGAGTTATTCATTATGACTTGCTTGTGCGGAGTTTATATATATATATATATATATATATATATATATATATATGTATATGTGTCTGTGTGTCACATAGTACTAGTACTAGTAGGAAGTGATTTGATGGAGGGAGCTACTTGTTGTTGGTGCTCAGATACCTTGGTTGTGCTCAGCAGATAGGCCTATATATAATGCTATGTGGATTGGTAAGCACGTCCGGTACCAGCAATCTTAACCTACTTATTGAGGATAAAAATGACTTTCAAACAATGGATACTATTACTTTACCGAAAAGGTACACCAACGGAATAGATGTGGCAGGGTGTGGCGGGAGGGCCCTAGCCCACATCTATCCGAGGCTTATACCTCGGTAAAACAACAGTTATCCATCATCTGTACCAAGGTAAGACTCGTATAACTATACTATTTTACCTCGGTAAACAGCCTCAGGCTAGCCTCAGGCTAGGGAGACCTTTACATAACTCATTTTTATCCTTAATATCATTCTTTCTTATTATTATAACATTCTAAATTTTTGTTCTCACCTATTCTTGTTAGTTGGCGAGAAGACGCTTTGCAACGCCGGTAGGCTTTTCTAGTCGTTTATTATAATGTTTTGCGAACGACTTAGCCGTCTTCCAGCCTGCATGCGCTAGTATTCTTTTCACAGAAATACCAAGCACCCGTGCCTTGGAGACCATGGCTCCTCTAGTTGAGTGGGAAGAGTATTAAAATTCCGGTCGCAAGTGACAGTAGTAGCGGCGGAAGTATGGTCAGGTGGTGGTGGAGCCACTGGTACCTGTATGAGTAGGAAGCAAATAGATGCAGGAAGCCCATTGGCCAATAATATAATATCGGAATAACATAATACAGTGTAACAAAGACATAGAAATTCCCTTACGCGGCTTTATACTCGCATAATGCTTATACATCACATCCACTCCAGCCAATTTCAACACCGTAATTGTCCATCTGGCAAGTGTGTCTCGTGAAATCGCCTTATGTGGCTTTATAAAGCTCACTAATAGTTGTTGTGATGCACGTAAATCCTTTGTCTTGTATATATAAGCCCGTATGGCCGACACAACACATAATTTCCGATCATTCGGAAAACAGTCTAAGTGAACCGTTGATAAAGGGTCACCTAACGTGTTCGATTTAAGCAATTTTTCTAAATCAAACGTAGCTTGTTCCTTGTCTATTTCTAATCCAGTTAAGGATAAAGCAACAATCGTCTGTCCTCTGTGTCCGGTTACTAACAATAACAGGACCGCGACCTTAAAACCTAACTGTTTTATATCTAACCACGAGTTGTGAGGCCAAGCCTGAAACAACTTAAATACTATAGAAACATCCCAAAACCGACTATACTTTGGTTTTGGAGGATTCCTTTGATAAATTGAACGAAGTAAATAACAAAGAACATAATGTTTTCCAACTGTTTCGCCATCAATTCTAGGTAATATAATTGATAACGCACACCTCGCCGCATTAATCGATCCAAAGGAAAGTCCTTCATCCTCTAGAGAACGCGAAGAAACCGAGCTACTTGTGAAATCTTTGGATTTGTTGGCTTAACTTTCATTAACAAACAATGTACACCCCATTTCTTTAAATAGGTTGTATACATTTTGACAGTTCCTGGCCTCCAGGCATCCGATACTATCCTATCCTCAGTAATTCTGTCCAATCCAAATTGCTGTAGCTGCTTCCTTAGAAAAGGAATGCCAATAGGGGCGTCGTTGACACGTCGCCGTGAACCACTAGCGGTCCGTGGTGCGTCAGATTCCCGAGTTTTCTTGGGAATCGTATATGATCTTTTGCCAGTTGTGAAACTGCTGGCAGCCAAGGTTGCGTGTCCCAATCGGGCACCACCAGTATCGCATGTGTCCCTTCCAAGCCGATTTTTCTCACTACTCGGCTGATAATGCTAAATGGTGGGAAAATATAAAAATAATTATTTTCCCAGGTAATAGCAAACGCATCTACTTTCCAAGCATCCGGTTCAGGATGCCAAGAAACATAACAGGGTAACTTGTTATTATTTCGTGATGCAAACAAGTCAACTTCAGGTGTACCCCATTTTTCACAAACGAAGTTAAGCAAAGGTGTAGAGAGAGACCACTCTAAATGGTCATGGAAATTTCTACTTTTATAATCTGCAAGTGTATTTTGTGACCCTGGAATATGCGCTACAGTCAGCCAGACTTGTTGAGCCTGTGCCCAGTTCCAAATCAGTTTAGATAACTGATTGCAAGACTTTGATTTGGTTCCACCCATGTTACGAATATATGCCATGGCAGTAGTATTATCAGTTAGTATTCTAACCTGTGATTTATTTATCTTTACTAAACTACGTAAGCCCAGATAAATAGCACGCAATTCTAGTGCATTAATATAGTCTGATTTTTCATCATCAAGCCATCTACCTCCTGTTGTGACCCCATCTCGATGAGCTCCCCAACCTTCTAACGAAGCATCAGTAGTAATTACTGTATTAGGTCCCGCCATGCGGATTGGATTTGGTGAACTTGCTATATGTTGCATCCACCATCCAATATCCTGTAACCCTTCTTGCGAAATAAACATCTTTCGCTCAAAATTGCCTTTAGTTTGTGCTAACGCTAAATTTTTATCTATTTCTAGCGACTTAATATGGGCCTTCCCATATAACACAGCAGGTGCATATGATGTCATTATGCCAATAAGAACAGCAACCTGTCTAATTTTAGGCTTTGATAACTTAATAAGCTGAGTCGCTGTAGTCATAAACTTAATTAGTTTTTGTTCTGTTATCGACACTGTAAGGGACTGTGTATCCAGAATAAACCCTAAACATTTGAGTTGTTTTGTTGGTTTAAACACTGACTTTTGTCGATGTACATAAAAGCCCAATTTATTGAGTAATGCACATAAATCCAAAACTGCATTCACACAACCAATTTGTGTTGATGCTATAATAAAAGAATCATCTATGTATGGAAACATTATAGTGATATAGTGATATAGTGATTGGTAGACAGGAATTGTGAACCTTCCTCGCCATTACCGAGAAAACCGGTTTAAGCAATTTAGTAAATAAACGAGGCGCACAAGCTAAGCCATTCGGCATGCAGGTAAACTCATAGAGTTGGTTATCCCAAATAAATCGAAGAAATTTTCGGTATTGTTCCATTATGGAAAGCGTATAATATGCATCTTGTAAATCAACACTAGCCATCCACGCATCTGGTGTAATCAGATCTCGTGCCGTATCTAGAGAGAACATTTTAAAATGTCGATATTCCACCCTTTTATTAAGGATTGTTAAATCCAGGATCATTCGAACATCACCATTAGGCTTCGGTCTCGAGAAAATGTTTGAAATAAACTGTCCTGAACAGTGTGTCACTTTTTGTATAATTCCTTTCTCAAAGAATTGTTGTACCTGTTTAGTTAGTGCCTCTCGTTCAACTGGTTGAATGTTATATGGAAAAGGTATTATACTTTGTACAGGAATTTGTGTGAAGGGAATGTGAACACCCCTAACTATTTTTTAAATTTCTTGGTCACTAGTAATTTTGTGCCACTCAGAAATATGATTACTAATATTACCAGCCACAAAGTTGCTTACAGTTTGTGTGTTTTTAGAGGCTGCAGGGACTTGTAAAGTTTGTGTTTGGACCTCTACTTGGACCCGCCCCTGGGGAAAGGTCTCGACGAGTTGACCCCTCGGCCTATTGGCCGTGCGGTGTTGTCGGTCCAGCCTGGGCGAGCGCCCCGGCCCGGAAACCCTTGACCGAAGTTTGAACTCGGTCTGGTTCCTCTGGTGAACCGTCGTGGACGAAAATCCCCTCGTGACTTTTTGAAACGAGGAACTTCCTGTTTCTTCTTGCCATCCATGTTTTTGCCACTCTTGGCTGCAGTCTCTACCTCTTTATAGAGGTATTGTAGTTGACCGCCAAACATCTTGGTGTTATCTAAGGGTTTCCCTTTAATCGGCTCTGGAGCAAGATAAAGCGTAAACTCCTTCCCCTCATTATCGGTAACCTTCTTAGAGCGAGCCACTTCCTTGCCAGCATCTGTGCAAACTGACTTGAAGACATTTTCATATCTTCGATACGACAGGTAATTACCTGCCGCCGCTAACACTGCAATGCCTTTGTCCATTGTCTTAGCCAAAGACGAGAACTTATTTTCACTCTGCATCCTATTAGCCACAGGAACAATAGCTGTTAGGGTAGCCAACACTGCCTTATGCACTGTGTGCAACACATCCTCAAACTTCTTACGGTCATCCGTCATATTGACATCCCGATCCATTTCTTTAATGATGGAGTTGGGAACACCCTTTATGCCTGTTAACTCATCTCCTAACTTGGAGATAACCTCCGCCGGTTTAAACGTGCGGAAATGACCATTCACGGTCTCGCGCATAAGCGTAGTGGTTTTAACCCGCTTAGCCTTTGGCTTCTCCACCTTCTTAGCCACTTTAGTGCCAATGTCCGCATAGACACCTTCATATATGGTGTCTGAGTCTGATTCCGTAGAAGTAGACTCAGTGGACGAATCAGAAGAAGAATATTTCCTCTTCCTCTTCTTCTTTTTGGACTTAGCCTTCCGCTTTTTGCGAAAACCAGTCTCTGCCCGCTCCTTGGTGAATTCATCACCCGAAGAAATCACCTGTTTCTTCTTCTTCCTCCGTTTAGGAGAAGGAGGAGGAGGAGCCTTAAGCTCCACCGCTGAGTCTGTGTCCAAGAAATCCTCATACGAATCCTCTTGGACACTCGGCCTACGCCGCTTCCGAGACACAGGCGATTTGGAAGTCAAGATGTGGCTTTCCAACCGTGCAAAGCGAGCCTCCCAATCTGGAGGCGCAGGCACATCAGGCATTGCGTCCTCGTCCGGGTCGGAGAGGATATGCGCCCGGGGCTGTGTCGACGGCCCTGCCGACAACACAGGTGAGGAGTCGTACTCCTCGTCCACTCCACTCGGAACACGCCCCTCGGCTGCTGCTGCACCGCGCTTACCCCGCTTCGTGGCCATCAGGAACTGTAAACAAAGATTTTTGGTCAGTCCTGGTATATATATTTGTCACAATTTGGTTGTTTCAAACTCAATTGGACATCTGGTGGTGTTAGAGAACGTGTTTATACCGTTATAACACAGGCGTAATAAGCTAAATTTGTGCGTGGATTGTGGGTCAAACCCAAATCTTTACGCGGGGTCGGGACCAGTGTATCGGCCCGCCCATCCCTCTGTTCCGCACACTTCTCCCACCTGTGACTACTACGTCAACAAGTTGGAGAAAATGCTACGAAACTCGGAGAAACGCCTGAAAAATTTGTGTCTAGGGGAGTCTATAAAAGAAACCCAGGAGCATCTCCAACATTACTCTCTATTAGAGTACGAGAGAATTTCCACATGAGATAGGGCGAAACCCACATCTCTACCCATAGTCACACGGTGACCCGGGTGTTGACAGAACCGCTAATGACCGGTTTGGTTCCTTCGAGAAACCCACTCGAGTGTTCTATCCTTGGTTGTTTATAACCAAATAACTCATCCAAATTGGACCAACGAAAGTCTAAACTTTCCATATTGATGCTCTAATGCATCATAATTAAGCTAACCACAGTTTTTATTATACTTACTGCGTATTTGCTTGTATGTAGACTAATTTTGCCGGAGCAACCCAACGACACGTTATCCAGTCGTGAGTTGTATATGCTAATTGCTGGTACCGGACGTGCTTACCTCTCCCTAGCCTGAGGCTAGCCTGAGGCTGTTTACCGAGGTAAAATAATATATTATATACATATTATATATATGAGCAGTAAGTTGGCCGAGAAAGCTACTTTGTGTGTGTAGGTTGCTCATATGACTTCCCTGACTACGGCTTATATATATTGCGAGTATTTATATATATATTATGTGTATATATCTGATGTATAACGTAGTTTACAAGTATAACATCTTGAAGGGAAATGAATTATATTACTTCTCCTCAGCTGCCGCATTGGTAGAGTACCCCCCCCCCTCTCTCTGGAGCTTTTTGTAGCTGGGTGTCCCCAACCCACAACCACCCCCACAACCACCCCCACAACCACCGCTCAGCCAGGGGGAATTTTGTGTAGTGTCGCCTAGGCGACACTATATATATATAGTGTCGCATAGTGTACACTATTTAGTAGCAGGTAGCTTCCCGTCTATTGACTGAGGGAGCTACCTGTTGCCTGTGACCTACTTATAGCACTTGTCGATAAGCTCCTGGTTTATTTATTAAGATGGGCTAGTGATACTGAATTATTTCCATCCCGGCAATAAATATCATACCCTTATCGAGAATAACTAAGTTCATACTCTCCCCCTGTCTAACAGACAGGGGGAGAGTAGGGGCAGAGTAGGGGGAGAGTAGGTGGAGAGTAGGGGGAGAGTAGGGGGAGAGTAGGGGGAGAGTAGGGGGAGCGTAGGGCATGGCAGTATATAGGAAGACAATTTCGAACAGGAATAATATCTGTTCTATGTATCTGCACGGATAAGCTATACTGGGCAGTAGACACTGCTAGACGATAGTGGTGGCTGAGACAATGCAGTAAACTGTACGGCGTAGTAGTAGTAGATATGGATATGAGCTAGTGGTGGCTGAGACGAAGCAGTAAGCTTTACTGGGTAGTAGACATGGTTACTAATACGAGTACTACATCCCTCAATCTCCAGCAGTCAGTCTCCCACAGTCTCCCCTTGTATCCCCCAGTTTCCCCCAGTCTCCCCATGTCTCCCCCAGTCTGCACCAGCCTCCATCATTCTCCTCCAGGCTCCCTCAGTTTCCTCCAGACTCCCTCAGTTGTCACCAGTCAGTCTCCACCAGTCAGTCTCCCCCTGTCTCCCCCTGTCTCCCCCAGTCTCCTCAAGTCTCCCCCAGCCTCCGCCAGTCTCCACCAGTCTCCACCATTCTCCCCGAGGCTCCCTCAGTTTCCTCCAGGCTCCCTCAGTTGTCACCAGTCAGTCTCCACCAGTCAGTCTCCCCCAGTTTCTTCCAGTCTCCTCCAGTCTCCTCCAGTCTCCTCCAGTCTCCACCAGTCTCCTTCAGGCTCCCTCAGTTTCCTTCAGGCTCCCTCAGTTGTCACCAGTCAGTCTCCACCAGTCAGTCTCCCCCTGTCTCTTCCAGTCTCCTCCAGTCTCCACCAGTCTCCACCAGACTCCACCAGTCTCCTTCCGGCTCCCTCAGTTTCCTTCAGGCTCCCTCAGTTGTCACCAGTCAGTCTACACCAGTCAGTCTCCACCAGTCAGTCTCCCCAGTCTCCTCCAGTCTCTCCCAGTCTCTCCCAGTCGCCCTCAGTCTCCTCGAGTCTCCACCAGTCTCCTCCAGTCTCGTACAGGCTCCCTCACTTGTCACCAGTCATTCTCCATCAGTCAGTCTCCCCAGTCTCCTCCAGTCTCCCCCAGTCTCCCTCAGTCTCCTCCAGTATCCACCAGTCTCCAGCACTCTCCTACAGTCTCCCGCACTCTCGTCCAATCTTCTCCGGTGCGCCCACTGCCGGTGCCAACACCTGACTGCCGACAGCACATGAAGCGCCACCTGCCCGGGCTCCAGCGGAGTTACTCAAAAGTCACACCGCAGCAAAGACTACTGGACTAAGGTAAGACAGCTGATTAGAAAGCCAGCCCAAAAAACAATGGGGGAAACAAAGAAATGAGGTATTCTGTTATAGAAAGTGTGTGGTGTACAACATAATCTGCAGTGAGTGCATTCATCTCCCAAAAATGCCTGAACGAGTTTTTTTTTTTAATGGATACATTTTTGTTGTTTTATGTTCTAGCAAGA
The DNA here is from genome assembly GCA_030323885.1 of Branchipolynoe longqiensis. Taxonomy (NCBI): domain Eukaryota; kingdom Metazoa; phylum Annelida; class Polychaeta; order Phyllodocida; family Polynoidae; genus Branchipolynoe; species Branchipolynoe longqiensis. Next base: position 66,760,561 of record CM059189.1, read on the forward strand.
TGTAGCCTCATATCAGGATGGGTACCGATTTGTGACAGTGCGCACCCATGGTCACATTTAGAGTGCTGCCCCACTGGGAGACCAGGCCACCAGCACCATGACCCAATATCCCACACTGTCACATTATCCTGATACTAAGCCAACCACTCATGTTCATATAATGTCGAGCACCATACTAGGTAGTGTCAAGTATCAATTTTGTAAGTCCTTGATTTGATTCTGCTGGGTTTCGAACTCCAGACCTTCCGTACCGGAAGCCTGCGCTCTACTGATTCGAGCACCGTGTCCGGTTGCAGCAAGTGGAAGGTCTACACATTTTGCAAGTCTTTGCTCCAGACACACCATTGGGGACTGGATTAGTCATGGTTGGCAGAACTGCCAAGGTACCAATCAGTGCCACTGACGCTGGGGGGGGGGGGGTGAATCCCTTTACACAATGTGTAAAGGGATACAGCGTATTGATTAATGAGGTGCATGCTCCAGATCATTACCGGATATGTTAGCATCTAGGGAATGATCTAACCGTCGGGATGGCCGAATGAGTTGAGGATCCGTCTCCCGTTTTGGTAGATCGGGGCTTTCGAATCTACGGGTTGGAACCCTGGTTGAGTCAAATCAATGACTTACAAATGTATACAAGTGGCAATGTTCAATATGCCAACAACAAAAACCTAACAATTGTATAAGGATTGTACGGGATTTGAACCCACGACCTCCCGCATGGGAAGCCACCCAGAGTTCTAACCGATGCTGCCACCCGGTCCGGTGAGCTCCTGTGTGCATGCCGATAAGAAATAGGCTTACATCTGAAAGGACCGAAGCTGGTATGGGATACAGAGGTATTGAGAGTGGGCTGAGAGTAGGGCTGAGAGTAGGGGGAGAGTAGGGGGAGAGTAGGGGGAGAGTAGGTGGAGAGTAGGGGGAGAGATGGTGGAGAGTAGGGGAGAGATGGGGGAGAGTAGGGGGAGAGTAGAGGCATAGTAGGGGAGAGTAGGGGCAGAGTAGGGGGAGAGTAGGGGAGAGTAGGGGGAGAGTAGGGGGAGAGTAGGGGGAGAGTAGGGGCAGAGTAGGGGGAGAGATGGGGGAGAGTAGGGGCAGAGTAGGGGCAGAGTAGGGGCAGAGTAGGGGCAGAGTAGGGGAGAGTAGTGGGAAAGTAGTGGGAGAGTAGTGGGAGATGTGGCAGAGTGGAGGTTTGTTTGTTTGTTTGTTGGGATTTTACATCCTAGCATCATCAAGGGTATTATCAGTATGGGTACTGATTTGTGACAGTGCACACTCATGGTGACAATATAGTGCTGTCCCACCGGGAGATTAACCCCACCAGCACCATGACCCAATATCCCGCTCAGTTACATTATCGCAATACTGAGCTCACCAGTCTGTGCCCTATCCTAGTAATGCTGAGTGCCTGGCTAGGTAGCGACAAGTTTCAATTTTGTAAGTCATTATGTAGAATGGCTAAAGCTCAAATATGTGGTTGTGAAGGCAGGCTATAGTGAAATCAATACAGACAAAGAGAAAGGAAGAGTATAAAGTGTGAAAGAAGCGAGAGAGTCAAGCCCCCTGGTTTATTATTTATATGGTACATGGGTTCATTGTAGAGTATCAACCCCACCCTTTTCCCCCAATGGGAAACAAGCATTCTTAGCTCTACCAATAGGGATCCAGCCTTCCTGGTCCCTATGTTTACCAGTGATCTGCCCACCACCTCCAAGCTGTGTGGTTCCCTTGCCCACCACCTGCCTTGAGCCTGAGTGTGGTGATCCTACCTAGCAGAGGGGGGAAGGGGTAGGCTCTCGAGTGCCCCTTACACACAGCCCAGCCATCACCAGCATGTATATTTACATCTCACTCAGGCACCACCAGCACCTACATATACACATACATGCACCTGGTCATGTATACCCGATCAGTAATAGAACATTCTCCCAATGCCTTAAATCGGAATATTTTACAATTAGTTTGACTCGGCTTGAATTTGAACCCCCAACCTTCCACACGGGAAGCCTGCACTTGCACACTACCGATGCAGACACCGCACCTGGTCAGGAGCGCACGGAGGAGGATTGTATGAACATTCTGAAAGGTGAGATGGAAGTGTTGTTTGTTTGTTGTTTGACGTCCTAGCAACATTAGGACGGGTACCGACTTGTGAGGTGAGCAGCTGATGGCGTGTGAATGGTATGTGGTGCGCAGTGAGGTGCCTAAACAGTCACTGCTCAGGGGCGACATACACCTATTTCCTTCCCTCACTCACTCAGCCACTCGGGGAGACTCCACTCACCTTGACGAACGATAAAAGAACACGGGCCGACAGGAGGAGTTGTGAGCAGGTCATGATGAGGTGGCAGGAGCAACTCGCCTAGGGGCACCGGAAGTAGCGCCACGAAGGCCCCCGGGATGGTCTATGAGCTGCTCTCTAAACCGGAGGTATTGACAGCCTCAATGGGGGGGGGGCACTCACTCCACCCAACCCACCCACCAACCCACGTACGCCCCGCCCCACCCACTCACCCCCACCCCATCCAACCACAACGCCAACGCACTCCTAGCTGAAGGATCCATTTCCAGTTCCACGAACAGACGAGATGGCTGAATGAGTTGAGCGTCCATGTTGGTAGATTGCTGGATTCGAACCCATGGGTTCAAACCCTTGTCGAGTCAAACCAGTGACATAACGATTCATTTGTGTCGCTTCCTTGCTTGGCACTTGGCATTATTAGGATATGGCAGGGACTGGTTTGGTTCAGTGTCTGGATAATGTGACTGAGTGGGATATCAGGACATGGCACTGGTGCCTTGGTCTTCCAGTGGTGCAGCATTATAACGTCACCATGCGTGCGCACTGTCACAAGTCGGTACCCATCCTAATATGACCTTAGATATTGCTAGCAAGTAAAACATCAAACAAACCATGCGTTAATCAATGTATCCATTTGGGACAAAAATAACAACGAGTCGGTACCCGTCCTGACATGACCCTAGATGTTGCCAAGACGCAAAACTCCAACAACCAACCTACTGTAGTGGTCTTCACTGACCTTTCAGGCAAGTACCCACATAGAGAGGTTGTGTGGTGATATCAGGGAGCCTTGGTGGTGTAATGGTTAGCACACTGGCCTGGAATGCAAAGAGATTTGTGTTCGAGTCCCGCTCTAGGTGCAAAATTTCCCATTTTTATCACCCCATGACACTGGAGCCATGACCATGATCCTGTACAAGCTATGTGATGTATGGTTGTAGAACCTACTCTGTGTGTGTATGTGCAACTACACTGCCTGCATGTATGTAATTGTAAGCATTAAAATACTCCAGGGGGACGAGTGTAGTGGTCTGCACTGACCTTTCAGGCAAGGAACCACATAGGCAGGTAGGTGTGGGTAGTGTGGTGATATCAGGGAGCCTAGGTGGTGTAATCGTCAGCACACTGGCCCGGAATGCAAAGAGATGTGGGTTCGAGTCCCGTTCTAGGCGCAATATTTCCCATTTTCATCACCCCATGACACTACCAACGCACTTCCGGCTCCAGCCAAGCAGCGTCGGTCCGCTCACCATTGCATATCCATAATCCTTACCCATTAGCCCCTTCTGTGACCCCTGGAGGGCCTGGGGGGTGGAGTGGGTATAGAGCCCTCATGACCATCACACCCAGAAAGGGCTCGCCTGCCAACGACCACCAGGCGGTGCCAGGTGACGCCGGCCCTCATATGGTGCAAAGGGAAATGTGATGTGATGTGAGACGCCAGCTGTTATTCCCACCTAAGTGGATCGCCTTGAGTTAGTCTGGTAATAATAATATAGTTATATATAGTTCTATATATATATATATAGAAATATACCGGGCGCAGTGGCCGAATCGGTAGAGTATGGGCCTTGCGTGTCGGAGATCATGAGTTTGGTTCCTGGTCGAGTCAAACCAATGACTTATAGAATTTATACTTGCCGCTTCCTAGCTTGGCACTCAGCATTAATAGGATAGGGCAAGGACCAGTTAGCTCAGTGTCAGGATAATGTGACTGAGTGGGATATTAGTTCATGGTGCCTGGTGACCTGATTTCCCAGTGTGGCAGCACTATGAAGGCGCAATGACACTGAATGAGTGTGCACTGGCACAAGTCGGTACTGCGGGGGTGGGGGGCGGGGGGAGGGGGAAGAAGCCGGGGGGCTGGGCACCACCAATGCGCCAAGGAGGAATATATATACAGTATATTTTCCCCTTGCATTTATACATATATATATATGTGAATATATATATATATATATATATATATGTATATATGGTTCAGCCTCACGAAAATGGGCCAATTGGAGGAAGTTGTCAGCGTCGATCATTGGATGTCAGTGCTGATCGGTATAATTATAGTTTAGCATTGACAGAGGTGTTGGAAAGTCCTTAAATTTATCTTGAATGTAAAGGTCAAGAAAATACAACAACCGTATTTGTTTCTAGGATAATTTAATATGAAACAAAGAAATGCACTACACTTTTAAGAATTGCGACGCCGACATCTTCATTTGACCACCGATATGCCCATTTTTGTATGGCTGACTCATATATATATATATATATCCATAGACAAGTTCATGTGAAGCGCAGGCGCAAAAACCGACGAACACAATCTGGGCCGAAATGAAAACATGACTACCACATTTGGGTTGAAGCTGGCATCATTTTGAACGTAAAATCCAGTTGTTGTTTTTTCACCGGAACTGAAATTTCCAGAAATATATATAATGCCATGCAGAATTTATATACTATAACTGGAAAGCACAACAATAAATTTTATTTGCCAAAAAAAACTACTGGATTGGAACTGTCGGGTTTTGCGCCCGAACCCTTCATTATATATATATATATATATATATATATATATATACATACATATATATATATATAGATTTGTGTATATATATATGCTGTATAAGAATTATATGACTATAATAACCCTGAATATCCCTCCTCTCCCTCATCGGTCACTTCGCACCATGGACTGTGGGAGTCTCTCATAGTCATCTACTACTCCAGCCTCCCCACCTCAGCTCCGAGGGTGGCGCCACCACCCCTTTCACAATGTAACCGCCACTCACTGTACCGCTGAATATAGGATATGCATGGATATATATATATCTGTAGATATATCCATGTATACAAAAAAGAATATGTAGAACTAGAAGGTACTGGCCAGGTAAGTGCTTATAAGAATAAACCTAATATATTTAGCTTCTTTTATTTTAAGGCAGAAAGCTAAAAATAAAACGCACCAAAAACATCTGACTAATCAGCTTGCAGGAGGGCTTGAGTCGGGCTCTCAAAAAGGCGTGAAACCCCACCGCTGTGAGTTACTGTCGCTAGGGAACACGCCAACATCCTGCCGTTATGGTTCACCATCAGGCTACGCTAATCACACCTCCCTCCAGACCGCGCATACCAAGGGTTTCCTCAAATGAGCTAATTTCTCTTCTCTCCTCTAGATTTGTATTCTTCGATGTATTTTGTGTTAATCCAAGAAGCAAATGGTGGCGCCACCTAACAAGTAACGGCGGTCCATGGCATTAGTAGTAGTAGTACTAGTACCAGTACTAGGGAGAATTATCAATTTGACTGCATCCCATTGTATTAATGTGGTAGATAATGTGAGACATGTACATATATATACATATATATATATATAAATATATATATATATATATATATGTATATATACATATAACTCTCCTGTAGTTAGTATACGTGATACCGTAGAAATCACTTTTCACACATACTATATATATATATGTACTATATAATTTATTATGTGGATATAAATAACGGCAGCCCCTTATTGTTTCTCTCTAACCACCTTAACTTCCATGACATTCACTGCAGAGTGGGCATCATCTCCTCCCCGCCTACTCTACACCGTGACCTAACTATCACTCTGCTCATCGTGTGTGTGCTGCTTTACGTCCTAGCAACATCTAAGGTCATATCAGGATGGGTACTGACTTGTGACAGTGCGCACTCATGGCGACTTTATAGTGCTGTCCCGCTGGGAAACCAGGCCGCTGGCACCATGACCCTAAATCCCACTCAGTCACATTATCCTGACACTGAGCCAACCAGTCATTGTCCTATCCTAATAATGCCGAGTGCCAGGCTGTCACTCTGCTCGCTTAGTGTGCATACATATATATATATATATATATATATATATATATATATATGTTTATATATATTATATATAAACATATGTCTATTTAGTTATAATCACAAGTATTTATTTATATACCCATGTATATAAATATATGTATTTATATATGCATCCATATATATACATATCCAGACGTGGGTGTATATATTCTCCACATATATGTCACATACTATTATTCCCAGTTAAATATATACGATGGACTGTTAGTGAAATATACTAAAGTGACACCCTCACCGTATATATTTCAAAGTGTAATTCACACAATATTATTCACAGGTAAATATATATCAATGACTGTTGATGAAATATAGTGATGTGACACCATAACCTTTTATATTCTCCAAGCTTAAGGCACACACATTCACATTCACATTTAAACGCATCCCACTGGCTGCTTGAATGGAGATATATCACCAACATACTCACATATAACTGTCCCTCATTGGCTGCTGATGGAATATAGTCAAGTGACACCCTCACCTTTTACATTCTTCCAGTATAGAGCCCTGTTCACACACGGGCGTTAAGACGCCTCAACTAGTTCGCTTCATCTAAGTCGACTCACATTGGCCATGTGGACACGACGCTGAAGCGAATTAGGGCTAAGTCGATTCATCTAGTTCGCCTCAAGTAGACCGCATAGCGAGGTAGTTTATATGAAGCGAACTAGCTTAAGTCGGCCCATCTTGCTTGTGTGGATGGTAGTGGTTTACTTCAGGTGGCTTAAGCATGTCATACGCATGCGCAATCGAGACCTGAGGTTGTTGATTTTCCAGTCGACCAAAAGCGAATATTATATAATTTGGTCTATGAAACCGCTAGCTGTGCACAGATATTTTTTTCATCATTTATTTTTAGGTTTTCACTGTCCAGCAGAAGTTTTGATCATTCCAAAACAATACGATTCAGTCGATACATATCTAGGTCGAACCCACACTCTCTTGTGGTGACATCGACTAACCGAAAGTGGCGCTGGTTAGTATGGACGTGCTCATGCGCAGATATCGATTTCCACCTTAAACCGCCCCAAGTACTGCATGTGTGTACTCGACACACTTTCACGCCTAGTTCGCCTCATCTAGATTGCCTTATCTAGTTTGGCCAAAAGTTGTTTGTGTGAACAGGGCTTAAGTCAGACACAAACGTTCCTATTTAAATGCATCCCACTGGTTGGTGACGCGGTGTCTATCACCAATAGCCTCTCCTTGTAGTTGCCCAGTGTAAGCCTCTCCATAGCCACAGCCAAAGAGCTATAAGTATAACAGCCAAGGTTGACACCACTGGGTGGAGTGTATCATATTTCACTAGGGTGCCTCACAACTCTAATCTCGCGCGTACACACCCATTCATCACACACAGTCTGGTAGGGACAACCCGTAGTGTAGGAAATTCCCACCTATTGATGCCATTATTGTGAACTAGTCTGTATTGGGCCCCATTACCAGTACCACACGGGGGTCTTGACTAAGCTGACCCTTGCCAGTCAGGCGGATCGGCAGATGGCAACAAGCTCGTAAAAAGGGTGGTCCCTAGTGTCTGCACTGACCTCTCAGGCAAGGAGCAGCAGAGACAGGTAGGCGTGGGTAGTGTGTTGATATCAGGGTGCCTAGGTGGTGTAATGGTTAGTACACTGGCCCGGAATGCAAAGAGATGTGGGTTCGAGTCCCGCTCTAGGTGCAATATTTCCCATTTTTATCACCCCCATAACACTGGTGCCGTGACCAGAATCCTGTACAAGCTACATGCTGTATAGTTGTTGAACCTCCCCTGTGTATGTATGTAAGTGTGTTGCCTGTATGTATGTAATTGTATGTATTAAAAGACTTACAATTCCAGGGGGACGAGTGTAGTAGTCTGCACTGACCTCTCAGGCAAGGAGCAGCATAGACAGGTAGGGGTGGGTAGTGTGTTGATATCAGGGTGCCTAGGTGGTGTAATGGTTAGCACACTGGCCCGGAATGCAAAGAGATGTGGGTTCGAGTCCCGCTCTAGGCGCAATATTTCCCATTTTCATCACCCCCACGACACTATGATGGACCATAGCACCGATCGCTAGTGGCCACACCATACTTGGAGGCCACGTAAGACCCAGGTTGCATCTTGACCAATGATGTTTATAAGTCAGATGAGATGCATACAATTCGCAGATAGGGAGATTCTCCGCTCATGGCAGGGATTCACTGATCATAGTGCATGGCTGAGTACATGTACTCTCTGTATCTAACTGTCTTCAGACATCTTCAGATGGACAACCACATATGTTGGTTCGTTGTTGGAGTTTTGATGGGTACCAACTTGTGGCAGTGCGCACTCATGGCAACTTTATAGTGCTGCACCATTGGAAGACCAGGCCACCAGCACCATGACCTGATATCCCACTCAGTGACATCACCCTGACACTGAGCCAACCAGTCCTTGTCCTATCCTAATAATGATGAGCGCCTGGCTAGGACGTGACAAGCATCAATTTGTAAATCATTGATTTCACTTGACCAGGGTTCGACCTCGAGGGGTTGAATCACACGATCTACCAAAACGGGAGACGGACGCTCAACTCATTCGGCCATATCGTCTGGTCATTCGCAAACACAGAATGTTGGTTTCTTATCCGTCTCTTATTCCTCCTTGTTGTAGCTAGAAAACTATGTACACGGTACGCTGACAGTCCAAAACTTGGCAAAAGGCAAAGCCAAAGGCGTGACCCTAGCCTGGGGCTAGGTCGCAGTCCTTTCAGGTGGCGCCAGCTGTGTCATTCCTGGAACTATGCTACAACTTATCAGACTAGAACTTAGAAGACATCCCATACTCATGTGTTCTAAGCCATTTTTGGGGGGTGAATTAGTTGTTTAAGCAGGGAAAATTTCAATCATGGACGATTGGTCTTTCTCATTCCACTGCTCCTTGCCCTTGCCTAATAGGCAGTGGCTACGCGTATGCGCCCGTATTCGTAGATTCTAAGACTAAGACTCTAAGTCTAGATTCTAAGTCTAGGCATACGTGCGCATGCGCCGTCTTTCCTCACGTGTCTTTAGCAGTGTCTACGCATACTTGACTGTATTCGTGGACTCGAAGTCTAGGCGTATGTGCTCATGCGCCGTCGTTCCTCACGTATCTTTAGAAGTGGCTACGCGTACGTGACCGTATTTGTCCAAAAAAAATTGTAGGCGTATGTGCGCCGTCGTTCCTCACGTATCTTTAGCAGTGTCTAGGCGTACGTGACCGTATATAGGGTATTCACGTGGCATCATCAACCGGATGCCTGGCCATTGTGGCGATATCAACCAGTAAACGACCCATAGAGTTTTCCTGTACGGGCAGTGCAAAACATCTATTTCATTCAAAATTAATAGAAATGCAGAACCCTAACCGTATCAATTTAATATAATCTTTTTGGTAAACATGTTTTCTATATGTATACCAAGCAATTTGTTTCTAGGTGGTGTGGTTGTAGAGATATTTCACTTTTTCTGTATGAAGATTGCTCACGACCATTGACAATGGTTTAGTTTGCAGGTACGCGCAGTGCAAAAGATTAGTTTTATTCCAAATTAAGAGAAATCCAGAACCCTAATGGTATCAATTTAATATAATCTTTTTGGTAAACATGTTTTCTATATTAGGTCATGCTTGAATAGTGTGAATTGTAGGCGTACGTGCGTATATTTATTTTGTTGTATTTAGGGGCCTGTCCGCCAGTCTCAACATCAACAGTGTAACTGACGAAATTCAAACCGATGCGCGCTCAGCCTCACGAGACAGATGCGTGTGCATCGCACGCACGTAGGCGTAGACCTCGATGTTACGAATACGCACCCGTATGCATAGACACTACGATCCTAATAATGCCTAGCGCCTGGCTAGGATTAGTAGGAGGTGACAAGTATCAATTTTTAAGTCATTGGTTTGACTCGACCAGGGTTCGAACCCACGATCTACCAAACACGGGAGACGGACGCTCTAACTCATTCGGCCATCCCATCTGGTTAATCATTTTCACTAGCACACATAGTCCGAGTGAATTATATATGCATTTAGCTACTTCAAGTACTTGGGCTTTGTAATATAATATAGTTGGACGGACTGCCATCAAGGTTGTTAACAACTTATATTCCCAGTAGGGCCTACGTCAGTATTTGGTAGATGCTAGTACTATCTGTCACCCTAACCCCATCCCACACACCCTGGGCGTATTCGATTAACCAACTCGGGTCACCCGAGTCACATTTTGGCGCATGCGCACATCCTACAGACTCGGGTTGGATAAATGAACACGCTTCTCCACGATCGGAGTGGAAAAAATGGTGGCTTAATCCACTTTTTTTTTTATAACCGATATAACTACAGTAAAATATTTTATGATTGCATAGTTTAGTTACATTTCCATTTCATTAATCTGGGTTATTAAAAAAAAAAACTCTTGTAGTCTGTACATGAGCCCTACTACCGCGTGGTAGCGGCAGAGACTACGCCGCACACCTACGCAGTTACACTGAACTGCGCTAAGTGGCGGCATGCTAGCCACCGGGCAGACCCCGACTGGGCTGCCCTCTACTGCGTGTGTCTAGCTCCCCCCCTCCTCCCACCCACCTATAGAGTCGATGTGGGATCTGGCGAGTCAGGTGGCGGGTCAGATGACTGTGGACGCTGCGGGGAGCAGATTGGTTCAATAAACCAAGTTGAAGCGTACTTATATTGGATCTTGGCGTTCTTCCGTGTGTGCGTGGCAGGGTGAGAGTCGGAGGGCCGTGGGCCATTACAACAACCATTAAAACAACACATAGGACTTGAACTGGTAGCTGTTAGCCTACAGGTTCAGGTATGCAGGTATAGCAATACCTCAGGGAGTTTGACGCCCCTGCCTTGCAGAGTTCTAAACCACTGCCTTGTGGTACAGGTCCTTGACAGAACCGAAGGCTAAGGGAGCAAACCCTAAACAGAAAACCATGTCACTGTGGCAGCATTATGGGCGGTTGATGTATGGAACTCCCAACATCTCCCGACCAGCCACTGCAGGGACAAATAGATTTGCGCCTGTCTTGACATGTTCTTGCCGGTGTGAAACCTCTATTTGCTCCCCGAGAGAGTGCCGCTGGTAACTTGCAAAAGCCAGCAGCACTTCATCACTTTTGCAGGCAGCTTTCATGAAATGTACAACCGCACAAGAGCGGCAGTCAAGTAATGAAAGCAGTCTTTGTCGCATCGCGACCGACAGCATGATGATGATGATGATGTAGTGTGAAAAAGTCTTATCATCTTATGAAGGCTGGCGCTTGAGAACTCTAGCCATTTACGCCTCCTGTTTACAATGGACAACACCATTTATCCACACACAAAATGTTGCCTCATAAATAAGTCCCAGTGTAGGCAATGAATATTAGAAATAACTGGTAGTATCCATTATTTTAGAGTAAGCCTGTACACTGCACTCACACTAAGATCCCACTGACAGATAAAAAGATAAGAATACATACACCGCATACAATCATATACCCAAACACGGTGCTAATTCACTATTTTCCGTTCCAACCAGTGGTCCACAACTGGTTCATCAAAGGCTGTGGTATGTGCTGTCCTGTCTGTGGGAAAGTGCATATAAAAGATCCCTTGCTGCTTATCGGAAAGAGTGGCCTATGTGGCGGCAGCCAGTTTCCTCCTAAGAAATATGTCAGAATGACCATATATTTGACGTCCAATAGCCGATGATAAACATCAATGTGCTCTAGAAGCGTAGTTAAATAAAACAAACTGTTGGTGCTAATTCAAAACATACAAACATCTATATAAAGCTGAATACTCCGATAAAAGCATCAATTTTGATCAACCAAATACACTGTCCTAGATTTGATTTCATATATCCAACTTACATTACGGTACACCTAGAAAACATATGAGCCTGTCTCAAAAGGAGATAACTCTTCTTTTGTTTGTCCAATTGATTGACACAAAACTGCACAGAAACGGTTACAATGAAAACACAAGGGGACATTTGCTTCAAATCAATTTGTATTCTATTGGGATTATGAAACACCATGTAAAAAACAAATCAGTTTATCCTGAGCAAGTGCATAAGCAGACAGTATGTTGATCGTTACAATGGAGAAAGTTTTGTCCCATATTGCTTAGCACCTTTTGAGACAGTCTCATATATTGCTACCTAGAAGGGAAGAGTAAGTCAATTTCGAATTAACCTGAACTATTGCTCAATGTTATCTATCTCTGTCATTGTGTGGCCCATACCTGAAGTAATTTAGGATATTTTGACTTCAACTGATTTAGGTTTCATTTCCAGTACCCAGTCAAAGTAGCTAACGTTTGAAAGCTAGTCATCTAATGAAAATAATTTGACCGTCATATGTGGGTTGAGTCTCTAAGTTAGTCTTAGATAATAAACCACCTATCAGTTAATTCTTGCTTAACGTGAACCAACAGAGAAAACAACAATTATATATATATAGATATATATATATATATGCATAGACATATAAAAAGAAATATATATATAGGCACATGCATTGCAATTAATTATTGTAATTAATTTGGTGCAATGGTGATTAAAAAAAGTTAAATCTTACATTAGATTTCCTTTTAAATATTGCCTTTTTAAATACCTTCCACCCAATAAATGTAAAAGGGTAATTATAGATATATATAATATATTTATATAATATATATATATAATAGACACATGTACACTATATAATAGACAATATATAACGTATAATAGACACATATATAATATATAATAGACACTATATATAATATATAAAAGACACATATATATTATATATATACTATACAAATGAGAATTTTTATTATCAACCGCCGTCCCCAATGCTACTCACGCTCCTGTAAAGTCCCGACGTCGACCATCACCTCCACCTTCACCTTAACACACTGACTGGTACTACTGACCTTGAGTTTGTCCTCCTGGCGGGAGAAGTCCTCATACTGCTGGCCGTGCAGGACGGGCGACTGCAGCTCCTCCTGTATGTCAGTGATGAGGTGCAGCAACTTCTCCAGCTCCTCCGTGAACTTGGACGGCACCGTGGAGAAGACCACGCGCGTCATCTGCGTCGTCGTCACTGACGTCACCACCGTGCGCGACGACGATGACGTCATGCCCTCGGGAGTGAGGCCATCGGGGGTGTCGTCGTCGGCCGCGTTGCCGCCGATCGGCGGTTCCCGGTGCAGGAGGCTACTGAAGGCCGACGAGGGCGTAGAGGGTGACGAGGGCGAAGAGGGCGATGAGGGCGAGGTCGGCTGCCTAGAGGGCGATGACGGTGAGTGGTGGAACTGCGCGAATTGAGCCTGCGTGAAGATTGTAAGGAAAGGTTTGTTTGTTTGTTTGATGATTGTTTGTTTGGGGTTTACATCTAATTGGTGCAACTCTCCACCGTTTACTTATTGGGGGAGTATTGTTTGGTTCTTGTGTTACTACCTCTTGAAAGAGAGGGCGCCCTCGTCTCCGGTTCAAGGATACCATCAAGAGAAACCTGAAGCTGAGAGACATTAAGACCGACTCATGGACATCACTCTCACAGCAGAGAGATAAATGGAGAGCGGCAGTCAAGTCAAGTAATGAATGCAGTCTTTGTCGCATCGCGACCGACTGCATGATGATGATGACCCTTATGCCGGTCTACTGCTCACACTCCAGACCCTGTGTGTAATATTAACTCCTCTACCCATGCACCATCGTCAGTAAGAGTTGGGTGGAAGGGAAGCCGGCCAGTTTGTATGTGTCAACATTAACAACATCTAAGGTCCATATCATGATGGGTACTGGCTTGTGAGAGTGCACACTCATGGCGATTTTAGATACTGCTGTTCCAGTTGAAGATCAGGCCAACCGGGATAATGAACTGATATCCCACTCAGTTGTGTTATCCTCATACTAAACCAACCAATCCTTGCCTTATCCTGGTAATGCTGAGTGCCAGGCTAGGTAGCGACAAGTATCAATTTTGTAAGTCATTGGTTTCACTCGGCTGGCATTTGAATTTCTGACCGTCCGCATCGGAAGCTTGCACCCTTACCAATTTGGCCATCGCGTCTAGCCACATAGAGAAAGGTTGGTGTGTAGGTTAGATATCCTATGCATACCTGAGGAATACCCCCCCCCCATCTCCACCAATATGACTTGTCGCAATTATGCCAAAATGCTAAATAAATATCAAGACTCAACATCTATATTTTACATTTGGTTAAATATAGAATGCTGTGTCAATTTGTCTGACCGCAAACTCCTCTGAAAACTTGTGTGACGTATATTGCAACATGGTTTTTGTAATTACTCCGCAGTGCAAATATAGACTGTTTGTTTGGTTGTCTGACTGTCTATTTAAAGCTGCATAGTCCGATGAAAATATCCAATTTTCAAAACCAAAACAATTATCTGAATGTGATTCTACATATCTACCTTAGATACTGGTGCACTTATTAAACATTTGTCACCACACAGAAGGGGCAATTGAATAGAATATGTTACTGCAGAAGCCTATGGGCGTGCTTGCCAAAATAAATTTTGCATGGTTCCACTTCAAATATCTCAAAAGTTAGACACTTAAAATAAAAGTTAGTTCAAGCTAAAGTAAGGTACAGCATAATGATCAACCTAATATATTTATCACAGACAATTTCAGAAACTCAAAACCATCGGACTCTGCAACAATAGGTTGTGTCAAATTGTCTGACTGATTCCTTATCTGAAGTTGTGTGACAAAATTGCAAATGCTTGTTCTACTTACACTGCAGTGGTAGACTTTCCATTCGCTTGTCTGACTGCCTATTTAATACTAGCTTAAATATAGACTGCTGTGTCAATTTGTCTGACTGATTCGTCATCTGAATATTTGTATGACGTATATCGTAACAGGTTTGTCCCAATTACATGACACTGGTAAATATAGACTTTTAGTTTCCTTGTCTGACTGCCTTTTCTTTTAAACATGTATGACCTAATTCCTAACAGGCTTCTGCCATTTAAGCCACAATGGGAAATACCAACTTTAATTCACGAAAGGCGGAGAGAATGTATGGGTATAGTGGTTTTTATTTAGAGCATGATAGAGAGAAGGGCTTAAGGCCAAATGAGCATTATGTAACATCAATCAATCAGTTCAAGATCATCAAAGTTCAAAGGTCAAGGTTTAAGTTCAAGGTCAAAGTTCAAGGTAAATGTCAAGGTCAGGTGGGTGGGGCGCAAACCCTCAACCCTATCCATCAAGTGTCTTCTCAGCAATGTGGGTGAGTGGGGGAAGGAAGGGTATAGGTGTTCTCGTGTCGTCTGGTTAGGCGGTTGTGTGGTTTGAACCTGGTGAGGTTCGGTGACATGACAGTTTTGACAGGAAATTTGACTCCCGGGGGGATGGAGCCGTTGCGGCCCTGGAGGTGGTGGCCGGCCGCTAGTTGCAATTCACAACAGGCTTCTCCCAACTATGCAATATTCCTAAAAATAGAACTTTAGTTTATTTGTCTGATACTGTGATAGGTTTCAGCAGTAACAAGCTCTATTAAATTGAGTTAGTAATCCCTTCTATGCAGTAATAATAAGTTACCAATAGACTACATCACCTTTCCCGGGGGGCGGTGCATTGTGGGATGCATCAAAGCAAAACAAACCCACGAGAAGGACATGGCACATGCTAATTAATACACTGGGTTCAGCTATGAAATGTGCTAGTTTCAGCTCATCTCAGCTGTTGTTTGATACATATAATACCAACTAAAAGAATATATATAATAAATTAAGATATTAATCTTTTATCCAGCATTGCATTTACATCAATATAATATGCACATGTTATTCCATGTGCATTTAGATTTAGACAAATATGGGCACTCAGACTAGTGTTAGAGCCATAGCCAGAGTCAGTTTTACTTATTTTATTAATGTTTGTATGTATATCCTATGGTTACTAACATATGTAGAACTAGAAAATTAGTAGGGTTAACCAGATATTGGGCAAATATTTCTCTGAAACAAGTGTATGTTGACACATTTGGCATTTTAATATTTAGAACAAGAATTAATAATGGTGATGTGGATATCACTGATTGTTTTGTGTGGAATTGTATGTTTCTTAGCTCAAAATGTTTAAGTATGGCTTGTTTTGTCTTAGCTATAATCATCAGATCATTATATTGCATGTGTGCATACATGTTTATGCCAAATTGTTATGTATTTCTATTCATTTTGAATCAAATAGAAGTTTTTCCCTATGTGCATTGACAAATTCAATGGCCATTCGCATTTCTTTGCTGCCAACACCGTTTTCATCACCTGCACATTCGAAACCGTGATCCCGTCTATAGCGAATTCAGATTAGTAGAACCAAATCTATTCTTGGTACTTCTTTTGGTTTAAGAAATGTAATGCTTTCATCAGACTATGCACCTTTAACAAAAACTGATACCTGTCACTACATTGTCTGGCATTCAGCATTATCAAGATGCACAAATACTGGATAACTCCAATATTTCCGGAAAATAATGGCTCAGTGGGATATCACTAGGAGGTTTGCGCTGAAGCAGCCATCATTCCGATAATCAAATCCATTTATTTCGGCGGAAGCTGCCACATCCCCTATATAATGCCCTACTCAATAAGAAATTGATAAACTTTAAGTTTAATTGGAAACCACAACAATCAAATCTATTTTTACAGAAAACAATTTAAATTATGTCATCAATTGTTTAGCCTAAACCTTCCATTTGTTCTTTTGGTGTTAAAAAAAATATATAATAGATGGTTCAGTCTAGTTGTCTTCAAGAATAATCAAAAAAGAATAATCAAATTTCTTTATCTTTTCCCAGTTGTTAAATAACCAAGCATGATGTTGGTAATTCGCTACACTCGGTGGTGAGAAAGGAGAAAGACAAAGGAGAGAACATAGTTTAAAGTGATTATTTAAGAAAAGTAAGTCAGGAACCTGTATAGGTCTATCAACGTGTATCAGTCGGCTACCAGGGCATCAGAGTTTGAGGCGCTGACTGGAATGCACCACCAGGAGAACACAGGAGAGCTTGAGGAATGGAGTCAGGCATGGAGAGAGTCCAGGAGATCAGCGCTCACCCCACAGTAAGAGGGTGAGAGGGTGGGGAAAGCGAGGTGGACAGCAGGAGCTAGGAGATTGGAATGAGGAAAGGACACCGCATAGTTGAACAATAAGTGCACCTTAACCAAAGGTGGGCATTAAGTGCGAGGTTCCAAAAAGGGATGGAGGGATGGGGGGAGAAAACCCCCCAGAAAAAACAAACAAACTGCACTAGCCAAGAGTGGCCAATGGGGCGTGGCCACCTGGCGGGTAATGCTCACCTGGATCCCATGCCAGCGGCGGTTCAGCTTGAGCAGAGACGGCTCGACGACCTTCTGCGCGCCAGAACTCTTGAGCTGGTCGCCGTGCTGGTTGAGGGCGTCGACGTCTCGCTGGTGCCGGCTTATCTCCTCCTCCACGGCCTGGTGGCAGAAGGGGTGGCGGGTGTCGGCAGGGGGCGGGAGGAGCGGGGGAAGGGGGGAGGAGAGAACGGGACATCATGTTATAGACAGTTTGTTTGTTTAGCGACCTCCCCAGCACAAAAGGTAAACCTCGGCTATTGGGAGTAGCACAGTGTTTGAACATATGAAGAATTCAAACCCAAAACCTTGTAAACGCCAAATTAAAAATTTAGATAAATATTGGCATCAAACCTTCAAATATTAAAAAAAAGAATTCTTACCTTTTTTGTTCATTGCTACATAATCATATCATCACAAGAAAAGTGGAAATAGTGAGAATTGAAATCATTTTCAGGTAAACAAAATCTTTTACTTTGATTACATTTGTGGATTGGCATTTATCGGGTTTTTCGCCTGAACTCTTCATATTTGAGGACAAAATTACATTTAAAACAGCTATAATAGAGCACAGAAATGTATGCCAAAAGAGCATACAACCATGGTAAGATCTAAGGTGGTGTCAACAGTAAAAGACTTTTCAGGTTGAAAATCGGAAATATTTTTTTTGGTAAAAAACAGTTTGCTTTAAAAATGTAATAATGAGTTGTGGATGTAATCGGAACGACTCCATCCATCACACCATGCTATAACCAGCGTCCTACCACGGAAAACATATATATATATATATATATATATATATATATGCGCATGGGTAAATACAAGATTCACCCATACCTACAGTAGCAGGGAATAAAAACCCATTAGAAAAAAGTGCCATCACATTCATATAACATTAAGACATTATATTATTTAATACCTGACTACTTTTGCATGAACTGGTAAGCCATATTTAATTTCTTGTTGATATTAATACAAATATTTGTAATATTTTTAACTGGACAAATTGGTTGCATAACTATAAATTGTGTCCTATTTCCGGATGCAATTATGAAGGTGGCCTCCTGCTGTGGAGACACATTAGGGGTGGGTGATGACGTGATCACTGGAGCAAAGCGGCTCAACTAGTTCATTGAGGTTACTGGTTCAACCTCATATTGAGCTCCTGACTTCTCCGCAAACAGAAAGCAGGAAATCTATTATTATCTAATTAACCAACTACACCAATATACAATTTATCTGTCAGCTTTGCCATCGCTATTCTTGAGATAAAAGAAAAAGTGGAACACACAATTGGAGATCTTTGATTCGCAACACTGGAATCCAATCTATTCACTATTAAGCTTAGAACCAACATGCCAACTGACAGCTATCTTTCTTCAAGAATTCAAAGAACCTGCTTTGCAAATGTTTAGCGCAGCAAAGAGGTCATCAGCAAAACCGAACAATTCCTGTGCTGGTGCAGAAAGGCAACGTCAACCGATATGCCTGAGAATAGAGCAGAAACAATGCAGCTTCATCGCCCCAGCTCAACAGGTGCACCAGCCAAACATGGTTGGTTGGTTGTTGGAGTTTTATGCCCTCACAACATCTAAGGTCATACCAGGATGGGTATCGATGTGTGACAGTGCACAGTCATGGCGACTTTCTAGTGCGGACTCACTGGGAAATCAGGCTGCTAGCACCATGACCTGATATCCCACTCAGTCACATTATCCTGACACTGAGCTAACCAGTACTTGCCCTATCCTATTAATGCCGAGCGCCAGGCTAGGAAGTAACAAGTATAAATTTTAAAAGTCATTGGTTTGACTCGACCGGGAACCGAACTCCCGCCCGTCTGCATGCGAGGCTCTTGCTCTACCGATTAGGTCACCGCACCCAGTACCAGCCTAACATTGTCAACATTTCAATACAGTGGTCGGAGTTGTAGTGCACATCATCTACAATAAATGTCATGAAATGCAAAGCAGTTGCACGAAAGAAAGCTGAACCCCAAATTCCATGTCTGGCAGAGATTGGAGGTGACTGGTATAGGAACATGTGCTGGGAATTAAAATAGTGCAGAGAATGACAGCTAGGCTGATATGTATAATGATGAGCATGGGACCATTGTACATAACAACTTGGATTCTTTTTTGTGCAGTGGTAGGGATTTTCTTTTTTTCGTAGACGTGGCTTGAAGGGTTGTAAATTGTAGGTGGCATGCACATGTCATATCTGCCAATGTGAAAGACTAGTCTAAACTTGAGATTACAAAGTTGTCTATAAGTCTATTTAATTAATACTCATGCGGATATCATAGTTGCATATAGATTACCATATAGTTCAATACAAGTCTAATGTTTACAGAAATTACACTATTATGACATGTTAACCATTGCCAGCTTGAGTAAATTTAAAGGGGCAGTAATAACATAACAAACAAAACTTTACTTATTCATAATTATGATCAAATGTGATTGGAATCGAGCAGTAAATTAGGCTATGTTTAAATTTCCCCCGGAAAATTGATGTCACATTCATCCTGATTTCCTTTTCTTTTTGGGGGGATGGGAAGAAGGGCCAAAAGTGAAATTTACCTGGCATGGCAATTAATGCAACACAGTGCTAGGGGCCGGTAAACTAAATGACTGACGATGATAGTTATTCAAAGTTGGTAATGCAGGTCATATTCATGTCAAGAACTGAGAGCCCAAATATGTCCGGCATTACAGCTGCATAGTCCAGTGAAGCATAACATTTTCAAACCCAAAACGCTGACTTAAATTTGAGTCTACATATCTAACTTAGATACGTATGCACTTATTAAGTATTTTCTGCGACATGGAAGGACAGACTGCGTCAATTCAATATAAGCTGTTACTGCTGAAACCTATGGTGTCAGAATTTTGGCATGCATGCCAAAATTAATTTGGTATGCTTGCACTTTAAATATCTCAAAGATATAGTCACTTGAAATAAAAGTTACTTCAAGGTAAAGGTAGGTGTAGTATACTACAGTAGGTACATCACAACAATCAATTTAATAGTTTTATCTCAGAAAAATTACAGAAACTCAAAATCAATGGACTATGCAATTTTAACTTTAAACAATGTTTCTTTTGCATTCTAAAGGAACATTAGACATTTTTTATTTATAGACATGCAATTCTTTGTATACTTCTAGGCTCTATACCCTGACTGCGGATAAGACATTTACTGAATCCTCAACGAGCTTCATGGAACTGGTTTCACATAGGCAGAGATGACCGGCAGAAATGAACATAAACGTAGTCTGGTGCCAGCCACAAACTTTACCTGTGTATCAAAGACAGGCAGCCTAGGCCTGCGCCTTGACCTGGGTGTCAACTTGACACTGGGTGCCTTGAAAGAACCATATGCACAATAAGCGCAGCAATGAGGAAGACTCAACCGCCGCGCGCTTGTTAGTTCGACTCAGTGAGCGCGACTTCCAGAATCAACCCAGTGAGCCCTACTCTAGTTTGGTCCCCTAGCCTTTGTTCCAAAATCCTAGTATGCGCTCAATGACTAGACTGGTTCCCGAACCTTTGATTACACAGGTTTCTCAATAGGTTGACCTCCACTGAAATCAGATGTAGTAGTAGTAGTAGGAGTAGTAGGTTCGTATTCAGACATAATGACACATTTTATTCATGTATAGCATAGATAAAAGTCTTTGAAGTATGCTTGAATTTCAAATTTACTATATATCCACCTACGTTTAAATCACACAATAACAGTAGTATAAAGAATGGGAGAATTACTGTGCAAATGTATGCTGAATGAAGGGCTTGTTAAGTGGACCCAATGGGTCTCCTATTTCTTCACGGATTTACCCTTCTCGAAAGAACACCAGGGTTTCACGGGAACTCAAGACTGTCAACACTGTCAACATTGTCGGTAGTGTGCTGATGGATGCCCAGGGATCTGCGCTGCGGCTTCAATCAAATAAAAGTAGAACCGGTAATACTCAAATTTGTTTCCGGTCTTCTTACTGTTAGTGTTGATATATAATTATAATACATGGTACTAATTGGTATTTGCGGCCTGCTTATAATTAATGGTGTTAAAGGTGACTTAATGCATCACTTCAATCAGAATAATAATGCTTGATATTGGGGGTGTAGCCATCCGGTGTGATAAGAATACGAAACTCATTTTTTAGGTTATATCACTCAAATAATGTAGGTAGGTTCTCTGGAAGAAACTATGTTGAATACTTGTAAGTTGTATTACTTGCGAATGTGTGATAAACCTCCAAATAAATCACACTGAACCACATCACCGGTCATACCCACATTAGGTACGCTCCAGAGAGGGACATATACATATATATATATATATAATACATACATTATATAATACATATACAATACATATAAATTATAGTACATATATAAGTTATACCATGTATCAAACAAATAAAAATATAAAATATGTAAAATATATCAAATATATCAGATATATCAAAAGTGTCAAATGTCAAATATATGAAATATATGAAATATATGAAATATATGAAATGTATGAAATGTATGAAATTTATGAAATGTATGAAATATATGAAATGCATGAAATATATAAAATATATAAAATATATCAAATATGTCAAATATACCCAATGTGACGAATATATCAAATATGTCAAATACATTACTTATAATATATGTGTATACATAATATGCGATCATATATACACATACAATAGAATCAGGGTGAGAGACATCTTTATCATGCTTCTGAACAACTTCCATCAAGACAGCCACATTGGTGAAGATGTGTTGAACCTTCCGTTCAATCCTAATGCATCTTTAGCCACACCACGGTTGACTAGGGGGTGGCGTGGTGTGGCAGCCATTCGGGCTTTGCCATGCGATGAATGGGAGCCTTGGTGCTGCCACCTGGAGGAACTGGGAAGAACCGCTCCACCGGGCCAGAGTGTTAGGTCCCTTCAACAAGTCTAGTCCCAAGATTGGTTGGTTGTTGGAGTTATACGTCCTGGCAACATCTAATGTCATACCGGGTAGCGGTCAGCCGCCACAGTACACACCCAAGGCGACTTTATAGTGATGCCCCACTGGGTGACCAGGCCACCAGCGCCATGACCTGATATCCCACTCAGTCACATTATCCAGACACTGAACCAACCCGTCCTTGCCATATCCTGATAATGCCAAGCACCTGTCGACAAGTATACATTGTTATATCATTGGTTTGACTAGACCATGGTTAGAACCCGTGGGTTCGAATCCCACTATCTACCAAAGGATTTTTTTTTTTTTTTTGTGTGTGTTTTGTTGTTGTTGTAAATATGTTTATTCTGCTGAATAATTCTTTTGTCAGTGCCGAAGCACTGGTCTTCCAGCCATTTTTCAATTCAGGGTTATTTACACAATGTTTGTTGTTGGTTGTTGTGGGAGTTTTACGTCCTACAACATCAGAACATGGAGGAAGGAATTGGTCTCAGAGAAGAAAAGTGACAATCTCACTACGATACACTGTGTATTTGACATTAGACAACTATTCCTGTGTACCGACATAACAGGTCGCGGTGAGGGATATGGCCAGGCAGCTTTCAACTACTAATAGTACAAGCACTACTGCGTGGGTAAATGGCTTACTCATCTACCTCCAAACCGTCAACACAGGGAACGCAAGCCAAATGAGTTGAGAACCCATTTCCCATGCGTCAGGTAGTGGGATTCAAACCAAGGGTTCGATCCATGTCCGCACCAAACCAATGAATTAATAATGAATAATATGTTTGCTCTCTACCCTGGCACCCGGTAATATTATTACTAAAAATAGGACAAGGAGCAGTGGAATACAGATTAACTTACATTTTAATTTACAGCTCCTCTTCTGGCCGATCTAGGCCCTAATGGGCCTCTAATGCCAGCTCATTATTGAAAAAAAAAAAAACTTTTTTTGTGCACACATATGTAGGTCAACAGTGCCCTTAAGTCATAGAATGTTGGGTGACCTCTCCAATATCTGTCCAGCCTTCTCTCAAATTCAGCAGATCATTTGACTGTCATTGAAATTGCCCATGCTTAATCAACAAGCATATATGTGTGTCTATGTATATGTATGTATATATATATATATATATATATATATATATATATACATAATCATAAGAAGTTATTATGACAAATAGTAAGTGGTACCATACGGATTATCTGTATCAGCCCGATCTATTATTAATATTATAAATCCAATGCAAATTGCGACAATCTTGACAAGTTACCATTTTCTCACCAATAGGAACGATAAACGACTCATGCTTATATAATGTCAGATATCTCGGGGAAATAACAAATATAAATATAGTACCAACTTCCCCCGCGATGATGTGGTGGCGCCACCGTCAGTCGCACCAAATCCCCATAGTCTTAACCGGGTGCAGATCGATCAATCAACCCCCACATCCAGGTTAAGTACCAACATAGGGAGACAGGTGAGCTAATATGATTCAAACCACGATAAAATTGTATATATACAGTAAAACCTCTCTAAATTGACCGACCATGGGACCAACTTTAAATGGTCAATTTAGGGAGATGGTCGGTTTAGGTTTAGGGACAATGATATTGTATGGCCGATCCTTTGGGACCCAAATAAAGCGGTCGATATAGAGGAGTGGTTGACCTGTGGAGGCGGTCGGTTAGAGAGGTTTCAACAATTTTGAAGTGAGGCAAGAGGCAGACGGTGCCGGTACCGAGGCCGGGAGCGGAGAGAATGCCCAGACCAGGGTTCTGCTCAGAGTCATGGTGGTGGATAGCAGGGGGGGGGGCCCAGAAGGGGCCCCGAAACATTATGGTATATTCTTTATTTATATTCACATAATCACTTATATAGCACATACATATGCACAACCCGGAGCACTGCAAGTTATCAACATATAATCATTCGTGAAGACACTGGTTGTGCGGAGGAAGGGGACGGAGAGTGGGTAATAGCCTGCTTACCTGAGGGTCAGTGTGCTTTGGGGTTCCCAGTGGTCAGTCAACAACAATGACCCACTGGGCTCTCCTCTGACACATGGTCATAACCAGCACTTTACTATTATCACCACCTCACCATATACCAGCTGGCCCGGCACGCTACCCATCACGTGACCCATGCACGTGACCCATCACGTGACCCTGCACGTGACCCTGCACGTGACCCTGCACGTGACCCTGCACGTGACTCGACATAGGCGAGGCCCCCGGATGAATGCGTCGCTTAAGAGCTATGTCATATATATGTACATATATATATAGTATAGTTATATGAATCTTACCTGGGTAGAGATGATGGATACCTGGTGTTTTCCCGAGGTACTAGCCTCGGATAGTCGTGTGTCAGGGAGAAGGAAGCACATCCAATCCAGCAATCTTTTGCATACTTTATAGGATAAAAAATGATCTTAACTTTATATGGATACAATTGTGTTTTCGTTTTTGTTCTAGCGAAACGTGATAGTCGTGGTAGGGTAGGGTGGGCGGGCCCTGACGCACGACTATCTGAGGCTAGTACCTCGGGAAAAAAACAGTTATCCATCATCTGTACCCAGGTAAGATTCATATAACTATACTATTTTACCTCAGAACTACGTCTCTGCCTACTCGTAGTCCAGGGAGAATTTTACGTAATCTAATGTTTTATCCTTTTATACTGTAATGTTGTAATCATACTATATTGTTTTAGTGCAAAATATTAATTTTGTTTCTCACCCATCTTCACTTGGTGAGTAGCCGAGTCGCCAGGCCACTTGGCTTTTCTAGTTGTTTGTTGTAATGTTTTGCAAACGATCTAGCCATCTTCCACCCTGCATGAGCAAAGATTCTCTTTACTGAGATTCAACTTTTTGTTCCGTTAATGAAATGTTCATTTCTGTGGTGTCAATAAAGAATCCCAGAAACTTTAATTGTTTTGTTGGTGTTAGTACTGATTTAGTTTTGTGTATGTAGAATCCTAATTTTGTAAATGTCTAACATAATTTGTCTACAGCTGTCTGGCAATGATGTGTGTGTGCAACAATAAATAAATCATCAATATAAGGAAAGATAATATGTCCTTCCCTAGACATCTCAGAAAAAAATTGGTTTAAGTAACCTTGTGAAAATGCATGGACAGCAAGCTAGTCCATTTGGCATGTATGTGAACTCATAGAGTTTGCCATTCCAACAAAATCTGAGATATTTACGATCAAGTTTATACATAGGTACTGTATAGTATGCATCATTAAGATCCACACTGGCTAGCCAGGAGCCTTGTGTTACTAAGTCTCTTGCTGTGTCTAATGAAAACATTTTGAAATGTTTGTATTCTACAAATTTGTTGAATAATGTTAGATCTAGAATTAGTCTTACATCTCCATTTGGTTTGGGTCTCAAGAAAATATTAGATATGAATTCCCCAGCCACATGTAGTGCTAGTTCTATGATGCCTTTTTCACAGAATTTAAGGACCTGATTATCCAATGCCTCGCGTTCTTAACCGTGAACTTGGTAAGGGAAAGGTATGCTATTTTGAATAGATTCCTCTATCAAGGGTATTCTTACTCCTTCTGCTAGGTTAAGGGTAGCTAAATTATCCGGAATGCTATTCCATTATTGAGGTTACCAGCTTGAAATATGCTTACTGTTGTTTGCGATGCCCCTTCTATTTGTTCCCTAGGCGGGGGAACGGCTTCTGGGCATTGAACTCCGTCTTGAAGGGTCTGTTCCCATCGTTCCAGCTGAATGACTGCCTTTGGCCCCTTCCCCTGGCCTGGAAGCTGACGTTTGTTCCGAACCGCTCTCCTCGTTGTCCGGTTTGCAGGTTTAGAAAATCCTGCCTCATCTTCTTGAAGTGGATAGGATTCACGTCTGCAGCCGCCTTCATGTCAGTCTCCACTTGCTTGAACAAGTGCTGGAGTTATCCACCGAACATCTTCGTCTTGTCCTGTGGTTTTCCCTTAATGGGCTTGGTGGCAAGGAATAGCATATATTCCTTCCCATCATTGTCAGTGATCTTTTTAGATCTGGCTATCTCCTTGACTGCATCAGTGCAGGCTGCCTTGAAGAGGTTCTCAAAACATCTGTATGACAGGAAGTGGCTTGTCGCCGTCAGCAATGCAATCCCCCCCCTTCATATCCTCGCACAGCGATGAGAATTTGTTCTCGGCCATCATCCTATTGGCTACAGGTGCGATGGCCGTGAGTGCCAAGAGTACTCATTTGTGTACTGTGTGTAGGACCGCTTCAAACATTTTGCAGTCCTCGCTGAGCCTGACATCCCAATCCATCGCTTTGATGGCGGATTCTGGGATCCCTTTAATCTCCGTGAATTTCTCGGGCAACTTCATAATAACTTCGACCAGCTAAAAGGTGTTGAAGTGCCTCTGTAATGTTTTCCTCATAAGCGTAGTTATGTGGAGCTTCTTACGCCTTAACACCTTGCACTTTTTCATCTCCTTGCCACAAGATTTTGCGTATTTCCGCGCGTGCTTGGTTTCTGAGTCAGAGCTTGTCAAATGTGAGTCTGATGGAGAGTCAGAGGAAGAGGATTTGTGTTTCCTCCTCTTTTTGGTCTTTTTCTTCCTGTTCTTCAAGTGTGGCTTCTTTTTAGTGCCCTCATGTACTCATCCCCATCTGATGAGTGTTCTTTCTTTTTGTGTTTGCATTTGCACGCAGACACAGCCACCTCCTCCTCTGACTTGTCGTCAGATGAGGCCTGATACCCTGAGAGATCCTCCCACTCAGATTCCTCTGAATCCGGTGCCTTTGGTGTCCTTTCTTTCCTGGTCGCCACTCTGAGTGAAGCATCTCCTCCATCTTTTGTTGAAGAAGTCATGCTACTTGCTCATCTAGGTCAGCTGGGCTAGGGCCGGCCTCGTACCCCCCCACCTCGTCGGAATCTCTTTGTTCCGGTGACCTGTGCCTGTGCCGGCGGTGAGGGTTCTTCATCTTCACTGCATGAGATGCCTCTGCCTTACTCCGCTTCATAGACATGGCTTGGAGACTGAGTAAAAACCCCAAAAAACCAATGGTTAGGCATTATTCAGGCTGAATATCACACAGATAATTAGAGTATAATTATACGAGGTGTGTATTATGGTGTTAAAACAGTTTTTACAACATGTGTGAGGTTAATAGACAGTCATAGGATGATGGTATGGGAGACCAACCAATCCAAATGAGGGGTAGGGACCAGTGTAGCGGTACACTCCCACACTTTCTGTTCTATAAACTTCACCTACCTGTGGCTTTCTTCGCCAACAAGTTGAAGAAAATACTATAGGACTCGGAGGTACGCCTTATCGATAATAATAATTCGGGAATCTTAAACCCCGGGAATAAATCCTAGCGATGTAAATGGCCCCTCCCAAACATCTCTCCGTTCGGCAATGGGCGACTTCATAAATAACCGAACAATGGATACATCGTTCTAACGATCATATCAAATACGATCGGAATTAAGCTGTAAAACAGAAACAACTTATGGACAAGTTTAAAAAAATGTGTATGTGAATGCTAACATGAACTGAACCAACGTATTGAGTTTGAAAGATACTAACCTGGTTGGTTTTGTAGTTAATGTAGAAAAACTGCCGGAGCTGCTCACAAATGTCCTCCTGTTGTGAGTTTATTATGATAATGCTGGACCTGGATGTGCTTCCTTCTCCCTGGACTATGAGTAGCCAGAGGCATAGTACCGAGGTAAAATACACACACTATACATGTATTATATATACACTATATATATGACCAGACGGCATGGCCGAATCAGTTTAGCGTCAGTCTCCCTTTTTGGTAGATCATGGGATTCGAACCAAAACCATTTCAATATTACATAAATTTTAGAAATATTTGAAGTGAAACCATATATGGTAAAGCCTCTCTAGATCGATCGACCTTGGGACCGACTTTAAGTAGTCCATTTAAGGTGGTGGTCGGTGTAGGGAGGTAGAATATGGTTGCAATGGTATTTTGGCGACCAAAATAAAGTGATCGATAATAGGGGAGTGGTCGAACTGTGGAGGTGGTCGGTTAGAGATGTTTTACTGTAAAATAATAAATGGCTCTCAAAGGTCTGGACATCGTAGGCTTCGGTAGTGACATACTGAATTAAACGGGCATAATATTCCTTCTCTGACTCTGGGGCAATAAATTGCTAATGAGTGCATTAGTATAGATCTACTTTGGCTAGGATCGATCAAATATGGGTGAGTGTCTCTGTTTTTAAGAAAAGAACACATTAATCGAATTAAGCAGTTTTAACCAACCAAATTCGTCTATGTAACAGTAAATAACTAAATGGCTACATTAAAATGTTAAAATAAAGTTATATTTACAGGAAGTAGCCATAATAGGACAATGATGACGTAGACCCAGGCATCCTGGTACAGGCAAGACATCCATCCAATCAGTAGGATGACTATGGACATCAACACCGGAAGTAGCTTCTCCACCAGCCCCATCGTACAAGGCTTCTGATTGGCTTATTGATCTACTGGTTGCATTCGTCTAGATGCATGTCAAGCAGTATAACCTGGAATCTTGTTCAGGTGTCAGTTAACAAGTCATGGGTATATGAGGCTCTGGTGGTATCAGAATAAACCTGATTGCAAGTCAACTTTCATACTCCTTCGTGACTCAATAATGGTGTTAATCCAGATATGAAGAGTATATGATCATAATTCAATAAGTGTTTTAATCCAGATATAAAGCGTAAATGATCATAACTCAATAATGGTGTTAATCGAGATGTTATGTGTATATGATCATAATTCAATAAGGGTGTTAATCCAGATATAAAGAGTAAATGATCATAACTCAATAATGGTGTTAATCCATATATAAATAGTAAATGATCATAACTGAATAAGGGTGCTAATCCAGATATAGCGAATAAATGATCATAACTCAATACAGATGTTAATCCAGATATAAAGAGTATATGATCATAATTATATAATGGTGTTAATCCAGATATAAAGAGTATATGATCATAACTCAATAATGGTGTTAATCCAGATATAAATACACAATGATCATAACTCAATAAGCGTGTTAATCCAGATATAAAGAGTAAATGATCATAACTCAATAAGGGTTAATCCAGATATAAAGAGTAGATGATCATAACTCAATAAGTATATTAATCTAGATAACAAGAGTAACTCCAGATGGGATTAGTCTATTCCAGAGCATTGGCATTGCATTCCTCCTGTGTCGGACACATTATTAACACAAAACTCCAGGCGCCGAACCCAGTAGCAGGGTGTTATCCGGAAGCTGCGCTTGTTATCAGCCACCATCTGCAGTCCGACAGGATGACGCGGTATCTAGGGAGGGCGCGGTAACTATGGGGACGGTCACTAGGCGGCCGGCGAGGGTTGCCCGCTTCAGGGTGTCCATCACTGATATCCTTGGCCTGGTACTCGGGTTGCAGGCCTCAATGTGCCCACGCTTTGCACACAACTGTGGTGTATTAGGGGTGGGTGGTGGGAGTGGGTGGTGGGAGTGGGTGGTGGGAGGGTGGAGGGGAAAGGTGGGGGAGGGATGGAGAGGAGGAAATGGGTACGGGAGGGGAGGGGAGGGGAGGGGAGGGGAGGGGAGGGGAGGGGAGGGGAGGGGAGGGGAGGGGGAGGGGAGGGGGAGGGGGAGGGGGAGGGGGAGGGGGAGGGGGAGGGGAAAGGGGGAGGGGAGGGGGGAGGGGAGGGGGAGGGGAAGGGGAGGGGAGGGAAGGGAATGGAATGGAAAGTAATGGAAGGGATGGGGTGGGATGGGAGGGGGAGGAAGAGAGGTGAGGTGAGAAGAGGAGGGGGAGGGGAAAAGATGGGAATGGAGGGGAAGGGAAGGGAGGGACGAGATGGGAAGGGAAAGGAGGGTAGAGATGGAAAGGGAATGGAGTGGAGGGAAGGGATGGGATGGGAGGGGGAAGGATGCGGAGGGAAGGGGAGGGGAGGGTAGTGGCGGAGGTGAGGGGGGAGGGGAGGGGAGGAGCGGGGGACGGGAAGGAAGAAGAGAGGGGATGACAAGGGGAGAGTAGACGAGGGGATGGGTAAGGTGGCGTGTGTGTGTGTGTGTGGAGGGGGTGCGTGTGGGACTGTGGCGTTGGCGGAGGGTCTATAGTAGATGCGTTGGGTGTGCGGGAATGGGGGGTGTTGCGTGTTCTAGGCGTGTAGGGGGGTGGGGTGGCGACTGACCTTCCAAATCACGCCACCTGCCGAGACGCACGTGCAAGTCTGCCCCCGTCTGACCGGGGCGGCGCCTGGTGACGACCACTTAACTCCAGGGTCATATAAATGAGAAACATTCGCCCATTTTTAAAAGGCAACTTATTCCATTGATAGCATCGGGTCTAGATCAGTGTCGGTTTGAAATTCTATACAGTGCTGGCGAACTTTAAATAGCCGTCTATCCGAACTGTGATGAGGAGGTATTATTATCAACTTTAAGTCAGTGGGGATATGGTAATTTAAAACACCAGGGTCTAACGTACCCTATGTCTATGAACCAAGAAAGTACAGTAGTTACACCATTTATATGCCAGGGCTGCGACCCAATTAGACACAATGTCAGAAGGCTGGGGTATGGACATAACCACATGATTTTGCAATCTAATAATATGATAAGCATATTTTTCAAATACTTATCTATCATATCCCACTACCTTTAGCGGTGAATACTTGTTAACAATCGTCTAGATTAATACACTTTAAGGTTATAATCAAGAGCTTCCTGTGCTCGTCATCTTGGTGGGGTTTTCCCCATGCTTTCATTTCTCAACGCTATCTCAATACATGTTAATGTTGCATGCCAAAACCACCACCTCTGCAGTTTAGTGATAGTTAATTCAGTTTTTCCTTCGAGTTTAGGTATTGTTGTCATTCACCCCAACTCATACTCTGTGTGAATCTTTGATTTAGAATTACAGGCGCTCTCGACAACATATAGCAGGTATAGCAAAGGATCCAATACTGGCTAAATCTCAAGCGTTCACGTCTCAGATCTTCCGATCATATTAGTACCTCTGATGCAGCAGGGACGGCCAACCCCAACCAATCACTCAATCACAGACCAATCAACCAATGTTCCACTCAAGCGTACGTTTCCCTGGACCACTTGGCTGAGAACCCCCGAACGAAGTAAAAATCCTAAGGGTTTCCAAGACAACTGAAACTGACAAGTCGATGCCCGTTTCAAAGCCAACGCGCATGTCCCGGATGCGAAAGGCCGCCACTTCCGGTGAAGAAACCCAGATGGTGGTGGTTCTGAGCGCATGCGCAACACATGGCGTCCGGTGGTGGGTGAGTGCACGTGTGTGAGTGTGTGTGTGTGGGTGAGTACACGCTTGTGTGTGGGTGTGGGTGTGTGGGTGTGGGTGAGTGGGTGGGTGTGTGGGTGTGTGTGTGTGGGGGGGGGGGGTTATCTGGTGGTTATCTCTGTGGGAGATGTAGCATCCCCAGCAGCCTGTAACCAGAGACTGCGTCAGACAAGCTGGAAACACTCGCTGGATGGAGCAGACGACAATCCACCTACGAGATTACAGAAGCCCGCGCTGAGGCCCGCCACCAACACGGCGCACCCGGCAAACACCCTCACAGTCCGCGTTACTCCAGCCTACAGAAGTTGTATCCTGCAATGACCTTAGATGTTGCAAGGACGTGAAACTCCAATAACACACTCCTCCCGTTAACATCCAGTCACACCCCAGCCAATCCTTTCTCACTGTTCGTTTGTTGTTGATTTATGTCCTTGCAACATCTAAGAGAATACGGTAATATCAGGACGGGTACCGACTTGTGACATTGCACACTCACGGTGCCTTTTTAGTGCTGTCCCACTGGGAGACCAGACTGCTGGCACCATGACCTGATATCCCATACAGTCACCTTATCCTAATACTGTTCTAACCAGTCCTTGGGCTATCTTATTATTGCCCACCGTCAGGCTAGGTAGAGACAAGAACCAATTTGATTATATGTCATTGGTTTTACTCGGCTAGGGTTCGAACTCCCGACCTTCCGGACGGGGTTATTCACTATGTATTACTTAATTACTTATGCACTACTGATGCGGTAAGCTAGAATCCTGTATCGGGATGGCTGAATGACACCTTGTATTCCTAGGTGATCCAATATCTGATGAGTTCCAATGTTGTTTAACTCCAGTGACCAAATCAGACAGCAGCGATCCTTTTGTTTATTTGTTTGCTAACAGACACCCCCATCACACCAAAGTAGTTCTCAAAACGTCTGCCCCTATTCTAAAATGGGGTAGAACGTGGCCGCCAAAAATTGTGAACATGCTCAAAGTTCTAGAGCACCATTCCGTCCTTGCCCGTCCATGCAGTTCATAAAACGTTTGTAAAACGTTGCTACTATGTTCACTATGTTAGCACATAGTGAACGCCCGTTCGGCAACATTTTCAAGAATGTAGTAAGAACTAATTTGGTGTGATGGTATTAACGAGCTGGGAAAGTAACCATCGGCTATCGGGGATCAGACAGTTTTTTTAAACACAAGTGATCCAGTGTTTCCAACGTAATGCCGGTAGTGCCAGGCCTGTACATCCAGCCATTCACGCGACACAAATCCCACAGCACACTTCAATATGTGAATATCTGAATAAGCACACTCCTTCCTAATCATACATCCACCATCCGCTTGTAAACACTGTACAACCTATCCAATGCTGGTTCCTGTTTAACTTAGGCAACGTTTTGATTCGCCGCGTTAAAATCCAATGTGCGCACAACAAACACACAAACGTCCTCTCCTAGACAGTCCTATAGTCCGCCTAAGGGAATATTCCTTAACATACTGAGTCCAGTAGTGCCATCCCCCTTGGTTAGACTGATCCTGACTTGGTGGGAGGACACAGTACATAGGTTCAGGGTAAGACAATGTGGTCCGCTCTCTGTATGGCTTTGCCTATGTAGGTCGTGCATGTAGGTTCGGTGTACATACAGAGTGTGTATATATATCCATATATATATATATCCTCTATATATGTCTATGTGTGTGTATGTATGTGCATATATATGTTTGTGTATATATGCGCCAGGCTACGCCTACAACCCAGCCTCAACTGCACCTTACTGGGTCACCATCACCCCTCACTGACTGCCACGGCCATCTATCACTGGCCCTATTTACTCAGGGGGTGGGGACGGTAAGGTGATGGGGGCTGCCGGGCGGGGATTGGCAGGGACGGGTGAAAGGGTGCGGCGAGGGTTTCAGGGTGGGGTTGGGGGAGGGGAGGGGGAGGGGTGCTGCGCGGGAGTGAAGGTGGGGGTGGGGATGGGGTGAAGGGTTGCGGCGCGGGGTTAAGGGTGGGGACGGGGGTGACGCAGGGTGCTGGGGGTGAAGGTAGGGTAGGTGTGCACCTATCCAGATTATAATCTCGACCAGACATCAGGCACTCCTCAACACAGTCCTGCTATGGGTGCCCTCCCATATAGGAGTCTAAAGCTGTGTTCACACCCACAACTTTAGGCCAAACTAGATAAGGCGAACTAGATGAGGCGAACTAGGCATGAAAGTGTGTCGTGTCCACACATCCAGTACTTGGGGCGGTTTAAGCCGGAAATCGAAATCTGCGCATGAGCAAGTCCATACTAACCAGTGCCAGTTTTGATTAGTCTACGTTGCCACGAGAGAGTGTGGGTTCGACCTAGATGTGTATGGACTGAATCGCATTGGTTTGGAACGGTCAAAACTTCTGCTGGACAGTGAAAACCTTAAAATAAATCATGAACAAAATATCTGTGCACCTCTAGCAGGTTCATAGACGAAATTATATAATATGCGCTTTTGATCGACCGGAAAATGAACAAACTCAGGTCTCGACTTTGTGCGTGTGACGTGCTTAAGCCGCCTCAAAGTAAACCGCTACCATCCACACAAGGAAGTTGGGCCGACTTAAGCTAGTTTGCTTCATATAAACCACCTCGCGAGGCGGTCTACTTGAGGCGAACTAGTTGAAGCGACTCAGCCCTAATCCGCCTCAGTGTTGGGTTACACTGCCTATGTGAGCCGACTTAGATGAGGCGCACTAGATGAGGTGACTTAAGCCCAGGTGTGAACACGGCTTATGGTAATGACCAGGCCAACTGTGCCGCTATAGCTGGTCACCAAACTGACCACTGCCGCCTCTCAAGCCACCACCAAACTCTGGGAATGCGACACGCAGAAGGAACAAGTATGGAACCCTTATTCAATAAGTTGGCTCTGGTACACCCTGGTCAGAACTAACATCCCCCAAACAGTCAGCCTTCCTGGTTCCACCCAAATTGCCATCAGGACTGGCTACCGCTGTTGGATTGATGTGGCCCACATACTCACCTCATGTGGTACCGTTGACAGATCTGCCACCGATGCCTTCATGGAGGACTCTGACCGCCAACTCAGCGAAAATAGGTCGCTCTGGCCATCCTCTTCAGGATTTCCAAGTCATACTTTTTTAAATATTTTAAATATTTTGTTTATTGAGGCTGTATTTATACTGTCCATAGCATATACGCCTGGGTATTCAGGCTTGTTTTCAATGCTGGCCAGCTGTAGTGTCAGTGTTATCTTATCATACAGTAGCTGCTGATAAGCTATTTGATTGCCTGCATCTCAGCAGCAGATAGATAGTTGGTTGGTCTGGTTAGTAATCTATGTTAATCTTTTTTAATTTTCTTGGCATATATGTGTTTTATTTTGTCTACTCTTACTACTAGACTAGCATACTCCTATTTACATATCATAGGCTTGTACGTAGCTGTGTGGTGTGCTATCTGGCTACTTTTGGCATGGTTACCTTCCATTGGGCGTCCCGCTGGTGGGCTGTGACATATCACATGCCCCTTTGCAGTACTGGAACGCACGTGCTCGCTTCTACCACCAGAACGGAGATATCATCAATGCAGTCGGTCGCCCAGACCCTGACACAGAGAACTAGCAGGCCCCACCTGGTCCCACCCACTGCCTAACTAATAGACTACATCATGGTTCCGACTGCGCAGGCGCTGAAAATGGCGTTGGGAGCAAAGCAAAGGTGTACGGTCATTGAGTTTGCAGATACGCACAGTGAAAAACGTCAGTTTTATTCAAAATTAATAGAAATCCAGAACCCTAACCTTATCAATTTAATATAATCTTTTTGTTAGACATGTTTTCTATATGTCTTCCAAGCGGTTTGTTTCTAGGTGGTGTGGTTTTATCAATATTTTACTTTTTCTGTATGGAGATTGCTCACTGCCATTGACAATGCATTGAGTCCGGCGTACAGCCATTGATTTTGCCGATACGTGTAGGGCAAAACTGGCATATTATTCAAAATAACAAGAAATACATAACAAGTTGGCACAAAAATGGATGGAAGGATGCAATATAATAATATAATAATATAATGATTATGATTAAGACACACCTCTCCATATTTAAGCATTTTGAGCTAAGAAACATACAATTTCAGTCACTTTACAGGCTGATGTTTACATCACCATTGATTAGCCTGAAGTAATTCTTATTCTAAATATTAAAATGTCAAATGTGTCAACAAAAACTTGTTTCAAAGAAATATATAACCAATATCTACCCTACTCATTTTCTATTTCTACATATGTCATTAAGCATAGGATATAAATAAAAACATGAATAAAATAAGTAAAACTGACTCTGGCTATGGCTCTAACACTAGTGGGAGTGCCTAGATTTTTCTAAATCTAAATTCACATGGCATAAGATGTGCTGATTATATTGAAGTAAATGCAATGCTGGATAAAAGATTAATATCTTAATTTATTATATATACTTTTGTAGTTGGTATTCTACGTTTCAAACAAGAGCTGAGATGAGCTGAAACTAGCACATTTCATAGCTGCACCCAGTGTATTAGAAGTGCCATGTGCTTCTGGGGGGGGGGGTTGTTTTGCTCTGACGCATCCCACAATGCACCGCGCTGCTGGAACCGTGATGTAGTCTATTCCATCCTCACTTCACTTCGTCCTCTGGCCTTGGCTGGACTTACTGTGGATACTGGTGAATCTGGAGGGACTGAAGTTTGGATCCTGGTCGAGTCAAACCAATAACTTTTAAAATAGGTACCTGTTGCTGCCTGGCACTTGGCATTATGAGGTCAGGACAGGGACTAGGCACACAGTGTCAGAATAATGTGACTGTGTGGGACATCAGGTCTTGGTGCCGGCGTTCTGATTTCCCAGTGGGGCAGCACTATAAAGTCACCATGAGTGTGCCCTCTCACAAGTCGGTGCATGTCCTGGTATGGCCTAGGGTCTTACTGAGGCGTAAAACTACACCATCCACCGCGCCTCCCTCGGCCCTCTCAGATGACTGTGGTTGTGCTCATAGGTTGCCTTTTTACTTATTACTCCCCACTCCCCACAATTTCTATGACCACTACCCATCGGAAGCCAACTCCCAACCACATAGGACCGGTTTCAGAGGTGCCCTTACAGTGTTGCAGATTTGCAGCCTTCAGCGCACCAATGCGACTGAAAACTCCCCCAAACCAACCTACCCTTTTAAAGTATTAAAGCTCAGTCGTAACAATATGGCAACCACATTGGTCGTAATGCGAAGCATTACGTTTGATGCGAGGAAAGGAAGAGTCCCCCCCCCCCTCCTGACCCCGGGCTGTCGCGCAGCATTCGCGCCTCGCGCGACGCCCGCTGCTCACCCTCGCCCTCCCCCCGCCCTGAGCCTTCACGCCTTCCCTGCCACTGCTCACCTTCTCCCTTATAAGGCCGCCCGCCCGCCTCCTTCAGCCATTCGCCTCCAGTCTCCACCACGCTGCCCTTCTTCAGAATGAAAAGAACCAGGCTACGGAACACTCAGTAGCAATCCTCGATAGTAGGATTTATTTATTTGTTTATTATTTTCTGTCCTGGCAACATCTAAGGTCATATCAGGATGGGTACCGACTTGTGACAGTGCGCACTCAGGGTGCCTTTATATGTTGCCCTACTGGGAGACCAAGTCACCGGCACCATGACCCGATACCACACACAGTCACATTATCATGATACTGTGTTAACTAGTCCTTGTCCTATCCTATTATTAAATGCCAAGTGCCAGGCTAGGTAGCGACAAGCATAAATTATATATGTCATTGGTTTGACTCGGCTAGGATTCCAACTCCCGACCATCCGCACAAGAAGCCTGCGCTCTACCAATTCGGCCACCGCGTCCAGTTCGATAGTAGGAATTGAGTGCCGCTGAGAAGTTGGGAGACCCGGACCGGACCGCCATTCTCCAGGAGACCAGGAGACCCGGACCGGACCGCTCCAGGATGCCCAGACACGGCAAAGGCATGGGCCGCCACAGCCCCTGGGCGACCGCCCTGGCCACGCCGGGACCATCCTCGGGCG
This sequence comes from Branchipolynoe longqiensis, assembly GCA_030323885.1. Lineage (NCBI taxonomy): Eukaryota > Metazoa > Annelida > Polychaeta > Phyllodocida > Polynoidae > Branchipolynoe > Branchipolynoe longqiensis. Next base: position 66,798,449 of record CM059189.1, read on the forward strand.
CGCCGGGAGGCGCGTCGGCCTCCTCGGCCCCGGCCTCTCCCTCGGCACCCTCGGGCACCGAGATAACTCAGGTTCTCAAGGCTCTCCTCGACCTTCGGGCCCTCCAGCGCGCCACCACCGCCGGCCAACGCACGCCTGGACGCCATCGAATCGAGGAGAGCCCGAGGGCAACCCTCTTGCACCACGCCACCGCCCGCCCCGAGGCGGACGGCGTACGGCACACCGCCTATCCCAGCACCTCGGGCACACGCCCCCACGGAGGCGCGCCCTCCCCCGCCGCCTCAAGCACCGCCGCACCCGAGGGGACGCCCCCGCCCGCCCCGAGGAGGGGGCCGCCGCAGCTCGGCCCCGGGCCCCTCCCCGGCGCCGCGGGACCACCCCCCCCCCACCACCAGAGCCCAGCCCAGCCCAGTTCGCCCGAGGCGCGGCCTGACCGCCGCCCCGGCACTGCCGACCTCATCGGCAACCACCTCCCAGTCGGGCCCCAGCGCCCCCTCAGTAAGGCTCCCATCGCCGCCCAGCGCCAGTCGCCCATCACCGACCACAGCCCAGCCCAGCCTCGCGAGGAACCCTCAGACCACAGCCCAGCCCAGCCCAGCTTGCCCGAGGCGCGGCCTGACCGCCGCCTCGGCACTGCCGACCTCATCGGCAACCACCTCCCAGTCGGGCCCCAGCGCCCCCTCAGTAAGGCTCCCATCGCCGCCCAGCGCCAGTCGCCCATCACGGACCACAGCCCAGCCCAGCCTCACGAGGAACCCTCAGACCACAGCCCAGCCCACCCCAGGTTGCCCGAGGCGCGGCCTGACCGCCGCCTCGGCACTGCCGACCTCATCGGCAACCACCTCCCAGTCGGGCCCCAGCGCCCCCTCAGTAAGGCTCCCATCGCCGCCCAGCGCCAGTCGCCCATCACGGACCACAGCCCAGCCCAGCCTCTCGAGGAACCCTCAGACCACAGCCCAGCCCAGCCCAGTCTGCCCGAGGCGCGGCCTGACCGGTCACAGCCTCGCCGGACCTCCTCACCGGATCCCTCCAAGGAGCGGGCCTCCTCTATCTTTGGCCGCCCGCCCCTTGTCGATGTAGGCCCCGGACACTCCCGCCGACACAGGGAACTCACACCTCACACCCGCCTCCAGTCTCCACCACGCTGCCCTTCTTCTTCCGACCTCACCTCGCCGGACCCCACCTCCGACCCCACCTCCGACCGCTGCAACTCCTCAGGCCGCCCCAAGCATGCCAGGACAAGGCAAGGGCTCCTGGACGACCGCCCTGGCCACGCCGGGGCCCTCCTGCGTCCGGCCCCCGACACTCCCCGCCCACGCCTTGGTGCGGGCGGGGGGGGGGGGGGGTCTCCTGTCGGCGCAGCCCCCGGACACTCGCCTCATGGCCCAGGGGACCTGGACCTCCGAGGCGGTGCACTCCTACGTGCCCCGCCTCGCCCCCTCGGGCGCGCCTCGAGCCCTCTCCTCCGTTTTGGTGGAGGGCTCTTCGGCGCACCCCCTTCCATAGACCCTCAGGACTCCCTCCTCGGGCCTTTCCCTCGGCCGGACGCTCTCAGCATATAACCTACCCTCGATATCTTCTCTATAGATTTTGATATTTGCACTGTTACCTGCCCTGTATATCTCTTCTATATGTTTTGATACTGATTGCTGTATATTGCTCTGTTTATATATTGCCCGAGGCGTCTCAATAAACGCCTCAGTTTCCCACTCCCGAGTTCTGTCTTCCTTTTTGCGCATCGAATGTGGGGGCCTATATATATATATGACTAGATAAGACTCGATACGCATGTAAATCCAAGAGTAACACATCATACTATATTCATAGGGAATCTCTTAACTTTCATCCCTTTCTTTTAAGTTTTAGAAAGAATAAAGAAAGTTAGTCTTTTTGAGTGTTATGTCATATCAGGACGGGTACCGACTTATGATAGTGCACACTCATGATGATTGTATAGTGCTGCCCCAATGAGAGACCAGAACACTGGCAGCATGACTCGATATACCACTCAGTCAAATTATCCTGACACTCAGCTAACCAGTCCTTGGTGTATTCTATTAACAGTGATTAATGCTGAGCGTCAGGTTAGGAAGTGACAGTTATCAATGTTATAACTATAAGTCAATGGATTCACTCGACCGGAAATCTAACTCCCAACATTCTGCATAGTACTATTAGTAGGCCCGATTCGCCCACCGCGCCCGGTTGCGTGGTCTGGGTATAGATGACTAGATGAGACTCGATACGCAATGTGAATCCCAAGAGTAAACACATCATAAAGAATCTCACATTCAACCAGACGGGATGGCCGAATGAGTTAGAGGGTCCGTTTCCCGTGTAGGTAGATCGTGGGTTCGAATCCTGGTCGAGTCAAACCAATGAGTTAAAAATTGATACTTGTCGCTTCCTACCCAGATGCTTGGCATTACTAGGATAAGGCAAGGAGCAGTGGAATGAGGAAGACCAGTCGGCTGGGACTGAATGCCGGGAGTAGTATAGAGAGGACCGATATGGGTCCATATTACATAATCATCCCGCGTCAGAGGTACGACGCGGGATAATGACCTTATCTGACCCCTCTGTGGAAGGACACTGACATTAAATGACCCATTGCAGGATGGCCATCTGTTTTAGGTTGACCTTTTTGACTGGATTGATGACGTCACTGTTCCACCTTGCAGGATGGCCATCTTTTTTTTGGTTGAACTCTATACTACTGCCGGGCGTTAGTTTCCTTAAACTAATCAGGTTGGAGAGCTCACCTGGTTTGGGTGACGCCATCATTTTAGGTCCGGTTCAATTACCAAGGTCGTATTTTATGTAAGATTATGTAGTGAAATGACATAAATGACTGTGGCACAATGAGTTTGGGCTAGTTTTATTATTGGAACATATCACCGGAAAGGAAACAATTATATTAAGATCCCAGATTAGTGTCAGGATATTTAGTTTGGGAACTAATTTGTAAAACAATGTTAAAATATGAGTGCTTTATGGTCATGGACCAGGTTCCCTGTATTGGTTACGGTGTTGCTATACCCAAACAACCACAGGACAATAGGGGTATCTCCAGTCAGCCATGGGGTTATATGCTCGTCAGTGGCAAACCCTGTGTGACTGCCCCCCCCCCCCACACACACACACCCTTTACACCCCTTTCATGTGCAGTAGCCAGCCTACTGGGGGTTCAGAGAGGGAGGACATTGAGCAGCATGCCCATTAGGTTTATTAGCTGTATTCATATCTATATGTTATCAATTAGTATTATCATCATCATTGTTATTATGTATTTTGCCATTATTAATGGCATATTAACCACATCATTATGGTCAGTATTATTATCATTATTGTCATTATTATTGTTATCATATTTCACATTATTTGTATTATTTATTTTTTTGCAATGTCTGCATCGTTATTTCTATTATTTCTTTTACGGGTGACTGAACGCTGATATTTTGATGAGTGGCCTCTTACCTTGCTACTATTTATGCATAATATTATCATAATATGAAGTGGAGAAGAACTTACCAATGTTAATAATTGTATTGATGACTGCATCATATGTTGCACATTAATCCTCCATTTCCTAATAACAAGTTGACCCATGTGTAGTATGTGCCCTCATAGGTGTGTGTGCAGTGTGCGGTGACACTGGGCATGAGATACCTAATCAATCCACCCTTACACCTATTCTAAGGGGCATAAGCTATAACACCCTTACGAATAGTGAACACATTAAATGGTCTGGCAAGCATCTTTAAACTCTCTCTGTCTACCCGACTCGACTTTACCCCACTCGACTTTACCCCACTCGACTTTACCCGACTTGACTTTACCCGACTCAACTTTACCCGACTTTACCCGACTCGACTTTACCCGACTCAACATTACCCGACTCGACATTACCCGACTCGACTTTATCCAACCCCACTTTGCCTGACCCCAATTTACCCGACCCCACTTTACCTGACCCCACTTTACCTGACTGACCTTTACCCAACTCCACTTTACCAGACTCCACTTTACCAGACTCCACTTTACCTGACTCCACTTTACCCGACTCCACTTTACCCGACTCCACTTTACCCGACCTCACTTTACCCGACCTCACTTTACCAGACCTCACTTTACCCGACTCAACTTTACCCGACCTCCCTTTAGCCCACCTCACTTTACCCCACCTCACTTTACGCGACCTGAACCCGGTAAAGTAGAGTCGGGTAAAGTAGAGTCAGGTAAAGTCGAGTCGGGTACAGTTGAGTTGGGTCAAGTCGAGTTGTGGAAACTGAGGTCGGGTGAATGAAGTCGGGTGAAGTAGCGTCGGGTGAAGTGAAGTTGGGTGAAGTAGAGTCGGCTCAAGTGAAGTTGGGTGAAGTAGAGTCCCGTGAAGTAGAGTCGGGTGAAGTAGAGTCAGGTGAAGTACAGTCAGGAGAAGTAGAGTTGGGAAAAGTAGAGTCAGGAAAAGTAGAGTCGGGTGAAGCGAAGTCGGGTGAAGCGAAGTCGGGTGAAGCGAAGTCGGGTGAACTAGAGTCGGGTGAAGTAGAGTCAGGTGAAGTAGAGTCGGGAGAAGTAGAGTTGGGAGAAGTAGAGTCAGGAAAAGTAGAGGCAGGAAAAGTAGAGTCAGGTGAAGTCGGGTCAAGTTATGTCAGGTCAAGTGAAGTTGGGTCAAGTGAAGTTGGGTCAAGTGAAGTCGGGTCAAGTGAAGTTGGGTCAAGTCAAGTCGGGTCAAGTCAAGTTTGGTCAAGTCGAGTCAAGTCAAGTCAGGTCGGGTAGTCAAGTTGGGTCAAGTCTGGTTGGGTAAAGTGAGGTGTGGTAAAGTGAGGTGGGGTAAAGTGAGGTCGGCTAAAGTGAGGTCGGGTAAAGTGGGGTTGGGTGAGGTCGGGAAAGGTTGATTCGGGTAAGGTTGAGTCGGGTAAGGTCGAGTCAGGTAAGGTCAAGTCGGGTAAGGTCGAGTCAGGTAAGGTCGAGTCGGGTAAGGTCGAGCCGGGTAAGGTCGAGACAGGTAAGGTCGAGTCGGGTACGGTCAAGTTGGGTAAGGTCGAGTTGGGTAAGGTCGAGTCGGGTACGGTCGAGTTGGGTACGGTCGAGTTGGGTGAGGTCGAATCGGGTAAGGTCGAGTCAGGTAAGGTCGAGTCGGGTACAATTGAGTTGGGTCAGCCAGGTAAGGTCGAGTCTGGTAAGGTCGAGTCGGTTAAGATCGAGTCGGGTATGGTCGAGTCGGGTAAGGTCGAGTCGGGTAAGGTCGAGTCTGGTAAGGTCGAGTCGGTTAAGATCGAGTCGGGTATGGTCGAGTCGGGTAAGGTCGAATCGGGTAAGTCCGAGTCAGGTAAGGTCGAGTCGGGTACAATTGAGTTGGGTAAGGTCGAGTCGGGTAAGGTCGAGTCTGGTAAGGTCGAGTCGGTTAAGATCGAGTCCGATATGGTCGAGTTGGGTAAGGTCGAGTCGGGTAAGGTCGAGTCGGGTAAGGTCGAGTCGGGTAAGGTCGAGTCGGGTAAGGCGAGGTAGGGTAAGGTGAGGTAGGGTATGGTGAGTACCACATGCCGGCCGCTTGTAATTTCGGCCCACGTGACGCCCGCGTCCTGTGTGTTTCTCGCGTTATGCCCCTCACCCGGCGGGAGGCGGGGGGGGGGGGGGGATCCTAATCGTTTGATTTGCATTTGCTTCGCCTCGGGGGATGTAGTGGGCGTGGGGGTGGAGGTGGACTCTGACACAGTCACCTCTGCCTCGTGCGACTCGGGTTGTCACACCCCTGCCACCCCCCCCCCACCCCCCACCCACCCACACACACACCACAAGGGGAGAGGGGTAGGACACAACAGGGCTCTTTTAATGTCATAAAGAATTTCTATCTAACCGTTTATATGCATGTATATGACCGTCCCGACGGGTCTATATAGGGTATTCACGTGACGTCATCAACCGGATGCGCGGTCATTGTGGCGATATCAACTAGTAAACAACCCATAGAGTTTGCCGGTACGCGCAGTGCAAAACGTATATTTCATTCAAAATTAAAAGAAATCTAGAACCCTAACCATATCAATTTAATATAATCTTTTTTGGCAAACATGTTTTCTATATGGGTACGAAGGGATTTGTTTCTAGGTCGTGTGGTTGGAGAGATATTTAATTCTTTCTGTATGAATATTGCTCATGGCCATTGACAATGCATTGAGTTTGCCGGTATGTGCAGTGCAAAACGTCTATTTCATATAAAATTAATAGAAATGCAGAACCCTAACCTTATCAATTTAATATAATCTTTTTGTTAAACATGTTTTCTATATGTGTTCCAAGCGGGTTGCTTTTAGGTGGTGTAGTTTTAGAGATATTTCACTTTTTCTGTAAGAAGATTGCTCACGACCATTGACAATGCATTGAGTTTGCCGACACGCGCAATGTAAAACGTCTATTTTATTCAAAATTCATAGAAATGCAGAACCCTAACCGTATAAATTTAATAGAATCTATTCGTTGGATATGTTTTCTATATGTGTTCCAAGCGGGTTGCTTCTAGGTGGTGTTGGTTTAGAGATATTTCACTTTTTCTGTATGAAGATTGCTCACGACTATTGACAATGACTTGAGTTTGCCAGTATGCGCAGTGCAAAACATTAGTTTTATTCATAATTAATACAAATACAGAACCCTAACCGTATCAATTTAACATAATCTTTTTGGTAAACATGTTTTCTATATGTGTACCAAGCGATTTGTTTCTAGGTGGTGTGGTTTTAGAGATATTTCAGTTTTTCTGTGGGAAGATTGCTCATAGCCATTGAGTTTGCACTGTGACAGTGTCTTTATTATTGTGGTTACTATCACCACAATGGCCGCACTTCCATTTAGCGTGACGTCAGTGCATACCCTATATAGGCGAAAACGGCCAGACGCAGCTGGCATACAGTGCTTATGTAGCAGTCACACTACGACGACAAGGCCGACGACAGCCCAACGACTTGTCGTTTTGCTCTGTCGTCGGCTGTCGCTACGGTGTCGTTACGTTGTCGTTCGGCTGTCGCCGCGACACCTCCGCGACAACTCCAGTTTCTCCACTGTCGCCCGGTTGTCGTCGGGTTTTTGTGCATGTTGAAAAACCTCGACGACAGCCGGCGACAGATGCTGTCGTTCGGCTGTCGCTACGCTATCGCTACGCTGTCGCTACGCTGTCGCTACGCTGTCGCTACGCTGTCGCTACGGTGTCGCTATGGTGTCGTGTTGTCGTTAAGCTGTTGCCGCGGCCATTTGGCCGTTTTGGCCGTTGGCCGTTGGGTATATAAACCTGGATGAGCTTCTCTCTGCAGAGCAGCTCAGCTCTTCACAGCGGACACATCTCCAGCAGACACATCTATCTCCAGCAGACACATCTCCAGCAGACACATCTCCAGCAGACACATCTATCTCCTGCAGACACATCTATCTCCAGCAGACACATCTCCTGCAGACACATCTCCAGCAGACACATCTATCTCCAGCAGACACATCTCCAGCAGACACATCTATCTCCAGCAGACACATCTATCTCCAGCAGACACATCTCCAGCAGACACATCTATCTCCAGCAGACAGATCTATCTCCAGCAGACACATCTATCTCCAGCAGACACATCTCCAGCAGACACATCTATCTACAGCAGACACATCTATCTCCAGCAGACACATCCAGCAGACACATCTCCAGCAGACACATCATGCAGGACTCTCTGGATTCTCAGCTGGCTGCTCTGAAGTATGAGCATGACACAAATGTGCTGTTGCTCAACTATATACAGAGACGGAAGAGAAAGCGGGCTGCGAAGCGAATGTGGGTGCGCAAATGGATTGCGAGGCGGCCGGAATTTGGGCTGTACGACCAGCTTCTTGTCGAGCTTAGGAGCGAGGACGTTGCTTCCTTCGTAAACTTTCTGCGGATGCCTCCACAGATGTTTGACGAAATCTTAGCATGAGTGGGTCCTCGTATCACGAAAAGATACACGACCTACAGGAAGCCGCTCGAGCCTGGCCTGAAGCTGGCGCTAACACTGCGGCACCTAGCGTCTGGCACCAAGTATGCATCGATGAAGTTTGGGTGGAGGGTGCCGCACAACACCCAATCTCTGGTCGTGCGTGAGGTGTGCATGGCTATCGTCGCTGAGTACATCGACGAGGTGATGATCTGCCCCACCACTCCGGAAGGATGGCGTGCCATCTCCGACCTGTTTCTGGAAAAGTGGAACTTCCCCCATACCTGCGGAGCGCTCGATGGGAAGCATGTGGCCTGCCGGTGTCCCCCAAACAGTGGATCCCTGTATCATAACTACAAGGGATTCTATTCAATAGTCCTGATGGCACTGGTGGACGCGGACTATAAGTTTATCTGGGCGGACATTGGAGGCACAGGCTCGGCATCGGACGCGCAGGTGTACAATGCGTCCGACCTGAAAGCCAGGATTGACGATGAGACGATAGGCTTTCCGGAAGCCGAGGCTTTGGTGGACGGTCAGACGCGCATACCGTACTACATCATCGCTGACGATGCCTTCGCCCTGCGCCCGAGCTTGATGAAACCCTACAGCAGGAGGGGCCTGGGGCACAAGGAGCGCATATATAACTACCGTCTCTCCCGGGCAAGGCGAGTAGTTGAAAACGCCTTCGGGATCCTGGCAAACCGATTTCAGGTTCTGCTGAGCACGATGGAGCACCGCCCCTCCACCGTGAAGCTCATCGTGACAACGTGCATGGTTCTGCACAACCTCATGCGGATCCGTTACCCGGCTCTCCAAAACCAGCACATAGACCGCCCGGAGAATAGCGCCACCGAATTCGCCGCTGGAAGCTGGAGGGAGGGGGCAAGCCTGCCGGAGATCGGCCGGCAAGGAGCTTGCCAGAACACCAGCTCCAAAGGAGGAAAACAGCAACGTGAAGTCATCAGAGACTGGGTGAACTCACCAGCGGGTGCTGTCGAATGGCAGGAAAAAATTATATAATCTGCCAGACTTTTACATATCTGTAGTTATTTTGACTGTATATATTGTTGATTATGTGTGAATTGCTGTATGCCTGTACATATTGACATTTCATTTTAATGTCTTGTAAATAAAAAGAACATTGTATACTAGCTTTTGGTCTTTGAGTATGTTTATGTGTCAGTAAGCCAATAAGTCAATATGTGGGAGTTGATCTATACTAAAAGACATTATGTGGGGGTTTACCTAAACTGTAAGATATTATGTGGGAGTTTACCTATATGGTATGACAGTAAGACATTAAATGTGGGAAAGTATGTAAGTCTTTTATTACGGTAAGGTACAAGTACAGGCATACATCAATACAGAGGCACAATATCGGCAAGCATCAACACTGTCACTTTTATTAAGGTACGGTATAATTACAGGCATACATAACTTCAAAAATACTTAGCAAAAATAATTAGCAAAAATACCGAGGCGCAATATCGGCAAGCATCAACACTGTCACTTTTATTAAGGTAAGGTAAGGTATAATTACAGTGCATACATAAATTCAAAAATACTTATCAAAAATACTTAGCAAAAATACTTAGCAAAAATACCAAGGCGCAATATCGGCAAGCATCAACACGGTCACTTTGGTGAAGTGGGTGGGGGGGGGTCCAGGTCCCTGGCATCCTGGGCGGCATCCTGGGCGGCACCCTGGGCAGCCCCATATAAGTCCGCCCCACTGAGGTTGGATAAGCTAGAGATGGCAGACAGGCCCGATAAATTTAGAAGTCCTTCTGGTGTCCCGGATCCACGTGGGGTGCTTGCACTCTGGTTCACCATCCAGCCCGCAGATGCGCTACTAGGCTGTGCTGTGCGAGACATGGCTCCATGCATCCTGAATGTTCCGGGGGCCATTCCCTCGAGCTGCGGAAGCAGCGGCCCGGCGGGCAACTGGACAGGCGGCAGGTGGGCAGGCGGCAGGTGGGCAGGCGGCAGGTGGGCAGCCGGCAGGTGGGCAGGCGGCAGGTGGGCAGGCGGCAGGTGGGCAGCCGGCAGGTGGGCAGGCGGCAGGTGGGCAGGTGGCAGGTGGGCAGGCGGCAGGTGGGCAGGCGGCAGGTGGGCAGGCGGCAGGTGGGCAGGCGGCAGGTGGGCAGGCGGCAGGTGGGCAGGCGGCAGGTGGGCAGGCTGCTGCATATACTGCTGCATGTACGCGGAACTTTGTGACGCCCATGGCGTCCCGGTGGGTGGTTGGTGCCGCCACATGTGTGGGGGGGGCTGGTAGGCGTCTGTCGACTGGTATGAGACCTCAGGTGGGGACGACGAGGAGTAGATGGGTGCCGCAGAGGGGGGCCGCGCCACCACACGCCTGGTGACTGCAGGGCCATCGACCTGTGACAGGGCCGGCCCCGAGATCACAGTCCCGTCCTCCGCAACCTCGGACGCTATCACCTGCTCCAGCAGATGGTTCATGGCCGGCCGCATGAAGTTATACTTGCCCGGCGTCATCGCCAGGATACAGTCCTTCACATAATGAGCGAAGGACGTCTGAGGTGTTCGGGCACTGAGCGCTTCCAACATCCCGCCCGAGACCTCGACGCGTTGTTGCAGGGTTTGTAGCAGTTGCTCGTCCGTCGTCTTCGCCTGCTTGCCCTTACGTCGCCGGTCGGGAGGGTCGTCCCCGATCTGCTGCTCAGCGCACGCAGCCTCCGCAGCCCCCAGATCGCCTTGCACTGCGTCTACCACGGCCAGCACCTGCAAGACAAAATAATAATAATAATAAATGAATGCATACAACAAGGCATGAAGTTTTGGTTATCCACAAAAAGAAATACAATAAATAAAAGATTTTGATAAATCACTACTTAAATACAAAAATTAGCAAAAATTAGCACTGAATTTTGCAACAATTAGCACTGAATGCAAATTAAAGAAATATAATACTTACACTTCTGCAGGGTTCCGCTCGGTGTCGGACGAAGGAGCGGAGGAAGCCAAACTGGTCGTAGATCCACTGCTCCCTCTCTGTCCACTCGGGCGCGCCATCTCCACTTTTCTTGCGGAGAAGCCTCGTGTGGCAGTCACGCATGGATTTGAACCACCCTTGGAGATGTGTGGACGTTCTCCCCATCTTCTGGGCCTGCTCCTCCCAAATCCTGGCCTTTTTGTCCGTCCGGCGATAATCAGTCATCTTGACGTTCCATAAAATCGGCGTCTCGAGCAGAAACTCGAGGAGGACCTCCTCCTCGTCCGGTCGCAGGGTGCTGTCACTCGGCAACAACCTCTTCTGTCCTTTACCTCGGCCTCTGCCACTACCACTGCCTTTGTCTGCCAGTCTGCGTGAGGCGGACGAGGTGGAGGCTGTAGATGATGCATGGGAATGACCCGAACCAGGAGACCGCGTGTCCATAATCTCATCTGTGTCCGAGACCATCGCAGACGGCGGAGATGGTGGTGATGGTGGTGATGGTAGTGCTGGAGGTGCAGGTGCACGTGGTGAACACAGCATGTTGCTGCTGGCCCTGGCCCTCCCTCTTCCCCTTCCCCTCCCATACCGGGGGGTAGAGCAGGAGCTGGAGCTGGAGCTTGTAGGTGAGGTCTGCTTTCCTGGCATGCTGGAGAAGTTGTGAGGAGACAGCAAGACAGACAACATATATATACCCAGGCATGTGTTTGTGGAGGCTGTGTGTGTTTGTGGAAGAATTGAAGCCCTAGTCGGAAGCCCCATCCTGTCGCGGCGCTGTCGCGGCGCTGTCGCGGCGCTGTCGTGGCGCTATCGCGGCGCTGTCGCGGCGCTGTCGCGGCGCTGTCGCCACGCTGTCGCCATGCTGTCGCCACGCTGTCGTCATCCGCTCATCAAAGAGTCGGAGATGTCTACCGCTATCACCACCCTCAACGGTCAACTTGTCGCCCGGCGGTCGTCCGGCTGTCGTTACGTTGTCGTTATGCTGTCGCTACGCTGTCGCTACGCTGTTGCTACGCTGTCGCTACGCTGTCGCTACGCTGTCGCTACGCTGTCGCTACGCTGTCGCTATGCTGTCGCTACGCTGTCGCTACGCTGTCGCTACGCTGTCGCTACGCTGTCGTTCACGTTTGTCATCCACGGGTCGTCAGAGTGGCGCGGCACTGTCGCGGCACTGTCGCGGCACTGTCGCGGCACTGTCGTCCGCTTGTCGTCCAACTTGGCCCGAATTTGCATAGGTCGTTGGGTTTTCAAAAAATCCAAGTCGCTGGGCTGTCGTCGGCCTAGTCGTCGTAGTGTGAGAGCCACATTAGAGCCCCTAACAGGTGGCACCAGTGTGGCCCATGCTGTACTACACAGGGTCAGTTAGATAGGATACAGTGAATATACTATTACATGGGGAACTGAAGATAGATAGTGTCCTTGTTTATATTCCCATAATAGATTATAGAGCACATATATGTATGATAAGAATCTAAGTAATATTTCAACTTAGATGTAAGTCTAGCTTAAGTGTAATATAATGTGGCAATAATAAGGATGATAATAACATCAATTATAATGATAATAATTATAATAACAATACTAATACTGACAATGTAATGACAATAATAATGACAATAGCAATGATATTAACGACAATAATAATCATACTATTTTCATTAATACTGACATTAATAAGAATGGTGTAAATAATGATAATTATAATGACAATAATCATAATGGTCATAATAATAGTGAAATCTCACCAGGGATGTGTCAGACTGACTTCATCCAGGTATGGGTAAGTATGTCTTATGAGGCCTAGTGTTCTATTGGCTTTCCCAGCCTGTGTCTCACAATGAATAGAGAAGGTCAGGCTCAGGTCTATCCAGACCCCCAAGTCTTTTTCGAGATCCATGCTCTGCAACTCTATCTGTTCCCCTGCAGCTGTAGACATTTTATAATTTGCCCTCTGATTGCTTCATCCGAGGTGGAGCACTTGGCATTTGTCAGAGATAAATCTTAACTGCCATGCATCAGCCCATGCTTGTAGGTTATTCAGGTCATCTTGCAGTCTAGCTACATCAGACTCATCTCTGATATGCGTGAATAGTTTTGTGTCATCCGCAAACATCTGGATGCATGTGTGTACCAATAGCGGCCTTAATACGCTGCCCTGTGGGATACCGCTGAGAACTGCAGCTAAAGCTTAGATATTGGTGCACTTATTATTGTGATGTTCCCTGTGGCAGAGTGGTTAGAATGTCTGACTTTTTTCTAGGTCGGACTCCTAATCTGAAGGTCGGTGGTTCAATTCCCCATGTCCCCTGCCCACCTTTGCCAATTTGAATTTCCACAGCTGTGTATAACTTACAGTGTCATCAAATGCTGGTTGCTCTCATACCATGTCTGTGTGGGAAGTTAAAAATCCCTTTGGTTGGTAAGTGTAGGCTCGGGCTTTCTATCGACAAACTGTCTAATGGTGAAAACAAGTCTATTCAGACTTATCCATGATAGGCAGTAAGAATGTTGGTGCACACAAGGGAATGCTAAGTCAATTTAACAATAATATAGCCTGTTACTGCTGAAGCCTATCATGTCCAGTTTTAACATCCTTTACAAAAACCAGACGGGATGGCTGAATGAGTTAGAGCGTCCGTCTCCCTTGCTGGTAGATCGTGGGTTCGAACCCTGGTCGAGTCAAACCAATGACTTAAAAATTGATACTTGTTGCTTCCTAGCCAGGTGCTCGGCATTATTAGGACATGGCAAGGACTGTGGTGCTCAGTGTCAGGATAATGTGACTGAGTGGGATACCAGGTCATGGTGCTGGCGGCCTGGTTTCCCAGTGGGACAGCACCATAAAGTTGCCATGAGTGCGCACTGCTACAAGTCAGTACCCATCCTGATATGACCTTAGATGTTGCTAGGACGTAAAACAACAACAAACAAAAATCCTTTCCAAAATTAATGTGTTATATTTTCACTACAAATATTGCTAATGTTAGCCACTTAGAATATCTATAAAGTTGCCATGAGTGCGCACTGTTACAAGTCAGTACCCATCCTGATATGACCTTAGATGTTGCTAGGACGTAAAACAACAACAAGCAAACAAAAATCCTTTCCAAAATTAATGTGTTATATTTTCACTACAAATATTGCTAATGTTAGCCATTTAGAATATCTATATGTCGGTGGCCGGAGGTGGGGGATGTCGTTAGCTGGGGGGCGGGCGGAAGTAGGGGGACTGTAGGCCGGGGGGGGGGGGGGGGGGGGCTGGCGGGGAGGGGGCGTGCTGTTTGTACAGATAAGGACAAGCTGGTGTGGGCCACAATGAACCGAAACCAGGAGGTATTTCGGTAAGGGTTTCAATGCGGTGGTAAACTGATGGTTGCGCTGGAGTGTGGGGGTGGGGGTGGGGGTGAGGTGACACAGGTTGTTTGAAGGTGGGAGAGGAGGAGAGGAGGGTCAGAAGGTCATAAGGTCTAGGTCAGACCTGCTACTTTGCTAGAGGTCATCCGTGGCCCTGTCAGGTTTGGTGACGTTGCAGCCCCCCCCCCCCCCCCCACCCATAAACACACACGCGCGTGTGGTAGCCAGCGGGTAGGCCAGCTGTTGGGGTTTTAGGTCCTAGCAACAGCTAAGGTAACATCACGACGGCCAATCTATTGTGAGATCAGTACTTCTTTTGTAGGATAGGACAAGGAGCAGTGGAATGCAGAAGACTAAATATCCCAGATTGCAATTTGCGAATGAAAGAAAATGTCTTGAAAAAAATACAAGATATGTATTTAAATAAAAGTCAGTATTCCAGGGTCATATCAGGATATGTTCATCCTTCAGATTTCTGCAGAGTTCGCAATTTAAGATAAAATCACTCCAAACTAAAATAAAATCGATGATAACGATCAATATAATTAGAAATGTATTTACCTCAGAAAATCACGGAAATTCAAAACCATCGAACTATGCAACTTTAAGACTGACAGAATATCGGAGGTGGAAACGTCCCGGTTTTCATCCGATCACCAAGAATAGACTACATCACGGTTCCAATTGCGCATGCGCTGAAAACGGCGTCGGGAGCAAAGCAAAAGCCCTGTTTACACGGGCGATTTAAAACGCCACATATAAAATGCCTTGCCTAGATCGATTCACATTTGCCGTTTAGACGCGACGCTGTGGCGTTTTAGGGCTGAATCGATTCATATGAAACGGTTCATCTATACCACGTCGCGAGGTGGTTTATTTGAAGCGATTCAGCTGGTTCCCGGGCGGCGATAGTGTAAAATAGCAGTGCTCGCCAGCTACAAGCTCAGCTGTAACTATCGCTGGTGCCCAGCAGTGTTAGGGACTGATTAGGCCAAAATCTATTGAATGCGATCATATTTAACAGAATTACAGACTCAAATAATGAAATTTAATTACATTAACCTTAAATTCCAAGGGATATTAACGTAGCAGCTACATCTGCTTCGAATCGACGTGTGTAAACTAAACAAATAGCAGTGCTTGCCGGCTACAGGCGCAACACTAAGGCTGCTGGTTCCCGGTTGCCGACACACTTTCAAACTCGCTCGTGTAAACGCGCCACTACATCGCTTCATATAAATCGATTTGCCTAAATCGCTTCACAATTTCCCGTGTAAACACGGCTTAAGGCATCCTGCCATTGAGCTTACCAATACGCTAGTGCAAAACTGGCATTTTATTCAAAATAAATAGAAATACATAACAATTTGGCACAAACATGGACAGAAGGATGCAATATAATAATGTAATGAATAACATACAACTCTCCATAATTAAGCATTTTGAGCTAAGAAACATACAATTTCAGTCACCTTACAGGCTGATGTTTACATCACCATTGATTAGCCAGATGCATAATTAAACCGGAACTGCATTATTCGATAACATCTCTACCCTGTCAAAACCATGATAAAAACTGAAGAGAAATGAAAGGTTTTAGCACAAAAAACATCAAACGCCATCCGGCCCAAAATGAAACCATGACCACCACATTTGAGCTGAAGCTGCCATCATTCTGATAATCAAATCTGTGTGTGTGTGGGGGGGGGGGGGTCCGCAAAAGCTATCACATCCTTTATATAATGCCCTACAAAATATGACATTGATAGACTTCAACTGAAAACAATTAAAATGGATTCGTCGGTTTTTGCCCCATAACCCCTTCTTTTTTTTTTTTTTTTATGAAATAGAGCCGTCAAATTCGGAAACTCGGTATAATGTATCTGTGTAATTAGACTCGAGGCTTGTCGGAGAAGCAAGTGTGTAAACCGAGCAAGCAATGCCGTTCTGGAGATCATGCATAGCCGATGATACTCATCCACGTCTCATTCTCTAATGCGGGATAGCAACGGTGCTGCCACCTAGTGGAAAGCTGCGGCAGCGTGGTTTCTGCGCCGGTACTGTGCTAACACAAAGACCCTATAATACTAAGACGGCTCACTCAGCCTGTACTGTGTAATCAAAATGATCAAACCCACCACTTGGTGCGCTGGCTGTTCTCTTGGTTAAACAGTTGCTATATTATATGTAGATATGAATATGAAAGATGTGTGATGATGGCAATGCTGATGCTGATGCTGATGATGATGTGTATTTGTTCATAGCAATTTCATATTGATGTGTATTCATACTTACCTATCTCATGTATAATATAATTGTATGTATTTACATGTGAAACACGAACCAGCAGCTGGGCTGATCAAACCCACCACAAGGTGGCACTGCAAAATTTACATTACCATGGGAGAAATAGGGAGTGAACCGTCGTAGTATTATAGGGTCTTTGGCTAACACAAGGGGGCCATTGATGTCAATTCTATGAAAGACGCAGGTATGAAAAGCCAACAATATATACATTGCATGTATTGTATTTATACATTAAAAGAAGTGTGCGCATTAAATAGTGCAGAGATAATGTAGAAACAACAAACAGGACCTCCCCCAAGTTGCCCCCATTTATTAGGGAATAAAATGCGAAACTAATGCTATCATTATAATGTTGCGTTTTGTATAAACTAACAGCTACAAGTCCCGATAGTCCGGTCTCCTGGCCTTCTTCACCAAGCTGAATCATGATAATATCACAAATATATGTTCATTAAATGTCCCAAAGATATAACACTAACAGAAACCCATATTATGTAAGGTACACTTGCTTAAATTTTAAACATTGTAATACATTTCAAGAGAATGATTCTGATTAATTGTTAGATATGTGTTTTTCAAAGGCAATGTCAACATTTTCCATCTAACCACATATAATCAGCCAATCAGAAATGAGAAATAGATTACTGACGGGTGCCATTCCTCTGATGCTGACACACATATTCCAGCTATGTCACGTGATCCTTACCTTGTGACGTCACTCACGGATACACGATCCGGCCCTGATATCTAGGCTGACCGAATTGAATCCACCATACTCAATATGAAATCAAGTAGAAGTCAAATTCCAGGCACCCCATTAAAGTGCTTAATTCAATTCAATGCAAAAACTTTCTAAATAGCACATTCATACAGTGTCTATACAATGGTGATGTGCATAATGTCAATTCATAATACTGTTGTGGGGGGTGATGAAAATGGGAAATATTGCACCTAGAGCGGGACTCAAAACCACATCTCTTTGCATTCCGGGCTAGTGTGCTAACCATTACACCTCCTAGGATCCCTGATGTCACCACACTACCCACACCTACCTGTCTATGCAGCTCCTTGCCTGAGAGCTCAGTGCAGACCACTAAACTTGTCCCCAGGAATTGTAAGTATTTTAATGCTTACACTTACATACATACAGGCAGTGCACATATACAAGGGAGGTTCAAATATAGAGCGCATAGCTTGTACAGGATCATGGGCATGGCAAACAGTGTCATGGGGGTGATGAAAATGGGAAATATTGCGACTAGAGTGGGACTCAAACCGACATCTCTTTGCATTTTGGGCCAGTGTGCTAACCATTACACTGCCCCACTGGGAGATCAGGATGTCAGCACCATGACCTGATATCCCACTCAGTCAGATTATCCTGACAGTGAGCCAACCTGTCCTTATCCGATCCTAATAATCACAAGCGCCTGGCTATGAAGCGACAAATATCAATTTATAAGTCAGCGGTTTGACTCGACCAGGGTAACTGGTAGGTTGGAAGTCCACGATCTACCAAAACGGGAGGCGAACGCTCAACTCATTTGATCATCCCATCTGGTCACTGTTGGATTATGTAATATGGACCAGCGTGAATATGTTGCAAAAGGAGGACACAAATTTGCTATTTACCATATAGGAGACGACAGCTGTATCTATATAGTGACATTGGGGGAGTGGATTTGTTCACATACTAATGCCCGACATACACTAAGCGAGACGTGCAAACATTGGACCTGGGAGACATACACGGACGGAATTTGCGACACTGCGTGAGTACTGTAGACTTGCTGAAGGGGTCATACACCACTGAGATCTGGGTTTATGAGATTCCTGAATGGCAAGCTTCACGACGTTTATAGGATAGGTGTCTGGTGGGCATGAGTTGGGACAGATGGCAACACATAAATGAGTGGCACATCACTGAAGGTGGGGGCGGAGGTGGGGGTTGGGGGTTGGGGGTTGGGGTGGGCTGTGTGTTGGGGATGGGGGTGGAGTGTATGTTGGGGGTGCTGGGAGGGTGGTGTGTTGGGGTTGAGTTGGGGTGGTGTGTTGGGGTGGTGGGTGGTGTGGGTGGTGTGGGTGGGGGTGATATGTTAGGAGTGGGGGTGCTGTGTTGGGGTAGGGATGGTGTGTTGGGGGAGGTGTGGTGTGTTGGAGATGGGGGGTGGTGTGTTGGGGGTGGTGTGTTGGAGGTGGGAGTAGGATCGTGTGAGGTGAAGCCTTTGGAACGGTGTTGGGACTGTGTTAAGGGAGACATACTAAATAATAATAATAATAATAATAAGACAATATTTATTTCCACATGATCAATGTACACACAAGTTGATATTTATAATTATATCAGTAATTCTTTCACATGAAAAAGGAGAAAGAAGTACAATACTTATGAGGTGCTATCCCCTTTTAAAAATAACACAGATACATTGTTTGAATACATTGCTTGGACACCCACCCAATGATCTGATATCCCACTCAGTCAGATTATCCTGACACTGAGGAAATCAGTTCTTGCCCTATCATATTAGTGTCGATCATCGGGGTACAAGTTTCAATGTTGTGAGTGATTGGTTCGAGCCAGTCAGCGCTTTTACCAGCGAGTTGACCACCGGATGTGCAGGTGTTAGGTGTGTGGGTGAGTAGGTGTGAGGGTGAGTTAGTGTGGGTGAGTAGGTGAGTGGGTGTGGGTAGGAGATGGAGGGTGAGTGGGAGGGTGGGGTTGGATCTAAGTGGGAGGGTGGGTGGACCTTTGAGTGTGAGTGAGTGGAGGTGGGATACTTGGTGGGTGGGTGGGGGGGGGGGATGAACCTGGGAGGGTAAGGTGTGAATGGGTGGACGTAAGTAGGGTGTATGGAGGGTGTGTGGAGGTGGTGTGAAGGCGGTGTGGAGGGTTGTGGAGGGGTGTGGATGGGGTCTGTAGAGGGTGTGTGGAGGGTTGTGGTGGGGTGTGAAGGGTGTGTGAAGGGTGTGTGTGGAGGGTGTGTGGAGGGTGTGTAGAGGGTGTGTGTGAAGGGTGTGCAGAGGGTGTGTGTAGAGGGTGTGTGTAGAGGGTGTGTGAAGGGCGTGTAGAGGGGGTGTGGAGGGGGTGTGGAGGGGGTGGGAGTCGGGGGGTGGGGAGGGTGAATGTGATAGAAGTTTGGCACGCATAAAGAAGTGGGGCTTCGGGCCGTATTGACACTGGTTCCTGGAGTGCAGCCGGGCCATACAGAGGCTGTGAACTGCCAGGAACCAGCGCCGGTAGTTGTCACTTCCGGGCGCTCAGTCGTGATGGCCTGAGCAGATCTCTGCAAGAAGGATAGCCCCCCCCCCCCCCCCCCCCCCCCATACTCATTATACGATGGGGGCGAGGGGGAGGGTATATATATATTCTATTCAGTGATTCCACCTCATAAAAATTATTGAATTAGTCGATATTAAACCTGTGGTCATCCAGCCTAGTAATAACGATATATACCACATAATTTAAAATCCGACCGTCTGAGCGGGTCTGGCAGCAGTAGTGACCAGACGCAGCTGGTGTCAGGGGGGTCAGGAGCCACACACAGGAGGCAGACTAGTGGGGGATGTAGGAAGTAGACTAGGCAGCAGCTTAGGCAGTACTAACTCAATGACTCTAGCACAGCAGGAGTAACTAATAACATGACAGTACAGGGTGTAGTAACTAATATATGGGAAGGTAGTTGGTCGTGTCCTTGTTTATATTCCCATAATAGATTATAGAGCACATATATAATATATACTATATATATAACATATATTATATATAACATTATACAATATATACAATGTAATACATGTAATATATATAATATATAATAAATATACAATATACAATATATAATATATATAATGTGTATAATATATATAATAATATATATATTATATATAATATACTGAACAAACCAGTCATTGTCCTATCTTACTAATGCAGGGACTCAGGCTAGGTAGCGACAAGTATAAATGTTGTATGTCATTGCTTTGACTCGGGTAGGACCCAAATTCCAGACCTTCTGCATGGGAAGCCTGCGCTTTATCGATTCGGTCACTCGTAATACCTTCTAGAACTTATATCACTATCATATATGCTGCATAATATGTTATTTAAATATAAATAACGAATATGATCCAACCACAATTGCTTATTGCTGACTATGCAGGATAGCTCAACAGGCCTGCAGTTTCCATCAATTGTGGCGCCACCTACGGCAGTCTACCACACTACCCACCGCTGGTCTGCGTTCTCATTCGCCGCTAATAAAAACATCCCTTCTCCGCGCTTATTAACTCTCTAGATGGGGAATTGTTTGGCTTGTTTTATGCAGTCTTACATCCTGGCAACATCTAAGGTCATATCAGGATGGGTATTGATTTGTGACAGTGCACACTCATGGTGACTTTATAGTGCTGTCCCATTGGAAAATCAGGCCACCAGCACCATGACCTGATATACCACTCAGTCACATTATCCTAACACTGTACTAACCAATCCTTGCCATATCCTATTAATGCTGAGCACCAAGCTAGGAAGCGACACGTATAAAATTAGTAAGTCATTGGCTTGACTCGATTGGAGATTGAACTTCCGATCTCCTGCACTGAAAACCTGCGATCTACCAAACCAATTCAGCCACCTCGCCCGGTGCTGGCAATTGTACATGTATATTATTGTGTACCGTGTGACTATAAGTATAAGTATAACATCCTTGCCATTAAACCACCACACCTACCCTCTCCTCTATCAGTTGTCTATTCCGAATGAATCCATCTTCAGCAATCAGCGTAATGCCAAGTACACACCTACCGTCTACGATTCGCACACTAAAACTCGCGATGACCTTATGACTGAGAACATGCGGATTCATTTTTTGAATCGCGAATCGTATTCGCAAGCAAGCAGTTTTAGCCCTGAAACTGAATTTTAAGTCGGGAATCACAATCGGTAGATGTGCTAGGGTATCGCACACCTACCGACTTTTGGGCAGTTTTAGATCGTAAATGGTAGGTGGGTGCGGATCAACAGTAGGTGTGTACCTGGCATAAGCAATACTCCATGTGTATCGGTAATTAACCTTAAACTACCACACCCGCCATCAGTCACACATGTCATCAACAACTCCCACTCCCCGATCCTCATCTTCTTCCGCTGTCACATCCACTGCTCATGCGCAGTACTATAAACGCTACACACACCATGCTGGCAGCTCAGTCAGGGGTCCCCTCTTCGCAGATGTCAGTCAACCTTTCCCTTCCACATCCTTACTTCCTGACTACCCCCCCCCCCCACCTCCGCTCCCACCCCCACCCCCTTCACACACAAATAACCTCTTTCTGCGCTCTCTCTCTCCCGCTCCCCCCTCCCACAAACACACAACACCTGCACACATGTTCACAATAGACACACTGCACTTTGCAGACCTACCTAATTATTTACACGGCGCGGTGGCCGAATCGGTACAGAGCGCCGGTTTCCTGTGCAGAAGGTTTGGGATTTCGAAACATGGTCGAGTCAAACCAATGACTTATAAAATTGATAGATGTTTGCTAATTTCCCCAGCACTTGGCATCAATAGGATAGGAAAAGGACTGGGTAGCTCAGGATTAGGATAATGTAAACTACGTGGGACATCGGGTCATGGTGCTGGTGACCTGGTCTCCCAGTGGGGCAGCACTATATAGTTGCCATGAGTGCGCACTGTCATAAGTCGGTACCCATGCTGATATAACCTTAGATATAAAGTGACAATACAGCTATCTAATTACCGTGCGTGTTGATCTCTAACGAAGCCTTGTGCCAGTGACGGGTTGCACACATAGTTCAGCGATCTTTATCCTAATCCAAGCAGATTTGAGAAAATTGCTATTTTCTTTCTTTTCTTGTCTTAGGTGGTAGGAGGAGGAGTGAATGACATGGTTTTAGGTAGAATTATTTCGGTTTTACATCCAATCAACATCCAAAGCCCATTGAAGGAGGAGTACCGGAAATGTACCAGTGCACACTGATTGTGGATGTATATTGCTCTACAACTGGGATACCACTTGATATCCCACTCAGTCATATTATTCTGACCCCGAGCCATCCAGTCCTGTAGAGACAAGAATAGCATTTTGTAAGCCACTGGTTTGACTCCGCCTGGATTTGGAAACGCTAGCTTCCGCATGGTAAGCGGATGCGCATACCACTGAGAAATATATTATTGGTTGGTTGGTTGTTGGGATTTTTACGTCGTGGCAACACCTAAGGTCATATCAGGATGGGTACCAACTTGGGACAGCACGCACTCATGGTGACTTTATATTTTTTCCCTACTGGGAGACCAGGCTGCCAGCACCATGACCTGATATCCCACTCAGTCACATTATCCTGACACTGAGCTAACCAGTCCTTGCCCTATCCTATTAATGCCGAGCGCCAAGCTACAAAGCCACAAGTATCAATTTTGTAAGTCATTGGTTTGACTCGACCGGTAATCAAATTCCTGATCATCTGCACAGCAGACCTGCGCTCTACCGAGTCGGCCACCGCATCCGGTGGCCATCTATGTAAGTTGCTTGTAGGTTTTGGGGCGGGGGATGGGGATGTAGAGAGAGATGTGACATATGCTCCTAGTTCAAACTGCCATTTCTACTTCGACATACCCTTCTCCCATGTCACCTCCTGTAATTATTACTGTCAACTATGGGAGTCGGTGAGTAATATCAACGGACAGTAACTGAGTAACACGGCTATAGTCGGTGATTTGTTGATGCTACGCGTCGTGGGCGTGCTTCACTAACAACAACCAAAGCATTTATGTTTTTTGGTTTTATTTTTGTCTCCTTATTGTTTATTTTAATCGAGTCAAGTGCCAAGGCCAAGTGGGTCTGCGTGTTGTTAGTTTATGGCCTTTATTAGGGTTTTGTTGACCTTTTTTGAGTCGGCGGTGCTGATGTATGTTCAGTGGGCCTGGGAGGCCCGTCCCCCGAACCTCAAGTTTGGTGCTGCGAGATGTATATGCAACCATGGCTGCTGTTTTCCTTATGGCGTGTAGGGTGTAAGGGTCATTTACGCCAACGGCCACTTGTGTGTCCTTCCGTACATGTGCTATGTAGGGTATTGTCATGGTGTCCCCATCAATTGGGTACACCAGGAGTGGCTGCATGGGTCGTCCTGTCAGGTCCTCTCTCATCATGCATCTGTATGCAGTGACTGGACACAGTACTGGGTTGGGAGCTGGGGCTAGTGTCAGGGTCCTGGACTGAGAATTGCCCTGGAGATTTTTTGCCCACTTCTGCTCTACCTTGAGGTTGGGTCCCACCACCGCCACGTCTGCTCTTGTTGTGTGGCTTGTGCGGTGGAAGGCATTCGCTGCTCTGGGAGCCACCTCCAACAGTTTCTCCCCTGGGTAATACATCACTAGAATGGCAAATGCCACAACCCTGTCCTTCTGCGTGTCCTGCAACTTGTTCACCACTGCCTTTATTGTGGTGATCGGGATGTGGGGTGTGGGCCGTGGCTTTTGGTCCTTTGATCTCTTCAGTGCATCCATGGCCAGTCTGACCCTGATGTCGTCGAGTGGGGCGAGTAGCGCTTTGTTCAGGCGGAAGTGCATGCGGATGTGTGATAGTGTGCTGTCCAGCACACCCATCAGGGCACAACACCAACTCAGGGCCCTGATGTGCATGGCTACCCTGTCATCCAGATTTTGACTATCTTTGCATCTGCAGCTCCAGTATCTAAAACAGTTGACAGGCACGTGACAATTCTACTGTCCCTAGTGACTTCTGCTCGGCCATTGCAGGGCGTGCTATTCATAGATATTCATAGGCTATTTATGCTGCCATGCCAGGCAGATTAGTATTGGCTTCGTTAAAGAAGCCACGTTATGAGGACACATGTTGAGGAAATGAGTTTCGAGGGATGTGTGACATGTTTTTTTAAATCTTTAATTAAAAATTTGTTTTAAATGCTAAAATTTAATTTTCCCTCTAAATTGTTTCCTCAATATTCCAGGAGGTTCAGTAAGGCAAGAATTAGCTCTCTATTAGCTAATGGCATGGACATGTTAATATAAAATGAAGTAAGGATGGGATCCTACCTAGCTTCAAATGTATATACAAACATTGCTTTCTTCGTGTGTTTTTAATAAGTAATTTTGAGGTTTTTAGTTTCAGAAGACTCATTTAAAAGTTGTATAATCCTAAAGTTTCAAGTTTCTGCCATCTATTTCAGATAAAAAATATCAGTTTGATCATTATAATCAACTTCACTTGAACTTTAAGTCACCTTTCACTTAGACTATTAATTTTCGACGTATTTGCAGTTGTGGTATTCTCTGTGGTGGAGTGGTTAGAGTGTCTGACATTTTTCTAGGTTGGACTCCTAATCTGAAGGTCGGTGGTTCGATTCCCCATGCCCCCACCTCTGCCAATTTGGATTTCCACCGCTGTGTAGGACTTACAGCATCATCAAAGGCCAGTTTCTCTCATACCATGTCTATGTGGTGTGGGAGGTTAAAAATCCCCTGGGTCGGTAAAAGTGTAGGCTCGGGTTTTCTATCGACAAACTGTCTAATGGTGAAAACAAGTCTATTCAGACTTATCCATGATAGGCAGTATAAATCTTCAAGATGAGGACATAACAAATTAGTTTTAGTTCGCACATTGAAATGCTGGACACCATAGGCCTCAGCAGTGGCAAATATTAAAATTGCATAGTTTGAAGAAAGCATCAATCTTTCGAAACAAAAATAGGTAACAACATTTGATTCAAAATATCCAACTAAAGCCGTGTTCACATGGGAAAAGTTTAAAGTGATTTAGACAAAGTGAATCATATGAATGGATTTAGTTTGATAGCCGCGCGTTCACACGTGAAATGTAACCCGAACTAGGCAAGTCGATTTCTACGAATCGATTTACATTGCCCGTGTGAACACGGCTTTAGATACTGGTGCATTTGTTGCACCATAGAAGGGTATGCTATGTCAATGTATTATAAGCTCTTACTGGCCAAACCTCTGGTGACGGAATTGTATATGCATGCCAACATTAATTTGTTATGTCTTCACTTCAAGTATCTTCAAAATTAGCCACATATAATAAAATTCACTTCAAACTAAAGTGAGGGAGATTATAACAATCACCCCAATATATTTACTAAACAAAACCAAGGCAAAACGCAGATGAGTTTCCTTAAATTCCAATAGACCTATTTGATATGATGTCAGCATACGTATCTAGGTCAGTGCGCACGCCTTTTGGCTGCAGGACGACACACTGTCACACTGCAAACTCAGTGTCTATGAGCAATCATCAGACAGAAAAAGATAAATATCTCTAAAACCACATCACCTAGACACAAACCACTTGGAACACATATAGAAAACATGTCTAACAAAAAGATTATATTAAATTGATAAGGTTAGGGTTCTGGATTTCTATTAATTTTGACTAAAACTGACGTTTTGCACTGCACGTACCAGCAAACTCAATGCATTGTCAATGGCCGTGAGCAATCTTCATACAGAAAAAGTTAAATATTTCTAAAACCACACCAGCTAGACACAAACCGCTTGGAATACATATAGAAAACATGTTTACCAAAAAGTTGATATTAAATTGATAAGGTTAGGGTTCTGGATTTCTATTAATTTTGAGTAAAACTGACGTTTTGCACTGCGCGTACCGGCAAACTCAATGCATTGTCAATGGCCCTCAGCAATCTTCATACAGAAAAAGTTACATATTTCTAAAATCACACCACCTAGACACAAACCGATTGGAACACATATAGAAACCATGTTTATCAACAAGATTATATTAAATTGATGAGGTTAGGGTTCCGGATTTCTATTATTTTAAAATAAAATTGACGTTTTTCACTGCGTGTATCGGCAAACTCAATGGCAGTGTGCCTTCGTTCTGCAGCCAAGCTGCGCGCGCATACACAATGTTAGTAAACATTGAAATCGGTCTATGGGGACTTTTCAGTGTGCATGAGTCTCTTGTCAGATGGTGCACCATGCCGGTCTCTGTAATGCTTTGGTTCGATAGACTATTAGAAGCAGTTCCTTCTACTATCAAGTGTCTGTAAATAAGAGGTGGTGTAGTTCGGTTGAGGTGTGTATGGTGGGTGTATGGTGGGGGTGTATGTTTGTGTGGTGGGTGTGTAGGGGTGTGTGGTGGAGGTGTAGGGGTGTGGTGAGGATTTTGGTGTGTGGGGTGGGGGGATTTAAGGGTGTATTGTGGGGTGTAGGTGTGTATGATCGGTGTATGGTGGAGGTGTGTGATGAGGATTTTGGTGAGTGTGGATTTAGGGGTGTGTGGTAGGGGGTGTGGTGAGTGTGTATGGTGCGGGGTGGGGTGTATGTATGTGTGTATGGTGGGTGGGTGATGGGGGTGTGGTGGAGGGGTAGGGGTGTGGTGAGGATTTTGGTGTGTGTGGTGGGGGTGTAGGGGTGGGTGGTGAGTGGGTATGGTGGGGGCTTAGGGATGTGGTGGGGGTGTATGTGTGTGTGGTGGGTCTTGACGGTGTGGGTGGTTGGCGTGTATGTGGTTTGTGGTGAAGGTGTAGGGGTGTCTTGCAGAGTGGCACCTCACAATCTTTAGCATCCCTAAACCCCCACCACATACTTACACCCCCACCAATGCCCTAAACCCCCACACACCCACACCTATACCCCCTAAACCCCAGGTAACACACTTATACCCCCAGTACCCCTTACACCCGAACTACACACTTACACCCCCACCACACACCTACACCCTCACCACACACACACCGACACCCTCACCACACACACATACACCCCCACCACACACAACCACACACCTACACCACAACACACACCTACACCATCACCATATCCCGAAACCCCCACCACACCCCGAAGCCCTCACCACACACCTACACCCCCACCACACACACACCACACACCTACACCCACACCACACCCCTAAACCCTCACCACACACGGAGAGCCCCACCACACACCTCCACCCCCACCACACCCCTAAACCCTCACCACACATGTACACCCCCACCATGCACAGACACCACACACCTACACCCCCACCACATCCTTGAACCCCCAGCACACACCTACACCCCCACCACACCCCTAAACCCTCACCACACACTTACACCCCCACCACACACATACCTACACCTCTACCACATCCCTAAACCCCCACCACACCCATACACCACCAACACACACACACACACCTACAGCCTTCAATCCAACCATGATGGTCCACTTGGACCGGGAACGGGTGCTGCCACCAAGTGTATAGCGAGAGAAATGGCTCATGAAAGCTCCCCATTGGCGTTATGCTTTTAGCACCATTTTGTTTAGCTGAGAAGTATTTTGTTTGAGTGGTGTGTGGTGAAGTGGTGTAGTGTGGTGTAGTGAGGTGTAGTGAGGTGTAGTGAGATGTATTGAGGTGTAGTGAGGTGTAGTGAGGTGCAGTGAGGTGTAGTGAGATGTAGTGAAATGTAGTGTGGTGTAGTTGTGTGTGATGGTTTAAGGTATGGTGATGGGTGGTGTGGCGTGTGGTGTGGTGTGTGGTGTATATTGTGTGTAGTGTGGAGTGATGTGGTGTGTGTGGTGCGTGATGATAGGTGTGTGTGCGTGGTGTGTGGTGTAGTGTGTGTGGTGTATGTCGTGTGGTTTGTTTGCAATATCTAAGGTCATAGCAGGACGGATACCGACTTGTGACAGTGCGCACTCATGCTGAATTTTATAGTGCTGCCCAATTGGGACACCAGGCCACCAGAACCATGACCAGATATCCCACTCAGTCACATTATCCTGACACTGAGCCAACCAGTCCTTGGCTTATCCTAATAATACCGAGCGCCAGGCTAGGAAGCGACAAGTATCAATTTTTAAGTCATTGGTTTGACTCGACCAGGATTTGAAACCACAAACTCATGGGTTCGGATCTCCCGATCTCCCAAAACAGGAGACAGACGCTCTACTCATTCGGCCACCCCGTCTGATGTATGTGGAGTGTGGTGCGGGGTGGTGTGTGGTATGCTGTGGTGTGCTGTGTGGTATGTGGTGTGTGATGTGGTGAGGTGTGGTGAGGTGAGCTGTGGTATGGTGAGGCATGAGGTGTGGTGTGATTTGGTGAGGTGTGGTGTGGTGAGGTGTGATGAGGTGAGGTGTGATGTGGTGTGATGTGGTGAGGTGTGGAGTGGTGTGGTGTGGTGAGCTGTGGAGTGGTGTGGTGTGGTGATGTGTGGTGTGGTGTGGTGTGGTGTGGTGTGGTGTGGTGTGGTGTGGTGTGGTGTGGTGTGAATAAACCAAAACAGGCCTTCAAAATTGTTCATCTTAATTAATATGAAATCAACCAGTGGACAAGTGGGGGTCCATTGAAACCAATGTTACTCACATCTACGATAACCCGCTGCACTTGAATCATTAACCCAGTAATATTCAACGGTAATAATTCCACATTTTCCTGGCCATTGTTAATATTAGGTTCACTATCCTCCCCATCCTCTAACCCTAAAACTTGTGCGCACTGCACCATCACTAACAAATCACACTGAGACCAGCCACCAGTCCTCACAGTATTCTGTCCTACAGCCGGAACACCATTGCATCAGCGCTGGAAACGAAGACATATGAGACTGTCTCAAAAGGTGCTAAGCAATATGGGACAAAACTTTGTCCATAGTAACGATCAACACACTATCTACTTATGCATTTGCTAAGGATAAACTGATTTGTTTTTTACATGGTGTTTCATAATCCCAATAGAATACATATTGATTTGAAGCAAATGTCCTTGTGTTTTCAGTGTAACGTTTCTGTGCTGTTTTGTGTCAATCGTTACTATGGACAAAAAAACGAGAGCTAGCACCTTTTGAGACAGGCTCATTACATTCCAACAGTAATAAGGAAATATAGTCATTTCTTTGAATGAAGAAGGCATGGATTAATAACAATGATACCCTGTATTGATAACACACACAACTTATTCACCCTAATTCACCTCCCGTCCTGATATGACCTTAGATGTTCCTAGGACGTGAAACAACAAAACAAACAAAAAACTGAATTCACCAGTTTTTGCTCTCCCCCCTCCCTCCTTGTCCTCATGCCTCCCCTCCCTCCTTGTCCTTCCCCCTCCCCCCTTCACTCAATTACTTACCTCAGCTATACTGTAATAGCAGCACAGTTTTGCAGCGACCCACCATATTATACTAGCCCATAACACTGAACTTATTGTGGCTAACCCACAAACACACTAACCCCCTTCACAATCTTCTAACATCTACCTTTTTACAATGTAATCTAAACGGCCAGAAGACCAGTGCCTCAGCACTGAATAAATGTATATTCTGATGAATAAACTGTTTTACCCCAAACAATTAAAACAAAAATGTATTAGCTTCAGCTAGTGCATTCAATTGCCTTGGCAATTGCCATCTAGGATTATCCTTGAAATATACTGCATAGTCTACTGCATTACAGTCACTACTGCAGCAGCCACCTGTGTAAAGCCCCAGTCAGACATCACCGGATTGGGGGAAACGGACAGAAACCAAACAAAGTCCGTTTTGTGTCCGTATAAGTTTTGAACATGCACAAAACTAGGAACAGATGCCGCTGGACTGACATATACGGTTCTTGTCCATTTTGAGTTTGTTTCATCTGTTGGCTATCCGTTCATTTCCGTTTTATGTTTGTTTCATGTCCGTTCACCCAGCGGCCTTTGACCCGATATCGCAACATTTTGACACATTTTAATACAGTTTGATACTTATGACGCCCGGACTAGAAAATTCTGTCAGTTGCTCAATCCGGTGATGTGTGACTGGGGATTTAGGTATTTATTTACTGCACAAGAAAACCATATCTCATTTCCATAAAACAAGCAAATTTTCGCTATTACAAGCTTTTCTAACTTGCACCATTGAACTCAGAACACCATCAGGTGATTCCTGCCGCTCCAATTACCTGGAGTGTCATCCTGCAAGCATTATTTGCTGGGGGCTTAATGTCCTAGCAGCACCTATGCTTATGTCAGGATGGGCACCGACTTGTGACAGTGCGCACTCACGGTGACTTTATATTGCTGTCCCACTGGGAGATTTGGCCAAAGACACCATGACCCTATATCCCACTCAGTCACATTATCCTGATACTGAGCTAAGCAGTCCTTGTGCTATCTTAATAATCCTGAGCACCAGGCTAGGTAGCGACAAGTATCAATTTTGTAACTCACTGTTTTGACTCGGTCGGGGTTCGAACTCCCGACCTTCCGCATGGTAAGTCTACAGCAGTACCGATTCGGTCAATGATTCGGTCACCGCGCCCAGTACAAACATTAAGAGATTTCGATAAAGATTTCCAAAATTCAAACTAGGCAGATCGGGATGAGTGTTGCCTCCCACAGCAACAATAAAGGGAATAAACCTTACTAGCTGCCTTCCGATACAATTGACATCGCTAAAGGCCCAGTAAGACCTTAAATTGTCTAGTCCGGTGGTGTCCGGTGTCGAACTGTTGCAACGGCCGCCAGACGAAACGGACGGTAAACAGACGTAAACGGACGAGAACCAGACGAGAACCGGACGGAAAACGAATGTCAAACGGACGGACCGGACACCAAATGGACACCTACCGGACTCTTCATGGATGCGCCAAAAATCAACGGACCGAATTCCCTCAGCACCATCACCGGACTCTTCAGGATACAAACCGGACACCTAACAGATGAGTAACGGACATGAAACGGACAAAACGGACTAAACAGACTTAAAACGGACACCAACCATAGACTTCAGTCTGGTGGTGTCCGGTACAAGTTGTGTGCATGTTCAACACTTCTACCGGACACCGCCGGACAGATAACGGACACGGCGAATGCCAACCATATATAAACCGTACATTGCCATATTTCACCGGACAGTGTCCGTTTTCTATTCGGTTCCTCAATCCAGTGAGGTCTGACTGGGGCTTTAAGCCACAGTCACACATACCCGGACTAGCCCCGGATAATAAGCTGGATCACCCCCGGAGAGCCCCGGACGATTCGCATATCTACAGGCGACCCACGGACTACTACCCATGGACAACAAGCACGGATCACCCCGGATTGAGCCAGAGGATCCCTGATAACCCCGGACGACCCCGGGGTAGCCACGGATTAGTCCAGGAGTAGACACAGACAAGCTACTGGACACCCCGGACAAGCGCAGGCAACCCCGGACTAGCCCCGGATTGCAATACTCCCTGGATCACCCCAGATGTTTTAAACATTTTAAAACATCGGGGGCCGACCCCGGACCACCAAGGATCATCATGGATCACCAAGGACCAGCCAAGGATGAGCCACCTATTTGCCACGGATGAACCCGGTTCACCCCTGACCACGCCGGATTCATGGTCCGGGGTGGTCCGGGGCCTGATCCGGGAGGGTGTCACTGCGGCTTTAACATAAGAGCGAAATTGACCCATATTACACCAAGAAATCATTTCTTTTCTTTGTTCTCCCAACAGAAAATCCATCGCACGCTGGAGATAAAACTAATAACATAATAATCTGAAAAGAATGAAAACTGACGATGGTAGCGTCGGATAAGGTAGAGATAAAACACACGCGGGTTACCTTGACAGGTGAGCACATCAATCTTTCGGGTTGATTGTTGGAGTTTTATGTCCTGACAATATCTAAGGTCATATCAGGACGGGTACCGACTTGTAACAGTGCGCACTGATCACAATCCTTTGGGTCGGTTGTTGGAGTTTTACGTCCTGGTAACATCTGAGGTCATATCAGGACGGTTACTGACTTGTAACAGTGCGCACTGATCACAATCCTTCGGGTTAGTTGTTGGAGTTTTACGTCCTGATAACATCTGAGGTCATATCAGGATGGGTACCGACTTGTAACAGTGCGTACTGATCACAATCCTTCGGGTTGGTTGTTGGAGTTTTACGTCCTGGTAATATATGAGGTCATATCAGGATGGGTACCGACTTGTAACAGTGCGCACTGATCACAATCCTTCGGGTTGGTTGTTGGAGCTTTATGTCCTGGTAACATATGAGGTCATATCAGAACGGGTACCGACTTGTGACAGTGCGCACTCATAACACAATCCTTCGGGAGTGACCCCGTGTGGTTCTGGATGACGGTGTCCATACGTGGTTAATTACCTGAATGCATTGCAGCACACATGTCCACTGAGTCATAATAATAAGGCCACAGAGTCAAAGATAATAATAATAATAATAATTCACAAGCAACACCTGTAACCAGGTGGAGCGGTGTGCGCAGTGACCCGGCTGGGACAGCGATAATTGCTCGATCCTGAAGCAGTGCAGTGAGAGCGGAGGACAGTGTGGTCACACCGCTGATGCACCCGCCCTCCCCCTCCGCCCCTTGCAGGACCTGAGTTATTTGTTCTAGACCCTCAGCCCAGGTCGCCCCACTGGAGCTGCGTGTGACCTGTGAGCCTGTTGTTGCTACTACGCTACTCCTACACCTGGCTGAGGTGTGACAGGAGCAGCTCTCCCCTACCCCTCCCCCCTAGAGAAGCAGGTAGGAGGCAGGCAGTATCAGTCAGTCTCCTCCCGGTGCTGCGCCTGCTCCCTCCAGTCGGTGGTTGGATGATGTGTGTGGGGGTGGGGGTGGGGTGGGGGTGGGGGGATGGTTGCACATTACCCTAAAAACACACCCAAGATGGCCAGGCTGCATATTCTATACATGAACCATATCTTCTGTATAAGAGACCGGACGCGGTGGCCGAATCGATAGAGCGCAGGCTTTAAAAGCGGAAGGTCGAGAGTTCGATTCCCAGTCGATTCAAACCCAATGACTTACACACGTACTACTTGTCGCTTCCTAGCCTGGGGTCCGGCATTATTAGGGTAGGGTTAGCTCAATGTCAGATTAATGTGACTGAGTGGGATATCAGGTCATGGCACCGGTGGCTTGGCATCTCAATGGGGGCAGCATTATACAGGAATTCAACTTTGGGGCGTACATCTAAGATAGGAGTAAGGGCATGGACATGGCCCGAAATCATGGTCATGGCTCGAAAACCATGGACATGGCTCGAAAACCATGGTCCGAAAGCCAAGGTCATGCCCCGAAAATCATCGTCATGACCCGAAACCATGGTCATGGCCCGAAACCATGGCCATGGCCCAAAACCATGGTAATTTCCCGAAAACATGGTCATGGCCTGAAATCAAGATCATGTTCCGAAACCATGGTTATTACCCTCAATCAATCAATAGTTCCGTCCTCTAGTCGAGGGTTGGATGCAATGGTTTTCCACTTGTCCCGATGGTGTGCTGTTCTAATAGACTGTGAATAATTCAAGCCTGTCCACTGTGAAATATTTGTAAACCTTGATGTTCTTGGTCTGCCTCTCCCTCTGCTGCCATTCACCTTCCCTTCCAACAATGTATGGTATATTGAACTCTGACGAATGATGTGGCCAAAATAAGTAAGTTTCTTTCTCTGTATTTGTTGGTGATCTTCTTTGTCCATGATATTTTCATCATCCTTCGATATGTCCACATCTCAAATGCTGCTAAACGTTTGTACATTTTCTTAGAGATTGTCCATGTCTCAGCCCGATACATTAGAGTAGACCACATATAACACTGAAGAAAACACTTCCTTGTATGTATTAATATCTTACTTGATGTTAACACTCTATATATTTTGGAGAATGTTGTTCGGGCTATTGTTATCCTTATCTTAATTTCTTCCTCACATCTCCCATTACGCTATACCATTGTTATTACCCGAAATCATGGTCAGGGCCCGAAACCATGGATCATGGCCCGAAACCATGGCAACTCTGCATCTTTCCCACTGTGTACCGCTCAGTCTTAAAGCAGACGCTGTCGATTAAGCCCTATTGGGTTCCACTCTGTAGTGTAGCACGCCCTGCCTCGCACCACATTCCCCTCTCAATACACGCAAGCAGACATCGTGGCCAAGGCACACAAGGCAACACAATGCCTCCCTCATGGGGGACAGACACCTTTACCGTCTGAATGCACACCCTCAATACGTCACACTTCCCATACCCTTCTCCGCCTCATTATCCCTCCCCCGTCTCCGCTCCCCCTCCTCGATCCCCCTCCCCCTCACCCCGCCATCTCCCACCCACTTTCCTCCTTCCTTCTCCTCCTCCTCTCCCTCCCACACACTTCACTACTAAATCTGCGCCCACATTCTCTGCATTCCCCAATCTCCGCCCCCATTAGCTCCTCAATTCAACGCCCGGGTGTCTCCCTATCCCTCACCGCTCCACTCTTCTCCCACTCCCCAACCCCCTTCTCCCACTCCACAACCCTATCTTCTCCCACTCCCCAGCCGCCTTCTCCCACTCCCAAACCCTATCTTCTCTCACTCCCCAGCCCCCTTTTTCCACTCCCCAACCCCCTTATTCCACTCCCCCACTCCCATCTTCTCCCACTCCCCAACCCCCTTTTCTTCCACTCCCCAACCCCCTTCTTCCATCTTCAACCCCCTTCTCCCACTCTCCACTCTCTTCCCCTACTTCACACCCTCTTACACCACTCCTCACCCCTCCTCCTACTCCCCACCACCTTCACTCACTCCGCACCCCATACCCCCACTCCCTACTCCTTCCCCCTTTCCCCTGCTACCACTCTCCACCCCTTTTCCCAACCCCAACCCTTCCCCCACTCCCCACCAGTCCCCCACCCCCACCCCATTCCCCCACTCCCCAACCCCTTGTACCTCTCCCCACTCCCTTCCCCCAATCCTCACCATCTTCCCCCACTCCCCAACCCCTTGTACCACTCCCCACTCCCTTCCCACAATCCTCACCCTCTTCCCCCACTCCCCCACTTCTTCCACCACTCCCCAACCGCTTGTACCACTCCCCACTCCCTTCCCCCCAATCCTCACCCTCTTCCCCCACTCTCCAACCGCTTGTACCACTCCCCACTCCCTTCCCCCCAATCCTCACCCTCCTCCCCCACTCCCCAACCTCTTCCCCCACTCCCCAACCCATTGTACCACTCCCCACTCCCTTCCCCCAATCCTCCCCTCTTCTCCCACTCCCCAACCTCTTCCCCCACTCCCCAACCCCTTGTACCACTCCCCACTCCCTTCCCCCAATCCTCACCCTCTTCCCCCACTCCCCACCCTCTTCCCCCACTCCCCAACCCCTCCCACCACTTTTCCCCCAACTCCACCCCATCTCCCAACGCCACCCTTCCTTCCATCCTCCACCATCACTTCCAACCCGCACTCCCATCACACACAGAAACACATCGACCGGTCTTGCCAGCAGTAATACAAACAAATCTACCATGCCCAAATTCCTTATAAAATAAATATTGTATCGCAAAATCACCCTCATATATAATGTGTCTAAACATTCAAAGGAACCATAGGTCAAGTCTTAGTTCAAAACTTAGATATTAACCCAGTTGTGCACGTTATTGATGTGTTAGCGGTGTATCGACTATGTCAATATGTGTGAGTGAAAGGGGCCTCACTATAAGGGACCCCCTCCCCCCTCCCCTTCCCCTTCCAGCCGCCCCTGCCCTCCCTCCCTCCACCGCCCGCCCGCCCTCCCTCCACCGCCCGCCCGCCCGCCCTCCCTCCACCGCCCGCTCGCCCTACCTTCACCGCCCGCCCGCGCCCCCGCCCCCCGTCCCCACCCGCCCTCCCTCCACCGCCCGCCCATCCTACATCCACCACCCGCCGTGCCCTGAGCAGCTCGGGGTGGGGGGGTGGGGGGGGGGGCGGGGGAAGCTCATCAGGTCTAACGGTGTGGACCGGGGCGGGATGCTGATGGTTGGGAAGCTCATCTTCTCTATCGTGTCACTGCAGGCCCGAAGCTGCAGTTTACCTGTAATGTCCTGTGCACGACCCTACATATACCGAGCAACCCCAACCCCCTTCCCAGCCACCCAACCCCTCCCTCCCCCCGCCACCCAACCCCTCCCTCCCCACGCCGCCGGACTCTCCGCACAAACCACTCCACCAAAGATTCCACGGAAAGAAGCTATCACTAAACAAAGCATCCAGATTGAAGCATTTCGGTAGAGAAATTGTTGCTTCATGAGATGCAGTATTCAGTTGTGTTTCTTTGTTGTTTTACGCCCCAGCAACATCTAAGCCGATAGGTGACTATGCGCACTCATAGCTACTTTATAGTGCTGCCCCACAGGTTACCTGCACCATGATCTCATATCCCACACAGTTACATTATCCTGATATTGTGATAACCAGTCCTTGTCCCATCCTATTAATGCCAAGCGCCAGGCTAGCTAGCGACAATTATAAATTTGATAAATCATTGATTTGACTAGGCTGGGATTCGAACTCCCGACCTTCCACACAGGAAGCCTCTGCTGTACCGATTGAGCCACCATCCGGTCTGCATTATTCAGATGTACACTATGTTTACCGTGGATATATATATACAGAATGTACTGTGGTGAAATGCTAGTAATACAGAACTAACACTAGTAACAGCAATATGACACGCAGTCAGTAGCATTGCAAGCCTAGACATAAAGACACAGATGCTCAAATAGCTCTGAGCACACGCCAAACGCTCAGAATAACCCATATTCTAAATATATCCAATCTCTCAATTTCCTCTCTCCAGTCCCCATCTTTAAATTTTTGCTCAGAATCATTCATATAATATAGCAATTGCACATCTCTTATGCATATTGGATTTCTGATAAACTGTTATATAATCTGATAATATTGTTGATTTTAATACAGCCACAACGAAAATATAGCATAGTGTCAAATTCTCCGATCTGATGAGGGGGATATATACTGTCATCTGTCATGTCGGTGATGAGGGGGATAGATAATGTCATCTGTCACACCGGTGATGAGGGGGATAGATACTGTCATCTGTCACACCGGTGATGATGGGGATACATACTGTCATCTGTCACATCGGTGATGAGGGGGATATTTGAACTCTACTATAATAAATTGCAACTTGTCTATATAATGGTAAATGGTAATATATAAACTCCAAAGGCATATGAGGGATATGTGGAGTTGGTAAACTATTACTCATTAGGTATAGACATTGTATAGTAAAATAGTATAGAGGAGGAGTGTCACTTCTTAGATACAGTCTTTGGAGGAGTCACCTCACATACCCGCTCCCCCTAGGTGTTATTTATGGATCACTGGCCACCACAAGGCACTGTAGCCAGCATGACAAGGCCTTGGATACAACAGATTGAAGCCTGATTGGTGGATCAACCCATGTGACCACTGCCATCTTGGATTCTAGAAACCTATATAAGATAATAAACCAGGGAGTCTCACTCTCCTACTTTTCACTCTTTCTCTACTTTCCGTCATTACCTGTATTGATTTCTCATTAGCTTGTCCACACCACTCACACCACCAGCCGGCGACTTTACAATAGTATTGCTAAAACTAGAAGAGCAATGCGATACATTTAGAATTGTGGTCTTCTGATTAGATTACCAATTTGAATATTATTGCAAATACAGAAGATCCTCTTCGATTATGCTGTTTGTTTATGTGTTATATTGGGGCGTTATGTCCTACCAACATGGTGTGTATGTGGTGTTGTGGGTGTTTAGGTGGTGTTGTTGGTGTGTAGGTGGTGTTGTCAGTAGTGTTATGCGTGTGTATGGGGTGTTGTGGCCGTGTATGGGGCGTCTCCAGTCGGCCAGTGCTATCACTCCCACAGGCTGAATGGGTGACATACGCTCTTGATGCTGCGATCCACTTCCGGTTGCCTTTCAGAGCGTCACGTGACACCATTCTCGGTAAGCCCGCCTCGTTGCATTATATCTCCAACAGCGGTAAACATCTGAGACAACACCGGGTGTGCAGCCATAAAAACCTCCATCATGTGGCACTGAATTGCTACTCTGTAACCTTGATATTCCATCATCTCTCATGTGACAGAAGACAATATTATCTGCTTCATTACCCATGTGACAGATGACAGTATGTATCCCCTTCATCACCGGTGTAACAGATGACAGTATGTATCCCCCTCATCACCGATGTGACAGATGACAGTATGTATCCCCCTCATCACCGGTGTGACAGATGACAGTATGTATCCCCCTCATCACCGGTGTGACAGATGACAGTATGTATCCCCCTCATCACCGGTGTGGCAGATGACAGTATGTATCCCCCTCATCACCGGTGTGGCAGATGACAGTATGTATCCCCCTCATCACCGGTGTGACATATGACAGTATGTATCCCCCTCATCACCGATGTGACAGATGACAGTATGTATCCCCCTCATCACCGGTGTGACAAATGACAGTATGTATCCCCCTCATCACCGATGTGACAGATGACAGTATGTATCCCCCTCATCACCGGTGTGACAGATGACAGTATGTATCCCTCTCATCACCGGTGTGACAGATGACAGTATGTATCCCTCTCATCACCGGTGTGACAAATGACAGTATGTATCCCCCTCATCACCGGTGTGACAGATGACAGCATGTATCCCCCTCATCACCGGTGTGACAGATGACAGTATGTATCCCCCTCATCACCGATGTGACAGATGACAGTGTCTATCCCCCTCATCACCGGTGTGACAGATGACATTATCTATCCCCCTCATCACCGACGTGACAGATGACAGTATCTATCCCCCTCATCACCGATGTGACAGATGACAGTATGTATCCCCATCATCACCGGTGTGACAGATGACAGTATCTATCCCCCTCATCACCGGTGTGACAGATGACATTATCTATCCCCCTCATCACCGACATGACAGATGACAGTATATATCCCCCTCATCACCGATGTGACAGATGACAGTATGTATCCCCCTCATCACCGGTGTGACATATGACAGTATCTATCCCCCTCATCACCGATGTGACAGATGACAGTGTGTATCCCCCTCATCACCGATGTGACAGATGACAGTATATATCCCCCTCATCACCGGTGTGACAGATGACAGTATGTATCCCCCTCATCACCGATGTGACAGATGACAGTATGTATCCCCCTCATCACCGGTGTGACATATGACAGTATCTATCCCCCTCATCACCGATGTGACAGATGACAGTATCTATCCCCCTCATCACCGATGTGACAGATGACAGTAGCTATCCCCCTCATCACCGGTGTGACAGATGACAGTATGTATCCCCCTCATCACCGATGTGACAGATGACAGTATGTATCCCTTCATTTCCCAAGTCAGAGATGACAGTATGCATCCCCTCATCTCCCATGTGACAGATGACAGTATGTAGCCCCTCATCTCCCATGTGACAGATGACAGTATGTAGCCCCTCATCTCCCAAGTCAGAGATGACAGTATGTAGCCCCTCATCTCCCATGTGACAGATGACAGTATGTAGCCCCTCATCTCCCATGTGACAGATGACAGTATGTAGCCCCTCATTTCCCAAGTCAGAGATGACAGTATGCATCCCCTTATCTCCCATGTGACAGATGACAGTATCTAGCCCCTCATATCCCATGTGACAGATAACAGAATGCATCCCATCATCCCCAAGGTGACAGACGACAGTACTCCTCCCTTCATCATCCATGTGTGTGATGACACCACAATTCTCCTCTTCACCTATGTAGGAAATCTCACTTGGATCAACCTCATCGTTCAAGGTAACTCACACCTTCAACCCGTTTCACCCCCACCCCACCACCACTCGATCCCATCCCACAACCACCAACACCATCAATGCCACCTCCACCATTCAGCCTCGGCTTCCCCCTCCCCCCCCCCAAACACAGAACCCATACCTCACACCGAGGCCACTAATACCACTGGATTCACTCCGACTCAGGCCCTACCGTCCCCACCCACTAACTAACCCACCCACCCCAACCACCAGTAAATCTTCCACTCTAGCGCTCAAACCCACTCCCCCCCCCCCCCCCCACGCGTCCCATCTCCCTTTTCCAAACTCATACCTCTTAAAAATCCACCAATCCCCTCCTGACAATCATCGTTAAACCAAACCGGCCATCGTACTGCACCCACACACCAAGCCAAACTGTACACACACGAGGGATTGACCAGACGGGATGGCCGAATGAGTCGAGCGTCCGTCTACCGTTTTTGTACATCATGGGATTAGAACCCATTGGTTCGAACCCTGGTCCAGTCAAACCAATGATTTAGAAATTGTTACTGGTCGCTTCCTAGACATATGCTTGGCATTATTAGGATATGGCAAGGACTGGTTGGCTCAGTGTCAGGATAGTGCGACTGAGTGGGATATCAGGTCACAGTGCTGGTGACCTGGCCTCCCAGTGGGAGAGTACTATAAAGTCGCCACGAGTGCTCACTGTCACAAGTCAATACCCATCCTGATATGACCTTAGAGGTTGCCAGGACGTAAAACTCCACCAACTAACTAACCAACCAAGCAGAAGCGGGAAAACCACAAGGGGAGACAGGCAATGCATGAGCCAGCCTACACATCATTAGGAAATACTTACAGATATTTAAAATTTGAAAACTGATGGACCTCAGCGAATCCCCAACCTATCAACGATGTGTGGATCTGTTGGTATAACCAAGCGACCTTTGGCTGAGTTAATAGAAATGTCCTACCGTCAGAAGCTGGGGAAGTTTAATATGGACAGACATTGGTGGGTGGGTGGTTTTATGGGTAGGAGTTTGTGGGTTTTGTGTGAATGTGAGTGTGTGTGTGTGTGATAAAGGGAGAGGTGGAAAGACAACATCAGGGAATGAACAAACCTGGAGTTTAGCAAGTCCCAATGGGGAGTGAGGAATGTAATATATGTAACTGTGTCAATGGGGAAATATAACGCAAACAGTGAAGCTGCCTGTACAGGGCATTGCGTCCCGGCGAGAAACTGACACATTTCTGATCACTGTGGCCATTTATATCAGGTGTCACTTTACTTCCTCTTATGAATTAATTTTCAATTCCTTTTTGCCTGGCATTCAAAAATCGACTCAATCAAAGGACAGAAATGTAACCGCATATAATACTGGGGAATACAAATGGGGACAACTGGTTGCAAAGTCATTTATTTTGCCCCTTCAACCCTCACCGCTAAGGGATTGATGATGATGGCGTGTGTATGTGTGGATTGATGGAGTCAAGTTACTAAAGTTTGTCATCGAGTCTTGAGAAGATGCTTTCAAAATAATAATGCAAATAGGATACAATCTCTTCTTCATAAAATATGTTATGCATCAGATATACATAATAATAATTTCTGGAGCGAGTGATACAGGCGTAAAGGCCCTGTCACACTACGACGTAACGACGTCAGCGTAGGGAGAACGTGAAAAATGTCGAAGTTCTCGGCATAATGCAAATTTGGGCACAAGTTGAACGTGGATGCAGCATAGTTGACGAGAGCGTAACGTCGGTAAAGCATAGTGATAGCGTCATTCAACGAGAGAGAACAACCTAATTACGCTCACGGAACGTTATATACATTATTCCATCGCCAGAACTACGTTGCATGACATTACGTGATGTTTACATACGTCATGACACGGTGGCGAAACGCTGAATGTACGTTGGATGTACATTCGGCATACGTTCTCCTGACATTCCCATTACGCCGCATGGACGTTTCCACCGGCTTTAATGTGGGTCAATGTAGTGCAATGTAGTGCAACGTAGTGCAATGTAGTGCAACGTAGTGCAACATAGTGCAATGTAGTGCAATGTAGTGCAATGTAGTGCAACATAGTGCAACATAGTGCAACATAGTGCAACATAGTGCAACATAGTGCACCATAGTGCAACATAGTGAGCAGCGTTTGACTAACATCCGTCTAACGTCATTGATGTTCGCCGAACGTGTACAGAACGTACGGCGAACGTAAACCCTTCCGTTGGAGTTACATCGAAAGTTTTGAACAGGTTCAAAACCTTGATGCGCGCCGACATAACACGACATAACGTGACGTAGCTCGAAATCAGTCTAACGTCAGTCTGACGTCATCATAACGTAACCCAACGTACGTCAACGTAATGACGAAACGTGAGCACGTCAGGCTTACGTTGGCTTGTTACATCGT
Organism: Branchipolynoe longqiensis; assembly: GCA_030323885.1. Lineage (NCBI taxonomy): Eukaryota > Metazoa > Annelida > Polychaeta > Phyllodocida > Polynoidae > Branchipolynoe > Branchipolynoe longqiensis. The sequence continues at coordinate 66,841,059 of CM059189.1, forward strand.
AGTGTGACAGGGGTATTAGGCAGAGCCAGGCAAGGAGGAAGAAGCCAGGTGGCGCCACCAGGCGATGGGGGAAGGAGGATTGTCAATTAGGAGGTGTAATGTCATGTGCCACAGTTCATTATACTCGTACAATTGTTTATACAGAACGTACACATCTAACCTACTCTTGGCAGAACTAGCTAAACCAGTCATCTTCAAACAGGTATTTTCTGACTGTTTGGCCTGTACAGTCTGCTACTGAATGTGTAGATTTCAGTTTCTACACACTGCTCAACACGCAGATCTCGCAAAGCCCCAGCAATGCTAGCTAGCTAGTTCCAATGGCGTCCAAAGCCTTCAGCTGCCCGTTTATCCCGGCTTATAGTGTGACAGAGGACCGCTTTGCGCATGAGTCGGACACTGAACGCGCAGATTTAAATAGACTGTTTGAGGCAATTAACCATGGATCGGTTAGTTCTTGGAGTTTTAGGTCCTGGCAATATCTAAGGTCATATCAGGATGAGCACCGACTTGTGACTGTGTATTCATGGTGACTTTATAGTGCTGCCCCACTGGGAAATGAGTCATGACAACAGAATGACACAGTATCCCACTCATTCACATTATCCTGACACTGAGCCAACCAGTCCTTGCCCTATCCTATTAATGTCGAGCACCAGGCTAGGGAGTGACAAGTATACATTTTTAAGTCATTAGTTTGACTCGACCAAGGTTCGAACTCCATGAACCCATGGGTTCAGATCCCCCAATCTCCCAAAACAGGAGACGGACGCTCAACTCGGCCATCCGTCCGGTCCACCAGTCCTTGCCATATCCTATTAATGCCGAGCGCCAGGCTAGGAAGCGACAAGTATCATTTTCATAAGTAATTGGTTTGATTCGACCGGGAACCGAATTCCTGACTTTCCACACGTGAGGCCTGCGCTGTACCAATTCGGCCACAGCGCCCGGTCAATAACCATGGAGAGCTCCTGCTTTGCTGCTTTGTTGGCAATGCCCTCCTAACCACAGCCACATTCACTGACAGACACACTTCGAACACAGGCCGAGATGAAGCGTCTAATTGTATTTACACTCAGATTAGACTTCTCACAATTTTAATTTTAATTCTATTCACCGAAAGTTCCTTTATTTTTATTTAGATCAACACAGTATTTGAACAAATTAATCTGTCGGCTGTTGTATATGCCCGCTTATAATTTTGCGGTGTTTGACTGTAAGTGCAAATTCTCCACTTTAAGCCATGTTTCAATTGTCTAATCCATTCGACCCGATCTAAAAGTCGCACATTCCGCTAGATTTAAGTTTATGCCATATTTCATTTTCATAGATAAACATACTAAATTGATCCGTATAATCTGCGTTATTTCAGGTTGAAATAACTATTCTTTGAAAGGATTAATCTACGAGATATTTGAACTGAAAGCACGGAAAGTGAAATAGAATCCTGAACCTGTCAGACTTCATCACTGAGAGCTTCTATTAGTTAATTAACTTTCTATTTCTTCTATGCAGCAATAAGCGTTTAATAATCGCAGCAGTGGGTAAGTTTGATATGGTGGATTAAATATCGGTAGCTGCTTTTGTTTAACAAATTTGGTACTATCATCGGATTATACAGCCTCGTAATCTAAAGCCTAGTACACACCTCCCGTATAGGATTCGCGCACTAAAACCGGCGACTCGACCCGACCCGCTTAAAACTGAAAACGGGCCGATTCGTTTTTCGAATCGCGAATCGCAATCGTAATCGGCCGGTTTTAGCCCTAAAACTGAGGTTTTATGCGCGAATCGCAATCGCTAGGTGTGCGCAGGGAGAGCACACCTTGCGATTTTTGTGTGCGAAACAGGCAGTTTTAGATCGTATACGGTAGGTGGGTGCGCACAAATGGTAGGTGTGTACCAGGCATTAATCGACCGACCATGATACCGACTTTAAATGGTCCATCTAGGGAGGTGGTCGGTTTAGAGAGTTAGAATATCCCTACAATGGTATTGTTGGGACCCAAATAAATCAATCGTCATAGGGGAGTGGTCGATCTGTGGAGGTGGTCGGTTTGAGAGGTTTACTGTATATACATATTTTAGGGTCGGCTCAGGGAGGAAGCCTCGACAGTGTCATGTGAGGGGGGGGGGAGCCCGAGGGCTGGATGGTTGTTGGAGTTTTACGTCCTGGTATCATCTACGGTCATACCACGACGGGTACGGACTTGTGACATTGCACACTAATGGCGAATTTATAGTGCTGCCCCACTGGGAGATCAGGCTGCCAACATTATGACTTGATATTCCACTCAGTCAAATTATCCTGACACTGAGCCAACTAGTCCTTGGCCTATCCTAATAATGCCAGGTTAGGAAGTGAGACTTATCAATTTTGTAAGCCATTGGTTTGACTCGACCGGGAATTGAACTCCCAACCTTCCACAATTCACAAGCGAGGCCTGCGCTCTCCCGATTTGGCCACTGCGTCTGGGGATCTCCAGGCATGTCAAGCAAGTGATATAGCTGGTTTCTAATAACTCCCCTGAATTCATATTCGTAAACTAAGTATACATCATATACCCTTACCTACATTGTCCTGTCGCCAGAGGCTGTTGACCTTAGAGATATATGCTTAGAGACCTTAAATGTGTACACTTTTCAGCGGTACAGTGAGTGGCGGTTACAGTGTGCAGGGGTGGTGGTGCTACCATCGGAGCTGGGGTTGGGGGGGCTGGAGCAGTAGATGACTAGGACAAACTCCAACACTCCATGGAGCTGAGTGAGTAATGATGGAAAGGAGGGATATTCCGGGTTATTATACGCATATAATTCTGATACAGGATATATTAATATATATATATACAGAAAACTTCTCTAACCAACCACCTCCACAGATCGACCACTCCCCTAGATCGATCGCTTTATTTGGGTCCCAATGATACCATTTTAACCATATTCTAACTCCCTAAACCGACCACCTCCCTAAATGGACCAGTTAAAGTCGGTCCCACGGTCGGTCGATTTAGAGAGTTTTACTGTATATATATATATACATATATCCTGGATTACATATATACAACTTTCCGCAGAGTAAACTTGCACTCTGACCAATTCACCCACAGCTTCCATTACCAGATCTTTCATCCTTTAGCAAAATAGCCGGTCACAGTCAGCAAAACGAGGCTGCAATAAGTCAAGTAAATAAGGATATACTAAATAATAAAAGCCGCACGGAGAAAAGTAGCAGTACCCAGTCAGGCAGGCTCCACAAGTAAGGCGGTCTCCATTTGTGAACCAGTTGTCAGGGGATTCTAAAGGAATGACCTGTCTCCAAGGAGGCACAGAGCAACGTATCAATTTAAAAATGGCCGCCATCAGGGTCCTGCCGTAGCTGACCCAATTCCGGTGTGTGTAATTGAGGTCAGTTCCCACCACCTGGTGCTTTATTTTGTGCCCTACTTTCGCCGGTGGCCTTTGATCAAATAATGTCGCTCCTGTTCTTGTTTCACTCTTCTCATTTACCGCTGTGGCTTCCTATGGACCTGTGTTAGATTTGTTGTGTGGGGGTGGGGGGTGGGGGAGGGGGGGGGAGGGGGGGAGGGGGAGGGGGGAGGTTAGGAGGGGAGGGTGAGGGTGAGGGGAAGGGAGGGCAGGGGGAGGGGGAGGAGAGGGGAGGGGAGTGGGAGGGAGAGGGGGAGGGGGAGGGGGACGGAGAGGGGCGCGGGGAGGGGGAGTGGGAGTGGAAGGGACTGGAAGGGGGAGTGGAAGGGAGTGGAAGGGAGAGTGGAAGGGAGAGTGGAAGGGAGAGTGATCAGAAATGTGTCAGTTTCTCACTGGGAGGCAATGCCCTGTACAGCCAGCTTCAGTGTCCATGTTAAATTTCCAATTTTTAGGTATCAGATTTATCAGCTTTCAGGAAAAGGAATATTTCATGATTGGGGGGCGGGAGGGGGAACAAAAGTGAACCTTGCCAAGTTAATAGCTATTTTTCTATTGATTGAAAACGCAAGGAAATATTGTTTGATTCTGTGATAAAAAGATGTTGGGACGTTAAAACTAAGTGGTTGTGATTAAATAAATTTAAGTGGACGATGTGTTCTTTATCACACCAAAATAATCCAGAAAATCCTCTGATGACCTCCACTTGACATCCAAAACACCAGGTGCTGTTAATCCATCATCTAATATCCGCTTTGACTAGGCCTACTCCACTTTCTATTCAAAATGCCATGTACTGTTTACTAATTGTCTAATCGCCCTCTTGACTGCCACATTTCATATCCAAAACACCAGGCACCATCTACCTGTTGTTTAACCTTCATGTTGACTGTCACCCTTGATATTCAAAACACCTGGGCCCATATGTATGAGCCAATTTTTAACCGGACCAGGGTTAAAGGAGGGTGCCGGGTTAGCTAACTGCAGAGTTCCAAATGTGTCACGGGGGATGTATGTGACCAAAACGCACCCGAGTTAGCTAACGTTTCAGTTGTTTATAGATTTGGGAAATCCTTCTGCGTTTGTAGCCATATATTAGGCTCAAATATATTAAATGCTATCATATTTAACAGAATTACATACGCAATAAGTGAAATTTGATCAATTTAACCCTAAATTCGAACCCTCCTTAAGGCTACCGCCGCATTGGCGGCGATATTAATAGTTATATTTTCGAATCGACGAACATACAGTCAACAAACCGCCGCCGCCGCCGCCAGTATGGAAAGGGACATCGATGCGCCTCGGTGACGATTTGTTTACTTTATGTTCGTTGATTCGAAAACATAACTATTAATATCGCCGCCAATGCGGCGGTAGCCTTAAGGAGGGTTCAAATTTAGGGTTAAATTGATCAAATTTCACTTATTGCGTATCTAATTCTGTTAAATATGGTCGCATTGAATAGATTTGGCCCAAGTCGGTGCCTAAGCCCACCTTTAACCCTCCTTTTGCTGGGGTTAGTGCAGGCGACTTTAAACTCCCCGAGTTAGTTTAACCCCGACACATACATACACACTTTTGGCCACTAACCCGGGAAATCCGCACGACCCAGGGTTACGACGGCTAACCCGGGCTCATACATATGGGCCCAGGTCCTGTTTACCAATTGTCTAAACTTCATCTTGACTGCCGCATTTCATATCCAAAACACCCGGTACTATTTACCAATTATCTAACCTTCATATTAACTGCTACACTTTATACCTAAAACACTAGGCACCATCTACTAATTGTGTAACCATCATATTGACTGCCACACTTCATATCCAAAACATGAGGTGCTATTTACCAATTGTCTAATCTTCCTCTTGACTGTTGCACTTCATATCCAAAACACCAAGTACACTGTACCAATTGACACTATTCACGCTGTGGCCATGTTGAAACCAGACCGAGGCCAGCTATGCATCTGTGAGGTGCCGCTCTGCGTTTGTGTATGAAAAGTGCTGCAAATATTCTTTTGTCGACCAATACCTCTCGAAGTCAGTCAAATTTGAAGGTATTCATTTTTTAAACTACCATATTTATTTTTGCATACCTGTTTTCTATCTATTGGTCAATTTTCACGAACATTTGGTGAAACTTACATGGTGATTTTCCCATTCTTTAACTACGATGTCAACTTCAAGTCTGGATAGTTATATTGGTATCATGTACCATGCAGTCTGTCAGCGTAGTTATCTGCATAACACGGTTACGCAACTTAGTACTTAGTAATTACAGATTAATAAAAGCTTTAAAAGGGTTATATATATTTTAAAATATGTATATATTAAGAAAGTTATGCAATTTTGAATTTAAGAAAAGATGAGCAACCAGGGTAAGCGACTTTGTTGACATTGCCTACTGTTCATCCTCAAAATGCATCTGATCATCACCCAATCTTCATAAATATTGGCCAATAGATAGAAAACAGGTATGCAAAAATAAATATGGTATTTTCAAAAGTGAATATCTTCAAATTTTACTCCTTTAATTTATGTTGTAGTTCATACACATCAGCACACAACAGTGTATTATGGCCATTTCCACTGTCTTGCAATACCCAACGCATACTCAGCCTACTTCTGACACCTAATTTGGTCATGCGTGAATAGTGTGAATTATCCAATCTTCATATTGACTGCCAGACTTGATATTCAAAACACTAGGTACCATTTACCAATTGTCTCATCTTCATATTGACTGCTGCACTTCATACACAAAACACCAAGCACCATCTATCTACCAATTGTCTAACCTTCACGTTGACAGCTGCACTTCATATCCAAAACACCAAGTACTGTTTGTTTATCGGTCGCTTAATCAATATTTTGATGCCAATCCTCCAAGGAATCTGAAATATGACCCAACTTAATGACAGTGCTCCTTGTATCACTCACCCGCTGCTTATCAACTGCAATTCATATCCAAAACACCAAATACGCTGTACCAATTGTCTAATCTTCATGTTGACTGCTGCACTTCATATCCAAAACAACAAGTACACTGTACCAATTGTTTAATCTTCATAAAATGACTGCTACACTTCATATAGAAAATACAAAGTACTGCTTGTTTATCCATCGCTGAATCAATATTTTGACGCCTTTACTCCAAGCAATCTGAAACATGATCCAACTTAATGACAGTGCTCCTTGCATCACTCACCCGCTGCTTGTCCTTGTCGTGCTTCGCCTGCTGGATCTGCACCTCGATATGGTCCAACCACTTGGCGAGTGTGTCTGTCTCGATCTGGAATTGCTTCCATTTGGGCATCAGCACCTTCATCTGCGACCGTTGCCCCGCAGCCGCAATGTTAGCCGAGTTCCAGCGAGTCTGTATCCACAAGGGTGCCATACAAGGAGAGAAACAGGACCGGGTTAATGCACGGTGGATGGAACAGTGTTGGGTTAGTGGAAGGTGGGGTGAAATGATACTGGGTTAATGCAGCGTGTTAAAAATAGTATCGGGTTAAAGCATGATGGATGGAAGAGTGTTGGGTTAGTGGAAGAAGGGGGGAAATGGTACTGGGTTAATGCACAAGGACGGTACACTGGTATCGGGTTAGTGAAAGAAAAGGGGGGGGGGCAGTATCCAGGGTAATGCAAGATGTTGAAAACAGTATCGTCAGTGGAAGAAAGGGGGGGGGGGGGAGCAATATCCAGGGTAATGCAAGATGTTGAAAACAGTATCGTCAGTAGAAGAAAGGGGGGGGGGGGGGGGAGCAATATCCAGGGTAATGCAAGATGTTGAAAACAGTATCGTCAGTGGAAGAAATGGGGGGGGGAGCAATATCCAGGGCAATGCAAGATGTTGAAAACAGTATCGTCAGTGGAAGAAAGGGGGGGGGGGGGAGCAATATCCAGGGTAAAGCAAGATGGCCGAAGCAGTATCAGGTTAGTGGAAGGAAGTGGGAGGGAACAGAATTGGGGTAATGCAAGATGTTCAAAATGGAATCGGGTTAGTGAATGAAAGGGGGGGCGCGGGGGGCAGTATCCATGGTAATGCAAGGTGTTCAAAATAGTATCAGGTTGGTAGAAGAAAGGGGCGCGAAACAGTATTGGGTTAATCGAAGATGGTTGATATTGTGTTAGTGGAGGATGGGATGAAATGGTACCAGGAGCCAAACAATATTGGGTTAGTGTAAGAAGGCGGGAAAAAGTATTGGGTTATATAAATATATATATATATATATACATATATATATATATATATATATAAATATCCATATATACCGACATATTTTATACATAACATATTATGTGAGTATAAAGATACATAAGGGAATATTACTTATTATTATTGTTATCCTCTGTTACCCGTGGGGGCATCTTGGCCCACCTCACCTTCGCCCAGATGTTGACTATTGTCAGTCGCACTGGATGATTGACATTTTGTTTGTATCGGCAAAGGCATATAATCCCTTGCCAGAGAATAACACTACTCAACCTAATACCATATTGTAATGCAGATATATTTACATATATATAACGTGTACCGTGGACGTTATGGAACACAACACAGTGGATTTATGGATAGTTCATGTTGCACTATAGCATTGACGATAAAGTAAATATAGATTAAAGAGGCTCATGCCTGTAAATTTCGGAACAGAATATGCTATAATAATTACAGTTTCGCAACCGTACCTTGAGCTGCTCCATCTTGGCCTGGATCCGGTGTGCCTTCTCCGGGTCCTGCTGCTTGAGCTGCTCCACCTGCTGCTCTCCGGCCTCCAGGATCAGGTTGATCTGGGGCTGGAGCCGCTCAATCTCACCGTGCGTAGCCTAGGGAAAGAAGGAAGGCAGCAAGTTATTTAGATGTTTGGTTTATGTTGGTCTATGTTCTGGAAGACACTGATTTATTTAGTTTGTTTGTTTGTTGTTATGTCCTGGAAGAACCAAGTTATTTAGCTTGTTTGTTTGTTGTAGGTTTACACGCTGGAAGACACCAAGTTATTTAGCTGGTTTGTTTGTGGTAGGTTTATATGCTGGAAGACCCCAAGTTATTTAGCTTGTTTGGTTGTTGTAGGTTTACATGCTGGAAGACACCAAGTTATTTAGCTTGTTTGTTTGTTGTAGGTTTATATGCTGGAAGACACCAAGTTATTTAGCGTATTTGTTTGTTGTAGGTTTACACACTGGAAGACACCAAGTTATTTAGCTGGTTTGTTTGTTGTTGGTTTACACTCTGGAAGACACCAAGTTATTTAGCTTGTTTGTTTGTTGTAGGTTTACACGCTGGAAGACACCAAGTTATTTAGCTGGTTTGTTTGTGTAGGTTTACATGCTGGAAGACACCAGGTTATTTAGCTTGTTTGTTTGTTGTAGGTTTACACGCTGGAAGACAACAAGTTATTTACCTTGTTTGTTGTAGGTCTACACACTGGAAGACACCAATTTATTTAGCTGGTTTGTTTGTGTAGGTTTACACGATGGAAGACACCAAGTTATTTAGCTGGTTTGTTTGTTGTATGTTTACACGCTGGAAGACACCAAGTTATTTAGCTGGTTTGTTTGTGTAGGTTTACACGCTGGAAGACACCAAGTTATTTAGCTGGTTTGTTTGTTGTAGGTTTACATTCTGGAAGACACCAAGTTATTGCCTGAGAGGTCAGTGCAGACTACTACAAACTCACCCAATTCGCTTTTCCCTTCTACAACAGAACAATTATACAATTGCTTCCCAGTGAGCACGAGATTGGCTTCGCAATGCCCAAACCATAATTGCAAGTATTGTAATAAATTAATTAAGAGTAAAAAAGAACCGGAGGGTGATCGACATGAATATCGATTCAATCAGAACTTGAAGGCCCTCGGTGCATTAACAAATCTCAAGCACAAAACTAACCGGATAAAACAACCGACATAAATAACACTGGCACCAATTTGCAAAATTCCGAAATGACACCGCTCCTTTCTTGGTGTTAATTTAATCCGCTCTCATCATTCTGAGAGACTGCAACTGGTACCCAGCAACCGACCAATCAGTCACGTGGTAAAGGGTTTCCATGGTTACTAATTATGACACGGTGTGAGTCAGCACTCTGTAGTTGGGGTATCAGCAGCTGTCAGATTCTGGGTTCTTTTGTTTTGTTTGTTGGGGTTTTACATCCTGGCAACATCGGAGGTCATATCAGAATGGGTACCGACTTGTGACAGTGCGCACTCATAGCGAGTTTATAGTGCTGCTCCACTGGGCCTAGAGTAGGAATCAAAACCACATCTGGCCACTGGAACCATGACCGGATTTCCCACTCAGTTACATTATCCTGATACTGAGTGAACCAGTCTTTGCTCGATCCTAATACCGGGCGGGGTGGCCGAATCGGTAAAGTGCGTGCCTCGCATGCGGGAGATCGGCAGTTCGGTTCCCCTTCGAGTCAATCCGATGACTTATCAAATTGATACTTGTCGGTTCCTAGCCAGGTGCTTGGCAATAATAGGATAGGGCAAGGTCTGGTTAGTGCACTGTCAGGATAATGTGACCGAGTGGGATATCAGGTAATGATGCCAGCAGCCTGATTTCCCAGTGGTGCAGCACTATAAAGTTAACCATTTAAAATGAAAGTTATTTCAAATTAAAATAAATTAGACTGTAACAATCAATTTAATATATTTATTTCAGAAAAGTGACAGAAACTCAATACCATCGGACTATGCAATTTTTTTTTTTTTTTACTACATAGAAGGGAATGCTATGTCAATTAAACAATCGTGATATTAATGATGCCTATAATGTAAAAGTTTTAACATGCACACCAACATTATTGTTGCACTTCAAATATCAAAGTTAGTAATTTAAAATAAAACTTACTCCAAAGTAAACTAAGGTCGATTATAACGATAAATCTACGCTTTAACAACGATAAATCTACGCTTTATAACGATAAATCTACGCTTTAGCAAGATTACAAAAACTCAAAACCATCAGACTATACAACTTTAACACAACTTATAATTACCATAAACGCCCACCCTGAAGGGCCATACTCCTGGTAAAATATATATATATATATATATATATATTTGAACAAAAGCAAATCTAGCTTCTAAAACCAATTCAGCTCTGACACACGCGCCGAAGCAATTTGCGTTTTTGGTGAATGTTCACCCAAATAAGCTAGGGAAGCCTACGCTGGCGTATCGATGATAGCGATCCAGGTTATGGCTCTTTGGCATGTGGCGCCCCCTCGTGGATTGATCCTTAATTAACAAATGCTGCCAGCACCGACCCCCCCCCCACCCCACCACCCCCCCCACCCCACCACCCCCACCACCACGCCCAACCTCCGCACACCCCGGTATCAAACGCTGAACTTGATACCCATTAAACTTCCGGAAACTCTTGATAAGGCAGATCATATGGATGGGGGGGGGGGGAGAGGGGGGGGGGCATTATGCAAGCAAGTCTATTATAACACGCCATTTCATACTATATCAAGGCAGGTGAGAATAACCTATATATGATCTCCTAAGTTATTACAGTAAAGGCAGGTTATGCCTTCCCATTTTACATACATAGAATATATTTTCATAAGTTTTTCATTTCCATCACCTGTTTTGCAACAACACATTATTACTGATGGGTTCCCATTGAGCACTGCGTAGCGAATCCAAAATGCATTTCCCAAAACCTGTGATATCTTATAGGTTGCAATCACAACCTGACAATAGTAATTTTGAAAAGGCTGTAAAGAATAATACATTTGATTTAAATCCATATCGTCATTTCATCCTCATGACCTGTTCCCATTCCCACAGGCAAAAAAAGGTCAGGTTCGAAAAGTACATTTGCAGTGATGAAAAGTAACCTCACGCAACAGTACTAGTGTTGATGGCAAAAGGCATGTCCTTTTCTTTTGCTGAGTAGATAATCCATAAATCTGATTATTTCTATTTTGCAGCGCAGTGATTCCTATCTTCCATCGGCGTTACATGACATGCCACTACAGTATAACCCAGTTAAACCAAACTTGAAGGGACCCTAGCAATTTGTTTGGATTAACCGATCATTGGTTTAACCAAACTTTGGCTTTGGCGTTGACTTGGCTTTGACAGAAATGTGGGTGCATTATGAATGTAATATACAATGCATGTGGACACTTTGATTATTGTATTTTATTGATATACAGTGTAACCCTGTTAAACCAAGCTTTGTTAAACCAAACGATCAGTTAATACATACTTTTGTTGGCAGCTCGCCAAAACACTACCATTTATCATATAAAATAGTTGGTGGGGTCTCAGATGACCTTATAACCACATGAAAGTTTGGTTTAACTGATTCGGAAGTGGTCTGGGGTCCGACAATTTTGTTTGGATTAACCGATAATTTGGATTAACCAACCTTGGTTTACCCAACTTGTTTATGTGATAAATTGTAGTATTTTGCCTGGCCGCAGAAAAAAGTTTGGATTAATCGATCGTTTGGTTTACCCGAGCATGGTTTAACAGGGTTATACTGTATATTCTTTAGTCATACTCAGAAGCTACATATCATTTTGAATTATAGAACATGAGCATACATTATACGGTAAATGCTGCATCATGATAATTTCTAGAGGATCAAATGATACCTGTAAAGTCTAAAGAATGGGTGGTCTTGTCGGTAGAATGTGTTTAGTGTGTTGCAAACAGGTTGATAATACCCATAGGATGATGGTGTAAGTGTAAGTGTCACGATCATCATATTTGTGCTAAGTACACCAAGGCATTGTTGATAATTCTCGTTGTATAATGGTTTTACCAAGAGTTATTCTTCCAAGCTAGAGTTAGTTATATCTGAGTTATCTAATTATGTTATGTTATCTATTCCTACCATTACAAGCAGAGGGGGGAAGGGGGCGGGGCGTCTTCGGACTTATTGATGGGGTGGGGAGGTTGGGGGGGGGGTCCATTAGTTGTAATGTCTTACCAGGTCCATTACTTTTAATGTCTTTTAGGTCTTACCAGGAGTCATTCATCCAGGATAGGGTTAGTTACTTGTGAGTTATCTAAGTCTGTTCGGTTAAATATATTCCTACGAAGGAGAGGGGAAGTGTGTGTGTGCGGGGGTGGGGGGGGGGATTATTGGTGTGGTGGGGGAGGTTGGATGGATCCATTATTTTTAGCGATGCATCTAAAAAAATCCTAATCTGTTAATGATTCAGTGTGAGTGTGAACAAAAGCATCCTCATACTTGGCATTCTGCAAGACCTGCGGGGCAACCTTGACCCTGACTGGTCAAAACTAAGACTTAGTACAACTTGACCTTGACCTACTGACCTGTATTTTCTCCTCCAGGTTATCGGCGAAGTCCTCCTCCTTGAGTGTGGTGCCATCCATAAGATTACTATCGAACTGGTCAATCGCTCCCGTGACCTTGTCTACTTGATCGTCAAAGTCAAGGTCACCAAGGTCACTTCGCCAGGCGTCGCTTGGCGCAGAGTTCAAAGTCGTTGTCGCCATCTTCATGATCTCTGCGTGCTTCATGTTTTGCTTCTCCTGGGTAATAGACATACAGAGGCAATACATGAATATGCAACATAGGTATTACTTTTGAATAAGGTCATATCTGAAGTGATAGCATTTGACTTAGAAGAGGAAAGGGCAAACATGAAATTGATTATAAACAAGCAGGTTGTATCTTCTCAATGTTTATGCAGATAACATTTGTTTCTCTCCTTATCGCACTGCCATTTTCCACTTTGTTATATTTTCACATTGTTGTAGCTCACACACATACATGTGTATATACATATGTGGATATATTTTCCTGCATCCTTGACTGGATGTGTTTGTTTGTTGTTGTTTTACATCCTAGCAAAATCTACGGTCATATCAGGACGGGTACCGACTTGTGACAGTGTGCCCTCATGGCGAATTTATAGAGCTGCCCCACTGAGAAATCAAGCCACCATCACCATGACCTGATACCCCAGTTAGTCACATTATCCTGACACTGAGCGAACCAGTCCTTGTCCTATCCTAGTAATGCCGAGTGCCAGGCTAGGAAGCGACAAGTATAAATGTTTAAGTCATTGGTTTGACTCAAGCCAGGTTCGTACCCACGATCTCATGGGTTTGGATCCCCCGATCTCCCAAAACAGGGGACGGGCACTCACCTCATTCGGCCACCCCGTCTGGACAGTTAGGCAAATGAGTACGAGCACTGGCTGGCTTCCCATGTGGGAGCTTGTGGTTTCAAAACCCGGCCCAGTCAAACCAATGACTTACACAATTATACTTGTCACTACCTAGTCTAGTACTCAAACTCAAAGATATGATAATGGCATTGAAATCGCCAAATGTGCACACTGTCACAATTTGGTGCCCATCCTTATATGACCTTAGATATTGTGAGAACGTAAAGTTCCCAACAACAAATAATTATGTACTCTTCAAGCCAGTAAAATCGGTTTGCTTTAAAAAGAAAATAAATGTGCACACTGTCACAATTTGGTACCCATCCTTATATGACCTTAGATGTTCTTAGAACGTAAAGTACCCAACAACAAATATTTATGTACTCTTCAAGCCAGTAAAATCGGTTTGCTTTAAAAAGAAAACAATGTGCACACTGTCACAATTTGGTAGCCATCCTTACATTACCTTAGAGGTTGTTAGAACATAAAGTTCCCAACAACAAATAATGATGTACTCTTCAAGCCAGTAAAATCGGTTTGCTTTAAAAATATCAAAAGATCAAAAGACCAAAAGAGGTCAAACCAGATCAGAATATGAGAACAGAACAGAACTTCAGGCCACACATATACTATACAGGTTCCTGTCCCATAGCGATAACCTCCTGCGCGCGAATCCATGTAGTTCCTACTTCTGTCACCAGGTGGCAACACCACTGAGGGGATGAAGCTGCCAAGTAACAGCTCAGAGCGTAGAGGTGCTGCAAGCCAGGAAGGAACCTAACCCCACCTGGCGGCATTCCGATGCACTACTCACTCCACATCCCACTCAATGAAGAATGGGTGTAGTTGGCAATCCGGTAGTCACATTCAAAAGCCTGTAGATAACTGAATGAATATCCATCATGGATAACTGTAGGCCCAACCGGAGATTACCTTGACACCAGTTCAATACCAAAGGCCCACCCTACACAACACCCCACCCCACCTTACACCCCACTTTAAACCCCACCTTACCCTACAATACTCTGTATGCTGGGTTTTGTTTCCTGTCTATATTTTGACAAATTAAAATAGTTTTCCGAGAAGTTTCTTTGTCAGGCATCAAGTGTCCTTATTCATGCATGGTGGAAAACCTATTTGTCTATAGTATTTATAGACAATAATACCAAAAATAAAATCAATTTGATCTATATAAGTAGTAGTGTTTAGGGGAAGCATGGGCAATGAAACCGGGTATATTAAACTATTACATTAAATACTATATATTATTAGATGAGGCTATGTATAATATACCATTACATTAATCGTAGTAATTTCAAAACAAAAGAGTTTTATGAACTTGATTCAGCAGTTTGTTCAGTGCTTCTGTAAGCAATAAGAAAGCTGACCAATGACAAATGTATGGCAATTTTATATCTCTAGTACCACTGGGACTTTAATGTGAGACCAGGGCCCGTATGCAGGAGTCAGTGTTAGCGGGGTTTGGTGTTACAGCCTATTACCGATTAGCTATCGCCGATGTCAGGAACTGTGTCAAGTCGTATGCAGGAGCGCGTAACACTTACATTTTAGCTAAACGTGAAATTATTTATAGATTTGGGAAATCCCTCTGCGTCTGTACCCATATTTTAGGCTTATATCTATTAAATGCTATCATATTTAACAGAATTAAATACGCAATAAGTTAAATTTTAGGAGATTAACCCTAAATTCGAAGCAATATTAATGCTCCCGCCGTAACAAAGGCGATATTAATATTTATATGTTCGAATCGACGAACGTAAAGTAAACAAATCGCCGCAGCCGCCGCATCGACGTCGCTTTCCATACTGGCGGCGGCGGCGATTTGTTTACTTTACGTTCGTGGATTCGAAAATATAAGTATTAATATCTCCGCCGTTACGGCGGCAGCGTTAATATTGCTTCGAATTTAGGGTTAAATTGATCAGATTTCACTTATTGCGTATGTAATTCTGTTAAATATGACAGCATTGAATAGATTTGGGCCTAATAAACTCGCTAAACCTGATATTTTTTAGGGGTAAGGTAACACCGGTTAAGCCTTTGGTGTTAGGCCTAACACTGACTCGTGCATACCATTTTTTCGCCGCTAACCCGGAATTCCCGCCAAACACCGGCCTAACACTGACTCCTGCATACGGCCCCAGGTGAGATGACCAAACAAGTTTTGTTTAGTTTTTTTTGCTCCATTAGTTGTTTAAGCAGGGGAAATTTCAGTCATAAATGACTGGTCTTCCTCATTCCACTGCTGGTCGATAGAAAGCCCGAGCCTACACTTTTACCGACCCAAGGGATTTTTAACCTCCCACACCACATAGACATGGTATGAGAGCAACCAGCATTTGATGACGCTGTAAGTTATACAAAGCGGTGGAAATCCAAATTGGCAGAGCTGGGGGCATGGGGAATCAAACCGCCGACCCTCAGATTAGGAGTCTGACCTAGTAAAAAGTCAAACACTCTAACCACTCCGCCACGGAGAACGCTAGTTGAGCGACCATTTCCCATTCTGATCAATCATGGAATCTGAATCCCAGGTTATACTCATTACCGAGTACTACTAAATTGACTTAAAACACTGGCCGAGTTAAATCAAGGACTTCAGAATTTATACTTGTCACTACCCGGCCTCATGCTCGGCAATACTAGGATGGGGAGAGGAAAAGTGGTCTGGAAAAAACCAAATTGTCCATGATGTGCGCAACGTGGGTAATTGAGAGCACAAGACTTTATATTCGCAGTAGATTTCAAAGCGACTATTGGCGCCGTCTATATTGTAATTCTGAACTAATGAAATGGTCGCCGATTGATGCACCACCTACTGTAAATTCATTGAAACCGATATTACGCAGTTAACGAAACTGCGCAGTAGATTTTAAATGTGATTATTGGCGCCATCTACATTGTTCTTGTGAACTAACGAATGGCCGCTGACCGACGCGCCACCTACTGTAAATTCCAAGCAACGTCTATGACGCAGTTAGCGAATCTAGACACTTCGACCAGAGCCTTTCAACCGATCGGACGTGTTTTCCTTAGACAGATTTGCCATCCCACCCACCCAACTAATGACATAGATCGTTAGGGTTAAGTCCCTGAAATCCTCGAACTATATGAACCATCAACATCTTGAATCAAACTGTAACAAGCTAAAATAGAAAGAATAAATGCCACTATATAGTACTGTCTCGCGTTTTGTTCAATTATCTCTGACTGAAATCCCCCCTGATTAATCAACTAATCTAAAACTGGAGAAAAAGTCTTAAAAACAACAACACAGCCATGCGACACAGTGCTGCGATCAATACCCATTGAAATGTTTATTTAGTTGCCTCGTCAAATTACGTCCTGGTTTGGTCACGTGACTAAGGGCTATGAAAGAGTGACCTCGCAGTTAACCTTTCTGACCTCCCAATGACACTCTCTTAGGAACAATCCACTGATCCAGTCTCAACACCTCGTCCTATGGCCGGGCGCGGTGGCCGAATGGGTAGAGCGCGGGCCTCGTGTGTGAAAGGTCGGAGAGTTTGGTTCCCGGTCGAGTCAAAGCTTGCTTTATTAAATGACGCCTCTAGAGCACTCAGTCGATTCAAACCGATGACTTAAACATTGATACTTGTCGCTCGCTAGCCTGGCGCTCGGCATTAATAGGATAGGGCAAGGACTGGTTAGCTCAGTGTCAAGATAATGTGACTGAGTGGGATATCGGGTCATGGTACCGGTGGTCTAATTTCCCAGTGGGGCAGTACTATAAAGATGCCATGAGTGCACACTGTCACAAGTTGGTACCCATCCTGACATGACCTTTGATGTTACCAGGATGTAAAACTCCAACATTCAACCAACCAACCTCCTCCGGGATAGCTGACGGGGTCATGCGGGGAAGACGAGGAAGTCATTCTTCCTCTGAAACAAACCAAAGACAGCACACAGTGGTGCTCTGCTACTAGTAGGACAACACACGGACCGATGTGCTTAATCTCGGAATAACGTAAGTCCAATAACTACGAGAAGTCCATGGGCGATAATCTGTCATATCACACCCAATCACTATGAGAAGTCCAGGGGGCGATAATATGACATATCACTCCCAATCACTATGAGAAATCCATGGGCTATAATATGACATATCACTCCCAATCACTACGAGAAGTCCAGGGGTGATAATATGCCATATCACTCCCAATAACTACGAGAAGTCCAGGGGGTGATAATATGACATATCACTCCCAATCACTACAAGAAGTCCAGGGGCGATAATATGCCATATCACTCCCAATCACTATGAGAAGTCCAGGGGCAATAATATGCCATATCACTCCCAATCACTATGAGAAGTCCATGGGCTATAATATGACATATCACTCCCAATCACTATGAGAAGTCCAGAGGGTGATAATATGACATATCACTCCCAATCACTACGAGAAGTCCAGAGGGCGATAATATGATATATCACTCCCAATCACTATGAGAAATCCATGGGCTATAATATGACATATCACTCCCAATCACTACGAGAAGTCCAGGGGCGATAATATGCCATATCACTCCCAATCACTATGAGAAGTCCATGGGCTATAATATGACATATCACTCCCAATCACTATGAGAAGTCCAGAGGGTGATAATATGACATATCACTCCCAATCACTACGAGAAGTCCAGGGGGTGATAATATGGCATATCACTCCCAATCACTATGAGAAATACATGGGCTATAATATGACATATCACTCCCAATCACTATGAGAAATACATGGGCTATAATATGACATATCACTCCCAATCACTATGGGAAGTCCAGGGGGCGATACTATGACACATCACTCCCAATCACTACGAGAAGTCCAGGGGGCAATAATATGACATATCACTCCCAATCTCTATGAGAAGTCCAGAGGGCGATAATATGACATATCACTCCCAATCACTACGAGAAGTCCAGAGGGCGATAATATGCCATATCACTCCCAATCACTACGAGAAGTCCAGGGGGTGATAATATGGCATATCACTCCCAATCAGTACGAGAAGTTTATGGGTGATAATCGGTGTATGCGTCGCCATGCTGGCGCACGGTGAGCACCGTCCCTTAGAATCAGCAGCACATGCAGTGCATTAGTCGGCTACTCCACGAACCCTGGTTGAGTCAAACCAATGACTTAAAAATTGATACATATTGCTCCCTAGCCAGGCGCTCGGCATTATTAGGATAAGGCAAGGACTGGTTGGCTCAGTGTCAGGATAATGTGACTGAGTGGGATATCAGGTCATGGTGCTGGTGGCCTGGTCTCCCAGTGGGACAGCACTATAAAGTCGCCATGAGTGCGTACTGTCACACGTCGGTACCCGTCCTGATATGACCTTAGATGTTGCTAGGACGTAAAACAACAACAAAACACACCCTGGCGGCAGAAATCGGCACTACCGGGACGCTGATCCTGATGAAGAATGACAGCAGCCCACACGTGACAGGAACTCAGCGGAGTGCTGACTGGTGCAACTGGCGCGGTCCAGTATTGTGTCTAACTAATTGGATAAACTGCCAAGGACACAAGACACAATAGCACACATCGTCTACGGCCCACGGTATTGTGATGGCCGAATCACTTAGAGAGCAGGCTTCCTGTGTGGAAGGGCGGGAGTTTGAATGTCAGGCGAGTCCAAAGCAATGACTTATCAAATGGATGGTCACAAGGTGGTCAGTCGCAAGCGGTTGGCGACCAGTCAGCAATCAGTCAGCGACCTGCGTGCGACCATTTTGGTCACAAGGTGGTTGCCGCTGCAACACCACACACCTGCTCGTGACCAAAAGCATGTTCATTGCTTGCGATGGTCGGCCACCGACCAGTCACTGACCCGTCACCAACTGGTCACCGACCATTGTGTTCCCACTTTGTTTACCTTAGTCACAAGGAGCTCGCCGGCTTTTGGTCGCAAAGTGATTACAAAGTGGTCACAAGCCAGGGTGTGACTGAGGCCTTAACAGAGCCATCTAGACATGTGTATTTCCTATTTCTTATTTCCAACTGAAACGCCAAGATTATCTAGACAGAAACTATACAAATCTAAAATAAAACTATTCTGAAGAAGCCTCGATTTGAACGAAGCCGTATAGAACGTGTTGGGCTCGTTTTCTTTGATTTGGTTGTTTTGTATTTTTAAAACCTTTTTTTACAGAAACAAAATTACCTCTGAAGTGTTAGCAAAGTAGGCCCAAGGAGAAATAAACCCACTCTCTAAGCGGATCTTTGAGGCGGAATCTATGCACGCTGTCTGAATAATTCTGATTGGATGCTCCAATAGACATGACTGCGCTGTAGTTATGGCAGATGGACGGAACAAGAGAGGGATAAAGAGAGAGCAAGAGAGATCAATCAGGGATTTAAAGCTAAAAGTATTAACAATAGTGACCAGCTGAATAACACCATAAAGTATATACGCATTGTTCATATACTTGTTTGTTGTTGTTTATTGGCGATTTACTTTCTATCAACATCTAAGGTGATCATCGCATAAACAATGACGTGTGACAGGGTACAGTTCTAGTGACTTTATAGTTCTGCGTGACTGGGAGGCTGGGTCACCGTCACCATGACTGAATATATTTGTTTGTTTGTTGTTTTACATCCTAGCAACATCTAATGTAATATCAGGATGGGTACCGATTTGTGACAGTGTGCACTCATGGCAACTTTATAGTGCCGCATCACTGGCAGAACAGGCCACTCGCACCATGACCTGATATCTCACTTAGTCATATTATCCTGACACTGAGCTAACCAGTCCTTGCCCTATCCTAATAATGCTGAACATTCAGCTAGGAAGTGGCAGGTATAAATTATTAAGCTATTGGTTTGACTCGACGAGGGTTCGAATGAATATCTCACTCAGTCACATTAGTCTGATACCGAGCAAACCAGTCCTTGCCCTATCCTATTAATACCGAGTGCCAGGCTAAGTGACGATAAAGGTATCAATTTGGTAAGTCATTAATTGGGATTGACTCAGCGATGGCTGAAACTAACTACGTCATTTATGGGAAGCCAGCCAAAGCCCTTACCGATTTGGCCACCAAGTCCAGTCTGTCCAAGTAATACCAGTAGTATTTGTATCCCATCCAATTCTGCCCACATGACTTATATGATGTATAAGAATCATACAAATATAATTCCCAACCAGCTCCACAGCTCCACAGCTCCACAGCTCCACAGCTCCACAGCTCCACAGCTCCACCTGCGAGTGATCGGGTGATGGAGCCTGGGGCTAGTCATCTACTGCTCCAACCTACTCAGCCTCAGCTTCAAAGGTGGCGCCACCTCCCACCACTCTCTATCTGATCCTAACCTCATTCACTGTACCGCAAAAATGTTGTCAACTATTATATCCAGATAAAACACCCTAAAAAGTAACAGTTCAGTTTCTTTAATAGCAAGCAAGCCTCATGATTTGACAAATATGGGGCAGGTTTTCAATTTTTGGCGGGAATTGAGCAAGGGGATTGTTGGTGAATACAACCGCCCCCGGGTGGCTTGACTGAAGGGTGGGTGGGTGTGGGGTGGGTGTGGGGGTGGGGGTGGGGATGGATGTGGGGATGGGGGGGGGATGATCAGGACTGCTGAGAGAACAATGACATTAAGTACACTCCGATAGACACCGCCTTAAACACACAGCGATTGATCAGGAGGCACACATGCCCCGTTTTCCAAACCCACCATCAGCTGGCCGTTTCGACCACAAACAAGGAGTACTCATCTCAGAAATATATTATAACAACACCCTCATACCCCACACGTATACTCCGTGAATATAGAAACCTAGGCTGATTCACATCTGTGACGTCACAGATTAAAAATGCGCTTATTTGGTTGGCAGTCATATCAGGACTGGGACCAATTTGTGACAGTGCACACTCGTGGTGATTTTATAGTGCTGCCCTACTGCGAAATCAGGTCCCCAGCTCCATGCCCCCCCCCCCATATCCCACTCAAGTTTCATTATCCTGACACTGAACTAACCACTCCTTGCCCTATCCTGTAAATGCTGAGCGTCAGGTGAGGAAGCGACAAGTATCAATTTTATAAGTCATTGGTTTGACTAAACCGGGAACCAAAACTCCCAATTTCCCGCACGCGAGGCCCGCACTCTACCGATTCAGCAACCACGCTCGGTGTTAGAATATGTGAACTGCGGGTAATCGGTGATTTTGGGTGAAGTGGATGGGAATGGCAGGTGGCAGTAGATTGAGCGTCTGTGGGTGGGTGGGTGGGTGGGTGTGAGTGTTGGTGTGGGTGTGCCTGAATGTGTGGGTGGATAGAAGGTACCAGGAGGAGGATTTAAACCAGACCAGAAGCACAAAGCTACCCTGCTTTCTAATACCCCTGTCACACTACGACGTAATGAGCGAACGTGAGCCTAACGTGGTGATTTTTCGTCATTACGTTGATGTACATTGGATTACGTTATGATGATGTCATAATGATGTTAGACTGACGTCGAGCTACG
The DNA here is from genome assembly GCA_030323885.1 of Branchipolynoe longqiensis. Taxonomy (NCBI): domain Eukaryota; kingdom Metazoa; phylum Annelida; class Polychaeta; order Phyllodocida; family Polynoidae; genus Branchipolynoe; species Branchipolynoe longqiensis. Next base: position 66,863,182 of record CM059189.1, read on the forward strand.
TCACATTATGTCGTGTCACGTCGAGTTACGTCGAGGTTTTGGACATGTTCAAAAATTTCGATGTAGCTCAAACATAAGGGTTTACGTTCGCCGTACGTTCTGTTCACGTGCAGCGAACGTCAATGATGTTAAACGGATGTTAGGCAAACGTTCCTCACTACATTCCACTACGTTCCACTATGTTCCACTCGTTGACCCACATTAAAGCCGGTGGAAACGTCCATGCGGCGTAATGGGAAAGTCAGGAGAACATCAGGAGAATGTCAGGAGAACGTACGTTCAGCATTTCGCCAATGTTTAATGACATAAGTAACGTAAGGTAACGTAAAGCAACGTAGTTCAGGCAATGGAATAACGTTCATAACATTCCATGAGCATCATTACGTTGTCCTCTCTCGTTGAATGAGGGTATCACTACACTTTACCGACGTTATGCTCTAGTCCACTATGCTGCATCCATGTTCAACTTGTGCCCAAATTTGCATACTACGCCGAGAAGTTCAATGTTCTTCACGTTCTCCCTACGTTGACGTCGTTACGTCGTAGTGTGACAGGGCCATAAAGGCCGGTCACATACACGTTAGTGGACGTAGTTGAACGTAGTGGACACTAACGTAGTTGAACGTCGTTGAACGTAGTTGAACGTAATTGAACATGGTTGAATGCTGTTGAACATAGTTGAACTTACCGGCATCCATACTTCTCCAGTACGTTCAACTCCATTCAACTACATTCAACTATGTTAGCCTCCACTAGGTGCAACTACCTCCACTAACGTGTATGTGATCGGGCCTTAAGTCCATAGTCTGCAATAAAATCGTCCATGTGGTAGGGATAATCGACCAGGTTGTAGGTCCAGTGTCATTATAACTATTTGCAATGGACAAATTCAAGAGCTGATTGATTTTGTTGTTGGTGATGATAGACTCCCATTTTTATTTTTAGAGGAATGGATATTTTGGTGGAGGGATTAAGGTGGGGTGGGGTGGAGAGGAGTGGGGAGGAGAGAAGAGCCGATGGGGAGGGGAGGAGACGGCGGTGGGAGGGGGTGGGAGGGGGGGGGAGGAGAGGGGAGGAGTGGGAGGAGGAGGAGGAGTGGGGAGGGGTGGGGGAGGAGTGGAGAGGGGTGGGGGGGTGGGGAGGGTGGGGAGGAATGGGGAGGGGGTGGGAGAGGGGTGGGGAGGGGGAGAGGGGTGGGGAGGAGTAGAGAGGGGGACGGGAGGAGGACGGAAGTGGAGGGATGGGGGGGGAGGGATGGGAAGGGAGAGAGGGGAGGGGATGACACAGGAGGGGAAGGGAGGGGAGGGGGAGAGACAGGAATGGAGTGGAGCGGAAGAGAGAGTAAGGGGCGGAGGGGAGGGGAGGACAGAGAGGGAAGGGAGGAGAGAGAGAGGGGAAGGGAGGGGAGAGAGGGCAACGGATGGGAAGGGGGGGGGGGAGGGAGGGAGAGAAGGGAGAGAAGGGAGAAAGAGGTGGGGAGGGAATGGACAGGGGGGGTGGGTGATAAGGAATGGGAGGGAAGAGAAGGGATGTGAGAGGAAGGGAAAGAAGGGATGCGATTGGAGGGGAGAGAGGGGAAGGGATGGGAGGGGAGCAGACAGAGGGGAAGGGGCGGGAGAGGAGAGAGGGCAACGGAGGGGAGGGGAGGGGAGAGAGAGGGGAAGGGAGGGGAGAGAAGGGAAGGGATGGGATTGGAGGAGAGAGGTGTGGGAAGGAATGGACAGGGGGGAGATAAGGAATGGGAGGGGAGAGAAGGGAGGGGATGGGAGAGAAGGGAGGGGAGGGGAGAGAAGGGAGGGGAGTGAAGGGGAGAGAGGGGTAGGTGTCGTGTGTGACGGATTGAAGGGATGGGAAGGGGAAGGGTGGATTGGAATGGATTGGGGAGGGGAGAAGATTAACATCTGCTGAGGAGTGCCTCAGGCACCACAGATGTGCCCGTCAATATAGACAGAGCTACTTCATATTCAACCGGTGCTCCAAACCAATATGTCCTGTTTACATCCGATTGTGAAATGCATGGTTGTGGGATCCTCTGTTGGTCTTGTTCCCTGGGCTTTTATGTTGTATTCAACGTTAATTAACCTGACCTTAGAGACCTTTCCAAACTAATATATTATATGCATTTGTCTATTATGTATTAGGACTAAGGCGACGATTTATTGTGACATCACTACAAAGGACTCCTCGCAAATAAGGCAGGGATATATCCGGAGTTCCAATACTGAAGTATTAAGAGCAGGACCTTTGTTTCAATAATACGTATGACTCATGCAATGTGTGACATTTTCAGCGGTACAGTGAGTGAGTGTAAAGGGGCTGTCACACTACGACATATGGCCCTAGCGTATGCCGACGTATGCGATTTTCGACCAACACATCGGCATACGGCGTCATACATTATGTATATGTTGGGCATACATCAAGTACGCTCGGGATACGGCGTCATAGGTTGTCATAGGTCGGCATAGGTCGAGCCACTAAAAAATTGTTGTGCATGTTCAAAATTGTCAACGTATGCCATCGTATGGATATTATGTTTTTCATACGCTTGGTGTACACTCGGCATATGTCGGTGTATGTTATGCACACATTAGGGGTAGGTCAGGATAGGTTGGAACACGTTAGCCATACATTCAGCCTGTTGGGAATGTGGAGTCCGCATACAGCCAATGGATGCATAACGTACTCCAAACGTACTTTGAACGTATGCCTGCAGTATCTCCAGCATACTTAATGTATGCACCAATCTTCTAGCGATGGACTAACGTATGTAACGCCGGTCAGCATACCGTCAGCATATGCAGACGTTTTGCGAACATTTTGTGAGGCACATGAACGCTCTCAATAGGTTAAAGATATGTTCTGCATACGTTACGTACGTTGTGTGTATGTTGTGTGTACGCCCATTTTTATCCCTCGCTATTTTGATTTGAAATTTATTTCAACACGTTACGCACACGCCGGCGCCATGTGTCCTAGTATGACAGGGCCTTAACGGCTGCTGAGTCGTGGGCGAGTAGGTGCCACGTAGGGAGGTTAACTGGTACCAGTAGATGACCTACTGAGTAGAGGTAAGCGGCCGATGACTTCGTGGCTGGGGAGTAGATGAATCTTCCAGCTTATTATACTTGTATAATGGCTTATACAACCTATATACAACATGGGAATACATATAATGCTGTTTAGAGTGCATCCACCAGAATCACTGCACACGTCTGGTTTTACTGTAATCAACCACCCTCACCTTACATATTGAGGAGAAACAATGTTAGCACATGGAACAACTTGAATGTTTTTATTGCAAATCTCGCTTTGGCGAACAATTCACCACCCTACGCCGATCTAAAAAACACCCACACAAACACTAAAACACACGGCTTGTAATGGGACTGATATTGTACTTGGTTGACAGGAGTGAGTGGTGATGATGATGGTGGTGGTGGTGGTTGTTGTGGTTGTGACGATGATGAGTGTGGTGGTGGTGACAATGATCGTGGTGATTGCTGTGGTGATGATGGTTGTGTTGAGGATGATAAGGATAATGGTGGTGTTTGTTGTGGTTGTGGTGATGACGATGGTTGTGGTGATGATGATGATGCTGATGGTGGTTGTTGTTGTGGGTGTGGTGGTGATGGTTGAGGTGACGATGGTGATGATGATGGTGGTGGTTGATTTGGTGATGATGATGGTTCTGGTGGTGATGATGATGATGGTGCTGGTGCTTCTGGTTGTGGTTGTGGTGGTGATGATGGTGGTGGTGATGATGATGATAATGATGATGGTGGTTATTATGGTTGTGGTAATGATGATGGTTGTGGTGGTGATAATGACGATGATGATGGTGGTTATTGTGGTTGTGGTGATGATGATGGTTCTGGTGTTGATGATGATGATGGTGTTTACTGTGGTTGTGGTGATGATGATGGTGGTGGCGGTGATAATGACGATGATGATGGTGGTTGTGGTGGTGCTGATCGTTATGATGATGTTCGACCGTCTCGGCTACCAAGAATATATTCACTGCAGTTTCCTGGATGAACAGCATTGAATTGAACAGTCATTGCATAGGACAGTGAGAGTTCTAGACTCTTGGGTCTGCGCTCAGCGTAAATCCTACTCATCACGAAGGACCCTGGTTCTGTGACCAGGACGGTCGTTGCGGAATCTGGCCGTGCATAGCGAGTGGCCTGAGTGGCGGTTGCTAATTGCCGCGAGGAGGCGCTGCCCGATGATAAAATAGCGGCGTGTTCCCAGGTCGCTAACAGTAACAACTGGTGAATACTGCACACCGGGGTGTCTCGCCGTCAGGCCAGGGGGGGGGGGGGGGGAGGGTGGCGGAGCTGCATCTGGGCACCAGACAGTCTAGCAGAGGGAGGCGTGGTGGGGGGGAGAGGGGAGGAGGTGGGGTGGGGGTGGGGGATGGGAGCAGGAGGGGGGAGGAGGAGGTGGAGGTGGAGGAGTGGTGGAGGAGGGGGGGGCATAGAGGAACGGAGATGGAGGAGGGGTGAAAAGAGATGGAGGAGGGGAAGGGGTGGACGAGTGGGAGGAGGAAGGGAAATGGAGAAGGAGTGGGGGAGGGGTGGGGTGGAGGTGGGGGAGGGGTGGGGGTGGCAGTGGGAGGAGGTGGGGGATGAGGCGGGGGAGGAGGTGGGGGAGTAGGTGGGGGAGGAGGCGGGGGAGAGAGTGGAGGAAAGGGGTGGAGGAAGGGAGATGGAGGAGGGAGATGGATGAGGGAGATGGATGCCGGAAATGGAGGAGGGATGTGGTGGGGGGCTAGGGAGGAGGGCTATGGAGAAGTCAGAGGGAGGAGGTAAGAGGGAGGAGAGGAGATGGAGGAGGAGATGGAGGAGGGAGATGGAGGAGGGAGATGGAGGAGGGAGATGGAGGAGGGAGATGGAGGAGGGAGATGGAGGAGGGAGATGGAGGAGGGAGATGGAGGAGGGAGATGGAGGAGGGAGATGGAGGAGGGAGATGGAGGAGGGAGATGGAGGAGGGAGATGGAGGGCGAGTGGAGGAGGGAGATGGAGGGGAGATGGAGGGGGAATGGAGGAGGGAGATGGAGGAGGGAGATGGAGGAGGGAGGATGGAGGGAGAGATGGAGGAGGGAGATGGAGGAGGGAGATGGAGGAGGGAGATGGAGGAGGGAGATGGAGGAGGGAGATGGAGGAGGGAGATGGAGGAGGGAGATGGAGGAGGGAGATATCGATGAGCGAGTGGAGGGGAGATTGAGAAGGTGGAGGAGGTGGAGGAAGAAGATGAATTGGTGGAGCTGAAGGATGAAGTAGGTGGGTGTAGTTAGTTAGTGGTAGGAGGAGGAAGTGAAGGAGGTGGAGAAGGTGGAGGAGGGAGGAGAGGAGGTGGGGGAGGGAGGAGAGGAGTTACAGGAGGATGGGTTAAGAGAGCTGGAGCAGCGGGAACATGTTGTGGAGGAGGAGAAGCTGCATTATGGGAGGCTGGGTCCTGCATTCATCCGCATACGGCATCAGACGTAGCATGCACTGGTGGGCCTTCGCCGTTACCAGGATGTGGCAGCCTAAGTGGATACAGTCTAGTGGTGAAGGCACGTGTTCAGTAATAGGTTGGGTTCGATTCGCTGTCTAATATGGCCCAAGCAAGCAACGAATTCTGGGCAATAATGCACATATCAGACCTTTACACGGAGCCATACCTTGCCGTATCAATATCATACCCATTGCCAAATTCTCTATTAGGAGATTTGGTGCATTATAGGGCATAGCCTGCTATCTGCATTAGAAGTTTGTCTTAACTATATATATTTATATCTATATATAGTAAAACCTCCCTAAATCAACCGACCATAGGACCGACTTTATATGGTCCATTTAGGGGGGTGGTTGGGTTAGTATTGTTTTCTGTGTGTGTGTGCCTGTGTGTGTGTTTGTTGTGTGTGTTTTTTTTCTCTGTGTGTGCGTATGCCGGTATTGCAACACCTCAGGGAGTTTGATGCCCCTGCTCTGCAGAGTTGTAAACCACTGCCTTGTGGTACAGGTTCTTGACAGAACCGAAGGCTAAGGGAGCAAACCCTAAACAGAAAACCATGTCACTGTGGCAGCATTAAGGGCGGCTGATGTATGGAACTCCTAACATCTTCCGACCAGCCACTGCAGGGAGAAATAGTTTTGCGCCTGTCTTGACATGTTCTTGCCGGTGTGAAACCTCTATTTGCTCCCCGAGAGAGTGCCGCTGGTAACTTGCAAAAGCCAGAAGCACTTCAACATTTTTGCAGGCAGCTTTCATGAAATGTACAACCGTACAAAACATCACTCTCATAGCAGAGAGCTAAATGGAGAGCGGCAGTCAAGTAATAAAAGCAGTCTTTGTCGCATCGCGACCGACAGTATGATGATGATGATGATGGGTTAGGGAGTTTTTTTAAATTGTCACAATGGTATTATATGGGATCGTTTGGGACCCAAATGAAGCGATCGATATAGGAAAGTGGTAGATCTGTGGGGGTGGTCGGTTAGAGAGGTTTTACTGTACATCGGATTATAGTTTATAAATGACGGAAAGTCTAGGGCAACATTGAAAATATACTACTTGCAGTAATGTAGGTAAGGATTCTACTCAGTTCTACTCGGTTGTACTCGGTCCTATTCGGTCCTACTCGGTTCTACTCGGTCCTACTCGATTCTACTCGGTTATCCTCTGGACACCGCCCTTATCCTCTCTAATCTGTCCATTTTGGCTTCAGAGCCCACCAGCAAGACATTAAGATATATTAAAAATAATTACTTTGCCTTCTCCTTTTTTTTTTTTTAACCAAAGATATCCACATTTTCAATTGTGAATCTACACCTTGCAATGCTACCGCGTAATGTTTTGTGTCTGTAAGAAGGTTCAATACTAGTATAAGTCTGCTGAGATTTAAACGTTAGCACCGCACTTTGACCAGTCACTTCCCCGATAATATCTTGTATGCATGAAGATTATACTCGCTCAGCAGAGTTTCAAACCCTTGTCCATCACCGTGACAAACCAGCCCATATTAAAGCTGCATAGTCCTATTAAAGTATCAAATTTTGAAAACCAAAACACTGACCTAGATTTGATTCTACATATACAACGTCGATACTGGTGCACTTATTAAGCAGTAGTTGTGACATAGATGGGAATACCAAGTAAATTTAATAGTATCTGTTACTGCCGAATCTTAAGGTGTCTGAGTTTTGGCGTGCTTGCCAAAATTAATGTGGCATTGTTTCATGACACATATCTCAAAAGTTAGCCATTTAAAATATAAAGTACTTCAAACCAAAATAAGATACACAATGATCAACCTAATATATTTATTTCAGAAAATGACAAAAACTCAAAACCATCCGACTATACAACTTTAATTGATCTATGCGATCAAATTTCGACAGTATCAGAATTACTAATATCAAGACCAGTTACTCTGCGGAAGCCGGTATGCTAGAGTTGTATGTACGTAGTATGTATACGAATGAGCCCCGCCTCCACGTGGTGGAGGCAGGCACTATACTGACCACAGTTGCGGCTTCAGAACAACAGGTGGCAGCAAGCTGACCAGAGACGGTCCCTAGGGGCATAATCGATGAACACGTCACGGGCAACTCGGGTCACCCGAGTTGCTAGAATTTCAAATCGGACACAGCGAGTGGAATTGACAAAAACACGTGCCGTGTGGAAAACGACCCCACCCCAGTAACCCACCTCTTTGCTGGGGTTTGCCAGGAACGATGATGTCACATTTGTGCTGGTACTGTCCTGGATAATAGCTACCAGTAGCAGTCCGACATGTTTTTTTTTTGTAATAACACAAATTAATGAAATGGAAATATAACTAAACTATGCAATCATATAATACTTTAAATCCTATTTTTGTTTGCTATAGTTATATCGGTTATTTAAAAAAAAAAAAAATTGTGAATTAAGCCACCATTTTGTTCACCCCGAGCGTGGAGAAGCGTATTTGATTATTCAAACTGAGTTTGTAGGATGTGCGCATGTGCCAGAAAGTGGCTCAGATGACCCGAGTTGATTAATCGATTATGCCCTAGGTGGACTGCTCTTGCACGTTGGTTTGCAGCCACCACGACCAACAAACAACAAATACACAAATATCAACGGAATCAATAACCGGAAGTCTAGCAATGGTAAGACAACACCATTATTGCAAACACCAGCAATTTCTGCAACCCCCCCCCCCCCCCAAAAAAAAAGAAAAACCACACCACACATACACACACACAAACAGACACAAAAAACAGTGCATCCTAACCTATGAGGCTGGCCTATCAGGGGAGGATATTAGTGGAGAGAAGAGGAGAATGGAATGACCTCTACAGATAGTGACCGATCAGCTCATCGACTGAGCAGCTCACCTACTAACTCACGTTCCACATTACCAACAAATCACCGAGTATTCCTGCCAAGAACTTTTGATGATTAATTCATTTTAAAAGCTAGACCCAAAGTCCAAGTCAGGGCTTGTAAGCTGGTTGGTTGTAGGAGTATTACGTCCTGGCAACATTTAAGGTCATATCAGGATGGGTACAGACTTGTGACAGTGTGCACTCATGGCGAGTTAATAGTGCTTTATAGTGTTGCCCCACTGGGAGACCAGGCTGACGGTACCATGACTTGATACCCCACTCAGTCACATTATCCTGACATTGAGCCAACCAGTCCTTGCTATATGCTAATAATGCCGAGCTCCTGGCTAGGAAGCGACAAGTATCAAGTCAGTGGTTTGACTCGACCATGGTTAGAACCCTCGGGTTCGAATCCCACGATCTACCAAAACGGGAACCGGACGCTCTACTCATTCGGGCATCCTGTCTGGTCATGGATTTGTAAGGAATCTTCAAAATTACTCCCCCTCCAAGAAAGATAAACACGCATACCAAAAGGGAGAATTATTAACTTGTGCAACATGCATTCTAGGTAGATTTAAATGCTGGTAATTCTCTTTCAATTGTTTTTTTTTTGTTTGAACAAAAATTGATTGATAGATAGAGTTCGGTAGGTCGCTGCCAGGACCCTATTGAATTAACTCAAGTAGAAACGAAGAAATGCACTTCTCCACCGGTAACCAGTAGCTCTGAGCAGTGGTCACCCGTCGGACTAACAATTTGCTCATAATGCTGTTCCAATGTATAATCAAATACGTACTATCAAATCTAGATAATTGTTTTGGTTTTGACAAAAATTGAAGCTTCATCGAACTATGCAGCTTTAAGCCACTGTGTCCATACATTAATTCTGTGTAAATATCACTTTGTTCAAAAGTGTGTTACCGTGTCAAAGGTTAATACCTCAGCATTATACAGACGCATGGAGCAAACCTTCAGCAGACATGACACTGTACCTGCTATGAATAGAGTGGAGTTGATCACTGCGCATTCTCAGTGTGCACCAATCAGATTTTGAGTAGGGTGTTTGGCGCATGCCGTCAATGCGGAAAGTGCTGTATATTTGCCCGGAACCAATATGTTTCCAATGAGTCAAGCAGAGATGCTTATCCCCCCCCCCCTTCGCTCCCTCCCTCCCTCCGAAGCCTCCCATATTCAGGCCAACAATGTATTTTTATTTAGCAGGAAATTATTGGGCAACAGCTGCTTAAAATCAATACACCCACCCATTTAGAGTAGTTGCTACTGTACAAGCTGTGGTTGCAGGTTGTATTGAGTGCTTTGCTGCCTGGTGAGGATATTATTGGTAAAACGTGAATCGTTGGTGTTGGTGTTGGTGTTGGCGTTTGTGTTAGTGCTGGTGTTAGTGCTGGTGCTGGTGATTGCATTCATGCTGGTATGGCGGTTGTGGTGCTTATGGTTGTTGTCGTGGTTGTTGTCATAGTTGTTGTGGTTTTGCTGTGGTTGTTGTGTTTTTATTGTGGTTGTGGTTGCTGTTGTGGTTCTTGTCGTATTTGTTGTTGTTGCTATGAGTGTGGTTGTTGTGTTTGTTGTAGTGGTTGTTATGGCGATTATTTTTGTTATTGGGATTGTTGTAGTTGTTGTGGCTGTTGTGGCTATTATTTTGGTTGTGTTTTTTGTTGGTACATTAGTTGTTTAAGCAGGGGAAATTTCAATCACAGACGACTGGCATTCCTCATTCCACTGCTCCTTGCCCTATCCTCCTAATAACACCAAGCGCCTGGCTAGGAAGTGACAAGTATCAATTTGTAAGTCATTGGTTTGACTCGACCAGGATTCGAACCCACAATCCCCAACACCGGAGAAGTATGCTCTTACTCATTCGGCCATCCGTCTGGTTAAATCAGGAGGGGAAATGGATTGGTATCCACTAAGTTTGCCTCTTATTGATGGCTTTAATGTTGTGGTTGTTACCCTGATTGTTCTAGTAGTTGTTGTGGATGTTGTAATTGTGATAGTTAGAATCCTACTAACAGCTACGTTATTAGTGCTGATATTGTTTATGGTAGTTATGTTAGCGTTGCCATGCTGATATTTATCACGGTAATTGCAGTCAGTATGTTACTGCTGCTGATAATGATGATGATGATGATGGTAGATATTGCCCCTTTTCCTGATGCTCTTCTTATTGGCCCCTCGAGTTGTTGGCGGAGACAGTAGTGGCAATCAGACAGTGGTATTGACGCTGTGTGTTGAGAGGGGAGGATCCTACGTAATAGCTGTGGCCGGACGGTGGAGACAGGTTCAGTGCCAGGAGGCTCATTGTACACACACCTTCAAAACCCTCGACTGCCTACCTCGCCTTAACGCCATCAATAAGAGGCAAGCTGAGTGGATACCAATCAATTTGCCGTCCTGATTTGACCTTAGATGTTGCCAGGACGTAAAACTCCGTCAACAACTAACCATTTACCAGTTTATTGTTCGCACATATCTGTTCTCTTCGCATATCAGCCAGAATCTATGCCAGATGGGGTGGCCGAATGAGTTGAGCGTCAGTCTCCCGCTTTGGTAGGTTGTGGGATTCCAACTCACAGGTCAAGTCAAACCAATGATTTAACAATTGATACTTGTCGCTTCCTAGTCAGGTGCTCAGCATTATTACAATAGCACAAGGAGCAGTGGAATGAGGAAAACCAATATTCTGTGATTGAAATTTCCCCTGCTTAATCAACTAATGTACCCCCCCCCCCAAATAATCTATGTAGTTCCATTCGTTAGCGACAGTATATGGACTAGTCCTCATTGGTCTCATTTGTTAATAGCTCTGTCTAAAAATACTAGTGGAATGATTTGTTTATTTCATTCAGACTAAACCAGCATTTGTACCATGATCATTTTAGTGGAAGATGCAGGGGTGCATGGTGAAGGGTGAAACGTGTAGGTTTGTTTCTTTGTTTGTTTAACGATTCCCTGACACAAAAAGTAAAAATTGGGTCATACATTGGTTGAACCAAAATAACCAAATTCTTATATTTCAAGCAGGTAAAACAGAGCACAGACATTATGCTGCTGGGTGCAGAGTGGGTATCACAATCTTAAAAATAAGAGTGCAGACTATGTTCCACTAAAGCTTAGTGACTAGAATGAGAAGTGAACTGTTTGGATGGGAGGTAAAGGTGTTGTTGTTCAAGAACTCGATGGTAGGGCTGGTCCGTGTCTATGGATGTAATTATATCGGAGCGGGGTGGAAAGCCAATTAAATAAGGATACTTTTTTGTGAATCTTCCGCACTCCAAGGAAGAAAAGCATCACTGCACCCACTCCACCATAGCAACACTAAATTGATGTAGCATGGTGGGACCAGTGTACCCACCAAATCTCACATAGTGGCGGTGTAGCTCCACCATCACAATACCCTAGTGGGACAGTAGAGTGGGACCAGTGTACCTAACATATCTCCTTCGTAGTTCCACAATCACCAAAGCAGAGTGGGACAGCAGAGTGGGACCAGTGTACCCACCCAATCAGTGCCTGTGTGTTTGTTTGTTGTTGTGTTACGTCATATCAACCCCTAAGGTCATATCAGGACGGGTAGTGACTTGTGACAGTGCGCACTCATGGCTCTATATATTGCTGCCGCCATCACCATGACTTGATCCCCCCCCCCCCCGTCACATTATCCTGACACTGAGCCACCCATTCCTTGCCTTATCCCAATAATGCCGAGCAACCTGCTAGGAAGAAACAAGTATCAATTTGTAAGTCCTTAGTTTGAATCGACCAGGGTCTGAAGCCGTGGGTTCGAAGCCAAGGATCTCCCAAAACGGGAGATGGACGCTCAACTAATTTAGCCATCCTGTCTGGTCACAAATTCTAGACCAACTCGATGGTGGTGGCCCGGTGTTGTCAGGCATGAACTGTGAACAACGATAACGACTCCAGCTGATATTGTTAAAGAGAGGACATGACACTGTACCTGCTATGAATAGAGTGAGTTTCAAGCAGGTAAAACAGAGCACAGAAATTATGCTGCTGGGTGCAGAGTGGGTATCACAATCTTAAAAATAACAGAGTATATTCCACTAAAGCTTAGAGACTAGAATGAGACGTGAACTGTTTGGATGGGAGGTAAAGGTGTTGTTGTTCAAGAACTCGATGGTAGGGCTGGTCTGTGTCTATGGATGTAACTATATCGGAGCGGGGTGGAAAGACAATTAAATAAGGATACTTTTTTGTGAATCTTCCGCACTCCAAGGAAGAAAAGCATCACTGCACCCACTCCACCATAGCAAAACTAAATTGATGTAGCGTGGTGGGACCAGTGTACCCACCAAATCTCACATAGTGGCGGTGTAGCTCCACCATCACAATACCCGAGTGGGACAGTAGAGTGGGACCAGTGTACCTAACATAACTCCATCGTAGTTCCACCATCACCAAAGCAGAGTGGGACAGCAGAGTGGGACCAGTGTACCCACCCAATAAGTGCCTGTGTGTTTGTTTGTTGTTGTGTTACGTCCTATCAACCCCTAAGGTCATATCAGGATGGGTAGTGACTTGTGACAGTGCGCACTCATGGCTCTATATATTGCTGCCCCAACAGGAGACCATGCCGCCATCGCCATGACTTGATACCCCACACAGTCACATTATCCTGACACTGAGCCACCCATTCCTTGCCTTATCCCAATAATGACGAGCAACCTGCTAGGAAGACACAAGTATAAATTTGTAAGTCCATAGTTTGAATCGATCCGGGTTTGAAGCCGTGGGTTCGAAGCCCAGGATCTCCCAAAACGGGAGACGGACGCTCAACTAATTTGGCCATCCTGTCTGGTCACAAATGCTAGACCAACTCGATGGTGGTGGCCCGGTGTTGTCAGGCATGAACTGTGAACAACGATAACGACTCCAGCTGATATTGTTAAAGAGAGGGCACTCTCACCCCCCCTCCCCCGTCCCCCCTCCCCAACCCACCTCTCACACAACCACACAGGCCTGCCTTTGCCAGATAACGCCGATGGCATTCAACTTTTTAAGAAGTTCAATCAGGACGACAGTTATGGCTTCTATTCTCCCATTCACTTTTACCACGGGTTTGGGTGTGTGTGTGTGGGTGGGTTTGTGTGTGTGTGACTTCACAGAAGGTTTAAGGTGGTGTAGTGTAGTGCAGTGTGGTGTGTGGTGTGGTATGGTGTGGTATGGTGTGGTGGGGTGTGGTGTGGTGTGGTGTGGTATGGTGGTGTGTGGTATGGTGGTGTGTGGTGTGGTATGGTATGGTGGTGTGTGGTGTGGTGTGGTGGGGTGTGGTGGGGTGGGGTGTGGTATGGTGTGGTGGGTGGTGTGTGGGGTGTGGTATGGTGGTGTGTGGTGTGGTGGAAGGGGCCGTACCCATCATCCCATCAAAAGATCAACCCTCCAACCGCATCACCCTTTGCCAGAATCAGATAACTGTGCCAGGTTCGATTAATCCGCATATGTTTAAAATATGTCGGTTCTACACACCAGGGGGGGAGGGGGGGGGGGGCAGGAGGTGTTCCCACAGCACATGGTCAGATTGCGGAATAATCAACATGAGATTTTGTATCGGTTTAACGCCTCATTGCGAGTCAGGTTGTTAAATTCATCTCACAGGAACTTTTGAGTTCTTCTAGCCAGCAAGACCGGTAATCACTTAGGACATGTAATAGGAAAATGAACATTCCCAGTCAAGTCAAACCAATGACTTATAAAATTGATACTTGTCGCCTCCTAGCCAGGCGCTCAGCATTATTAGGATAGGGCAAGGACTGGTTAGCTGAGAGTCAGGATAATGTGACTGAGTGGGATGTCATGTCATGGTACCAGCAGCCTGATTTCCCAGTGGAGCACTACTATAAAGTCACCATGAGTGTGCACTGTCACAAGTCAGGACCTGTCCTGATATGACCTGAGATGTTGTCAGGATGTAAAACTCCAACAACCAACCAACCTTCATGAGGAAGCCACCCAGTGCTCTTACTGATTCGGTTATCGCGTCCGATCCCAGACTCAGTTAGTTGCAGACTACGATTAAGCTAAGATTCCATGTACATGGTATGCAGTATGTGGCATGCGGTATGTGAATGCGAATGCAGCAAAAAATGGCAAAGCATGTAAATGCACAGTAGTCTTTCCATATGTCTGAATGTGAATACACACGCGAATGTGAATGCGAATGCAAATGCGGCAAGTAAATCGATCCATGGACCGACCGGTGCAAATGCGAATGGGAATGCACGGAATACTGCTGCATTTGCCATAGGAAACAACAGGAACTTTGACTTTGCTTCACAAATTTGGAACAAAACATTCCCAAAATGGCATGGGTATCTATGTCGCATACCGCATTCGTATTCGCATGCCGCATACCACATACTGCATATATGGAATCTTAGCTTTACAGTCGTTGGCAGCACATAGCTAGGGTCATTTGATTAACATTGTTTAACTAGGTGTGTACTGTAAGGTTCGACAAGGTGACTGACTTCAGTACTACGCCTGATTACCTTCCTTTTTTAGGTAATCGAACCCAGAGAAATGTACCCGTTCGTGTGATGTGACGCATGCTTTCGTTCCCTTGATAAATTAATCCACCTCTTTACTCTTGTTCCGCATTTGGACTCACTGAGCAAGTAATGCGGACAGAATACCAACTATACGACTGAGCCGTCATATTTGAAATTGTTCCATTTGGACTGACCAGCTGACCATTGGTCGCTTTTTACCCGAATCAGTTGAAGATAGTGACATTATTAATCCATTACTTTGTAGCTTCATCTGTTTATTCCACCTTAAAATTAACACCTATCACAATGACCCTTTCATTGAAAGGAATGATTGGTGACATTTATGCAATACCTAATTGACTAATCAGTTCCTTTAGATAATCAAGTAATTAAAACAAGGAAAAAAGCCCTCAATCTAATGGAATTGCAAACCATAATGACTTCCCTATCGCCAACTGATGGAATCCTTATATAAAACATTGAGATTTGTGATGAGCGTACACAGCAATCTAGAAGCTATGGTGAAAATTAGGAGGGTAAATATGTCCTTTGCTCACATATTCAATAAATATTGCATGGCTTGATTTTAATGCTCTCTAGAAAATTTGTATTTACACACCAACATCTTAATAGAGGAATCCCTAAGAATAAGTCATTCTGTTTGTTTCGCTGGTCGAGTGAAACAATTGACTTACACAATTAATTGATTTATTTATTGATTGATTGGTGGTTTCTTTACATCGTGTTGGCTACACAATTTATACTTGTCGCTTCCTAGCCAGGTGTTCGCCATTATTAGCATAGGGCAATGACTGGTTACCTCAGTGTCGGGATAATGTGACAGAGTTGGATATCAGGTTATGATGCCAGCAGCCTGGAATCTCACAGTTGCAGAGCACTATAAAGTCACCATGAGTGCACATCATCCGATATAGTGATATAGTGATATGGTAGACAGGAAGTGTGAACACTTATTTGTCTCTCATTTCTTTTATTTTTTTTGGTACATTAGTCCCAAGCAGGGGAAATCCCAGTCACAGACGACTGGTCTTCCTCCTTCTACTGCTGGTCGATAGAAAGCCCGAGCCTACACTTTTACTGACCCAAGGGATTTTTAACCTCCCACACCACATAGACATGGTATGAGAGCAACCGGCCGTTGCTGACGCTGTAAGTTATACACAGCGGTGGAAATCCAACTTGGCAGAGCTGGGGGCACGGGGAATTGAACCGCCAACCCTCAGATTAGGAGTCTGACCTAGAAAAAAGTCAGACACTCTAACCACTCCGCCACAGAGAACGCCACACCCAAGTCGATACCCATCCGGATATGAGCTCAAATGTTGCCAGGATGTAAAACTCCAAGATACACCACACACTATACATATATTTGCTGTATATGCAGTATGCAAGTATAAAGGCACAGCACAGAGTTATTATTATTATTATTGTACTATGATATCGCTATTTGATAGTTTCATTTGGTGCGGAGTAGGCGACCAGTGGCGCCACCACCGCCACCGTTCCTAATTACGGAATTTGAACACCGTCATTCGCGGCCGAGAAGTTTTATATTTTCGGCAGTAAGTGAGTAGGATAATGAGCAGGTGAGCAGTGGCGCCACCGTCGGAGCTGATGCCAGTAGGCCTGAGCAGTAGATGAGTAGTCTGAGGCTCAACCACCCAATTGGTGGTGGGTGGGTGTGAGGAGCGAGTATAGAATTCCGGGTTATTATACTTGTATAAGTATTACATATGAAGTGGGCGTGTCTACTCACCTTGAGCAATTTGCGCGCGCGCGATTTGCGAGCGCGCAAATTGCTAACACTTGTGCACACGAGGGTTCCCGGTGGTAAAGCGTTGCTTGGCGACTAGCCAAGCAACGATGGAAGGTCGGGCGTTCGGGGCCAGACCCGGCGGACGTGTTTCTACACGCTCCGTCGTTTTACACCGATATTTAGGCTTTTTCGGGTCGAAATTCTAAACTAAATTATATAAACCACACGGGAGGGAATGGGAGACAGTTAGTAATAGTAAACTACATATATTTCATGGTGTCAATGTTAGTCTTTGGTTAAGAATAAACCGTGAGCTCTTGTGAAGGTGAATCAGGACGTTCCTTGCATTCTTTACTATCCTCCAGTCTTATTGTAGATTAACCGCTATGGAACCTTGATATTCGATTGCTTTCTATGAACGGAGAGGCCTTAAGCCTAAGTCGGCCTTCTGCAAGTAATACACCCATCTGCGGGAATCTAATAACTGACGCATTCACAGAATTAACGTAGTGTTACTTTTAGGCTAGAACCACGACATATAATGTAAACTAAATAGTAGAGACAGCGGCAGCAACTCGTGCTGGACTGCGCATATTTGGATTCAGTTAGTAACATTCATAATATCTCCAAAGACGAAGGGGGCAGCCAGTAGTTGAAATAACCTAATATAAATACACTTTAGGCCGATAAATGCGCACGATGGCAAATCTAGCATTTAGACGATACTCTGGCTGGCGCCTCTCGTACGGGACGGACACCGACGACGGACTACTAGCAGGCGGGAGGTAAGGCTACGGCGGCGGCGGCTGGCCCAAGGAAATTCACATGGAAACAATTAACTATATTAACACGTTAGGCTCGCCTTAGGCGGGGGCGGAAAAGCCGGATGGTTAAACTAGTTAATTGTTTAACCGGCACCAGTATAAAGGTTTGAAAGGGAATTACTTGTTCATATTGTACCGGTTATTCTATACTATACCTCCTCGACCTAAAACATATGACCGGTGGTGCAGTCATCGGCCCACCCCAATGGATGCACCCCATAGTCTGTCGCACCGGAGAATTTTTCTTATGCATACATGTATACATACATATATACCAATATACATATACTGTATATATACATATATATATTTATATAGTTCAATATTTCTACATATGTGTACATATACTTACAAATTTTCTAACTTCATAAAAAATATGCAAATGCAGGCTCTTAATTACCACCACTAGCGACTGCCTTCAATAACCTGATAACCGAATGGATACACACACAAACAAAAAACTATAAAAAAACAACCTCAAAACAGGGTCCAAAAGCCTGATTACATTCCAATTGCCACGTCAATATTATGCTCATCTGTGATGTCGATTCCTGTTTTGACTGCTCTACGATATCAGCCCCCAGCCCCCACTCCGACCCGACCCCCCCCCCCCCCCTGGCAGAGTAAGCTGCTATCCAATTGACCCTGCTCTCCAAGCTTGTGCACGGTCAATATGAGGAGAATTTTCCACCCATTTCTAGAAGGGCCGGAAATTCTCGCTCTTATCACACATAAGCATAAGCACCCTGTCGTATTGCTGATGTCTCACAAATATGTACGCCTGGGAATATTTCTTAACAAGTTGTCACGCGGAAACAGCATATTTTAATGCCAGACTTTGTGTTTAAGTATTTTGTTGTAAATTATTTAGATTTTAGTACAGATCAGATTTTCTCTAACTTGGTCTTCTTCCTTTGCTCAGTTATAATGCTAGGTAGGTAGACTTATTTTAGTCGACACTTTCATAAGTGAATATGACATTTATTATGAATATATATATTATATATATAATAATATATATATATACATATATATATATAATAATATACATATATATATATATATATATATATATATATATACATATATATATATATATATCATCTCATCATCATCATCATCATGCTGTCGGTCGCGATGCGACAAAGACTACTTTCATTACTTGACTGCCGCTCTCCCAGACATTTGTTAATACAGACAAATTAATATTTATTGCGGGATATAATGAATATTTAGTAATTTTTTTAATAGAATATGTTACTGTTGACACCTCTGGTGTGCAGTATTTCAGTATGCTTACAAAACTAATTTGACATGTGTTCCCTTCAAACGCTCCCAAAAGGTAGCCCACTTACAATGAAAGTTATGTCAAACTAGGATCAGGGTTGTCAATATTGGAATATGAAAAACTCGAGGATCTTAAGGGATTTTATATTAGGGGGTCTGGGGGTACTCTTAGTCTTAGATGGTCTGTGGTGCATTTTGGATACAATAATCCTTAAGATTTATATAATATTAGGGATAGAGCTAGGGTTAGGGTTGCCAACATTGGACAATGAACAACCGGAAGATCGGCGTAAGGTGATGATGGGGACATCAAATATTGTACACCTTACAGCGAAATCGCAATGCTTGGCAACCCTGTATAATCTATCACCATGATCAATACAAAATATGTATCTATGAATAAATATTGAAGAAACTCAAAAGCTTCGGAATCGACAACTTTAAGCTAAATTGAAGCAGCCTCTAGAATTTCCACTATTCATCTAGTTCTACTGTGGTCAGAGCTCGTTACTCAGGGCACCTGCACCCATTTAATCCCAAAGGAAATGAAAGGTTCAGAGGCTTAGCGCATGTCCTGATGGTAGATGGTTCTGAAGGTGGCCGCAAGCCTGTAGCACCTGGAGCAGTTTCAAAGCGGATGGAATCTCTCAGCTCCATCTGCCAGGTTTACCAGCAAATGCCACATCCCATAATAATGGTTGGTTGTTGGAGTTTTACGTCCTGGCAACAGCTGAGGTCATATCAGGACAGGTACCGACTTGTGAAGGTGCGCAGTCATGGCAACTTTATAGTGCTTTCCCACTGGGTAATCAGCAGTGATCAGGCTGATGCCACCATAACCCGATATCCCACTCAGTCACATTATCCTAACCAGTCCTTTCCCTATCCTATTAATGCCAAGTGCCAAGCTAGGAAGCGACAAGTATCAATTTTAAAGTCGTTGGTTTCACTCGACTGGGAACCGAACTCCCGACCTTCCGCACGCGAGGCCCACGCTCTACTGATCACGCCACCACGCCCGTTCCATTTAAATACAGATGAATCGAATATATCTGAAAAATGTTCAGCAAAATAAACAAAAGAACAAAAAAAGTTGCCAGAAACTTGCATCCATCGGGTTCTCCAACTTGAAATAAACCAGTTTGCCATCCCTGAGAAAGTCAGCTTTCTCTGGGTTTGTTCCCCAGGTGCTTCCCTCATGGGGCTGTCACATTACGACGCTTCTCGCCAATGCGCCTCGACGTATGTGATTTTTTGGTGGAACGTCGGGATACATCAGGAAGCGTTATGCGTGTGATAGGCGCATTGTTGATGGATAGTGAGGGTCGGTGGCGCGCATCGAACGTTTTGTGCTTGCACAAAACTTTCGACGTGCGATGACGCGCGGGTGCCAACATTTGGACGCGCTGGAATAACGTTATGCGAATGCTAGGCACATGCCGCACGTGCGTGAAGGTCATTCCCACACGTTGCGCCAAACTGTTGCTTTCTTGCTTTCTCATATCAGGATGGCACGCCAAAACTTTTTTTTTTTTCTCATGCGTCGATATACGTTACCACAACGTCGGCCACACGCTACCAACACATTGCGCTGACGTAAAACTTGTTCCCACCGCGCCGAAAAGTTTGACGTGTCTCAACTTTTTTGCGCATTGACAGCACGGCGGCGAGAAGCATCATAATGTGACAGCACCATAATGCTCCTGGCCTAATAAAGAAGCAATGATTTGAGACGGCGCACTTACCCGGAGTCTGTCCTGAGTGTTCTCCCAGCGCTGGTTGAGCGCCGTCAGCTCGGGCTCCACCATCCTGTGGTATTTGTCCGAGCGGTTCATGAGGTCGACGGCGGCGTCACGGACACCGTGCACCTGACTCGACAGTTCCGTCAACTCCTCCTGAAGGCCCTGCAGGAAAACAAAGGAAATGAAGAGGTCAGTTCGAGGTCAGTTCGAGGTAAGTTACACGACACCCCAATGCCAGTGGTAATAGAAGGTTCTTTCATTTCATGTAATTTCAATATCAGCTCAAATCCCAGACCAATGTTCGCAAAATGTCCGCCCAAAGTCAGTTCAATGTCAATTCAATGTCAGTTCAATGTCCGCCCAAAGTCAGTTCAATGTCAGTTCAATGCCAGTTCAATGTCAGTCCAATGCCAGCCCAATGGCAGCCCCAAAGTCAGTCCACTGTCAGCCCAATGTCAGGTGAATGCCAGTCTAATGTCAGTCCAATGTCAGCCCAAAGTCACTTCAATGTCAGCCCAATGAAAAGGCAGTGCTAGGCAACTATCATGCCGATGTTAGGGAAGGTCAGTTCAAGGTCAGTTCAATGCCAGCACAATTTCATTTTAAGGTTCAATGTCAGCTCAATCTCAGCTCAAAGTCACCTCAAAGTCACCTCAAAGTCACCTCGAGTCACCTCAAAGACACCTCAAGTTTGTTTGGTTGTTGTTTTACTTCCTAGCAACATCTAAGGCCATATCAAAACGGTCACCGACTTGTGACAGTGCGCACTCATGGCGACTTTATAGTGCTGCCCCACTGGGAAACCAGGCCACCAGCAACATAACATGATATCCCACTCAGTCACATTATCCTGACACTAAGCCAACCAGTATTGCCCGATCCTAATAATGCCGAGCGCCAGGCTAGCAGGTGACAAGTATCAATTTTTAAGTCATTTTTGACTCGACCAGGATTCGAACCCACGAACTCATGGGTTCGGATCTCCCGATCTCCCAAAACAGGACACTGACCTCTACTCATTCGGCCACCCCGCCTGGTGTAAGTCAGGTCCAAGTCAGGTCCAAGTCAGGTCCAAGTCAGGTCCAAGTCAGGTCCGAGTCAGGTCCGAGTCAGGTCCGAGTCAGGTCCGAGTCAGGTCCAAGTCAGGTCCAAGTCAGGTCCAAGTCAGCTCCAAGTCAGCTCCAAGTCAGCTGCAAGTCAGGTCCAAGTCAGGTCCAAGTCAGGTCCAAGTCAGCTCCAAGTCAGGTCCAAGTCAGGTCCAAGTCAGGTCCAAGTCAGGTCCAAGTCAGGTCCAAGTCAGCTCCAAGTCAGCTCCAAGTCAGCTCCAAGTCAGGTCCAAGTCAGGTCCAAGTCAGGTCCAAGTCAGGTCCAAGTCAGGTCCAAGTCAGGTCCAAGTCAGGTCCAAGTCAGGTCCAAGTCAGGTCCAAGTCAGGTCCAAGTCAGGTCCAAGTCAGGTCCAAGTCAGGTCCAAGTCAGGTCCAAGTCAGGTCCAAGTCAGGTCCAAGTCAGGTCCAAGTCAGCTCCAAGTCAGCTCCAAGTCAGCTCCAAGTCAGCTCCAAGTCAGCTCCAAGTCAGCTCCAAGTCAGCTCCAAGTCAGCTCCAAGTCAGCTCCAAGTCAGCTCCAAGTCAGCTCCAAGTCAGCTCCAAGTCAGCTCCAAGTCAGCTCCAAGTCAGCTCCAAGTCAGCTCCAAGTCAGCTCCAAGTCAGCTCCAAGTCAGCTCCAAGTCAGCTCCAAGTCAGCTCCAAGTCAGCTCCAAGTCAGCTCCAAGTCAGCTCCAAGTCAGCTCCAAGTCAGCTCCAAGTCAGCTCCAAGTCAGCTCCAAGTCAGCTCCAAGTCAGCTCCAAGTCAGCTCCAAGTCAGCTCCAAGTCAGCTCCAACTCAGCTCCAAGTCAGCTCCAAGTCAGCTCCAAGTCAGCTCCAAGTCAGCTCCAAGTCAGCTCCAAGTCAGCTTCAAGTCAGCTTCAAATCAGCTTCGAGTCACCTCAAAGTCAACCCAAAGTCAACCCAATGTCACCTCAATGTCACGTCAAAGTCAAACCAATGCAAGATCAATATTGGTTCAAAGCCGGCCCGATGTCAGCTCAATGTCAACTCAAAATCAACTCAAAGCCAACTCAAAGTCAACCTAATGTCAGGTCAATATCAGTTCAATGTCAACTTAGTGTCAAGATCAGCTCAAACTCAGATCAATGTCAGCTCAATGTCAGCCCAATGTCAACACATTAGAAGCTCTAGGCTAGTCCACTGTAAAGTTTTGGTATTAAAATATTAATACCATAATGATAATTCCAAGTATCCCATATAGGGTAGATATAAAAGTAAAAGTATTCCTACCATATCATACATAAGCTTCGCCTATAAAACAATGGGATAACTTCTACTTCTACCAGTCTTCCTCTGCACACAATCATTTGCCATGACGGTAAATACCTATTTCCTGACTGTACAAGCTGTATTATTTGTTTGTTTAACAACAAGGGAAAATCGCCTATTGAGGGTCATACAGTGGTTAAAGCTGCATAGTCCGATGAAATCATCAAATTTTCAAAACCAAAACAATTATCTAAATTTGATTCTACATATCTACCTTAGATACTGGTGCACTTATTAAGCCTTTGTAGCCACACAGAAGGGAATAATGAGGTAATTGAATAGATCATGTTCCTGCAGAAGGCTATGGTGTCAGAGTTTTGGCAAGCTTGTCGAAATTAATTGTCCATGGTTGCACTTCAAATATCTTAAAAGTTAGCCACTTAAAATAAAAGTTACTTCAAGCTAAAGTAAGGTACACCATAATGATCAACCTAATGAATTTATCTCAGAAAATTTCAGAAACTCAAAACCATCGGACTATGCAACTTTAAACATATCTTACAAAACCATCTCAAACAGGTAAAATAGAGCACAGAAATGTATGCCAAAAGAGCATACAACTGTAGTAAAATTACAACTTGTGTATGGTAAATAAAATCACCCAATGTGAATATAAGATGTACACTAATGTGGAAGTGGAGTGTCAATCAATCAATAGTTCCGTCCTCTAGTCGAGGGTTGGATGCAATGGTTCTCCACTTGTCCCGATGGTGTGCTGTTCTGATAGACTGTGCATAATTCAAGCCTGTCCACTGTGAAATATTTGTAAACCATGATGTTCTTGGTCTCCCTCTCCCTCTGCTGCCATTCACCTTACCTTCCAACAATGTACGGTATATTGAACTCTGACGAATGATGTGGCCAAAATAAATAAGTTTCTTTGTCTGTATAGTGGCAAACAAGCTTTTCTTATTTTTAATTTTTCTGAGAACTTCTTTGTTGGTGTGTAGGGAACAGTTATTTTCCATTCCAGACAACCCCACCCTGTTCACATAGCCAGAAGAGAGACGCATAGCATATAAGAGGGAAGGGGGGAAGGGGTGGGGGTGGAGGCTATTCAGCCCTTTCTATACCAGACTGTTGGCTGTGGTAGAAGGGGTAATGTGTGAGATAGTGTGTGTGTGGGGGGGGGGGGCGGGTTGTAAGCACTGCCCTCCTCACAAACAGCATTACCACATTACCCTTTGTGCTTCTGGCTGTCAACATGCTGAGCTAACCTCCCACCACCACACCACCCCACCCACACACCCGCACGCCAAAAGCAACACCTACCTCATAATCATATCTGCAGCAGAAACACATGTAAACAACCAAAACCAAACCAAAAACCAAAACCAAACCAAAACCAAAACCCAAAACCAGACCAAAGCCAGACATGGTGGACGAATCGGAATGCTTCCCGTGCGGAAGGTCGGGAGTTTGAATCACACCCGAGTCAAACCACTGACTAATCAAGTGTATACTTGTCGCTACCAAGCCTGGCGCTCAGCATTAATAGGATACAACAAGAACTGGTTAGTACAGTATCAGGAAAATGTGACCGTTTTATATTGTTTGGGTAGGTGCGGGTGACCGGACGCGATGGCCGATTCGGAATGTCGGGAGTTCGATTCCCAGCTTACAAATTGACTTACAAAATGTATACTTGTCACTTCCTAGACTGGTGCTTGGTATAATGAGGATAGGGCAAGGACTCATTTACTTAGTGTCAGGATAATGTGACTGAGTGGTGTCGGTGGCCTTCGTCTCCCAATGGGGAAGCAGTATCAAGTTGGCATGAGTGCACACTGTCACAAGTCAGTAACCAATGACTTATAACAATTGATACTTGTCACTTCCTATCCTGGTGCTCGGCATTAATAGGATAGGGCAAGGACTGGTTAGCTCAGTGTCAGGATAATGTGACTGAGTGGGATATCCAATGCATGGTGCCGGCGGCTTGATTTCCCAGTGGGGCACCACTATATAGTCGCCATGAGCACACGCTGTCACAAGTCAGTACCCATCCTGATATGACCCTAGATGTTCTCAGGACGTAAAATAACAAACAAACAAAACTATATCCAAACAACCCCCCCCCCCCCCCAGTTTCCTCAATCCGCTCTCAGCATTCAGCCATGTCTCAGACCTAACCATGTGTTTCAGCTGACCGACTGAATTAGCACAGTTTGGTAAGTCGCGGACATGTGCGCCAGGTGCACAGCAGTGGAGTTGGTTGGTTATTTGTTGGAGTTTCTACGTCCTGGAGTTTCTACGTCTCACTCTCCTACCTTTCACTCTATATCTGCTTTCCTTCCTTGCCTGTAGTGATTTCCTATTAGCCTATCTACACCACTCAAACTACCAGCCGTCGACTTTACAAACGTTTGACTAACATAGGTCTAACGTACACCGATGTATGCCTAACGCATACATAACGTATGGCGGACGTAAAATCCACATGGTGGAACGATGTTAGTTTTGTGCATGCATTGACGTATATTGACGTATCCCGACATAGCGGCTAAAAATCCCGACATAGCAGCTAAAAATCATGTTCAATTATGTTGTGTTGTTTGATGCCTCCGTCATCCTAGCAACATCTCAGGTCAGAGCACGACATGTACTGCCTTGTAGTAGTGCACATTCATGGCAACTTTATAGTGCCGTCTTTCCAGAGGTGGGTGAGGCTGCCAAACATTCCACTCATTCACATTATCCTGATACTGAGCAAACCAGTTCTTGCCCTATCATGAGTGGTAGGCTAGGTAGCCACAAGTATAAATTTGGCAAGTCATTGGTTTGACGTGGCCCTCAGCATTATTTGGATAGGACAACGACTGGCTAGCTCAGTGTCAGGATACTATGACTGAGTGGGATATCAGGTCATGGTGCAAGTGGCCTGGTCACCCAGTGGGGCAGTACTATAAAGTCACCATAGGTGTGCACTGTCAAAAGTCGGTACCCATCTTGATATGACCTTAGATGTTGCTAGGACGTAAAACATCGAGATCCCCCTCATCAGTCCACACCCTGAACCCACAGACATTCCCGACACATCCCATCACCGGAAGCACCGACCGGCACCGACACCGTGCTTGTCAGCGTGTAAAAATGGCCGCCAGCAGCAGGCCCGCCATCTGGTGCCCTAAAGATGTACTAGCAATGCTTCGGGCTGCACTGTGAGATCCCCTGAGAGAGGACCCACCCACTCCACCAACCCACTGGCCACCCTCCCAAACCACTCCACCAAAACACTGGCCACTCTTCCACCCTCCTCGCCCTCCTCGCCCTCCTCACAGCCCACCCTCCATCCACACTCACTCTCCCCACTCACCCTCCCTCCCCACCTACCCTTCCATCCTCCCCACATATCGACCATCCCTCCCCACTCATCCTCCAACCCTCTTCATGGACCCACCCACCCTCCCTCCCCTCTCACCCTTCCCACCCTACAACTCTCCCCACTCATCCTCCCACCTTCCCCACACACCCACCCTCCCTCCCTCCCACTCACCCTCCCACCCACTCACCCTCCCATCCTCTCCATCCTCACAGACCCCCCCCTCCCTCCCCATTCACCCTCCCACCCACCATCCCTCCCACTCTCACCACTCACTCACTCTCCCACCCACCCCGTGCTTACGTTCGACACAACAGGGTCAACCAGGTTATCCCTGCACCGACACCGATGATAGCGTAACTGGGGTGCCAATTACCAACGATTTGCCGATACATTCCCTCAAACTCAAAACGCGAAACGAATGTGAAAAATCAGGCGGAACATGTGGAAACAATCGTACCTTAAACGACCACTGTCAGCCCACTGTCGTCAGGCGAGGCGGGGGAACAGTCGCCTTCAGCCGGGTCAGACCCGCCCCACTCCCCGCTCTTAAATCCCCGCACACACCGAGCTGATAACCGGTCGCGGTAGCGGAATCGGTAGAGTACAGGCCTCACGTGCAGGAGATCGGGAGTTCGGTTCCCGGTCATTTCAAACCGATGACTCACTAAGCCTGGAGATTGGGATCATTAGGATAGGGCAATGACTGGTTAGCTCAGAGTCATGATAATGTGACTGAGTGGGATATTGGGTTATGGTGCCAGCAGCCTGATTTCCCAGTGGGGCGGCACTATAAAGTCGCCATGAGTGCGCACTGTCACGAGTCGGTACCCTTCCTGATACGACCTTAGATGTTGCCAGGACGTAAAACTCCAACAACCAACCGAGCTGATGAGCACACATTCTTAAGCGGCATTATAAACTCATAACCAGCAAACAGCCTATGAATAGAAGCCCTCGCCCTCCCCTCCAACCTCCACCTGCCCACCTCCCCCCCCCCCCCCCACCAACCGCCGCACTCTGCTCTACCAATACAGGACAGGATGGTTTATGGCCCTGTCACACTACAATGTAACGTGCCAGCATAGGAATAACGTGAAAATAAATTTAACACGTCAAAAATCTCAGCGTAATATGCAAATACGGGCCGAAGTTAGATGTCAGTGCCGCGTTGGCGACATGAGCGTTACGTCGGTCTAGCGTTGTGCCAACGAGTGAGGACAAAGGAATTATTAATTGTGTCAATGTGAGGCTAGCGAAACCCCAGCATGCACGACATCAGTCTAGCGTGACAGTTGCGGCGGCTTACCATCGAGTGGGCATGATCACGCCAGTCCTAGCGTGGCCACGTCCGACTCAACCATTTTCTCCAACATGAGTCGATGTCGCCCCACCGAGAGGCTAGCGTCGCGGGCATGATCACACCAGTCCTGGCATGGCCACATCCAACATAACTGTTTTTCCTGCCGTGAGTCGACGTCGCCCCACAGTCGCGCTCACGTCGCGCAGACGTTAGTCCAATGTGGCCAGTGTGATCGCAGCGAGGGCTTGACGCACTCGGCGTGACCGTAACATGAGCCGACGTGATGAAAAGCACCCACCCCACCAGCGCCTTGGGTATATGGGAAGGGGAGAAAGAGCATGACTGCTACACCACCTACATCACCACCATCACCAGCAGCAGCACCATCTCCACCATCTCTGATGGTCTCATCTCCGGCTCACCCAGAGACAGAGGAGACTATGGACACGCAGTCCCTGTCTCCTTCTTCGGCGCATTCACGTGCATCATCTGCAGCCTACACCTCATCACACAGTGTGCCATGAAAAGGGAAAGGAAAATGCAAGAGGAGGGTGCAGAAGTTCAACTGCACCCTGCCTGCAGACAATGAGGACCTTCTGCTTGACTTTCTCCATGACGCGCCAGTCATATTGAATGTCAAGTTGACAGACTATCGGAGGACCAACAAAAAGCGAGCTGTGGGAGGACCAGACCCAGAAGATGGGGAGAACTGCGGCACATCTCCAGGGCTGGTTCAAATCCATGCGTGACAGCCATACCAGGCTTCACAAAAAAAAGAGCAGTGATGGGGCGCCCCAGCGGACAGAGAGGGAGCCGGTGATCCTGGAAAAGTTTGGCTTCCTCAGCTCATTCGTGCGGTACCGGCCAGAACCCTGCAGCAGTGTAAGTACTATATTTTAAAATTTGCATTCATGTGGATATTAATTTCTAATTCTTTTATTTAATGATTTATTTATTTCCTTTAGACCTCATTGTGGACAAATCTTAAATAGTTAATGGCGTTATGTTATGCAAACATATGGATTTATTTATTATTGCCCTCTTTGTCGATAAATGATTGTATATATTTCATTGCATTATTGTATGCATTCATCTATTATTGCCCTCATTATGTAAAGTCATGTTGTCTTGTATTCATTGTACTTATGTTGCTTTACTATTTTGTCTTGCAGGTGTTGGCCGCCGTTGACACAGCACGAGGCGATCTGGGGGCTGCTGAGACTGCCTGCGCTGACCAGCAGATCGGGGTGGAGCCCCAACAACCACCCCTCTCCAAGCCGCAACACAAGGGCAAGCAGTCAATGACGGACGAGGACCTGCTTGAAGCGCTTAAACAATGCATCGATGTCTCGGGCGACATGTTGGACTGCTTAAGCGTGTGCTTGACACCGAGGACCGCCTTCGTGAACTATGTGCGCCTCTGTTTGCTAACCATGTCCAAGGGGCAATTCACATATGCATGGGGGGGCGATGAACGTTATCCTGGGCCAGGTCATGGACTCGGATATGGTGGAGGATGGGACCGTGATCTCGGGGCTGGCGCTGTCGCAGGTCAGTCCCCCTACCTGCCCCGTGACTCAGACCGTGAGGCCCCCCTCTGTGGCTTCCTGCTACTTGTCTTCGTCAACATCGAATACCTCGTCTTGCCAGTCACCGGGTGATGGGTTCCAGCCCCACCCGCACATGTGGCGACACCAACCACCAGCCGGGACCCCCTGGCCATCGCAAAGCAGCGAATATATGCAACAGTATATGTTGCAGCCACTGCAACCTGCGCCACTGCACCCTGGCCCGCTGCTGCCAATGCTGCAAGCCCCGACACCGGGAGCATTCAGGTTCCCCGGACCCACGATGGGTCTGCCCACAATGCAGTCTTCTCGGTCACCACGGCAGTAGCCTGCAGCACACGCGAGTGGCAGCGCATCAACTTCTGCCTGGGTGCTCAACCAGAGTGCCAGTATGCCAGGGGGAACCACAACGACAGCCCCAGACGGATTCTTGAATCTGTCCGGGGCTGTCTAGGATATCAAATGTGTTAAACATGAACATTGAGGCGCAGGACCTCTTTGTGCCCAGGGACCTGGACACCCCCCCCCCCCCAAAAGGCCTGTACCCTGCCCCAGATAAGGGAACAGAAGTGACAGTATTTATTGTGTGCATGCCTGTACGTATGTATATATTTGTTATTATTTTTTCTGAATTTATGTGTCTGCCTGTACATATGTATATATTTGCTATAATGTTTTCTGATGTTATGTGTCTGCCTGTACATATGTATATATTTGGTGTTCTTTTTTCTGATTTTATGTGTCTGCCTGTACATATGTATATATTTGGTATTCTTTTTTCTGATTTTATGTGTCTGCCTGTACTTATTATAATAATAATATGATGATGTTTACTAAGAAATACACTCAGAGACCAAAATCTCGTTTACAATACAAATAGTCTTTTATTTACAACAATTTTTTAGATTCCTCACAGATACCAAATATCCATATGTACAGGCAGGCACACAAAAATAAGACATAAAATCAGAAAAAAGAATACCAAATATGTATCGGATCCTCATCAGGTTGTGTAGAACCATGCACGCCATGACGATGAGCTTCACAGTGGAAGGGTGGTGCTGAGCAGAACCTGAAATCGGTTTGCAAGGATCCCGAACGCATTCTCCACGACTCTCCTAGCTCGGGAAATCCTGTAGTTGAAGATGCGTTCCTCATGTGCCATACCCCTCCTGCTGTATGGCTTCATCATCGTCGCATGTAGGCCGAAGGCATCGTCAGCGATCAGGAAGTATGGAATGCTCCTCTGGCCAGCCACAATAGGCTCGGGTTCCGGGCAACCTATGGTACCATCTTTAGTGCTGGCTTTCAGCTCAGAAGCATTGAACACCTGCGCATCGGCCCAGGTGAACTTGTAGTCTGCATCACTGAGTGCCATGAGAACTATGGAGTAGAATCCCTTATAGTTGAAGTACAGGGATCCACTCTTTGG
The DNA here is from genome assembly GCA_030323885.1 of Branchipolynoe longqiensis. Classification (NCBI taxonomy): domain Eukaryota; kingdom Metazoa; phylum Annelida; class Polychaeta; order Phyllodocida; family Polynoidae; genus Branchipolynoe; species Branchipolynoe longqiensis. The sequence continues at coordinate 66,893,701 of CM059189.1, forward strand.
GGTACACCGGCAGGCCACCAGCTTCCCATCAAGGGCCCCGCAGGTATGGGGGAAGTTCCACCTCTCCAAGAAATTGTCGGAGATGGCACACCATCCCTTCGGAGTGGTGGGGCAGGTCATCACCTCATCGATGTACTCTGCAATGATGGCCTTGCACACCTCTCTCACGGTGAGAGATTGGGTATTGTGTGGCACCCTCCACCCAAACATCATGGAAGCGTACTTGTTGCCCGATGCTAGGTGACGCAGCGTGAGGGCCATCTTCAGGCCAGGCTCAAGCGGCTTCCTGTAGGTAGTGTAACTTTTGGTGATCTGCAGACCCACTCTGGCTAGCATCTCGTTGAACATCTGGGGAGGCATCCACATGAAGTTGACGAAGGAAGCCATGTCCTCATTATGGAGTTCCACCAGAAGCTGGTCATACAAGCCAAACTCATGCCACCTCTTGATACACTGCCGCACCCACAATCGCTTCACCCAACATTTTTTTCTTCTCCTTCTAGCCTCTATATAGCGCAGTAACAACACATTTATTTCATGGTGAACTTTGAGAATGGCCAGTTGGTAGTCCTGCATGACCCACTCATGCACATGTGTCTGCTGCGAAGAGCTGACCTGTTCTGCTGACAGGAGGACATCGTAGGTCTTTATATAATCGAAGGCAACACATTCACACCACATTCACAAAACATTTGGCAACATTCGAAAAACGTCATCGATGTTATGCTCACGCTAGACATTCGTCAACGAAGTCAACTACGTCAGGACACGTTTGCGGAACATTACAGCTACGTTAGGCACGCGTCACAGACATGCTTGACCAAAGGTGTGTTATGTTAACCCAACGTTGTCTTAGTGTGGCCCGCACGTTCCTCCTCCCTGTGCGTCACTATGACATAATGCAACATTGATCTAACATAGCCGACGCTGCGCCCCCACATGCCTAATGTTGGCGTAACGTGAGTGTAACATCGTCCCAACATTAATAGATTGCGTCGAGCTACGTCGAAAGTTTTGGACATTTCCAAAACCTGGATGCGCGCTGACATAAATGGACGCAACCTGACTAACTCGACGTAACTCGACGTCAGTCTAACGTAAGCATGACGTAACTCGACGTACCTCAACGTAATGACCAAAATTCACCTAAGTCGGCTTACGTTACCTCCTTATGTCGTAGTGTGACAGGCCTATTAGTGAATAGAACATTTGCTCCCCATTGTCAATTTGGTTTGTTTGATTGTTTGGGTACGTGGGTGTGGCCGAATCAGTAGAGCACAGGTTGCCTCCATGGAAGGTCGCGAGTTCGATTCCCTGGTCGAGTCAAACTGATGACTTATAGAATTGATACTTGTCGCTTCCTAGCCTAGTGATTGGCATTATTCAGTGTTATCAGGATAGGGTAAGGACTGGTTTGCTCAGTGTCAGGATAATGGGACTGAGTGGGAGGTGGTTGGGGACCTGGTCTCCGAGTGGGGCAGCACTATAAATTTACAATTTACATTAGTGCACATGGTCACAGGTCGGTACCCGTACTGATACAAACTTAGATGTTGCCAGGACGTAAAACTCTAACAAACATGTGCTTAAGGTGAGGGGCGTATGTCCTAGCAATAACTAAGAAGATGTCTCATCCCTGTGATACTTCCTTCCCTCTTGAGAGGATAAAGATTAGTGTTAATCCCATAAAGAGGGACATCACATCAAAACACAGAAACGTTTGGAACACCAGCCGTATTAAAGCCGCATAATTAGCAAAACAAACACAGCGAATATAGTATGCCTTTTTTATTACAATTTTAGCTCTTGTCATCAGTACAGGCTCTTAGTTAGTTATGTAATGTGAAATGAGGCTTAGGCACGCTTATAACCCTATATCCCCTTCTCATCGTGGGGTGGGTGGGATGGCAATTTAAGGCAGTTGTTGTCTTCGTGGCTCCCGTGTCGAAAGTGAAATGTTCGCAGCTAGCAGTCGCTTTTATAGCCGAAGACGTGGTAATTTAGTTCAGAAATATGACACCAGTGGAGCCGCAGTCGCCTTGTTTACTGGGCGATATATGGCGGAAGTGACCTTAGTTACTAGCGCTTGGCTGTATTTGCCGCCAAATTACCCGTAATGCTTAAGCATTACGAACAATTAGCAAAACAAACACAGCGAATATAGTATGCCTTTTTTATTACAATTTTAGCTCTTGTCATCAGTACAGGCTCTTAGTTAGTTATGTAATGTGAAATGAGGCTTAGGCACGCTTATAACCAAGTAAGGATGATAGTGTGGCTGTAGCCGAATAATAGGAGTTCTGGGAAGGTAAGTGTTAGAACTCTGGGGAGGTAGACGTGCAGGCATCAGAGGTCCAGTGACTGAGTGTCTTAATGTCCTGTAGGGGGACTCCATGGTTCGAACATGTGTGTGCGCCTCCCCTGGGGAGCCTATATAGTGTGGAGGCTGCTGTCGTTTGTGGCCCACCGCGGACAGGGCATGTCTGAGGAAATTATCCAGCACTTTGACCGTGATTGGTGACCCATCAGTCGTGATGAATCCCGGTCAGTGGTGGTCCGGACCAGTGGTGGTGGCGTTAGGAGCCATACAGCGCCAGAGAGTCGCTCTGACGACCGGAATGTTCTGTGGGGCAGGAGAGCTCCAAGATGTCCTCGAGGTCCAGACGTGCACGTTGAGTCCATTGTGTGAGGGTTGAAGTCTTTTTGCTCAGGGTGTTTGGGCACTGAAGTCCAATCTGGAGGAGACAGCGTCGTACTGGGTAGAGCCATGGAAGGGCAGGTGACCTTTATGTATTATGTATTTCATTGATTTGCCTTGTTTATTTCTCAATGTGTTTGTTAACAGTCCCTGCCTCAGCAGATCCATGAGGCATCAGTGGTGTAGAGCGTAGTGACCTGTGAGAAAGGGGCAGATAATTTAGTTTTTGAATAGGTTACGGAGCTGCGTTTACTAAATCGCCAAGGTAACCCGCACTCCCAGCAGCTCATTGTCTGTCATAAGCGCCTCAAAGATGTCCTACCGCATGGTCACAGTGCATCCCGCTGAGTACATCTAGCAGTGCATAGTTACATCGTTCTTGTTCTGTTCGCTTCGTCGATCACCGGAGAGTTTAATGTCGTCCCGGCAGACCGGCAGATGTGTTGGCGGCTCAAAGTATTTAAGTGTCACCGTTTGCCCATGTTGTAGGTCTGCGGTCATGGCAGTGGACATGTCCGTATTGGCACATCACAAAGTCACGCACGGATTATTGAATCATGATGTGGGCGTGGCAGGGGTCTTGTCCCTTGTTGGCACATCACGTGAGCGTGGACAGATTATAGAGTCATGGCCCTGAGGACTTATTGTCCTGGCAAAATGGTGCACGTGATACCGGCTCGAAGGCTCAATGTATCGCAATATGCTGTGTTGTAGGTTTTATGGGCGTGGCATCGGTCGTTCCCCTTGTTGGGCGCATCACTTGGGCATGGACAGAGTATTGAGTCATGGCCTGGGCTCGTACCGAAGACTTATCGTGAGGTAGATGCTTCGTTTGATGCTGAACCCGGCGCAATCGTGCACATGTTACTGGCTCATAGACTTAAAGTGTCGCTGTATGCCCGTGTTGTAGATTTGTGGGCGTGGCAGTGGTCGGGTTCCTTCTTGATCACATCATGTGATCATGCAAAGAGTATTGAGTCATGGCCTGCACTCGTACTGAAGACTTATTGTCAGGTAGAATTATGTTATATTTGGGCGTTGCTTAGTGTTATTTAGCATCGTCCCGGTAAACTAGTGCATGTGTTGGCAGTTCGAAGAATTAATTGTCACCATATGCACGTGTTGCAGACCTGTGGATGTGGCGGTGAGCGTGTCCCTTGTTGGCACATCACGTGATCACACACAGATTGTTGGGTCTCGGCCCAGGCTCATGGTGAAGACTTATTGTGAAGTAGATTTGTGTTATAAATGTAGGTGGTAAAGTTATGATGATCCTGTGGTGCCAAGGTCTTTTATTGGCAGTTGCCATCAGTGTAATTTGTCCTGCCGAAATGGTGCATGTGTTACCAGCTCGAAGACTTAAGGCGTCGCCGTATGCCCATATTGTATGTTTGTGGGCATTGCAGTGGCCGTGTCCCTTGTTGGCACATCACGTGAGGATGCAAAGAGTATTGAGTCATGGCCTGCACTCATGCCGACGACTTATTGTGAGGTAGATAATTAAATGTGTCCCGGCGAACTGGTGCACGTGTTGGCGGCTCGAAGAGGTTAATTGTCGCCATATGCCCATGTTATATATCTGTGGTTGTGCCGTTGGGCGTGTCCCTTATTCGCACATCACTTGATCACGCACAGATTATTGAGTTATGGCCTGGGTTGGTGTGTCACATTGAGTCGAACATCAATCTGTGAGCCTGTGGAGTAATTGGCGAGTTGTACCTTGTAAGTCTCTTAGTGTCAGTGTCATAGTTGTGCTTGGCTTGGGCTGCAGGAGTTGTATGTGACCACGCATGTAAGTGCGTGATGGCAGCGGCCTCAATCGTTGGAGCACTATCACTGGCTGTGGCACACTGGTGTAACATCTCGTTGTCGTTGTAGTAGTGTAACAGAGCGTGTATCGGTGGAGTCTCTCGGTGTCAGTGTCAGTCGGAGAATTGTCCCGGCGACCCGGGGTGTGTGTTGCCGACTCCTTGGTCCATCGATCGCCGGAGAATTATCTTGACGACCTGGCGTGCGTGTTACCGGCTCCTTGCTTCTTCACTGGCCGTTTAAGTCGTGCCAGCACGCCGGGCGCGTACTGCCGGCTCCTGGCTTCGTCAGTCATCAGAGAATTGTCCCGGCGACCCAGGGCGCGTGGTCCCGGCTCCTTGCTTTGTCGATAGCGGAGAATTTAGTGCCATCCCGGTGAACTAGCGCGCGTGTTGCTGGCCCCTTGCTTCGTCGACTGCCGGAGAATTGTCCCGGGGACCTGGCACGCGTGTGGCCGACTCCTTGCTTCGTCGCTGGCCAGAGAATTTAATATCGTGCCGGCGGGCCGGGTGTGTGTTGCCGGCTCCTGGCTTTGTCAATCGTCAGAGAATTGTCCCGGTGACCCGGGGCACGTGTTGCCGGTTCCTCGCTGACTCGCTCGCCAAAGAATTTTACCAATCGTCGGAGAATTTAATATGTCCCGGCGAACTGGCGCGCGTGTCGCCGGCCCCTTGCTTCGTCGATCGCCGGAGAATTGTCCCGGCGACCCGGCGCACGTGTTGCCGGCTCCTCGCTTCGTATCGTCCCGGCGAACTGGCATGCGTGTTGCCGGCTCCTGGCTTCGTCAATCGTTGGAGAATTTTTAGTGCCGTCCCGGCGGACTGGCGTGCGTATTGCCGGCTCTTTGCTTCGTCGATCGTCGGAGAATTAGTGGTGTGGCGGCGAACCGGGCCCGGGTCGTCAGCTCCCGGCTCCGCTGACCGTCGATCCAATTTAAGGCAGTTGTTGCCCTCGTGGCTCCCGTGTCGAAAGTGAAATGTTCGCAGCTAGCAGTCGTTTTTATAGCCGAAGACGTGGTAATTTAGTTCAGAAATATGACACCAGTGGAGCCGCAGTCGCCTTGTTTACTGGGCGATATATGGCGGAAGTGACCTTAGTTACTAGCGCTTGGCTGTATTTGCCGCCAAATTACCCGTAATGCTTAAGCATTACGAACAATCTGCTGCTTCCTAAGTTTCTGCTATATCTCTTTAGATAAATATATTAGCTTAATTCACCCTATTCACGCCGCGGCCATGTTGAAACCAGACCGAGGGCACTTACGCATCTGCGAGGCGAGGTTGTATGTAAAGTAATGTGAAAACTTTGTTGTCAAACAAAACCTCTCGAAATCACTCAAATTTGAGGGTATTCATTTTTGATTATCTATTGGCCAATTTTCACGAAGATTGGGTGACCCTTGCATGGTGATTTTCCCCATTCTTTAACTACAATGTGACTGTCAACTTCAAATCTGCATAGTTATGGTGGTATCATGTAATGCAGCCCTGTCAGCATAGCTATCTGTGCAACAGAGTTAAACAACTAGTCTTAGTAATTACCAATTAATAATAGCTTTAAAAGGGTTAAAATATATTTTTTTAAGATATCTATATTAAGAAAGTTATGCAATTTTGAATTTAAAAAAAGATTGGTAGCCAAGGTGAGTGACTTTGTTGACATTGCCTACTGAAATGCATCTGATCATCACCCAATCTTCATGTAAATTGACCAATAAATAGGAAAAAGGTAAGCAAAAATTATTATGATAGTTTCAAAAGTTAATATCCTCAAATTGTACTTCTTTAATTTGTCTAGTAGTTCATACACATCAGCACACAGTAGTGTCTTATGGCCATTTCCAATACCGACACTTACTCAGCCTCATTCTGATGCCTAATTAGGTCGCGCATGAATAGGGTGAATAGTTACAATCTACGTCCCTTTAGTTAGAAGTAACTTTTATTATAAATAGCTAGTTTTGAAGATATTTCAAGTGAAAACATGCATTAATTTTAGCATGCATGCCAAAATGCTCCAACATTAACAATTTCTATTAATTTGACTTAATACTCTCTTCAAAGTTCTAGGCAACAAGAAATCCTGGGATTCGAACCCGCTTTTTAGAACCGGGGCTGACCGAAAACAAATGACTTAGCAATAGTTTATACTAGTCACTACCAAGCCTGGCATAAAGCATAACTAAAAGAAAATATTTAAGCTTTACCAGAGGAAAACACATAGTAGTCTAGTACATAAATATTGAGATGTAATTTACGCTATTGAGGGTAATTGAAAACGCTTAAGACCGACAGACTTTAATATTGGGATTTATTATCGTCTTCTTTTTATCATCACAATCAACGTTCAATGTCATGGTTTCAAGGCTCACAGAAATTGACCCCACCGAACATAACAGTATGGGTGGGTGGGATGGCTCAAAACCCAAGGCTTAGTAGTATATGTTGATCGAACCGCAGCTAAGACGAAAGTGAATCAACGGCGGCTAGTTCGTTAACGTCAAATTCTTACGCTAGGTGGTGGCGAGCCCCGGCGGCGGGGTTAAATAGAATAGAGATGCTTTGTATCCATTCGGTGAGACGTCGGTCATACGCATTCAAAATTGAAAACGCTTAAGACCGACAGACTTTAATATTGGGATTTATTATCGTCTTCTTTTTATCGTCACAATCAACGTTCAATGTCATGGTTTCAAGGCTCACAGAAATTGACCAAAGTTTGTAGCTAAAGTTCTGGGTGCCGAAGAATTCGAGCATCTTGGTACATAAGAGTGTAGCGCGTCGGAGGTCCAATGACCTAGTTCTTTGATGTCCTGGATCGAAGATCCTAGCGAGGCACAAGCCTGTGCCCCCCCCTCGACGGAGACGGGTGGCCCTGAGCGGCCAGAGCAAGCCTAAGCGTGTAAAGTAGCGCTCGTGTTCGTAGTGGAAGGGCATCGGTGGTGATGAAAGCCGGCCCCTCGAGGCCGGGCTGTGTCCTGGACACATATTTGGTCCAGGCGCGGACCGGACAGTAGATGGAGCCTGGTATCGCCGGAACTGCGATGTTTCGTGGTGGAGCAGTCCTTAGGAGAGTCTTTGAGGACCTGACATGCACGTTGAGGCCAAACCGCGTTAGTGTTATGTCGCAGGCACGCAATGCGTGGCCTGAGTTCACAGTTGATGATGATAGGAAAAGGTTACTCTGCCGCAGCAAAGTAAAATAAGCTATTAAGAGAGAAGCCATCAGAACTGGTCCATTGTCTCCCGCAGCGCTGAAGAACCTGATGGCTTTCCTTATGTCAGATGGGCTCAGAGGTGGCGCCTGGGCCGGGACGTGAGTAGAGTGACGCTGAATCCCTCATTTGACTAGGCCCACCAGGTAGGTGTCAAAACTTTGAGTTGAGGCGCCCGTCGCTTGTACCCATGTCCGCGCACCACTGACGTAATTCATCACAGTGCCAGGCGTCCTTGTGTCAGACAGATGTAACAAGTAAGACATGACCTCATACTGAGTCGGCCTCAAAGGATCCCCTCCTCCCTTGTTGAAGAAAGTCAAGTACTCGTTGACCTGCACTGATTTGTTTTTCCAGGTTCCCGGTGCCAATCCCGCCGCTATGATGTTGATGAGTCGATAGTGGTGGTGTTGGGAGTAACCTATGAAGAGAGGCAAAATATTAGTGGCGATTCATGGGTTACTTAGAGGATCGGAGTGAGGGCATCATCATGGTTGACGGCGATGGTCGTTAAATTGAGATCAGCCTAATTTTTCTGGCAACTTCCTCAGACGCCGGGTCGAAGCTCATGCGGCTGAGGGCGTCTGCCAGCACAAGGTCCTTGCCCGGTTTGTGTTGTATCACTACATCGGTGCTGAGTTCTGCCGCAAAGAGCCAGATCTGTTGCGCGCATGCGCAGATTATGGGGTCTCAACCAGATCCCGTGCTAAGGACTTGTTAGGAGGTAGCATTGTCTGTGTTCACAATTATGGTGAACATGTGAGGATCTGGTGGAGCCAGGTTTTTGAGGGCCACAACGAGGTTCATAGCTTCCAACCTGGCAATGCAGTGGTGGGCGGCGATCATTGTTCTGGAATATCTTGCTGCAAAGCAGTGGGTTGGTGAGTGTGCTCCCCCAGCTTTGAGTGATGAATCACACTCGATGATCCATTTGGTGCGCTCCGCGGTGGGTAGAAGTACTATCCCATTGGATTGTGCCGCATATTCCGTGAACCATGACACATCTAGTGCCAAGTCCTCCGGTATCGCATGCTTTCCCCTGTATGGTGCTGCCCTGAGCGCTGCAAGTATCCGTGACATGAACCTTTTTGCAGGCCTGATGCACTTTGCAATGTGCTGAAGTTTTCCCACCAAGCGCTGAAGTTCCCGACGGGAGGCAAGTTTCTTGCTCTTCCATGCATGGCACTCATCAGTGACTTGTCGGAGTTTTTCATCTGGTATTTTTACAGTCATGTCTGTCGTGGAGATGGTGAATCCTAGCCAGTCTACCTCGTTGGATGGTGGGCTGCATTTGTTGAGAGCCAGGTCAAGCCCCAAATATTTTGCCAAGCGCAGGAGGTCCGAGAATGCCTCGTTAGCCTTCCCTTTCATTGCGGCCGCGCCAATGAAATCATCTAGGTAACATAAAGCGTGGTGCCCCCGTTTTCTCATCAGGTAAACAACTGCATTGGTCGTACGCGCACATGCGATGGAAGACGTGCGGCAGCCAAAGGGGGGAGCAATGTCTATGTAGATTTGATCGTCTAATGTTATACCTAGTAATGGTGTAGAGAGTGGGCAAGCCCGTAGCTGCCTGTAAGCTCTGGCAAGGTCAGCGCACCAGATGAAGGCTCCCTGTCCCAAGCGGGTCACTTCATCTGCCAGATCCAGGATGCCGGGAAGCATGTAAGTGGCCGGTTGTCCCTGATATTGTGCCTTCCTGATACCTGCATTTACGCTTGCTCCACCGGGGTAGCTTAAGTCGACTATGATTCTCTTTTTGTCAGACTTTTGTTTGACGCGAGTCATCATAGGAATGACTTGCGTCCATGGTGTGAAAGGTGCCTCCTTGAAAGGTCCATGTCCAAGTTCCGTGTTTATGTAGTTGCGCATATGCATGACATTTACAGGATCTGTGTGGTGGTTCGCCTTAGATGAAATGGGGGGCTTATCGGCGGTGTAGTCTGCAGGCCACCCAAATTCCAAAAAATCCGGCAGCTGTATGTCATGATAGTCCATGAGTAAAGCCCTCCATGCTTTGATTTTTAGTCCCGATGGTATTGAAAGGCGTTGCCCGATGTAATTTGGAATAGCGGAATGCCTAACTTGAGCATAAATTTCCATATACCCGCGGTGACTCGTCCAGAGTGTCTCGTTAGCAAATGGCCATATGTTGTTAAGGTTTTGCCTATATGTAGCAGGCGTATGAGGCGGGTTGTAGTGTGTAGTCTGATCAATCGAGACCATGTCGAGTACTTGGTCGATACCATCGGTCTCGACATGGTCCTCAACTAGGAGCCTGTCAAGTGGCCTATCATCATAGCGTGGTGGGCTCCCGTGAAATAATTGTTTCACTTTGTCGTAAGCATCGTGCTTGTAATTGCTGTTATCCTCGGCTATTGTTCCTGCGTCTTTGTGAATTTTAATTGGTTGTTTGCTTCCCATGCCAGCATCTGTAGTGTGCGGCGATGTAGGTGCAGACAGTGCATGACCCCTGCCCCCGTTCAGCCAGCCGGCTGGGCAGCGACCGCCAGCGCCGGCGATACCGTTAAGGTTGGAATTGATACAATGACTCAAGGCTTCGTTATCTGGGTCACTTGCCGCGGCCACATCAGTTTTTACGTCGCCTCTGCCATTCTTCGGTGCACGTGTGATGACGTCATTAATATCTTCAACTGTGGTTTCTGTCTCGTTCCCGGCTGCCTGGCAGCAGTTGAGTGTGATTGATGGGCTGTCACAGACACAGAACAGACATGCCGGATGCCAACCGTATATAAACCGTACCTTGCCGTATTTCACCGGACAGTGTCCAGTTTCTGTCCGGTTCGTCAATCCGGTGAGGTCTGACTGGGGCTTCATGGTGTTTGCTTACCAAACATATCACTCACAATATATGAGAATTAGATTGTAACATGAGATGAGGTCAGACGGCCCGTGTAGGCGATACATTCCTATGATATCATACCCGTGTCAGTTATCTTGGGAGTAATTCATAGAATGTGGCACCATGTCTACGATATATAAATCAATAAGAGTTCAGGCGCTAAACCACGTAAATGCCGATCCAAAAATGAAGATTAACATTGGGATCAAACCTACAAAAAGTATTTATTTTTATATTCCTACCATTTTGTCCATTGCTCCATAACCATATGATCATATGAAAAGTGGAATTAGTGAGAATTAAAATTATTTTCAGGGAAAAATCGGTTATTTAAACCACATTTTTGGATTGGCGTTTACATGGTTTTGCGCCTGAACTATTATATAATCTATATAATACCCGTCCGGTAGATCGTAGGATTCGAACCCATGGGTGTGAACGCTGGTCGAGTCAAACCAATGACTTACAATTTGATTCTTGTCACTTTCTACCCAGGCCCTCGGCATTATTAGAATAGGGCAAGGACTAGTTGGCTCAGTGTCGTGATAATGTGGCTGAGTGGGATATCAGGTCATGGTGCTGGTTGCCTGTTCTCCTAGTGGGGCCCGCACTATAAATTTGCCATGAGTGCGCACTGTCAGAAGTCGGTATCCATCCTGATATGACCTTAGATGTTGCTAAGATGTAAACCTCCAACAGCCATCCAACCAACTAACCATACCCGTTCTGATATGACCTTAGATTTTGTCAGGACGTAAAACTCAAACAACCAACCAACCAACCATCAGAGTATGTCAATATTATTATGTCAGTGACAAAGGATTAATCAGTGAAACTAACTGTATAGTCCATAAGTCTTATATGTAAAAATCAAATCCACCTCAATGCTTTGGTTTCCAAACTGTGACATTCTAAATCTCATCAGAATAGGCAGCTTTAATATGGGAATACTGCTGGACACACTTATAATATGGTCTATTTGCGCTGGCCATATTGGCTCACAAGTCTGGTGATGGAGTATCTTTATGGTGCAGTCACATTACGACATGTTTTCCGGAGTGCCGCCAACGCACAAAATATTTGCTAGCACGCAACAGGTTTTGATGTGTCGTTAACGCATCTGTAACGTCCCCTCCAACCCGTCGGCGCACGTCGGGGCGAGTCGAAAGTTTTGTGCAAGCACAAAATGATCAGCGCGAGCCAGCGGGCGCCGACGTGTTGGAGGGGACGTTACGGATGCATTGCTATCAGTGTACGTGTACCAACGCGACTCGCCGGTAATGCGCTGGTAACGTGGACGGACATGCTACCGACGTTTCACCCAAAAACCCAACATGTCGGCACGCGTCGACCCGCATTGGGCCGAAACGTTGTAGTGTGACTGCGGCATTAGACACCACATTCTATTAATAGAATCCCTCACCCACGCCAACTCCACACCAACACACACACCATTCATTACACCCAGAGAGTACACAGCTACGAACTTTAGTCATACCAGCTGACTGGTCCCATGCAGTCTACAATTTGTTAAAAGTACATCATTATTATTTTAATACCCGGAAAGACAACTAGCATATGGATCTTGTCAAGTCTCAACTCTTGGATCAAAAGAACCACAATACAGAGATCCACTGAACGGGCAGACAAGAATTGGACATGGACCACTCCTCAGAGTTCCTAGACCAAGCATAAACAAACTAGCTAAGGCACCAATATTTAAAGGCAGCAAGATGTGGAACAAACTACCATCTGCAATTGGGACCTTTCAGTTTGCATGACTCTCTCATCAAATGGTGCACCATGCCGGTCTCTGTATGCTTTTGGGGTGTGGCGAGTGTGTATGATGGGATGGGTGTGGTTGGAGTGTACGTGTGTATGGTGGTTGTGTGGTGGGGGCATATGTTTGTGTGGTGGAGGTGTAGGGGTTGTCAGGATTTTGGTGTGTGTGGTGGGTGTGTGTGGATTTAGGGGTTTGTGGTGGGGGTGTAGGGGTGTGTGGTGAGTGGGTATGGTGTGGTGGGTGTGGTTGGGGTGCATGTGTATGGTGGGTGGTGGGGGCATGTGTTTGTGTGGTGGGTGTGTTGTGGGGATGTAGGGGTGTGTGGTGAGTGGGTATGGTGGGGTAGGTGTAGTGGGGTCTATGGGTGGTGTGGGGGCTTAGCGATGTGGTGGGGGCGTAGGTGTGTGTGGTGGGGGTTGACGGTTTGTGTGGTGGGGGTGTAGGTCGTTTGTGGTAGAGGTGTATGGGTGTCTTGCAGAGTGGCACCTCACAGTCCTTAGCATCCCTAAAGCCCTACCACACACCTACACCCCCACCACACACCTAAACCCCCATGACACACTTACACCCCCACTACATACCTACACACCCACCACACACACTACACACACAATCACCCTGCACCACACACACCTACACCCTCACCACACACACACCACACCTACACCACCACACACACATACACCCTCACCACACACACCTACACCTCAATCACACACACCTACACCCCACCACACACCACCACCATACACCTAAACCACCAAACACATACCACACACCAACACACCCACCACACACACCACACACACAATCACCCTGCACCACACACACACCTACACCCTCACCACGCCCACACCACACCTACACCACCACACACACATACACCCTCACCACACACACCTACACCTCAATCACACAATACCTACACCTCACCACACACCACCACCATACACCTATACCACCAAACACATACCACACACCTACACCCCCACCACATCCCTAAAGCCCCACCACACAACCCACTACACACATATACCCCCTACAGCCAACAAAACACACCTATACCCCCAGTACCCCTTACACCCGCACCACACCCCTAAACTCCCACCACACACACCACACACACAATCACCCTGCACCACACACACCTACACCCTCACCACACACACCTACACCCTCACCACACACACCTACACCCTCACCACTCTCACATACACCTCAACCACACACACCTACACCCCACCACCCCCACACCAGCATCCACACCACACACCTAAACCCCAACCACATCCCTAAACCACCACCACATGCCTACAAGCCTACCACACACCTACACCCCCACCACACACCTAAACCCTCACCACACACACACACCACACACCTACACCCCCCACACACATACCTACACCCCACCACACACCACCCCCACCACACACCTACACCACCAGCACACACAACCACATACAGCCTTCTATCCAACCATGATGGCCAACTTGGACCGGGGACGGGTGCTGCCACCAAGTGTATTGTGAGAGAAATGGCTCATGAAAGGTCCCCATTAGAAGTTTGCCTTCCTACCAAGGCTTTAACTGATTGATCAGAATGCATCTCATTGGCCAGGCAGGTCCTTAAACAAGCACCATAGCGTGGATCCTGTGCCCTGCCTTGCTCCCCCCTCCATCCCTCCTTGTCCCCCCCCCCCCCTCACTCAATTAGTTACCTCAACCATATCGTAATAGCAGCACAGTTTTTGCAGTGACCCACCATCTTAGCCCATAACACTGAACTTATTATGGCCAACCCACTAACACACTAACGCCCTTCACAATCTACTAATATGCCCTATCTAAGTACCTGCTTATCTACCTATTTACAATGTAATGTAAACGGCTGGAAGACCAGTGCCTCGGTGCTGAAAAAATGTATATTCTTATGAATAAACTGTTTTACCAACAAAAACTAAACAAAAAAAGTGTTGTGAACTAGAATACAATCAGGAACCAGAACCCACCATAGATTTATTGACGCCTGATCCATATGAGTCATATGAGTTATATAAGTCATATATAGATATGTATATATATGTGCATATATACTCTAAGTGTACCTCTCAATCAATCAATCAATAGTTCCATCCTCTAGTCGAGGGTTGGATGCAATGGTTCTCCACTTGTCCCGATGGTGTGCTGTTCTGATAGACTGTGAATAATTCAAGCCTGTCCACTGTGAAATATTTGTAAACCATGATGTTCTTGGTCTCCCTCTCCCTCTGCTGCCATTCACCTTCCCTTCCAACAATGTACGGTATATTGAACTCTGACGAATGATGTGGCCAAAATAAATAAGTTTCTTTGTTTGTATAGTGGCAAACAAGCTTTTCTTATTTTTAATTTTTCTGAGAACTTCTTTGTTGGTGCTCTTCTTTGTCCATGATATTTTCATCATCCTTCGATAAGTCCACATCTCAAATGCTGCTAAACGTACCTCTACAGTATAGTATATCGCTTATTAATAGTAAAAGTTATACACATGTCTATGCAAAGGTAAGCGTATATACACATGCATATATACATTACAAATTGAGTAGTCTGCACTAACCACTTAGGCAAAAATGCGCATAGACAGGGTGGACCTGGGCAGGGTGATTGCACCAGGGAGCCTACCCAATGTAATGGTAAGCACACTAACCCTAGAAAAACAAGAAGTCTTGGTTCAAATCCTGCTCAAGACACATTATTTCCCATTCACACTGGCTGCCCGTACCTGCAGGTCCTTATATGTTGCTAGGACGTAAAACAACAACAAACAGACAGCCCGCACCTGGACCTGGGATATACTGGCTTGTACCACGTGTATGTGTATATTGATATATATATATGAATAGTTCAGGCGCAAAACTATGTAAACGCCAATCCAAAAATGGAGATAAACATTGGAATCAAACCTTCAAAAAGTAGGTTTTTTTATATTCCTACTTTTTTGTTCATTGTTCCATAACTGTATGATCATATGAAAAGTGGAATTCGTGAGAATTAAAATTATATTCAGGACAAAATCTTTTATTTTAACTACATTTTTGAATTGGTGTTTACGTGGTTTTGAACCTGAACTCTTCATATGTAAGTGCACTGTAAGCATTAAATGACTTATGAACCTAAACCATTCAAATACTAACAATTCCAGGGGACGAGTGTTAATAGTATGCACTCACTTCTAATGCAAGGAGTCACATAGATATGGTGATTGCACCAGGGAGGCCAGGTAGTGTAATGGCTAGCACACTAACCCTAGAATAACAAAAGGTATTTCTACAAATCCTGCTCTAGGTGCAATATTTTCCATTTTCATCACCCCTACTATATATGCACATATTTCATGGGCTCCCACTTAAATATGTTGACATCTCGATTGGAGAGAAATGATACCTAAATCGTTCGCAAAACGGGCCCTTGTGTGCAATCGCTGAGTGGCCGCGCATCACACATTACCTATTATCGCCCATTGATCAAAGCGAGAGCACACTTCCTCATAATCCCTGAACATGTACCACAAATATATATATATATATATATATATATATATATATATATATAACCTGTGCAGACCACAGGTTAAAGCTAGGCACCGCTTCAATCCCGGAACCAATATTGTGTTGAACTGTCATTATATAAAGATATTCAGTCTCTAACTATATTCAGAGACCATGTATATATCTATTTTCTCTGCTATATTCTGGACTCATGCACGGTCTTGTTTCAATATAGTGCCGCCATCTGGTGGAATCCGTCTGTACCATTATGCAGTAAACCAAATCGGTAGCGCTATCTAATGGCAGCGGTAACAACACTTACAGTTATGTGACTTAAAATGGATGCCACTCTGGTTGAAGTGACCAAAGTTAGTAAAAACGATCACTATTAATATGGAATATGTATGGTAGGCACAAAAATCCATAACAGCCCATACATGGCGAATCAACAGTGGAGCACGTTGGCAGCACCGATTACTAGAGGAGTAATGATCAGAACAACCCTAAAACCTCATATTATATATGTGATGTAGAAGAGTTAAATGCCAGTATAAAAGCGCAAAAGGGGATGTTCCTTATATGATCACCCATATGGGCCGTAATCGATTAAGACGACCCGGGCCATTCGGGTCACCCGAGTCATCAGAATTTAAAATCAAACACCGCGAGTGGAGTCGAGAAATACACGTGTCATGTGCAAAATGACCTGACAACAGTAACCCACCTCTTGGCTGGGGCTTGCTAGGAGCGATGATGCCTGTAGGATAACAGCTACCAATACAACTCCTATGTGTTGTTTTAATGCTTTTTTTTTAAATAACCCAGATTTTCAGCTTCTACAATCATAAAATACTATATCCTATTTTGTTGTACTTCTATCGGTTATTGAACAAAAATATTAAGTTTTAGATTAAGCCACCATTTTGTCCACCCCGAGCGTATTCGTTTATTCAACCCGAGTCTGTAGGATCTGTGTATGCGCCAACAAGTGGCTCGGGTGACCCGAGTTGATTAATCGATTATGCCCTTGTTGTGTACTACTTCATGGGTGATCCCATTTTGTCAAATATTCTGACTTTTTAGGTCTGGTTCATAAATAAATAATAGTTTAAATAAATTCTAAAATATCTCCTTTTCATAAAACTCATATGTGAAGCATTAAGAAAACTGTTTTAATCATATTTAAATCATCCAGCTATTTCTATAAAGTCATTATAATAATATTCCAAATATATAAGTACCACTATAAAACCTCTCTAATAATACCTAATTAATTCTATCATGTTGGTAAATACATATGCATAATATTCAAACCAAGTTGTGAAACCATGGTAGATTATGTATATTAAGTGAAGTGATAATTAATATCAGATTGTTCTAAGGTTCTACATCAAATATAACCACTGGAGATAAGAACTCTGGAAAATTATTATTGTATTGGTATATTTACATATATTACTGAATTGAAGTCTGTTGGTATTATATATTGTACGAAAGGAGGTAAATGCTGAAACTAAGGCCAGCATATACAGTTCCTGCAGACTGTGGTTTCTTCACCCAGAAATAGTATGTGAAGAATGCCACAGAATGGGTATAATAATTAAGTCAAGAATTAAGTTCTGTGTGCCTGTTATGGTATTATTTACAGATGCCAGTATCTGAGGGAGTGTTAGCGCACAGGTGACAATGCATGGAGGCTGTGGCTGTGTGTGTGAGTGTTTGCAGGACCAGCCAAAGCCAGGTGTCAGCCTGGAGGTGGGAGGTGGAGTGTGTGTGTGTGTGTGTTTGTGTGTGTGGTGAGCCCTCCCTGCCCCACCTGGTGGCAGTTTGCTGAACTAAATATGATAAAATATGTAATTCTCAAAGTAAGGCATGTAGAAACTCCTACTATTTTGGAATTGTACCAATCTAATGGACTGGTGACCACGGGTGTTATGTAAAGATAAACAGGGTTGATACTCCGATATAAGTGTAATTGGTGAACTTGATGGAAAAATATGTATCTGACTTGGGGTGGGCGGGTTGTCCCCCCCACCCCTTACCTAGATGGGGGGAGGCGGCTGGTGGGAGTGGTGGGGGTCCACCTACTCCCACCCTGCCTCCCCCCACCACTGACTGGAAGAGGTCAACCAATGAAATGCCAATTTACTGTCTCTGACTGAGGAGACTCCCAGGAATTGTGTACATGTATTTTGATTGTGTTCCATCTGAATAAAAGAGCTGGGCAGGGGGTGTGGCAGGCCGATGACCTGGAGACAGCACAGCAGGAGGAGTCAGCCACCCCTCCCTACTAGACTTTACCACACTTAATTTCTGTTGGGTTGATATTTCTTGGAACTGATATAGTAAGTAGATATAGTAAGCAGATACAGTAAGCGGATCATCACTTGAGTAATATCATACATTAGTGCTTTCCAGCCTCCACCCACAGAACTTAGGGTTCTATTTCCTATAAAGATTCTAGCATGTAAAATACGGCTAGTTAACAATTTGACAGTTGGGCCAGGTGGCACCACCATCCCGAACCCTACCAGTGGCGCGAATACTGTCACTCGTGCACTGGAATTAATGCCGGACTGACATGCACAATGCACAATTAAACTTACATTTATTCGTGGAGTTTTAACATTTTTTATTTTCGTACACCCACACTGTGAACGCCATGTATGAAATTTATTTGGAGCTGTCTGGGGGCAGACCGGAATTGGAAGTGGCGAGTGCACAGGCGCGTGGCATTTGATGCGGGCCGCTAATGGTGGCGCAGTATTTAGACAATGCCGATTGACCTGGTAAGGCCTGCTGTTGTTGAAAAAGCCAACTTTAAAATGTTTACATATGCGACGTCATTGGCCGTCTGTTGTGGCTTTGGCGGGGGGTGTACGGTGGTACAGGGTGGTGTAGAGTGGGGTGGAGTGGAGTGGTGGTTGTGGGGGGAGTAGAGTGGTGGTGGGGGGGGGGGGGGAAAGGTGTTGGGGGATCGGTTTGGGGGAGCGGTGTGGGGGAGAGGTGTGGGGGAGAGGTGTGGCGGAGAGGTGTGGGGAAGAGGTGTTGGGGGAGCGGTTTGGGGGAGCGGTGTGGGGGAGAGGTGTGGGGCGAGAGGTGTGGGGGGAGAGGTGTGGGGAAGAGGTGTTGGGGGATCGGTTTGGGGGAGCGGTGTGGGAGAGAGGTGTGGGAGAGAGGTGTGGGGGAGAGGTGTGGGGGAGAGGTGTGGGGGAGAGGTGTGGGGGAGAGGTCTGGGTGGAAGTGTGGGAGAGAAGTGTGGGGAGAGAGGTGTGGGGGAATGAGGGGGAGAAGTGTGGGGGGAGAAGTGTGGGGGAGAGGTGTGGGGGAAGAGGTGTGGGGAGAAGTGTTGGGGAAGCGGTGTGGGGGAAAGGTGTGGGGGGAAAGGTGTGGGGGGAAGGTGTAGGGGAGAGGTGTGGGGCAGTGGTGTGGGGGAGCAGTTTGGGGGAGAGGTGTGGGGAAGATGTGTGGGGGAGAGGTGTGGTGGAGAGGTGTGGGGTGGAGACAACCTAAGGGGAGGTATTGGAGAGGAGTAGGAGTGGGAGGGGGACAGGTCCGGGAGGGATGGGGGGGGGGGAAGCCAGGGGGTGAGGTGAGAAGGGGAGGGAATGGGTGAGGGAGAGGGGAGTGGGGGGGGGGAGGAGGGGAGGGGATTCAGTAGGTGAATCGAACTGTATTGGGTAGAGCTATACACACACCCTCTGTCTCTGATGTGCAGATGCTATCAAACGGACAAATAAAGCAAAAATAAGCTCAGACGTGTAAGCATACAGTTGCAGGCTGGTGAATTGTACTAACAATTTGTATAAAAACATCATATATATATGTATATAGCTGGTATATTGATATGCGGGTATAAATCTTCGGTATCAATCAATCAATAGTTCCGTCCTCTAGTCGAGGGTTGGATGCAATGGTTCTCCACTTGTCCCGATGTTGTGCTGTTCTGATAGACTGTGAATAATTCAAGCCTGTCCACTGTGAAATATTTGTAAACCATGATGTTCTTGGTCTCCCTCTCCCTCTGCTGCCATTTAACTTCCCTTCCAACAATGTATGGTATATTGAACTCTGACGAATGATGTGGCCAAAATAAATAAGTTTTTTTGTCTGTATAGTGGCAAACAAGCGTTTCTTATTTTTAATCTTTCTGAGAACTTCTTTGTTGGTGATCTTTGTCCTTGATATTTTCATCATCCTTCGATAAGTCCACATCTCAAATGCTGCTAAACGTTTGTACATTTTCTTAGAGATTGTCCATGTCTCTGCCCCATACATTAGAGTAGACCACAGATAACACTGAAGAATATGCTTCCTTGTTTGTATTAATATCTTACTTGATGTTAACACTCTATACATTTTGGAGAATGTTGTTCGGGCTATTGTTATCCTTCTTTTAATTTCTTCCTCACATCTCCCATCATTTGTAATCTTTTGTCCGAGATATATGAATTCGGATACTTGTTCTATGTTTGTGCCATCTATGGTTATATTGACATTTGGTTTATCTGTCTTTTTACTTATAGCCATTGTTTTGGTCTTCCTGGCATCCATCTTCATGTTGAATAGTATTCCAGCTTTATTGATTCTATTCACTATATCTTGTAGGTTTTCTTCGGTATAAGGTTGATTATTATTTATTATTGTACTCACTTATATCATTACTTATTGTCCAATAAGGGATCACCCAGCAGCTTGTCGATAACCTGCAGGCCTATTGGTCTACGGTGGCACCACCACCGGCGGTTCTTGGTACTTCCTCTCAGGCAACGACTAAATCACTCTGCTCTAAAAAGTCACATATATATAAAGAGTTCAGGCGCAAAACCCTGTAAATGGCAATACAAAAATTGAGCTAATCATTGGAGTTCTCTGTGGCGGAGTGGTTAGAGTGTCTGACTTTTTTCTAGGTCAGACTCCTAATCTGAGGGTCGGCGGTTCGATTCCCCATGCCCCCAGCTCTGCCAATTTGGATTTCCACCGCTGTGTATAACTTACAGTGTCATCAAAGGCCGGTTGCTCTCATACCATGTCTATGTGGTGTGGGAGGTTAAAAATCCCTTGGGCCGGTAAAAGTGTAGGCTCAGGCTTTCTATCGACCAGCAGTGGAGTGGGGAAGACCAGTCGTCTGTGACTGGGATTTCCCCTACTTGGGACAACTAATGTAGAAAAAAAAGAAGAGAGACAAATAAGTGTTCACACTTCCTGTCTACCATTCGCTATATCACTATATCGCTATTGGAATCAAACCTTCAGTAATTTCTACTTTTTAGTTCATTGCTCCACATCACGTGATCCTAACAAAAAAGTGGAATTAGTGAGAATTAGAATTATTTTCAAGTAAAGATCTTTTACATATTCTACATTTTTGGATTGTTTTTTTATGGAGATTTGCACCTTGAACTGTTCATTATTCAGTAAAACCTCTCTAACTCGACCGAGCTTGGGACCGACTTTAAGTGGTCGATTTTGGTGATGGTGGCACTATTAGCTGACTGGTTTGCAGGCAAACAGTGGGTGACCTACACGAAGGAGGTGTGTGTGTTTGGGGGGGGGGGGGGGGGGGAGGACGCGTATACAAGGACAAAATGGTCGTATTCCGTATTTGTACTCGCATAATAAATGATATGTCTTACCATTGGAAACTACATAGTCCGATGAATGCATCACATTTGATAAATGATTTGTTTGTTTTGTCTTCGCGTGTTGCAGGTTAAAGGATACAAACCCTGGGTTCCAAGCTTGGCCAAGTACCTAAAGAAACTGATACCTGGCAATATACAGCATGGGACTCAGTATTCCTAGGATAGGGAAAGGAGCATTGGAAGGAAAGAGTCCAATTTTCTGCGATGGAAATTTCCAAGGCTTAATCAACGAATTGAACCCTAAAGTGTCTGTCAGACCTTACCGGATTGAGCAACGGATATAATCCAGAGACAAAGAATTGTCTAGTCCAGTGGTGTTCGGTATCAAAATGTATCGAAATGTTGCGCTATCACATCAACCGATGCTGGATGAACGGACATGAAACGGACATAAACGCATAGCCACCAGACGATAACTGGACGATAACCGGAAGATAACCGGACGACAATCGAATGTCAAACAGACGGACCAAACATTAATGAATAGCCACCGGACTTTCACGGCCACGCAAAAAAAACCTGATGCACCGAATTCCCCCGACACCGTCAACGGACTCTGCAGGATGCAAACCGGAGAGGTCACGGATGGGTCCTGGACATGTACCGGACAAAACAGACTAAATAGACTTAAAACAGAACCGACCGTATACGTCAGTCCGGCACAAGTTTTGTGCATGTTCAAAACTTGACACCATACACAGCGGACACCACCGGAGATAGAACGGACAAGCCGGATGCCTACCGTATATAAAAAGGACATTGACGTATTTCACCGGACGGTGTCCGGTTTTTATCCGTTTCCCCAGTCCGGAAGGTGTGACTGAACCTTAAAGAAAGACATGATTAATTTTCTGCGGTCAACCTCCACTGATTATATGTTTGTTTGTTGTTGTGTTACGTCCTAGCAACATCTAAGATCATATCAGGACGGGGTCCACTGATTATAAACCACCCGTTCAAAGCATTAGCTTATGGCCGGCGCCGCCTGCATTAAGGCAGGCCTACAACAGAAAGTCAGTACACAGGTCAAGGATATTATCCCATATGAAAAAACACTAGCTCTAGCCAAACATATGGTCATATCGACTAGTAATAACAGTTGAATTCAGTCATGTACATAGATAATTGTGAGAACCTATATTTAACACACACAAATCAATATTGTATTGTTCTTTGATCTTTAAATTTCGACAACATCTTCGATTATGTGCATACGTTTTAACAGCTGTAAAATACCTATGAACTATTGCACCTCACTAAATATATGCAGTGCAGTGAATCCCACAGTGGTTATATTGATCGATGGCATGTCACTTTAGATTAATATATTAGGTTGGCTACAATCTACTTCATAATCCACTTCATTTTAGATACAATTATAAAAGAATCATATATGGTCATCGTTGGAAATATTTGAAGTGGAAACATAGCAAATTAATGTTGACATGTACATCAATATTCTGATACCATAAGCTTCCCCATGTAGCAGCCCGTGCTGATATGACCTTACATGTTGCTAGGACGTAAAACAACAACAAACCTGTAGCAGATTAGTTTAGATTGAGTAAGTATACCATACCCTCCTATACAGTAAAACATGTTTAATGAGTGTACCAGTGACTAGCTTGGATATTTTGGATCAAATCTAGCTACAGCTGTTGCCTTTACCAATTGTATGCCTTCATCCGGTAATGGGGCATTAAAATTGCATAGTCTGATGAAGCATCAAATTCTCAAAACCAAAGCAGTTATCTAGATTGGAATCCACATATCTGACTAAAGCCGTGTTCACACACACAACTTTAGGCCGAACTAGATAAGGCGGACTAGATGAGGCGAACTAGTGTCGTGTCCACACACGGAGCGGTTTAAGGCGGAAATTGATATCTGCGCATGAGCAAGTCCATACTAACCAGCACCAGTTTCGGTTAGTCGACGTCGCCACGAGAGAGTATGGGTTCAACCTAGATATGTATGGACTAAATCGTATTGGTTTGGAACGGTCAAAACTTCTGCTGGGCAGTGAAAACCTTAAAATAAATCATGAACAAAATATATGTGCACCTCTAGCAGGTTCATAGACCAAATTATATAATATGCGCTTTTGATCGACCGGAAAGTCAACAAACTCAGGTCTTGACTGCGCATGCATGTGACATGCTTAAGCCGCTTCAAGTAAACCGATACCGTTCATATCAGGAAGTTGGGCCGACTTAAGATAGTTCGGTTCATATAAGGTACCTCACGACCTGGTTTACTTGAGGCGAACTAGATGAATCGACTCAGCCCTAATCCGCTTCAGTGTCACGTCCACACGGCGAATGTGAGCCGAACTAGACAAGGCAAACTAGTTGAGGCGACTTACCGCCCGTGTGTGAACACAGCTTTAGATACCGATGCACTTATTAAGCATTAATTGCCACATATAACGGAACACTGAGTCAATTTAATAGAACTGGTTATTGCAGAAGCCTATGGTTTTGGCAAGCTTGCCAACATTAATTTGACATGTTTGCACTTCAAATATCTCAAAAGGTAGGCATTTGAAATAAAGGTTACTCCAACAAAAGTGAGGTAGATTATAACATCAACTTAATATATTTATCTCATAAAAATGTCAGAAACTCAAAACCATCGTACTATGGAACTTTAACTAAATATACATTCACATGGTTGTAATATGTATATGGTGCATCTCATGTGAATAAATGAGGACAGACTGACTGTATGTTGGAATATGTTAGAAATGTCTCAATACAGCGATTTTGTTGTTGTTGTAGCCAATTTGGATTTCCACCACTGTGTATAACTTACAGTATCCACAAAGGCCAGTTGCTCTCATACCATGTCTATGTGGTGTGGGAGGTTAAAAATCCATTGGGTCGGTAAAAGTGTAGGCTTGGGCTTTCTATCGACAAACTGTCTAATGGTGAAAACAAGTCTATTCAGACTTATCCATGATAGGCAGTATAAATCTTCAAGAAAAGCTGGTGGCACCCTGACCCAATACCTCTCAGTCATATTATCCTGACACTGAACCAGCCAGTCCTTGTCCAATCCTAATAATGCCAAGCGCAGGCTAGGAAACGACAAATATACATTTTTAAGTCATTGGTTTGATTGGACCAGGGTTCGAACCCACGAACCCATGGGTTCGGATCCCCCGATCTCTTAAAACAGGAGACGGATGCTATACTAATTCGGCCATCCCGTCTGGTCTGTGTACATGGTGTTTATTCGTTAGTAAAATGACCTCCACTATAACAAAGCGCTGCTGTTATAATACAAACAGATGGGCGCAGTGTGGTCTGACTTGCAGTGTGGTCTGACTTGACAGGTGACAGACCAACAAGCCGAACCACGTAAAGGCTACATTCCTTACACGCGGTATGCAGCATGCGAATGCGAATGCGAATGCGAATGTGAATGCGGCACAAAATCTAAAAGCATCTAAGTCAATGGGGGGGTGATTCCATGCGTCCGAATGTAAATGCGAATGCGAATGCGGCCACTGAATCGGTCCATGTAGCCATCGGTGCGGCATGCGAATGTGAATGCTGCTGTGTTTGCCATAGAAAACAGCGGTAGAGAAACCTGACACTATGTGTGGGTGTGGGTGTGGGTGTGGGTGAGGGAGGTATTATGTCAGGGTGGGTGGCATGCCGCTGGGACTCTCTCAACATGCCTGATAAGGCAGGGTGTGGGGTTTCACTTAACGGTGAGGGAGGTTTCCCCGATCAAATTGGTTATCTACACCACATATATGACATTCAGTAATTTTCTAAAATAGTGTTGAGCTTGATTTAATGGATTTCACCTGTTAGTATATTGAATTTTAAATAAAATGACACTTCATTTGTGAAAATCGGTCTAATATTAAAGAAAATATGGACTTTTTAAAGGTTTGTATTAGTCAAACCAAATCGCTGCATGCCACATGCCGCATGCCGCGTGAAAGGAATCAACCCATTCGCATGCCGCATGCCGCATTCGCATGCTGCATACCGCGTGTAAGGAATGCTAGCTTAAGACACTTCAGTCACGTACCGCGACCGAGATGTATCCACTCTCCATGAAACACATGACACACGTGCACCCCACTCCCCCCACCCCACCCCCATCCACACACAAACACACTAGACACCCATCTACACACACTCACCACACAATTATGTGTATGGACTCATACTCACACATACATAACATTTCACAAACCACACACACATCATCATCATCGTCATGCTGTCGGTCGCGATGCAACAAAGACTGCTTTCATTACTTGACTGCCGCTCTCCATTTAGCTCTCTGCTGTGAGAGTTGCGTCCATGAGTTGGTCTTAATGTCTCTCAGCTTCAGGTTTCTCTTGATGGCATCCTTGAACCGGAGACGAGGGCGCCCTCTCTTTCTGTAGCCAGAAGACAGTTGAGAATAGAGGATCTGCTTTGGTAGCCTGTCTGATGACATCCTCATGAGGTCTCCAGTCCACCGGAGATTCTTTTTGATCAGAAGATCTTCCATAGAGGGCAGCCCCATTCGTTCGAGTATTTCCTTATTTGTCACTTACATTTCATGAAAGCTGCCTGCAAAGGTGTTGAAGTGCTGCTGGCTTTTGCAAGTTACCAGCGGCACTCTCTCGTCGAGCAAATAGAGGTTTCACACCGGCAAGAACATGTCAAGACAGGCGCACAACTATTTCTCCCTGCAGTGGCTGGTCGGGAGATGTTGGGAGTTCCATACATCAACCCCCCTTAATGCTGCCACAGTGACATGGTTTTCTGTTTAGGGTTTGCTCCCTTAGCCTTTGGTTCTGTCAAGAACCTGTACCACAAGGCAGTGGTTTACAACTCTGCAAGGCAGGGGCGTCAAACTCCCTGAGGTATTGCTATACCTGCAATACCTGCATACCATACACCCACATATACACACATACCCACCTCACACCCATGCACATACACACCCACACATCACACACAGATAGACACACGTACACATACATACACACATACAATCCCAATCAGATACACACTCATACTGTTTAGCCATATTCACTGCCCATTAAACACACATCACCCACGCGCACCCCACTCCCTCCTCCCCACCCCCCCACACATCACACACACACCTACCCACGCCCACCACACATATATGTATATGCACATATACTCACACATATGCAGACATTCAAATTCACACACCACCCATACACACCCAGATATTCACACACCACACATACCACTAACCCACACATGGACACACCCACAACGACATATCACACCCACATACACACGCATACCCACCCACACATACACACCCACACACATACACACCCACACACCCATGTACATACCCACCCACACATCACACGCACAGGTAAACACACCCACACAGACATACCCATCAACCTGCACACCAACACATTGATACACTACACAAACACACTAACCCACACATGGACACACCGACACCCACACACGACACCCACATATACACATATACCCACACACACACATATAGACACACCAACACATACACCCAATCATATACACCCACAATCGGATACACACACACACACGTAAACATTCACATACACAGACACCACAAATAGACCCCGATGCGGCGCACACCCACATACACCCACACCCAGATGTACATACACCCACACATACTACTACACAAAAATACATACCCACACATCACACATCATACATACACATCCAGATACACACCCACACATCACATATCATACAGACACACATCACACATCATATATACACATCAAACATACACACCCACTCACCAAACACATACCCATATATATACACACCAACACATCACAAACACATACCCAAACACCACACATACACACAACCACACCCACCCACCACACACCACACACTACACCTACCACCCATGCATACACACCCACCCACCCACACATCCCCACACTGACACTCACACACAGGTCAGCTGGTCATACATAATCACGTTCCCGCCACTTGAGTCGCGTGGCCAGATCATCCAGATCACCGTCGTCACGTGGGCAGGGCGGCGTCACAGCACATAGAGCAGCGAGTCACTGAGGCGTGACGTACGGTGCCTATCGAGGTCGGGAGTTCGAATCCCAGCCGAGTCAAATCAAAGACTCACATCACAAACATTGATACTTTCGGTTGTCGTGACAAAACCACAATTGCTACGCGGAGAGGCAATTAGGTTGCCATAGCTACGTACCTAGCACAGTGACAGATGACAGATAAGGTAGGATAATTGCTTACTCATTGGGAATGCAACTTGATTTATGTGTTCTATTGTTTGAAAAAATAATTGAGTCCAGGTCCAACATATTTTCTTGGTTTTGTTTGTTTGTTGGAGTGTTACGTCATGGCAACGTCTAAGGTCATATCAGGACGGGGATATTGTTGTCTTTGTTGATTATATGTTTCCTTTGGTTTGATTGATTGGTTGATTGGTTGGTTGGTGTCTTCGTGATCAGCTGCTAGCACCCTTCTGGATCAGTCCATGATGGATACCCCGACGTGTGACGGTACACGCCTCCTCCTCGTGGCTTCACAGTGCTGCCCAATCGGGATATCATGCGACTGGTACCCTGCCCTGATATCCAGTTCAGTCATGTTATTCACCACTCAGCTAACCAGCCCGTGCATTACCTAAATAATGCAAAATGTTAGTTAAGATAGCATTAAGGATTATTTGTAATTACCTTTTTTTTTGCGTCGGCTGTGGTTTGAATCCCACAATGTGGCGAACAGGATGCGAACGCTCTAACTACTGGACCATTCCCCCCCCCCACCCCCCTTTTCCGCCTTTTCTAGTAAATGATTTATTTAGTAGAAAAAAGCATTGGTCTCTCATCCGTATGTATTTCACTGCAGATACTTGGGTGCCTAGATCGGGTAGATTAGTAAACCCTGATTGTTTTGTGTGTTGGGATTTTACGTCCTAGAAACACATTTATGGTTATCATGACGGGAACCGACTTGTAACAGTGCAGACGCATGCCGACTTTATAGTGCTGATTCACTGGGAGACCAGACTGCGGGCGCCATCGCCTGATATCCCACTCAGTCATATTACCCTGGTCCTGAGCAAACCGGTCCTTGCCCTATCCTAGTAATACCGCGCACCAGGCTAGATAGTGACCAGTTCAAATATTTAAGTTATGTGTTAGAGTCGGCCGGGGTTTGAACCGAATGGGTTGGAATCCCATTATAATATCACTGGGTTCGGACGTCGTGAACACCAGATAATACTACCAAACTCTTTCCCTTCATTTCACCTGTGATGCAATCATCCTAAATCAATATAACCAACTCTGGAACCAGTACTTAAAAGAGAAATGAAAACAAGTCACACAGATGAACAGTGAATAAGTTGTGCTTTATTGGCATCAACCCCTGTCCACCTACCTGTGACCTATCACCTTCACTCCTTACCTGTTGTCCACACAATGTCTCATTACCTTACTTCTATATAGGAAGCAGTGCCTACAGCCCTTGGAACTGGGGTCCCTTGGGTGTTGCACTCAACTCAATTTGGAATATGTGAATTTGGATAGCATCAGACAGAGTGTCTGGGGTCCTGCTCTAGAGTAGGTGTGTCTCACTCAAGAGCCAGGA
The DNA here is from genome assembly GCA_030323885.1 of Branchipolynoe longqiensis. Classification (NCBI taxonomy): domain Eukaryota; kingdom Metazoa; phylum Annelida; class Polychaeta; order Phyllodocida; family Polynoidae; genus Branchipolynoe; species Branchipolynoe longqiensis. The sequence goes on from CM059189.1 coordinate 66,922,879, forward strand.
GTAGAGTTATTTCTCTTCAGTGTGTCTGAAGCAGAATCTTGAATAATTACTTGCTCTCAGCATGAGGCTAGTGTGGTCAGAGGGCCAAGGTAGATGTGGGTGACTGAGCAGTCCCACAGTCAGCCAATCAGGGACCCCCACATCTGGGGTGGGAGCCACCCCCCAGTGGTGGTGGCTGTCACTCAACTCAGCTGCAGGTGGTGCCCTGGGTGCATATGCAAATGAGGCTGTGGTGGGCCCGCCCAGTGGTCAAAGGTGAACAGGTAGTCGCAACAGTTACAAATATATATATTTACCAAAAATGTCCTTTTTCTCCAATTGCATTATTTATGAATACATAGAGGAACATTTCATCAACTTTAACTGTTTCTTATAAAACACATTTCTCCATTAACCTTAAGCATCATATATAACATATATTTCACATCACTCATTATCATATACAATGGGAGTGGGATACTATTGCTTTTAGTTTACATAACATTGTCCCCACTCCGTCGCCCAAGAATAATAATGCCTTCTGCCAATATATAATTCTTAACCGAAAATCCATACATTTTTACACCATGACCTAGGACAGTAGAACCGGATGCTCAACTCATTCGGCCATCCTGTCTGAACCAATATTTATAGCCTACGATAGTGAGCACATTTGATGTTCCGCTGGACCTTTATCAGTTTTTTTGTATTCCTGGTAAGAGAACAAGTTACTTTAGTGATGACAGTCGGTTGGTGGTTGTTGGAGTTTTCCATCCTGGCAACATCTAAGGTCATATCAGGACAGGTACCGACTTGTGACAGTGCGCACACATGATGACTTTATAATGTTTCCCTACTGGGAGACCAGACCACCAGCACCATGACCTGATATCCCACTCAGTCACATTATCCTGACATCGAGCCAACCAGTCCTTGCCCTACCATTATAGTGCCAAGTGCCTGGCTAGGAAGAGACAAGTATCAATTTTGTAAGTATTTGGATTGACTTGACCAGGAATTGAATTCCTGACCTTCCACACAGGAGGCCTGCGCTCTACCGATTCGACCGCCGCGACCGGTATGTGAGGACAGTCAAACTGACATGGAGATGGGTCTCATGCAACTGAAGATATCATTTAAATTAAAACGAAGAGGGTAATAATGTTGTGTGGCTCATATATCGGTGGCGACAATTATTCCGATATAATTAAAAAATAACTATATATTATGTACACGAATAAGGGGTCGATTTGGCGATTGTGGTTGCCTGTTAAATATTAGTTTATGGTTTGGTACATTGAGCCATATTGTTGGGTCATGGTCATCGGTATTGGCAGTTTCACTGAATAGGGCAGTGACCGGATGTTGATTACCATATGCATACAATCTTTTTCTCTTTAATATAGACTAGCCATATACACATATTTACCATATCAAGGTGGTCACAGATGGTTGCACCAACAACCCCCGCGCCCCAGCCCCAGTTGCACTGCCCTCATCGCACCTAATGGCCCTGTCACACTACGATGCTTCACGCCGGCGCGGCATCAGCGTGCAAAATATCTTCTATGCGTCAAAACACGACCAACTTTTTGGCGGTTTGGGGAAAAAGTTTGGTGTCAGCACGGCACGTTATTTGCGCGCAGCCAATGGGTGTCGACGCGTGAGGAAAACAACAAAAAAAAGTTTGGCGCGACGTCTTCACATGACCTTAGATGTAGCTAGGACATAAAACAACAAAGCAACAGTTTGGCGCAACATGTAAGAACGACCGTCACGTGTGCGCGGCGACTGCCTAGCATTCGCATAATGTTATTCCAGCGTTGTCGACGTGCTTCTGACGTCGCCATAATATTGGCAACCGCGCGTTGAAGCGCATTGTCGGTCGTCACGTCTTTTTGACATGCTAAAAACCTCTAGCGACCTCCTACGCTCCCCGACGTCCCCCGGCCACTTTCGACGTCCAGGATAGTGTACCGATGTGTACCGACATTCCCATAACGTCCCTCTAACATTTCCCGACGTTTCGCCAAAAAAGGACACACGTCGTTGCGCGTTGTAGAGAAACGTCATAGTGTGACAGGCCTATAAGTAAGCAGGGAGGCTGGTCATTTTGTTTGTTGTTGTTTTAGGTCCTAGCAACAGCTAAGATCATATCAGGAGAGGTACTGATTTGTGACTGTGCGCTCATGGTGACTTTATAGTGTTGCCCAACAGGGAGACCAGGCCACCGGCTCCCATGACCCAATATCCCATGCAGTCACATTATTCTGATACTGCCCGAACCAGTCATTGTAATATCCTATTTACGCCAAACATGAGGCTAGGTAACGACAAGCATCAATTTGATAAGTCATCGGTTTGACTCGACTGGGAATTGAACTCCCGAAGTTCCACACAGGAAGCCTGCACTCTACTGATGTGACCACCGCATCTGGTGGGAAGCTGGTGATGCATCAGCTGGTTGTTCGGGGTGATTATCTGTCATCATGCCAACCATGGCTAATAGCCAGTGAATCTCACGAATGCTAGTCCTCGGCCACAACCATAAAAAGGCTGCACATCTGACCAAGTAAATTCAACATATTGACATCTTCACACCCTCAACTGGTAGCGTTTTGTTTGTTTGTTGTTCTTTAACGTCCTAGCAACATCTAAGGTCATATGAGGACGGGTAGCGACTTGTGACTGTGTGCACTCATGGCGACTTGTATAGTGCTGCCCCACTGGGAGACCAGGATACCAGCACCATGAGCTGATATCCCACTCAGTCACATTATCCTGACACTGAGCCAACCAGGCCTTGCCCTATCCTAATAATGCCGAGCGCCTGGCTAGGAAGTGACAAGTACAAATTTTTAAGTCATTCATTTGACTCAACCACTGTTTGAACCCGCTATCCCATGGTCTACCAACATGGGAGACGGACGGTCTAACTGATTCGGCCATCCCCTCTGGTCCGAACTAGTAGCGACCAACTGGTTCTGCACCCGCACATACTACCTGAGTGAGCCTGGAAATGCTTCCAGTTGGATCCTACTGAGACACATGATAACCTACTTTCACAAGCCCGTCCTGATATGACCTGAGATGTGGCCAGGACGTAAAACTCCAACAACCAACCAACTTACACAAACTATAGACCCCACATGCGATTACCCTGAAGATTACTTCAATCCGAAAGGCCCATCCTACATCCTACCATCACATACCTTCAAAGAAATGTCACTTCTAACATGTCACCCCTAAAATGTCACCCCTAAAATGTCACTTCTGAATTGCTACCTCTAAATTATCACCTCGAAAATATCACCTCGAAAATGTCACATATAAAATGTCACCTCCAAAATGTCACCGGTAAAATGATGTTCAGGCCCACCCAAAGCTAACTCTCAAAATGCGAGTTCAACATAACTAATCCCTCCCCATACTTCTTTTTTTTTTAAAGCTACAATCCACCCATCATCAAGATGAGTACTTTGCTCTATATTTTCTTGTAATTGATCATCTATTTTGTTATAACTGACTTTATTGTGGAGTCGCTTTTATTCACATTCACAGATATTCAGGAATATTCTAATATTGGCGTATTTAATATATTAACTAGAACAGCTTTATATTGGATTACTAACATAGAAAATTACCCTTGCACCGATAATTTTACAATGCAAACAGCTTACATGAGCTATTCACCAACATAAAACAGGATGCGGTTCTATTGTTCCTGAGGACAGTGGAAGTAGAATTCCTCATACAGCTTATTTTCTAACAATTCGGGAAGAATATTGTAGTGGTCTGCACTGACCTCTCAGGCAAGTAACCACATAGACAGGTAGGCGTGGGGAGTGTATTGATATCAGGGAGCCTAGGTGGTGTAATGGTTAGCACACTGGCCCAGAATGCAAAGAGATGTGGGTTCGAGTCCCGCTCTAGGCGCAGTATTTCCCATTTTCATCACCCCCACGACACTGGTTGCCGTGATCAGGATCCTGTACAAGCTTTGCGCTGTATGGTTGTTGAACCTACCCTGTGTATGTATGTGTTAGTGCATTGCCTGTATGTATGTAATTGTAAGCATTACAAGACTTACAATTCCAGGGGGACGAGTGTAGTGGTCTGCACTGACCTCTCAGGCAAGTAACCACATAGACAGGTAGGCGTGGGGAGTGTATTGATATCAGGGAGCCTAGGTGGTGTAATGGTTAGCACACTGGCCCGGAATGCAAAGAGATGTGGGTTCGAGTCCCGCTCTAGGCGCAGTATTTCCCATTTTCATCACCCCCACGACAATATCTTTGACTTTTATCGACAATTTTACCTTCCCCAGCAACGATTTCGTCAAAATTGTGAACTTTTAACTTCAAACTTCAGCTGTCTCTCGACTGATAATTAATTGATTGCATCCTTTTACATTCTGTGTAAAAGCGATGGTTGGATAATAAGGGATGGCCGAATGAGTTAGAACGTCTGCTCCCGTTTTGGTAGAGTATGGCATCGTGGGTTCTAATCCTGGTTGAGTCAAACCAATGAATTGAAAATTGATACTTGTCGCTTCCTAGCCAGATGCATTATTAGGATAGGGCAAGAAGCAGTGGAATGAGGAAGACCAATCGTCCGCGATTGAAATTTCCCCCACTTAAACAACTAATATACCAAAAAAAACATAACATAACCGCCGCTATTTCTTCTTCTGTAGATGAGTGGCGCGCATAAGTTGAAGTGGACGTTCAAGTGGACGATTGGGCCAGCCATGCTCGGTCTCAGTGTCTTGTGGTACATAAAGGCGGAACACTCATTTTCATTTCAGGTCATCCCGAGGAAGCCACAGTTCATTTACCACATGCCACACTGTCACCTGCCAGAGCTGGACCCCTGGGACAAGTCGATCATGACCCACGTCACGCGGGAAGAGATTCCGCACTGCAACTGGACTAGCAAGCTGACCTTCACCCAAGGTCACCTGTTGCGGGTGAACGCCACCCTGCTGGCGGGCAGGTACAATGTCACTTCCTGTGAGTACCAGGCAGTGCGACGCGGGGAGAACACCGACAACAGCGCCTACCTTGGGCCCGTGGTCAAGTTCAAACCGGAAGAAGTCGCCCAGATAACCGACGAGTTCATCAAGGTTTCTTGCTACGTCCACAAACTCCGCAACCATCACACTGAACGTCTGGCCTACACCAATTACCACGCGCTTGTTCTCGACAAGCCCTTACCTCAGAATAAAAATGGCACAGCGATGTATACTGCTGCTGCTGCTGATCATAGCAACACTGGAAGTCAATCTGACCAGTGGAATGTCATCCTGCTCGGCACAGACTCCATGTCCCGGTCGGCCGGAGTCAGGTACCTCCCGAAGACGCGCAAGTTTCTGTTGGACGTCCTCGACTCTGTGGAAATGATGGGCTACACCAAAGTTGGCTTGAATACCTTCCCAAACATGGTTCCCTTTCTAACAGGGCACCACTTGAATGATATCCTCGAGGACGGGAAGGAACAGGGTCCGTTTGATTATCTTCCACTCATCTTCAAGAATTACTCCATGGCCGGTTACAAAACGTTCTTCGCCGAGGATTCGCCTCAGCTCGCCATGTTCAACTATCTTTGCAAAGGGTTCAACCAACCACCGACCGATTACTACTATCGCCCCTTATCTCTGTTGGTAGAGATGGATCCCAATCTCATGGCTCAACCATGTGAGAAGCCGCTCACCATGTCGCGGATGATCGCAAACTACCTGCAAAGTTTCGCGACAAATTTCAAGCGCCAGCGCTTCATAGCCTTGATGTTTCTGACGCAGCTGTCCCATGATGAGCAGACCGAGTCCAGAAGGCTCGACCAGGTCTACCACGAACTGCTGACTCAGCTGAAACAAGAAGGAATCTGGCAGCGGACATTCCTGCTCTTCTTCGGCGACCACGGCGCGCGCTGGGGCGGCCTCATGAGCACCGATGTCGGGCTGATGGAAGGCAAGGCCCCAATGATGTACGTGGCCGCGCCCAAGGCTTTCAGAGACGCGCATCCGGACTACTTCCAGAACCTCAAATACAACGCTGACCGACTCACAACCGCATTCGACGCTTACGCAACGCTACGGAACATTCTGGTGGTTGGCGACGGCGTGTCGGAGCGGAAGCACGGGTTGAGTCTGTTCTCGCCGATCCCCGCTACCCGGACTTGCGACGATGCCGGCATTCCGCTGCCCTTCTGCATTTGCTACCGGAAAGTGGAGGTGAGAGCGGACGACTTGGCAGTTCAGCGGGGCGCTCAGCATTTGGCTGCGGAAATCAATGGCATCCTTTCCGAATCTCTGCAGTCCAAGACGCGCTGTGCAAAACTGAAGCTGTATAACGTAAGCTCAGCGTCCAAGTTTACAATCATCAGTGGCGGTGACATCATGTACCAAATAGTGTTCTCAACATGGCCAGGGTATGGGAAGTTTGAGGGCTTGGTTCAGGCCAACAGAGACCTCCGAGAGGATATTGGTCATGCAAGTTCTACCTCGTGGGAATTAAAAAATGCATTTGCGAGAAAAGGTGATATAAGTCGACTTAATAAGTACGGGAACCAGTCTGCGTGTATTACAACTCGCGAGCATAAACTCTATTGCTATTGTGCTTGATTGATTGATTGATTGACTGAAGGATGACTAGGTGGTTGACCACCATGTTGACAGCAATGGCCATATTTATGGTGGAAACTAATGCTATCTATGCCGTCGGTATTGCTATTGTGTTTGATTGATTGATTGATGAGTGGCTAGCTGGTTTAACACTATGGTGCCAGCAGGGCCATATTCATGGTGAAAAGCTAATGGTATCTTAGATAAAAGATTCACCCTGTACTTACAGTACAGGGGTGAAAATCAACCCATTAGAAAAACTGGCGAAGAATTTTGACATGCTGGGAAAATTAACTGAGTGAATAAATTCTTAATTTAAGAAGCAAAATATATTCTTGATATATATCTTCATATTTACCCGCTACTTTTGAGTTGAAAAATGTAATAAAATATAGTTTAATAGACTTCAAAAGTGAAATCGACGGCGTTCTAGCGATGGCATTTTGTCTTTTTGCATTCTCGCCCATTTCATCAACTCTGTGCCTATATGGGTAGATATTTGATACTGGAGCCACAGTTTCTAGATCCTGTTCCATATTAAAGCTATGTTCGCCCGTATTTACACTATGTTGTCGTTCATCCATGTACCACAAGTACAGGGTGAATCTTTGATCTAATGGTATCTAATCTTTAAGTCTCGTTAATCACATTCAAACGCCTACCTTGAAATTTGATGCAAATTCCACCTCATGGGCATTACCAAATGCATTTCCAAGAAGACGTGACATTAGCCGACTTAACAAGTACCGGAACTAGTCTGCGTGCATTGTCAATGTTGATAGCAACATGGGTAATTTAATTTAACCCGCAAAACATGTACACTGCTTTCTACGGACGAGACCATTGGCGCCATCTATATTCTAACCGGGAACTAATAATATCTACCGTTTGAGCTGCCACCTGGTGTAATTTACTTTTAACTAATCGATGATGTGGCAACTTACAATCACTTCGACTGGGACTGGGAGGACGTGTCCATAAGGTTCAGATTTACCGTCCCTCCCACCCAGCTATATAGTGTTCATTGGGTTAGTGTCTGGTATCCTCGAATTATTGACCAAAAAACTCACAAATCAAGACTATTGTAAGAAGTAAGACAAATTTAATAAATGCCACTTTATACTGTACTTGTGTCGCGTTGGTTGAATTACAACTCGCACGCATAGACTATATTGCTATTGTGTTTGATTGATTCATTGATTGTTTGATTGATGGCGAGGTGGTTGATAATTGTTGACAGATGTTGACAGCAACGGCCATGTTCACAGTGAAAAGCTAATGGTATCTACGCTGTTAGTCATGTTAATAGCATTCGCATACCTACATTGGAATGTACACAAAATTTCGAAATTTATACAAAATTTCGAAATTATCACATATGTGGCTACTAACAGCAAAAGTGGTGGCTGGTCTAATTTTGAAGACACGTTTGATATTGTATTTGAATATCCATGTTTACTGGGCGTGCATTTCTTGCGAAACAAGTCAGTCATTAAACGCTAGGATCGAACTGCTATACCCACCACTCACATAGCCTGTCACTGTTTTCAACTGAGTGACTATGTGGTACTTCTTTGTCAACACGATTATTTACATGAGGTATTTCAACTTCAAAGACCCTAATGTATTTCTCTCTCTCCATTAGTTGGAATGAGCAGTGTAACGTTTGCTAAAGTGCATTGAAATTATATATTTTCACAACAAAACCAATAATATAACCATGTAACAGGTATCAAGCTATGGTGAAAATCTCCCCAAAAATTTGTTGAGTATCCACATTTTGTCCATGTGAGATGGTATATATATAAAATATTGAACAAAATACAGGCAGATTAGATCAAAATGCTAACCACATACATATAGAATGTATAATTTATTATGCATATATAAAAGGAGCTCTAGCCTAATAATTATGATTATTAGTATTATTCTTTGCTCGATTATTATTAGTCCAATCGCTGACTTGCCCATATTTGCCCCGGTCTTGCCTATGCCAGCACCACCACCGGCCATTTCCGGCCTGTGTGCTTGCCAGGTAGTCAGTCTCTGCTCCGTTTTCAAACTTTTACTGGTAAGCCTGTATTATGCTTAGCCATGACGCAAATAAAGTGTCCTACCCATCACCTCCTTGTCTCTCTCCTTTTCTCGTAGCCCAACTTTATATATATACATATATATATATATATATATATATATATATATATATATATATAGTATAGTTATATGAGTCTTACCTGGCACAGATGATGGATAACTGGTGTTTTCCCGAGGTACTAGCCTCGGATTGTGGTGGGTCAGGGAGAAGGAAACACATCCGGGTCCAGCAATCTTTTACATAATTTATAGGATAACAAATTATTTCAATATTCTATGGATACTATTACGTTTTCATTTCGGCACAAGCTAATGTAATAGTCATGGGTTAGGGCCCGCCCACCCTACCCTACTACGCCTATTATGTTGGCTTGTGCCGAACCGAAAACATAATAGTATCCATAGAATATTGAGATCATTTTTCATCCTATAAAGTATGCAAAAGATTGCTGACCCTGGATGTGCTTCCTTCTAACTGACCCATGACTATCCAAGACTCGGCTGGGATTCGAACTTCTAAACTTTCAAAAATATATATATATGTATGCCTGTGCATTTATGTATATATTGGTCTATATATATATATATATATATATATATATATATATATATATATATATATATATATATATAGACCCGGCCTCTCGGCCTCTCGGCCTATCGGCCTCCCGGCCTCTCGGCGCCGTTACTCCCGTCCTCTCGGCGCCGTGACACCGGGCCTCTCGGCGCAGTGGCACCCGGCCTGTCAGCGCTGTGAGACCCGGCCTGTCGGCGCCGTGATTCCCGGCCTATCGGCGCCGTGACACCCGCCCTGTCGGCGCCGTGACACCGGGCCTCTCGGCACTGTGAGTCCCGGCGTCTCGGCGCTGACACCAGGCCTCCCTTAAAAGAATGTGAATAGAAATAAAAAGTGATAACCAACAATAAAATAAATAAAATATAATAATATTTAAGCTAAGTGGTGATTATGCATCAGATGCATAATCACAGTGAATTATATATAGTATAGTTATACAAATCTTACCTAGGTACAGATGATAGATAACTGTTGTTTTCCCGAGGTACAAGCCTCGGAAAGTTGTGGGCTAGGGAGAGGGAAGCACATCTGGGTTCAGCAATCTTTACCTACTTATTGAGGATAAAAATGATCTTCTACTAATATGGATACTATAAATGTTATCGTTTTGGCACAAGCAAACGTAACAGTTGTGGCAGGGTGTGGTGGGCGGGCCTAGCCCACGACTATCCGAGGCTTGTACCTCGGGAAAACAAACAGTTATCCATCATCTGTACCTAGGTAAGATTCGTATAACTATACTATTTTACCTTGGTACTTCACCTCTGGCTATTCATAGCCCAGGGAGGCTTTACATAATTTCATTGTTATCCTCTTACTATTTCATTTGTAAATAAAAAGTTTCTTATTCTTCTGTACTACCAAGTGAACCATATATAGTATACATTATTGTTAATACATCGCTACAATAACCAATTTTTATGTTGTTCTCATCTGTTTTGCTAATTGGTGAGCAGTTGAGTTGCCAGGCCACAATACTTTTCTAGTCGTTTCTTGTAATGCTTAGCAAACGATCTAGCTGTCTTCAAGCCTGCATGGGCGAGGACTCTTTAACAGATAAATGTTTATTAGAAGGCCAATCCTTAAATAACTTAAAAACTACTGATACTTCCCAAAACCGATTATATTTAGGCTTTGGTAGGTTTCTTTTGTATACACACCTAAGAAAACAGTGAACTACCTGATGTTTCCCCACTGATTGTCCATCTATTCTTGATAAAATAATAGCGTTAATTTCACCATATCCTAATCGTACGTGCTCAAGCATTCTGAGAAACCGTACTACCTGAGCTATTGATGGTTTCAATAGTCTAACGTCTTTGAGTAAACAATGTAAACCCAACTTCTTCAAAAACTTGTATACAATTTCACTGTTCCTTTTCTCAAAACCTGAGCTGTAAGTCTCTGCTGAGTAATTTGATCTATTCCAAATTGTTCTAAATATTTATTTAAATAAGGAATTCCACCAGGGCCCGTATGCATGGAGCGGTGTTAACGAGCCAAACCGCGGGTAGGGCGGGATTTCTGGTTTAGCGCCGAAAAGTTGCTATGCATGGAGCAGTGTTAGGCCTAACACCATGAGTTTAAAGTCAGAGATTCTACCCCCCCCCCCCCCTGTAGCAGGTTTACAGCGGTGTTAGTGTTAGGTTAGTGTCAGGATGGAGCCCAAATCTATTCAATGCTATCATATTTAACAGAATTACATAATTAACCCTAAATTCGAACCAATATAAACGCTGCCACCGCATTGATGGCATTATTCATATTGTCGAATCGACGAATGTAAAGTAAACAAATCGCCGCCGCCGCATCGACATCGATATCCAAACTGTCGAACGTCAACTAAACATGGCCGCCGCCGCATCGGCGGCAATATATTAAGGCCAAATCTATTCAATGCTGTCATATTTAACAGAATTACATACGCCATAAGTGAAATTTGATCAATTTAACCCTAAATTCGAACCGATGTTAACGCCGCCGCCACATTGGCGGCGTTTTTCATATTGTCGAATCAAGGGATTTCCCAAATCTATAAATAACTTCACGTTTAGCTAACTCAAACCGTTTAAGCGCCCATGCATACGGCCTGATATAGTGCTCGACGCTGCCGATAATCGGTGGTAGCTACCCGGTGTTAGAGGGTAACACCACACACCGCTAACACTGCTCCATGCATACGGGCCCAGAGAGGTTGTAGTCATGTCTCCATAGGTCAGAAGCGGGTTTTTAAGCTGTCTCTCACTCCTATTGTTATTGCTGCCAGCCATGGCTGTGTGTCCCATTCCAGCACTGTCAAAATGGCATAAGCGTGATCCATTCTGATCTTCCTAACCACTCTGCTGATAATGCTGAATGGTGAAAATATATAACCAAATGAGTTATCATTCCAATCCAGGGAAAAAACATCAACTCTCCAAACCTCCGGTTCAGGATACCAGGAGACATACTTTTCAAGTTTGTTGTTGTTACGTGAAGCAAAAAGATCTACTTCTGGCTTTCCACATTTTTGACAAATTTTTGTCAAAATTATTATCATCAAGCGACCATTCTAAATGGCCATGAAAATGGTTACTTTTCCTATCGGCTAATGTATTCTGACTACCTTGGATATATGCTACTGTAAATCATATCCGGTGTTCTTCCGCCCAATTCCAAATGAGTTTGGCCATGTGGTTACACACCTTTGAGCGGGTCCCACCTATATTCCTAATATAGGCCATCTCTGTTGTGTTGTCTGTTAACACCCTCACATGGAACTTGGGGACTCGTACCAACTTTACAAGCCTAAATCAATAGCTATTAATTCCCACACATTAATGTGATTGGGAATCTCATCTTCAAGCCAACGTCCGCCTGTTGCTTGATAATCTCTATGAGCTCCCCATCCTTCTAATGATGTATTCTAATAGGATTTGGTGAATTATGTAAACATGTTATCACCCCATAATGTCTTCTGTCCCTTTGGTATGAGCTAACGCTAGATACTTATCATTTTTAGAGACTTAATATGAGCCTTGCCATATAAATAGGTAGTGCATAAGCTGTCATTAAACCTATCAAAAATGCAACTTGTCTAATTTTTGGTTTATGCAACCAAAGCAGTTGTTCTGCTGTGGTTTTAAAACTTATCTATCTTTTGTTGTGTAAGTCTTATGGTCATCTTAACCATGTCAATAACGAATCCTAAACAGTTTAAATTCTTTGTTGGTTTAAAAACCGATTTTGTATCATGAATCAATCTTGTTGTTGTAAATGTTTGACAACGATCATTTAATGCTTGTTGACAACCTTGTTGTGTGTGAGCAACTATGAAAGAGTCATCAATGTAAGGGAACACAATATGTGCTTTACGGGCCATACAGACCAGACGCGATGGCCGAATGAGTTAGAGCATCCGTCTCCCGTGCTGGTAGATCGTGGGGTTGTGGGTTCTAATCCTGGTCGAGTCAAACCAATGACTTAAAAATTGATACTTGTCACTTCCTAGCCAGACGCTCGGCATTACTAGGATAGGGCAAGGAGCAGTGGAATGAGGAAGACCAGTCGTCTGCGACTGAAATTTCCCCTGCTTAAACAACTAATGTACCAACAAAAAAGAAGAAAAAAAGTGACCAAATTGGTTTTAACCATTTTGTAAATAGTCTGGGTGCACAAATTAGTTCATTTGGCATGCATGTCATCCTAAATAAACCATAGTAATTTCCTATCTAGTTTATAAATAGGTCTGGTGTAATAAGCATCCCTTAAATCAACACTTGCAAAACAAAGATTTTGCATGACTAAATCCCTCGCCGTTTCTAGTGAAACCATTTTTTAAATGTCTAAATTGAACCATGTTGTTTAACGTAGTTAAATTCCGAATTAACCTAATATCACCATTAGGTTTTAGGTGTAGAAAATAAATTTGCTACTCCTCTCAACAATTAGTTATATTTCCTGCCTGGAAAAACCTGTTTCCGTGGCCATCTGAGTTTGCATTGCAACCTCTACTTGTTCTCTTCTGAGATCTAGCTGGGAGCATCTGCTCCAGCTTCATGAGCCGCTCCTCTAGCCCAGCAGGGCCGACGTCTGGCCTGCTTTCCTCCCCCAACACCAGGTGTACCGGGGAGGCTTAAACCATCACCACCGGTGACGAGTCATTATCATCAGATATGGGAGCCTCGGGCTTACTGCACTTCATAGCCATACTACACCTCAAATCAGAAATCTGTAATGATCAATGAAAATTAGAGTGTGCTCAACCAACTGTTTGTTGGTTGAGCACACTAGAAAAATCGTCCTAGAAAAATCTATAGTCATATCAGGATGGGTACCGCTTGAAACAGTGCATAACCATGGCTACTTTATGGTGTTGCCCCACCTGAAAACCAGGCCGCCAGCACCATGACCTGATTGGTTTGCCAATGTAGCCCTCAGGTTAGAAACCTGTAACGATCAACTTGTGGCCAACCAACTGCTTGTTGTTTACATCCTAGAACATCTAAGATCATATCAGGACGGATACCGACTTGTGACAGTGCGCACTCATGGCAACTTTTTGGTGGTTGCCCACTAGAAAACAGGCCGCCAGTACATAAAAAGGCGGCCAGTAACAATTTGTAAGTGATTGGTTTGACTCTACTAGGGTTCGAACCCACAACCTCATGATCTACCAATCATGGGAGATGGATGCTCTAACTCATTCGGCCATCCGGTCTGTTGTCAACAAACTCTCACAACAGGTTAAGAAACGTCAGTTTGTGCATTCACTGGTATTGGAGAACGTATTTACACTGTTCCAACACAGGCGTGAGAAAATTATCTCGTGTAACTGTCATAGGGTTATGTTTTAACACCAAAACTAAACGAGGGGTAGGGACCAGTATATCGGTAGCCTCCCACACTCTCCATCCCGTACACTCCTCCCACCTGTGACTATTATGCCAACAAGTTGGAGCAAATGCCACAAAATTCGGAGGTACGCCTTAATAACACACCATGGGGAATCTTGTCAGAAACCCAGGAACAAGTCCCAACTAGGTGTGGCTCCAGCCACACCCCTCTCTATTCGGCAACCGGCGGCAATTACTGGTGTTGGAGAACATATTTACACTGTTCCAACACAGGCGTGTAAGCTACTGTGTAATGTCGTAGGTTAACAGTATGGAAGCCGAAACCAAACGAGGGGTAGGGACCAGTATATCGGTACCCTCCCACACTCTCTGCTCCGTAAACTTCTCCCTCCTGCGGCTACTGCCCCAGCAAGTTGGAGAAAATGCTACGAAACTCGGAGGTACGCCTAAATATGGGGAATCCATTACAGAGATCCAGGATAAAATCCAATGGCGAATCCATTAAAAAAAAACAGGATTTATCCAAGCGATGACTGGCTCCAGCCAGTCACCTCTCCGTTCGGCAACGGGCAGCAAAAAACACAATGACTGGCTCCAGCCAGTCACCTCCCCGTTCGGCAACAGGCAGCAAAAGACATGATGACTGGCACCAGCCAGTCACCTCTCCGTTTGGCAACGGCAGCAAAAAACACGATGACTGGCACCAGCCAGTCACCTCTCCGTTCGGCAATGGGCGGCTTGTTGAAAAATCGTACCTGTGATGTGGCAACCACCAACATCGACATAAACAACAGTGATTCAAACTACTACTCTTTCTAGGCTAGCTGGAGCATAACCCAGACTCCAGTTCCAAAAACTCCTTACGGGTCTCGTTCCAACCCAAATGTCCACAACAAAGTAACTATCAGGCTAGCAGGAACATAACCGAAACCGGTTCCATACACCCCTTACGGGCCTCGCTCCATAGCCAACCGTCAACAACGCAGTAAAAACCATGCATGTTTATTCATAAAATATTATCGTTTAAATAGTAAAACGGTATCAAATGCACAATTAATGTAAGAACCATTTCTACACAAGAATATGTATCCTCCTGTATTCTTGGGTTTTAATGTCATAAAAATGCTAATTTACTAGAGCGATAACCGAGTCGGTAAGGTCCGACAACAATAAAAACAAAATGGTGACTCTGAAATCTAGCATAACAGATAATTCAATGGTCTAACGCCAATAATTTCGCTAATAAATTCGCCAAAGTAATACAATTCTCACAAAATGTGCCAACGGCCTTTAAAAACCATCATGTGAATTATTTCCATGAACTTACTGTGAATTCTGGAGTTATTTGTAGAAAAAGAACGCTGAACAACTTGCGCACGTCCACCACTTGCGAGTTCTTTATGCTAATTGCTGAACCCGGATGTGCTTCCCTCTCCCTGAGCTACGAGTAGTTTCCTAATATTCACTGCTAATTTAATCAATCTGGTCCCAACTAAATGTCCTGGAAATATTCAGAAAATTATATATAATTTTGTGCTTTCTAGTGATGTATTCCAATATGGAAACATCCCAAAACTCAGTGTGTCAGAGCCAAAACTGTCAAACTGCATATTAATCTTATATAGAATTTGAGCTTGGTAATTAACTCGGTGGTGAAATGACCACCGTAGCTAAAACGAGGTCAGCTCTCCAACCTGGTTATCTAAGTAGAGAGAATTTTAAGAGCCTGGGAAAAGGACTTGTCATTATAGCAGTTGTACCCATTGATATCAATGTTAGTTAAGACATTTCCTGGTATATTGATTATATATAAATATGAAGAACAAATGGTTTCCTTGTTAAGCATATGCATACATCATGTTACATTCAGTAAAACACAACCTATGGACATTCATCAAATACCATGTACATTTATTTCATTCAACTTAGAATGATGCACGTACATTCATCAAACTTGTTGCATTGAAACTTCATTCCCATTATCTTAAATTGCACCAAGTTATGTATATGATTATGAAGAGCTCTTTTCCAAAACGCGATCATTGGCATTGCAAACTTGGATTGGAGCTTATCGCATTTGTATCCATCTGAAAAAGGGAGATGTAATGTATGTTCGTCACCGGGCCAACTGATAAAATGATCCTATGACCTGCAGCGAGCTGGCATGAGATAAGGACTGACTAAGTGCTAAAGCAGTTTAAGTACAGAGCTCGAAGTGTTCACTTGTGTATTACAAGCACCAGTTGCCAATTCCTGGTCAGTGCTCAGGTACAGGGAAGCTCAAAGTGCACCCCCCCCCCCTCTTTTCCCCATCCGCAAACCACACCCCTCAATTCCCTCGCACCTACCAGAAGGGATGGCCGAATGAGTTGAGCACCCATCTCCCGTTTTGAGAGATTGTGGGATTTGAATCCATGGGGTCGAGTCAAACCAATGACTAAAAATTGATACTTGTCGCTTCCTAGTCAGGCACTCAGCATTATTAGGATAGGACAAGGACGGGTTGGTTCAGTGCCAGGATAATGTGACTGAGTGGGATATCAGGTCATGGCGTGGTCTTCCAGGGGTCAGCACTAAAAAGTCGCTATTAATGCGCTATTAATGCGCACGGTCACAAGTCGGTACCCATCCTGATATGACCTTAGATGTTTCAGGATGTACAGTTCCAACAAGCGACCAACCTATCACCCCTCATTAGATTAAATTAGAGAAATCCCAGCCATTCATTCTCAGTCATGCGAAATACAGGATGGCAGGTCCCTCAACAGGCAACATCAGTTTACCGATAACTCAAAGGTATAATCCAAAGGAAAAGAAGAGGAACAAGTCTTTTGATGGTAAGAAAAAAAACAGTTCTTTGAGAGGATCCTTTTGATAGCATTAGCTTCACATAATGCTGGGATCGATATGCGACCTGGGTACTGGCCGTCTTAGAGCCGCATCAGAGGGGGGGGGGGGGGGGGGGCGGGGTGCGGGAGTGCAGGCAACATGAAAGGGTGCACAACGGCAACGGTGAAGCGTGGAGGGTGGATGGAGGGGGGTGGGCGTGGAGAGGGTGGAACTGGTGGAACTGGTGGAAGGTGGAGGGGTGGAAGGTGGAAGGTGGAAGGTGGAGGGGAGGACTGGGGGGGGGGGCAGGGGCAGGGGGTGGAGGGGAGGAGAGGGAGGTGGGGAGCAGGGGGGGAGGGGGAGGGGGAGGGAGAGGGGCAGGAGGGAGAGGAGGGAGAGGAGGGAGAGGAGGGAGAGGAAGGAGAGGAGGGAGAGGAAGGAGGGGGGAGGAGGGAGGGAGATGGAGAGGGGGAGGAGGGAGGGAGAGGGAGAGGGGGAGGATGGAGGAGGAACATATATTTGGTAATACTTGTTTGTCGTCCTAGCAACATCTACGATCGGTCACTAAGTTGTGATAGTGCGCACTCATGGCAACTTTATAGTGCTGCCCCACTGGGAGACCAGGCTGCCAGCACCATGACCTGATATCCTCACTCACGTTATCTGTATAATATATATATATATATATATATATAAACACAACAACGCACCCTTCATAACCAGGGAGGGGGGGGGGGGGGGGGGGGGCAAACTAACGCAATAAAACCATAATCTGGCACTTAGAACTTGGGGGAAATGGGGGGAAACCGAAGGCTATAGAAATCTCATTCACCAGGAAAAAAAACCTGCATTAAACAGGTGATTATTGAAGATATTATTAAATTGTTTCAAGAGCTGTTGCTTCTTGTGTATATATGCATAGTTGCTAAGTGTCAATAGTTGTGAAGTGTCACGTAAGGTGCCAAGCAGAGGCATAGTTCAAGGCTAATCAATTTAAGGATAATTACACTTGTATAATGCTTATACGAACACATCTAGGTATATACACACATATATATTATAGATATTTTTAATTTTAATTTTATTTCATCATAAAATATGGCAGGCTGTTTTTTTTTGGGTGATATCACCCAAGCAGTCAGAATGCTAAAGTCAATGAAATTGACTATTCTAATACATATATCCGCATTAGGACATGCTTCTAGTTAAGGCGCTCCGAAAACAGTTGCTTTGAAGCCACTTAGAGATATGTGAAGAGTTCAGGTGCAAGACCACGTTAACGCCAAACCAAAAATGGAGATAAACATAATACTCAAACCATCAACAACTTTTTGTTTTTTATATTCCTACTTTCTTGTTCAAATGTCTATACCCATGTGATCATATGAAAAGTGGAATTAGTGAAAATAAAAATTATTTTCATGTAAAAATACTTGATTTAAACTACATTTTTGGATGAGCGTTTACAGGGTTTTGCGCCTGAGCTCTTCATGTGTAGAGATGGCTTCCAAACGGTCGGAAGGCATTCTATTCATAGCCGGCAGTTAATTACACCTCATACAGCTCCCTGGTAAGAAGAGTGCCCGTCGAACCTCATTCATCCTTGATTATCGGTTTTGCCTACCTTGGAAGCCAATGATACTCCTCCGCTGTCTACTTGGTGAAGATTGAGTTGGTTGTGGGAGATTTACATCCTAGCAACATCTAAGGTCAATATCAGGATTTTTTGTTTGTTTCTTGTTGTTTTACGTTCTAGCAACATCTAAGGTCATATCAGGATGAGTACTGACTTGTGACACTGCACTCTCATGACAACTTAATAGTGCTGCCCACTGGGAAATCAGGCTGCTGGCACCATGACCCAATATCCCGCTCAATCACATTATCCTGACACTGACCGAACCAGTCCTCTCCCTATCTTATTAATGCTGAGCACCAGGCTAGGAAGCGACAAGTATACATTTTCCAGTCATTGGTTTGACTCACCCGGTTTTGAACCCATGGATTCAAATCTCACAATCTACCAAAACCGGAGACGGATGCTCAACTCATTCGACCATTCTGTCTGGTTCCTCGGCTCTGGCAACTGGGGAAGATTGAAGACGTGGCCAAGCATGGCTCACCTTTCAATGTCTTAGGAACTGTTGAAAAGGTTGATTGATTGATTGGTGGTTGCTTTACGCTGTGTCAGCAGCATAGGCCATATTCACGGTGAGAAATGTTTGTTTTTGTTCAAACCATCGCTTTTTCATGTAAAAGCATACAATCAATTTTGTGTCAATGGACACTCATGAATTTTGTAAACTCACAATCATATAGCTAAATAAACATCTAAATGATAGTATTATTCACTGATGAAATTTGTTTAAAAACCTATATGAGTTGGTACAAACCAGCTGCCCTCAAAAAGGCTAAAATGTTTTCTTGTTTTACTTTAGTAAAAAGGTCATGCATGTTGTTTGCAGTGTAAAATTGTTGGTGCAGGGCCATGAAATCCACACAGTTTAATCAAATGTGTTTTAATGTCAGTGGGGACTGACATCCAATACATTCAGGGAGAGGCTCCCCCTTGAGCAGAAAAACGTGTGTTAGCCACGAGTGGCCAATATGGCATCTTGTTAAAACAACCTGGTCGTCTCGCCCTTCCAGGTGACCCTGCGGCAGTCCGTTCACGGAGGGGGTAATTCTATGGAGTTTGTTGTCTGGGTGTTCATCCCATTCGATCTGCCATAGGTTCCAAATGTATTTTTGAATGGTAGGTTTCAGATCAGAGTGGGGAATATGAAAAGGTCTCGACAGCAGCTAAGGGTAAATGTGCCATTTGTGCCGCATCCCCCCCCTCCCCACAGTGGTTTGTTAGTTGGGGTTTTATGGCCTGGCAACATTTAAGGTCATGTCAGGACCGGTACTGGCAGATTGGCTTAGAAAATTTGACCCCACAGGAATCACTACCCAGTCTGCATAGGCAACACCATCTGTTTGTTATTCTATTTAGTGACCAGATGGGATGGCGGAATGAGTTGAGAAACCGTTTCCCGCTTTGGTAGATCATTGGATTCAAACCCATGGGGTCGAGCCCTGGTCGAGTCAAACCGAAGATGTACAAATTGATAATTGTCGCTTGGCGCTCGGCATTATTAGAATAGGGCAGGGACTGGTCGGCTCAGTGTCAGGATAATGTGACTTAGTGGGATATTAGGTCATGGTGCTGGTGGCCTGGTCTCCCTGAAGGCCACCACTATAAAATTGCCATGAGTGTGCACGATCACAAGTTGGGACCCCTCCTGACATGACCTTAGATGTTACCAGGAGGAAAACTCCAAGAACCAACCAGTCCAGTCATTCAGTGCGAGCTCTAAGTCAACATAATATACACTCGATGAGGTCCGGCGTTCTGAGCACCCACAAATATACTAAAGTGCCTGTCACACTATGCCGGATTGACCAACGGACAGAATTTTCTAGTCTGGTGGTGTTCGGGTGTGATAAGTATCAAAATGTATTAAAATGTGTCAAAATGTTGCAATAACGGGTCAAAGGCCGCCATATGAATGGACATGACATGGACATGAAACGGACATGAAACATACATGAACGGACGATAAGCGGACTAAATGAACTCAAACCGGACAAGAACCGTAGATGCCCTACCTTAATAATGCCAAGCATTCGGGAGGTCGGCGGGACCAAGTGGTCCTTAGCCGCTGCCGTATTGGCCACTCATGGCTCACACATGCTTTTCTGCTCAAGGGGGAACCTCCCCCTGAATGTATTGGGTGTCAGTCCCCGCTGACACTCAAACACATTTGACTAAGTTGTGTCTACTTCAAATGAAAACCAGGAGTGGGAGAGGCAAATTATATTGATGCCAGACGGGATGGCCTAGTTAGTTGATGCCCAGTTGACATGCCCTATCCCAATAATACCAAATGCCTGGTTCGAACCCGTCGGTTTGAATCCCATGATCTACCAAAACGGGAGACGGATGCTCAACTCACTCAGCCATCTCGCCTGGTCACTTCCTTCAAAGAGATGGTTTGCTTTATATTGATTGGAAAGGTTGCTGCACACCTTATAGTTTAGCCATGACAACCCTCTCTCACTGGGCAAAGGTCTCCAAAGACCATGAGTAAGCCAGGTCCATCCTGGGGCCGGTGTAGTAAGTTCAAATCACTACCCCACAAAAACACTTCGGTAGTGTTTTCAACCTAGGTTCAAAACACTATGGTAGTGTTTTCAACCTAGCTGAAGGTAGGTACAAAACACTACTGTGGCCACGCTCAAAACACTATCCTCAAGTTCAAAACACTACCTTTAAGTTCAAAACACTACAGGGCAGTATGTAGATAAAAGATTCACCGCTGACGCTGAGGCTGTATCGCGGTGGCTACTGCAGCAGTATGGGGTGAATCTTTTATCTAGGCAGTATGTAGTAAGGTGGGGCAGTAGGGGTTGTGCTTAGTGGTTATTGTTTTACATCCTAGCAACATGGAAAGTCATATCAGCATGGGTACTGACTATCCTATTAATGCCAAATGCCATGCTAGGAAAGCGACAAGTATCAATTTTAAAGTCATTGGTTTTACTTGACAGCGAACCAAACTCCCGACCTTCCGGATACGATGCCGGTGCATTTAAACCACCGTGCAGCACTATCACTGTATACAAATATGTTGTTGAATGCTGCAGCACTATCAGCATGTACTAATAGGTTGCTAAACATTGCAGCACTATCAGTGTATACTAGTACATTGTTAAACGCTGCAGCACTATCAGCGTATACTAATAGTATACATTGTTAAACTCCACAGTACTATCACATATGAGCGTATACTAATACGTTGTTAAATGAGGCAGCACTATCAGTGTATACTAATACTTGGTACAGATGCCGCAGCTCTATCAGCGTATACTACTAATTTATTGTTAAACGCTGCAGCACTATCAGCATATACTAATATGTTGTTAAACACTGCAGCACTATCAGGGTATACTAATACATTGTTAAACGCCACAGCACTATCAGTATATAGACTACTAGTACATTGTTAAATAACACAACACTATTGATACTATCAGCATATACTAATACGTTGTGAAATGTGCAACACTATCAGGGTATACTGATACATTGTTAAGCGCTGCAGCACTATCAGTGTATACTAATATGTTGTTAAACGCCACCACACTATCAGTGTATACTTATATGCTGTTGAACGCCACAGCACTATCAGCATATCAGTGTGTCGAGCTACGTCGAGATACGGTGACATACGTCAAGGTTTTGGACATACCCAACACTTTCGATGTAGCTTCACGTAAAGGCCATTACGTTGGGTTATGTCGAGATACGTTTGTCATGATGCTGCGGTGCACACACCACAGCACCATCAACATATACTAATACATGGCGCACATGCTGCAGTGCTATCAGCATATACTAATACGTGGCACACATGCCGCAGCGCTATCAGCGTATACTAATATGTGGCGCACACACTGCAGCACCATCAGTGTATACTAATATGTGGTGCACACACCGCAACACCATCAGGGTTTACTAATACATGGCACACATGCTGCAGCGCTATCAGTGTATACTAATACGTGCTTCAAATGCTGCAGCAGGGTCAGCTTGTCAAGATAGTGTTTTGAACTTGGGTAATGTCTTGAACCTACATAGGGGTAGTGTTTTGAACTTAACAGTAGTGTTTTCAACCTAAGTTCAAAACACTACCATAGTGTTTTGAACGTAGGTTCAAAGCACTACCGTAGTCTTTTGAACGGCATGGTGTTTTGAACGTCCTCCAGCGGCATGAAGAGGGCTTGCCATTTATAATTCACGGCTTGGACTGGAACCCTCTTACAGCCAGTCTACAGCATTAGGTCAGGCCGGTGGTGGTCAGGGATTAGGATCACACCTGTCAGCTAGGACACTATGTATGTCAATGCGGGAGTGTGCATGTGAGCATGTGTGTATGTGAGTGTATGTGTGTGAGTGTGTGTGTACGAGTGTGTGTGTGAGTGCGTGTGTGTATGTGAGTGTATCTGTGAGTGTGTGTGAGTGAGTGTGTGTATTTGAGTGTGTGTATGTGTGAGCGCGTGTGTGAGTGTGTGTATGCGAGTGTGTGTATGTGAGAGTATATGTGTGAGTGTATGTATGCGAGAGTGTGTATGTGAGAGTATATGTGTGAGTCAGTGTGTATGTGAGTGTATGTATGCGAGGGTGTGCATGTGAGTGTATGTGTGTGAGTGTGTGTCAATGTCTGTGTATGTGAGTGTATGCGTGTGAGTGTGTGTGAGTGTATGTGAGTGTGCATGAGTGAGTGTGTGTGAGTGTGTGTATATACGTGTGTGTATGTGAGTATGTATGTGAGTTTGTGTGAGTGTGTATGTGACTGTGTGGGAGTGTGTGTATGTGTGTATGTGCGCGTAAGGGTGTGTATATGTGAGTGTAAGTGTGTGTATGTCAGTGTAAGAGTGTGTATGTGAATGTAAGTGTGTGTATGTGAATGTAAGTGTGTGTATGTGAGTGTGTGTATGTGTGCATCTGCGCGTAAGTGTGTGTATGTGAGTGTAAGTGTGTGTATGTGAGTGTGATGTGTTTGTGAGTAAGTGAGCGTGAATGAGCGTGTACGGGAGTGTATGTGAGTGTGTGAGTGTGTGTCCGAGTTGCTCGTACTGACCCAGTAGCATTCGACCTAGTGATGAATAGGGCCTGCCTTTATAGCAAGCAACAATATATATATAAATATATATATATATATATATATATATATAGCACAGACCTCACTGAACTTGGGGCACACCCATGCACTAGCAGCATGACTCGCTGCTGTCACCGTTACTAATCGAAATAACGCAGTGAAAGAGGGCTACAATAAAAAATATCAAAGCAAGAATTCCGATTGAAATATCAAAATATTGTGGTAATAATTAAATTTAAAGTGCCCCCTTAATTATGGCATCTGAGGTAGGTTTAATCTATGTAATGACCTAGTTTAGTTAGACTATTAGAACAAATTCTAAAGCATGGACAACCATGTCATACACCTTACAAGCTATTAATTTTCACATCGTGGGCTAGTACTATTGAGTTATGTTGGTTGCATTAACAATCACATATACATAGGCTATGCATAACCTCTTAGTAAATGCTCCGTCCTGATGTGGCATTAGATGTTGCTAGGACGTAGCACAACAACAAAACTAAACAACAACAACTCTGAATAAATGCACATCATCATTAATGACTGCTACACATAATTGAGTGGTATAAATATGTATACAGATTATGCCAACATGCTATGCCAACACACAATATTATACACACACATTATACACACACATCATTGCAACATGGACTGCCTCTGCCTGTGTCATTTTACTACCAGTGACGTCAAGCTGTCCGCTTATATCAGTGCTATCAGCATATACTAATACGTGGCACACATGCCGCAGCGCTATCAGTATGTGCCATACGGGAGTGCGGGGGTGTATGTGTGTGAGTGTGTGTGTGAGTGTGTATGTGAGCCATACTAAATGTATGGCTCATGTGTGTGTATAATATTGTGTGTTGGCATAGCATGTTGGCATAATCTGTATACATATATTATACAGATTACTAGAACGTGTAAGTGTATGTATGCGTTATGTCGAGATACGACATAACGCATATATACACTCCCAATGTATGTATGCGTTGGGAATGTATGTGAGTGTGTGTATGTGAGAGTATATGCGTATACTGTCAGCTAGGACAGTATACACTCACATACACACTCACACACACAGTGAGTGTGTATGTGAGTGTGTATGTGAGTATATGTGAGTGTAAGTGTGTGTATGTGTGTATACATACACACTGTACACACACTTAGTAATCTGACGAAGGTCCCCCTTCCCCCCTCCCACCCCCCTCTCCCCCTGCTCAGCAGTTACCTTCACTGATGTGTGTGATTTTACCGATAACCCCAGTACACTCGGAATTGCCACTATACCTTGGGAGAGCGCCCAACTATGGACGACAACAAGTTTACTATCACAGACTATCACACAATCCGCCAATCGACTATCCACTGGCCTCCTTCACTTGGCCTCTCCCCCTTACCCTTTCCATGTTCCTGCATACGCCCCTATTTGCTGAACCCATGATTTGCCCCTCCCCCCGCCTGTTGGTACACTCCATTGATGATCCTTTACTGACCTCTTTTACTTACGTCCTTTACTGACCTTTACTCCCCTCTTTTACTGCCCTCCTGAACTGCCCTCCTTTACTGTCCTCCTTTACTGTCCTCCTTTATTACCCTCCTTTACTGCCTTCCTTTACTGCCCTCCTTTAGTAGATCCCTTTATGACCTCCTTTACTGCCCTACAGCCCTTCTTCACTGCCCTCCTTTAGTACCCTCATTTACTGCCCTCTTTAATGCCCTCCCGTACTGTCCTCCTTTACTGCCATCTTTTACTGCCCTCTTTAACTGCCCTCTTTTACTGCCCTCTTTTACTGCCCTCTTTTACTGCCCTATTTTACTGCCCTCCTTTACTGCCCTCCTTTAGTACCCTCCTTTGCTTCCCTCCTTTACTGCCCCCTGTACTGCACTCCTGTACTGCCCTCCTTTACTGCCCTCCTTTCCTTCCCTCCTGTATTACCCTCCCTTACTGCCGTCCTTTACTACCCTCTTTTACTGCCCCCCTCAAGTGCCTTCCCTTACAGCCCTCCTTAAGTGCCCTACTTTCGCGCCCTCCTTTACTTATCAGGTCATGGTGCTGGAGGTCTGGTCACCCAGTGGGGCAGCACTATAAAGTCGCTATAAATGTGCACTGTCAGAAGTCGGTACCCGTCCTGATATGACCTTAGATTTTGCCACGAGGCAAACTCTAACAAACAAGCAACTATATATATACATGTATATAGCGTGCACCATACCATCCATACCACTCGCCCGGCCCCGCCCCGCCCCACCCATCGTGTTGCCATACCCGACTTCAGTACTTGCCAGACCCCAAACATACCCTGCCCCTGTGAATCCTCAAAGTCTCACTTAGTAGCGCCACCCACAGAACACCCTACCCCCCCAACCCCAACCCCAACCCCCACCACCTCCAATTATATTCCACACCGCCCGTCCGACACCAGCTATACACGGGAAAAGCCGATGCCATGCCTTAAATATCTCATCACGTGACTTTAACATGTATTCTTTGTGTGCCTATTTCCTGCCGCTTAACAAACTAGACAGATGCGTTGACTTTGTCTCTCCAGTGTGTGTGGCTGTGTTTGCAGAATATAACATGTGTCCTTGAGACTGATGCCCCGGTTACATACACGTTAGTGGATGTAGTTGGATGTAGTGGAGGCTAACATAGTTGAACATAGTTGAACGTAGATTGGTCTAATGTAGTTGAACGTAGTTGAACGTAGTTGAACGTAGTTGAACGTAGTTGAACGTAGTTGAACGTAGTTGAACGTAGTTGAACGTAGTTGAACGTAGTTGAACGAAGTTGAACGTAGTTGAATGTAGTTGAACATAGTGCAACATACCGGCATCCATACTTCTCAGTGATGAGAACGTGATAAGAACATGTGCGGGCTGTGAGTTCCGATTTAAGCTTTGGACATGTTCAAAACATAGCATCCGTGATGATAACATACTCTAGCATACTCTAGCATAATCTAGCGTACTCTAGCATACTCTAGTGTACTCTAGCATACTTCTTAATGTACTCTAGCATACTCTAGCATATACTAGTTTACTCTAGCTTACTTTAACCTGCACGAAGCCTTGGGGGTTCTGCCGTGGTCACATAACCGTTAGTGGACAAAGTTGAACGTATTTGAACGTAATGGAGAGTAACGTAGTTCACTGAAGTTCACTGTAGTTCAACGTAGTTCACCATAGTTCACCGTAGTTCAACATAATTCAACTTAGTTCAACGTACTTGGACGTACCGGGATCCATACCATAGCATACCGGGATCCGTACCATAATGTATGTATTTGTACTATTAGGTGGGTTATCAACCAGAACCTGCCATACATAGCTAATACCCCTGTCACACTAGAACGTAATGAGCGAACGTGAGCCTAACGTGGTGATATTTCATCATTACGTTGATGTACGTTGGATTACGTTATGATGACGTCATAATGACGTTAGACTGACGTCGATCTACGTCACATTATGTCGTGTTACGTCGAGTTACATCGAGATTTTGGACATGTTCAAAAGTTTCGACGTAGCTCGAACATAAGGGTTTACGTTCGCCGTACGTTCTGTTCACATTCAGCGAACGTCAATGACGTTAAACGGACGTTAGGCAAACGTTCCTCACTACGTTCCACTACGTTCCATTACGTTCCACTCGTTGACCCACATTAAAGCTGGTGGAAACATCCATGCGGCGTAATGGGAAAGTCAGGAGAACGTCAGGAGAACGTCAGGAGAACGTCAGGAGAATGTGCATTCAACATACGTTCAACGTCTCATGACGTAGCTAACGTCACATAACGTTCTTCTGGCGATGGAATAACGTTCATAACGTTCCATGATCGTCATTACGTTGAACTCTCTCGTTGAATGACGGTATCACTACGCTTTACCGACGTTACGCTCTCGTCCACTACGCTGCATCCACGTTCAACTTTTCCCAAATTTGCATACTACGCCGAGAAGTTCAACGTTCTTCACGTTCTCCCTACGTCGACGTTGTTACGTCGTAGCGTGACAGGGCCATTAACCTAGTTTAATGCAGTGATACTGATAGGACGTTTGACCCAATTTAATCTATCTTACATTCAACTACGTCCGCTAATGTGTATGTGACTGGGGCATGACATTATATCAGACTCAGACTCAGAGTCAGAGTATGCGTGACTGTGACTAATATTACTTGAAATTGAGGGCTGACATTTGTGACTATGACTGTGACAGTGTCAGTTGTGAGCTGCATGGACAATTGTGACAGAGACTGCTATTATATATGCGCCTACAAGTATTGGAATCAGCATCTCAAATGGCCACATTC